>WPIO01000008.1:3630000-3810000 GCA_009760855.2 Cristatella mucedo | reverse complement strand
GAATAGCAGTTTGGCGTCCCAGATTTACTTTAGCTGTAGTCTCACTCCGCATATGGGAATACTCGGCCTGTAAGAAGGGACATTCATTTGCCGGCTCGAGCGTATTCTTATAAGCGGAGTGAACTGTATTATGAGCCGTACGTATTTTATGCCGTGACGGAAAACTCTAAACCTCAATTATAAGTCCTAGATCTCGATCATTTTCCAGTTCTCAGCGACGCCGCCGAACCGAGTTAAGTAGCACAGAAACCTCTACAGTGAACGAAAATGAAGCTGTCACACAGTTCAGAGCACCTCGGGCAAAAATCCATTGAAATGTAGCTCCCACCTTTCTTAGCTTTCAGGTTTTTGTGCCAACAGTGACATTTAAAATTTCCTGAACCTTTGCTTCGCACGATGTTTACCCAAAGTGGATCAATTAAAATATCTCTCTGGGACATCTCAGCTTTATCTAGGTTACAAATAACCTCGATAAGCTCCGCAAAGACACAGCTAGCAATCGGTTAAGCGTTCATTATGATAATAATAATAATAAGTTACTTGTATAGCACCGTAAGAGAGCTCAGTCTGCCGAGGTACTTTAGAACTGCAAGAGAATCAATACGCAAAGGTTAGTGACGTGCAGTAGTAACCAAAATAGACAAGCAAAGCAGCGTCGTGCTAAGGGCCAGTGAATGCTACATCATTCATGAAGACGCTCACGGCCACCGGTTGGTAAGATCTCTTGGTATTAATAGGCATTGAATCATGCACAAGTAAGCACGCAAAGCTCAAACGAAAAGAAAAATATAAGACATGTTTACTGGGTCGACGGGAAAGCTGGCCGGAACAGATGTTTTCCTATCCGACACTTGAATGGTGCAAGATCGTTATCAGTAGTGGCAGTAACCGAGAGTGAGTATCGGACTTTTGATGAATACGAGCTGAAGACTAGATGATTACCAAAAGATTAATTTAGCTCGAGGGTCGGCACGACGACTAGATCTCGCGGTTCGAGAGCACGTGACTGGAGAACCTTGGAGGTCGGATAGTAAGGCTGATGCCAGCGAGTGCAGTGACCTGTATACCAGACTGAGGCGATTGAAGTAGATTGGACACTTGATTGGGAGTCAGTGTAGCTCCGACAGACGTGGGCTGCGGCAGCTACTAGGGCGGCTACTCAAGGCTGCCAGAGAGCTGCCCGAGCGGGAGCTGCCGAGCACCGGCGATTGAGGAGCACGGGCCGAGAAATCCTGAATAAAGAGAACTTTAACAATCGAGACCTCCTAATCGAGACGTCAGAAAGGCGTGTACAACTCAACCAGCTGTCGTACTCATATCTAAGCGGACTCCGATTGCGGCCACGTTCCTTAACTGAAAGAAGGCCGACTGGGCAGTGGGCGATCTAATGTCATTTTGTTCAATATAGTACGCCTAGATTACGGGCAAATGTCGCAGGAGTAATATTAGATCATTTAATCTTGATGGTAAGGTCATCTAACTTACGGGTGACATTAGGGCTTGCCCACCACTATTAGGCTGATCTCACCATCTTTAAGATTCAGGGAGTTAGCAGCCATACCAGTACGTATGCTGTCGCTGCAGGCTGCAAGGGAATGAGGCGGCGGATGCAGAGCGAGGCTCAGGTAAATAGAGCTGGCTGCCGTCGGCGTAGAAATTGAAGCCGAGATTGCGTTTGGAGACGGCATCGACTGGAGTTATAGTAGAGCTAATGAGAAGAAGGTTGACCTACGACCAAACTCCGAGATACCCTTAGATACTTGAAGCCCCTGGTTGCTCCCGACAACCATTTACAGTCCGTATACATCCAACTTCTGTCGTTTCACACGGATGTAGGATCTAAGCTAGTTTAGCACAGTGCCAGCGATATCTGTACGTAAGGATAGACACTCTGGCAGGATCTGGTGGTCAATAGTTTCAAATGCTGCGAAAACATCCTGCAGTACCAGTAGAGAGTCCCTATACTGAGTACCAGTAGAGAGTCCATATACTGATTAGCATTGTTCAGAAGGTCATTGCAAACATGAAGTAGAGCAGTTTCAGCGGAATGGCTAGCTCTAAATCCCGATTAGAACTAAATGGCGAGGCCTGATAAATTGATTTAATCGTTTAGCTTTTTGGCCACAAATTTTTAAAATTTATTTCATAAGAATTGCAGTAGAGACACTGAACGAAAACCGACTTAAGTTATCGCGATCGAGGCGCTAGGGTTGTAATGAGCGGCCTGATAATTTGCTACATTCACAGAGTAGGGTCTTCACCGGGAGCCAGAGACCTATTTGTGACTCGTCCTTGATGTGCATATGCGTGCTGACACTGTTGCATGCTGCCACTAACCACACTTGCATGCTGACCCAGTGCATGTCACCCCTAACCATGTTATTCTTGTTGCTTATTGAACATGCTTCCACTAACCATTGGACCGTGCTTCCTTTACAGCAAATGTAAAGCCCCTAGAAAGAGATTAAGTTCTCAGAGGGAGCTTTGTCAAATGTATCGTCATTATTATTCTGTACAATATTTATTTATCGTTGGAAGTAACACGTTCATAGGGTATTTTTTCTATAGGATGATAAGTTAGTAGTCGAAAGAGATGAGCGTCTGTCTGTTATCCTGTCAACGTTTATTATGGAATCACGACTCCGGACAGAAGCTTGTGTAGGCAGCCTCCTTCCGAGCTTCGTATGCACTGCTAGATAAAACGAACAGACAGACTCTCGAGCAGTGACTCTGCTGTTCTATTTTAGGAGTCCTCTGTTCGGATGAAAGGAGAAGCCGCTAACGTGAGCTTGAAGCGGAACTTGCGGAAAATGCACGACAACGCCGATCGTCTCATCCTCGAATCCATCAAGGATGCTTCAGCCGCCAAGGCAGCCCAGTTGCAACGTCAAGGTTGGGTTATCTGGATTTATGATATCCGTCCGTTGTACGCTATCCAGTGGAAGCCATACGCTCTACGAACCCGGGGTACCTATTGCCTGAGACCTTGGCACGACTAACGGATCGCCTTCAAGTTGAAGCAGGCTCGGAAAAAAGATGGCGGTCACCCTACTTATGGCCGTCATCCGGCTACTACCGCACCCTCATGTCAGGAGGAGCGTGCGTAGCGGGTGCCCAAGCGGGTGCCTAGACATATTATACCTAATGCAGGAATAGTCAGCCGGTCCTCAACATAAAAAAACGATGGTTTTAAGCCGCCTCGACTGCCGCATCGGTTTGCCAGACCTCGTAGAATTGGCCGCCGAAGACTAGGGGGGTGCGCAAGGGCTTGAAAAACCATGCGAACAGCGAGTTACCCATGACTAGACTGCACTGCGCAACCCCTGGAACGATAAGCTTCGATCTTTATCTTAAAAGAGTTCGAGAATAATCCGGGCGGAGTGGAATCGCCAAGTCCAGATCTGAGCTCCATCGCCCGGCCGCTGCTTTCACCTATGCGTGATTTGTCCTCTCGGCGAAACTGTTCTCAATTACGGCACGTACCGTTTCTCAACTCCTGTATTCTGATTTAAACTTTCGCCAGCTTTTCGATCGCTTGCTGATACTCTATTACTTCGCGTCATTGCTGGCTGTAATTTAGAACTTTGCATTCACCTGGCCCGTGCTAGAACCTGCTTGCCTTAAATGGCACCCCCAAAAGAAACAACGCTTATTCTCAGCGCTTTGCATATGCTGGAAAGGACGAACATGAACAGTTTTCTATTACTTTTCTTTAATGACAGAAGGTTCATATAAAAACAATTCATTGCGCAGAAAGCGGCTGTTGCACTTTATAATTCATTCGAAAGTCTGGCCAGAGGTTCAATGTTGTTAACTCCTCCTCTGCGATCTTGGTTGCACCATTACCGAGCATCATTAGCCAGCGGCCCCTGGTTGATTGACCTGTGCTGAGCTTCAAGGCACCGGATGTCACACGACGTCCACAGGTGCCTCTCAGTCAGATCACTCAGTGTGCTGCTGATCGCGAAGTGCGCTCGATGCGCTAGCGGCCGGCGGCACGCGGGAGCTGAGGCAGGTGTATTCTTTTTTGTAATGTCTAACGGGAAATAATAATTTTTTACAAAGAGCATTTCTGGGTGGCTCTACTTCAGGCTGCTTCTCCGCCGAGACGCTTGGAATGCTCGTAGAAGCAGTTACGTAAGCCTGCCAGGAGTGCAGCCTTTGTCCTCGTCGTCGGGCGGCTCTACCGAAAGGGCTGCACCCGCCTCTCTTTGGACGACGTTCAAAGAAGCTTCAGGGTGACGCTCTTTCGATGCAAATGTTCCAAAAAATGGGGCGTGAGCATTTTCTTTAGAGGAGCCGAAACCCCGATCGCTTCGTCGGCACTTCTTCTGCGAAGAGTCGGATGCTCCCAGAAAATGGGGGGCGGGAGAGAGCAGTTGCAACAGCGACGGCACTTTGACCGGTTCTCGGACGATTGGTCGCTATCTCGAGATGGAAGCGTGTTCCTAGATCTGAATCTCAGTACATGGTAGGGTAACCGTAGCTATGCAGCACGCTGATCCATCCACGACGTACGGCTGCCAAAAAAATGTCTGCAGCCGATGTGAGGGCTGACTCACTTGGGCGCTAGGGAGCCAAGCGCCTGCACTCAACGACATATAAATAATCAGATAATATATAATTCTGCATAGCGCCCTAAGAGAGCTTAAAATCCGTATTCAGGCGCTTCACATACGCCACGGAGCTTTAGCCCACTACCTCTGTCATCAAATACATTCACCGTGACCTTGGCTCGAGGCGAGCACCTTAACCAATATCCTTACAGTTCTCCCTAACTCTACGATCGGCCAGCTGAGCGATCTGCCGCCGATTTCCTAGGGCCAACCGCAGCAGCCCGGGGCCTTGTATTCAGTGATCCACGAGTTGCACGTTTTGTTGCTGCGCTCTCTCTCTCTCTCTCTCTCTCTCTCTCTCTCTCTCACTGCCGCTTGCAATGTGAAACGTGAGACGATGACTGGGTTGACATCACCACCCCATGTGGTAGCTATAGAACACGCGCATATCACTGTGACAGGTTTGAAGCTACCACCCCTTGTCGAACAGCGTGCAACATTGACTGACGGCGATTTCACGCTGCCGAAGCTTGGCGGCTTAAGGCCAGCTACGGCAGATCTGTTTCCGATCTACATTGAAGTGCAAGTCCTCGAGAAGCGGCAACATTTTGTAAGGAAGATGTCCGTCGCATTAAATGGCAATGCTGCTGGCGCCTCTGGCCTCCGAATAGACAGCTTTTTAACTGAGCGTGGCTGTCAGACTGCCCATCTACTCCCACGTACTCTTCTAAGCCGTAATGGCTCACTAGGTAGGCGGTTGCTTATCACGACCTCGGCATCGAGGTCGTGGGTTCGAATCCTGTAGTGGGCGATCCTTTATCGCCACTGCAAGCTGTGGCGATAGCCGTAAAAGCTCTTCTGTCACTAAACAAAAAGATGCTGTTAAATCAGACGGTATTTTTTATTTATTTTATTAAGAGTCGTTTGCAATTAGGAGGCCAAGTGGCATTTCAGCCAAGTCACCACGACGGAGCAGTGCATGTCCGTTCTAGTATTCGTTCGGTGGTCGTAATCATCCGTGTGGACTCGTGGTAGTGAGCTGCTGCAGTAAGCTGCAGCAGTGAAGCGACCATGACCTCTCTCCGGCTGCAGACTCGATCCTTTCCTTTCCTGCCGCCTATGCTACTTTTTATATGCCACCGAGCCTACTTTCTCGCCTGTCCGCCTGACCGAGCGGTGCGTCTCGCTTTTTCTTTTTATTGCATTAAATGAAGGCTGCTGGGTATCGAATACGCGCCAAATAATGCTTAGGCTTTGATGCGAAATTGATGTCCGTGCAATTTTATTTCTAGCTTGTGTACACTGCACTCTTGGCACTGAACGGCCTTACGACAAGATTGTGAATTGTTGTGATTTGCTCCGAGATATGAGTGGAACTTTAAATTTGGGTCTCAGTTTAGCCGCCAGATTTCTATAGTTTGCAGATAACATGTGCGGTAGCTGTGCTAGCAATTAATTGCCGGTACAATTTAGGATGGTTGTCGAAGAGTTGGATCGATGCTTAGCGGTGGCCGACGATACGGCTCGAGCACCTGCTGTGGCGCGCGGACGCAGACGCTGCTAAGCCATTGGATATCCGTTGCCCTCACCACTAAATTCAGCAGTGCTGCGATCGCATCGGCTTCCGCTGGTCAGAGCATGCGAAATTCTCGCCCGCGGTTTCCCTCGAGCGCCGATACAGCAAGGCTCATCGATGCCTAGTTAGAATTACTCAAAATTTCGACGTCTCAGTCTCTATGGCTTGCGAGCAAAATAGTTAGGCGAGCGCTTTCTGTCGCTGTAACACTGGCGACTTCAGACACCCGAGCTCCACAGATCCTGTGGCTTCGGTGGCCATTTCCCTCAGTTCCGGCCCCAGCGATGCTGGCTTCGTGCCAGCTTCCGACTCCGGCACGTACGCGAACGCGTTTCCAGGCACTCACACACTCACCTCCGCAGCTGCCATTTCTGCGCTTTTTTACACTCGGCAGCTCCGATAGTTCACTCCTTTCTTGCTTTTTATTTGTGGCACACTTTTGGGCACCGGCTGTTCGTCGGAAGCTGTCCTGATTTGGGCGTGCTGCTGAATACTGGTCAGCATAACAACTCAATCCTCGTGGTTTACGAAGTTATGGACCAGGTATATGTTAGGATTCGACTGCGGCTCTGCCGCATTGGTGAATGGCAGGCATTTGTGAGTGCTTGCTCTTACTGAGGAAAGTCACAGCATTTTAGTGCAGCAGCCATGACTATGTCTAAGCCTCAGGAGCAAAACTTGCTAGTCTGCCATTATAACAATTATAATTTGTATAGCGCCAGCAGAGAACTTGATATCTTTCTAGGCAATTTACAAATGCTGTGAAGGAAACAAGGTCGAATGATTACTGGGAGCATGCTCAATGACAACAAGCATAACATGATTAGAGGTGACGTGCATAGGGTTAGCATGCAAATATGGTTAGGGGCAACATGCACTTTGGCCGCACACAAAGGACGAGTCACATGGACCCACTAATAGTTGTGATAAATAGATGCGTTTATAGTTTCTTTTTTAAATTTGGTCAAGTCACGGGATGTCGCGACACAAGTCAGAAGTGGGTTCCTGGCTTTCGGAGCATACGAACAAAAGGCGCCGTCTCCAAAGGCTTCGATGATCTTGAGGCTTGAGCTAAACGATTAGATTCACCACCAACCATTCGATCGTGCTTCCTTTGCAGCAAAAGTAAAGTGCTTAGAAAGAGATTGAGTTCTCTGAGGGCACGATATCAAATGTATCATTATTATTAATATTACAAAAGCGGGTGGTATTATGCTTAGCCTGGTGGAGGAGTAGCTCCTACATAACATATCTATATAAGGGACAGCTCGGTTAGTAACGGCCGGCCATTTCATTGGAGTTATGTCCTTGACTTTACGGCATGTAGCCGGGTTATGTACTGCTCGAGCTGGTATAAGCTGGAGACCAGCTGCCGGAGTTACCAACGAGTTCGGTTCGATTGTTAAGGTGCCCAGTTCATTGAGAAATACTCCAGGGCTGCTCTTCCCCCCACACTGCTGCCCCTATTGTCGATGCTGCCTCTATTGTCGCTACTGTATTTATTAATTTTAGCCTCGCTGCTGCTGCTGAACGAAGTGTGTCAAGCGAGGGCATGCAAACCTCAATTACAGGGAGTGGCCCAGCTGGTGTTTACTGATCAAGCCAGCTTCAGCCTAATAAGCAACGGTGCAGACTGCATACTCATATCTAAGAAGTTCTTCCTTAGAAATTGCTCGGACGATGTTTTGAGAAACCTCCAAGAGCTGGTAAGAATGCCGAGCTGGTTTGGCCCAGTGGTTAAGGTGCTCGCCTCGACCAAGGTCTGGCCGAGGTCGTGGGTTCGAGCCCTGTGGCAAATGTGAAGCACCAGAATAGAGATTGAGTTCTTTCAGGGCGCTATATAAATGAATTATATTATTATTATGTAATGATTATGCTAACAGCTCAGGACATTGCTGCTAGAGACGCACCTCTCTCTGAATGATTATATAAACATATATATAATATAATCATTCAGATATATTATACTATAATACTATATAATATTTGTATAGCACCCCAAGATAACTTAATCTCTTTTCAGGCGCTTCACATATGCCTCGGGGCTCGAGCCCACGACCTCAGTCAGACCTTGGTCGAGGCGAGCACCTTAACCGCTGGACCAAACCAGCTCGGCTCGAGTGAAACGCCTGAAAACGAGCCTCATACGAACCCCCTTTACTATCTCTCAATTTAATTATCGAGATCAATAAGCTTGCTACTTGATTTAAATATAGTTGTCCCGAGGGTGTTCTCCTAGATCCGCAATGGTGCTATTGTTCAGCTGTCGAATTTGGTGAGGTCTTATGGCTCTGGTTTCAGCGAGACCTAAAGTTCAACTCCCATGGACAGCATGACACATTTTTTCCTTTCTAACGCAATAGTGTCCCTTTTTGGGGAAGTGCTACCTAAATACGGCAGAGGCTTTCGTTAATATTGCTACGACGAACGCTTCGGACGATAAAGGTCAGCTTATGCAATGTTGGGGTCAAGGGGTTGCAAACCTACTGCCCCCGAATGAAAAACCCCTCTGAGTGTGTAAAGTAAATCTACTTAGCCGATTCGAAAACCTTATTACACAGCATAGAAGAGCTTTTGCAGCAGTCGCCCCGCTTGCAGGTGGCAATAAAAAATTGACTGCTTAATGCTCGAATCCCCACAAGCTTAGATTCGATGAATGCGAGCGAACACTGGGGGGGGGCTGGGGGTCGCACGCTGTGCCTCAGCTCCGATTGGGCTCACAGAGCAACGGTCCTCCTTTTAAATTTGGCTTCTTTGCTTAGAGCCAGCGGCAAGATTCGAAATGCCTACAGTCGCTCTCAAGTTATGACAGCAAAATAGCCCCGTCGTTGCTTATACACCGTTGTTTATCACTAAAAAATTGGTGTGCATCCCAGATAGCACGTGTAAAGTGTCTAGAAAGAGATGTAGTTCTGTTGGTAGCTATAAAAATGTCGTATTACTAATATTATTAGCAATATTACTTACTCATAATTCACATCGAAAATTCAATCATGCTTCCTTTGCAGCAAATGTAAAGTGCCCAGCAAGAGATTTAAGTTCTCTCAGAGCTCTATACAAATGTACTATTATTATATACAGCCGCATTCCCAAGGGAAATCTTCGCCATTTCTAGCGACTTGGTGATTTTTAGTGCTCAGTCAGAATGCTTCGCTGACGTACCTGTTCCTCGCGTAATGCACCGTAGAGCAATGCCGTAACGTGTTTGTAAATGTTTCACAACTCGGAGGTGAATTCGTCATGCTAACGAGCTTGCGATGCAGAGCAGGGCGTCACTCGGGTCTAAGTGCCCAATCAGTGGCTCACGCCTGGTGCGGGAGTCTTGTCACGCCTGGTGCCGAGAGTGCTGGACTTATCAACTGCAATCGACTTGGTAATGCCGCTATTGGCGGCAGCTGTTGCAGCAACTCAAAATAGCCTTTTGCTCGCCGATTTCTTTCAGGAAACCCCCTACCCGAGTGAGGAGACTTTGCAGCAGCAATTGGAGCACCACAATCAGTGGCAATTACAAATGAAAGCCTACCGCCTTCGAAGCATGAGGAACTGACCAGTAAAGGCCACTGATCAAGCACACCACTGCTGCAGCATGTACAATTGTATCGCTACGCAGTACTGCTCAAGCCTGCGCCGCAGAAGCATGAAGAATTGCATCGTTGGACAGTAGCAATCAGCACATAAATGAGTATGTGCGGCAGCCAGTGAGGTTTATCGCTTGACCCAAGCAGCAGCAAGCACTCAGTTTGCCAGCACCGATTGTCTGCAGTGTTTACTATAAGGTACGGTTATACGGCATTATAAACGACTACTGGCTAGCCGAATGAGCATTCGATTGCGAACCAGCTTGCAGTGTACAGCTTGACCGCATTTAAATGACAACGAACGTTGTTTTACCTTCGGAGAATCTCATTCTATGCTGCCAGTGACAATAAGATCAATCGGAGAGTGACCAAGAACAGCAAAGCGACACATGCGAGAGCGAGGCCAGTCGAGAAAGTTGGCATAGCCAAGAAGCTGCAAGCTCCTTCTTACTGCCCACTAATCAAAAGTTGGTAGAGCTTATTGTGTAACACCTTGCACCGGACCGAGAGGCCACTATGCTGGTCCAGAGTCAATTCATCTGACTGTCGATACGAAACGCGTGGTCATAAGTCAAGTTACACTGTTAAGTCATGCTGAATACACAGCAGAACATGACAAATGCAAGTCAACCAGACGCATGGCAGTTTTTTCTAGCAGATAGCAAATAAAGCACGGCCTTTCTCAAGACTGCAGGATCACTCGAGCAATTATCATCCCTGCAGCATCAGCAGTAAGATGGCATGCATAGTATATTTTCAAAAAATAACAAGCAGTGCTGGCGACAATACAAGCAGAGCCCGGAAATAGCAACGAGCCAGCTGGATACACAGCATAAACGCGACGGCACATTCTTCAAAGTGCGACCAGTTTAAGTTCACTATAAAATTCGATACGTGGAACATACTTGAAAGGGGCTAAATAAGCTCCCCGATGCCGTCTGTGCTTCCGATGTACATGCTGTTTCAAATACCCTCATGGCCAAGCCACTCGTCTGCAGCTAACACGTGACTGCACCAGCACAGCTGCCGTTGGCTCAAGCTCCATATAAGGCCAAATATTAAACAGGCTAACACTGCAGCTAGCACGGCGGCAACTGCAACACGTGCACGCACAGCTCTACCGTACAGAATGGTCTGGCACAGGCCGGCCCGGCATGATGCACTCCAGACGAACGGCAACGCTTTACGGATCCGACATAAATAGAAGAGCATTGAGAAACTATGACCACGAGTGCCGGCACTGGGCTGCCATGCAGTTAAGCCATCAGGCTGTGCAAGTCCCTGTTCTGGGAGCGATGGCACTGCATGCAGTGGAAGCAGATGTGACGGATTGACTACTTACACAAAAGGTAAGTTACTGAGCAAACGCAATCAAACGCATTCGAAGTCAACATACAGACCCATTGTTGATAGGTCGAGTGCTTCTCGCATGAAGTGTGTTATAAGCTACGGGCACATGCAGCAAATGTGCAGTCAAGCTGGCTTCAGTGACGCGTGAGGCTCGATCGTCGATCCATCATTCGATCATCAGCCAAACGATCAGCGCTGGGGCCGAGGGTGCTTGCACACTGAGAGGCAAGCTCAGCCGTTCTGACCAGTGGCACGTGCGGCTCGGTACGAACCCGCCGGGTGCGCGGCCGTTAGATGAGCTGAGCAAGTCTGCGGACAGCACAGCATCATCAGTCGTCATAGAGACAAAGCCAAGCACGACTTCAGGAGCTTCGGCGTCGCGGCAACTAGCCGATCGAAGAGAAGAGCGGAGCAGAAGCCGCCGCATCAGAACGAGACGAAGTGATGCTTGACGAAGGCGATGGCAGCGAGCTCCTTGCAGAACTCCTCGAATACAATCATGCCGCCTGTCAATCGCTCATCCGTGGCAGATAGTTCGCTGTTTGAAGACAAACATGGCAGGAGCGCTGTTACTCATAGTCTCGCCATCGTCAAAAAGAAGGGGAAGAGGCCAAGACGTACGAACAAGTTATTTGTGCAGCATCACAAAAGGCAGAGCGGTGTTCTTGCTGGCAGTAGAGTTGGAGCCGAATAGCGCAACTAAACGAAGTCCTGCGAGACACGACGCAAGCACGAGAAGCACGACGGCATGGACAGAGAATAGATAGACAAAATAAATAAATAATATATATATAATTAAAAAATTAAAAATATAAAAAAATAAATGAATGAATAAAATAAAAAATAAATAAAAATAAAAGTAATAAAAAAAAATGCTCCCTCCGATTTTATTATTACACATTAACCAGTTACTCCCACACTCAAGTCTGCCACACAAAGGTGCGATTGACAACGAGGTAGATGCAGACAATAAGCAAGCAAGGTTTCCTTCTGTCAGATTGGGTCCAGCAAGGAGAGCCTTGTTATCTCAACCCCCGGCCAATCAATTTCAACAACACAGCCACAAGCAGCCCTCTTATTAGACAGCCGAAGATCGGCTACCGAGATTCATTTCTCCTAGCTCGATAGTATTTATTTTATAGCCGACTAGAAACACGTTGCATTGTAGCAAATCTTATCATGGTAAACGCGATGTAATATGAAATATTGTTTGAATCCGATTATTGGCTGTCGGCAGCACTCGTCCGGATTTGTTGTTCTGTTTCAATTGAGGTAGAAAGCACGATGGGCCTACGACGAAGACCCTAACTGAGGTCAATGTGAATGGAGGTAGAGCCAAAAAGTGCATTTAGCTTGAGTCAGTATAATGGGTCTGTTAGAGATATATTTTAACCAACAACTGGGATGGCTACTACTTGCACAAGTAATAGGCATCATTCGCAAGAGTAAAAATATTCAACAAATTACAATAAAATGTCAATACTTTTACGGATAAAGGAACTTCGAAAAACCATCGAAGAAGCTTTTGCTGAGCACTTCGGGTCATTGTCCTGCTGCCAAATGTAATCGGTCCCCAGAAGAGCTCAAAAACTTAACATTTCTGCCATTCTTGCTAGATCGATGTATACGTGTCCTGATCTGTAAGTTGTTTCATACGGTGCAGAATTCCAACGGTGGACGACCAGATTCAAGCCCAAACCATAACAGTTCCACTAGCAAATTTCAATGCTGGCTGGAGAAATTTCGGGCTGTAAATACCATCTGTTAACCTAATACAACACGGTTTTCGTTTGATGTAAGCAAAGAACGTAAAAGAGATTTCAACTCTTCGGTCCATACAACTCCCGGCTCCAGTTGCCTGCCGTGTGTTGTGCTTGGTCTCGGTGAGGCCCACCTGAGACGATCTCCTCTGTGTCGCTGGGCTAGCCAAGACTTTCGTTTGGCGACCCTTATCAGTATGCCATGCTTGGCAAACCTCCGATACACTGTCTCAAAGCCTATATACGCACCAGCGGTCGTTGCCAGCAACCGTGACAGCTCCCGAAGAGATGCCGTCCGTGGCCGAAGAGTGGCACCTTTAGGCCCCAAGTCGTGCCACCGCATCGTCTTCCTTGGGCTGGGCGACCTGAGCTTAGTCTACTAGCCATACTGTCGTGCGTTTTAAGCTTTTTAAGATTCTAGCTCACCGCTCTATGTCTAATTTTAAGAGTCAGTGCCACTTCTCTGGTTGCTTAGAACCATTTCATGCAAAGGCCCTGCAATCGTCCTTTAGTGGTGCCGTGGAGCTATGACCTGCTAGGCATGCTGGACTACTTACAAAAACGAGTCCATAAGAAGACGGCCCACTGTCGGAGGATAGGGAAAGCCGGACCTTCGTGTCCACAGACATAAGAGAGCTTATATAGAGCAAACTGCTAAAAATTATCAACTTTTCAGACCTTAGAAACGCCATGTTTAAATACCCAATATACATTGCAACCACAAGGTTTCTTGCAGTATTAGCAAATACAATACATTAACTACAAGCGACAGCTATTCCACTTTGACTGCGATCACTGTTCACTGGATCCGATGGCTGGGCTTGGATCTCCAGCTCCGTTTGACCAATCATATATTTGTAGTGGTGGAATGTGTGTGTGTGCCTCTGTGTGTGTGTGTGTGTGTGTGTGTGTGTGAGTGTGTGTACCGTGTGTGTGCGCGCACTGTGTGTGTGTGCGTGTGCGTGAGTGAGTGAGTGAGTGAGTGAGTGAGTGAGTGAGTGAGTGAGTGAGTGAGTGAGTGAGTGAGTGAGTGAGTGAGTGAGTGAGTGAGTGAGTGAGTGAGTGAGTGAGTGAGTGAGTGAGTGAGTCCCCCAGACTTACGACGGTTTGACTTACGAAAATTCGGAGATATGAACTCGAATCAAAAATCGCAATCAAAATTTATACAAGAAAACTTTCAAAATCCGCATGCGGTAAGTAGATTTGCCAATGCCAAAAGCATTAGGGAGGAAATGATGTCTGACAGCATCAGAACGTATAAATAAATAAATATAATTCATTTACAGAGCGCCCCAAGAGAACTTAATCTCTATTCAGGCGCTCCACATATGCCTCGGGGCTCGAGCCCACGACTTCAGCCAGACTTTGGTCGGGGCGAGCACCTTAACCGCTAGACCAAACCAGCTCGGCATCATATTAGAACGTATCATATACTATTCTTGACTTACGAAAATTCGACTTCTGACATGTTTCCCGGTCCCTGTCTATTTCGTAAGTCGAGGGCAGACACACACACACACACACACACACACACACACACACACACACACACACACACACACACACACACACACACACACACACACACATATTGCTCGAGAATACTTACAAACCGGTACATTGGCCACAAAAGGGCTAAGGCAGTGTGAGCCCGGGACCCTATTCCTACACAGAGAGAATTAGTTACATCGGACAAATATCACTCAAGCTTCTGCAATTCTGCTGCAAAGTAATTGCTGAAAAAGGCTTCGTACATGCTTGCTCCCGAAGCTGGAGCTACTTGAAGAAAGACCAGTTTACTGTGAACTTTTATGTCCTGAAAAATTTTAATCTCATTGTGGATCTGACAGGGATGTCTTCCCAGTTGTCCTTTTATATGAATTTCCGGCGGCTTTCCAACTCCATATTTCACATTGTATTTCAAGGTCATACGAGTGGCCAACCTTAGGTGGATTTGTTCAATTGGTAAGCTATCCAGCAAGCTGCACAATCAACTAGGTTAATCTCATTTGCATTACTTGGCTATATCTCAAGACTCCGTGCACCATCGACCTGTTAGGTCGCAATGCAGCTGCAATATACCAATGGTATATGGTTCACATGCTAACCAAGTTTTGGGCAAACAAGATGCCGGAAACCTCTATAAAGAAAGACAGACACGTCCTACCTGTTGAGACCAAAAACACCCAGGAGCTGCTTTCTTTTATGGATGACCTTGGCATGCAGAGATGGATCGTCACGAATTAGACTGGCAATCTCTTGGCGCACCTGAGCAACAAGCACACAGAAAAGGTACCGTAAGGACTTGCAGCATCTAAGAAAAGAGGTTAACAAATGGGACACCTGGTGAGGGATATCCACTTAGTATATGCTGACTGTGCGCTGACATTCGGCTGGATGTACCAAACAGTGGCGAGGAAGCAACTTTTGGCAGATGGCACAGAGACAAAACAGGCAAACATATCGGAGGAAGCTGGAAATCACATCTGAACTATGAGCTCGGTGTGCAGTAATCTATTCTAAGACGACATAAGACGGCATCTTAACTGGCTCTAATTTAAAAAATACTTTCCTCTAGCACCACGTGCAGCATTCTAAAGATCACGAGCACACACGTGAACATAGACTGCACAGCGCAAGATCAATGCCGAATGGAGATGCTGCCCTAACATCATCTGCAAGCCGAGGTTTGCTTTTGGTAACAACCTGTCCAACATACAGTATGTGCGAGATAACAGATACAACTACACAAGAAAAGCAGCGTAAAAGAAATCCGAAGGCAGATCCACGTAGCAAAACAAGCCTCAATGCAATAATCTGGATTGAAGCAGCCACACTGGCAGTACTAAGGCAAAACCAGCAAAAACAAACAATGAGGGAGGGGGTCAATGGGCATGGCAAATACGCAGCTAGTTGCCCAACAAACCGCAAGCATAGACAGACCTGATCGAAAGTCTTGCACAGCGTTTGGGTGTCCTCTGCGATCGGCAAGAACGGGTTGAGCAGGAACTCGTGCACGCAGGGGGGAGGCAAAAGCGCGAGCTTGGCGACCACTGAGGTAAGCTGCAGGTTGAACTCGTAGCTCTGCAATGGACGGCACGGCCAACTGATAAGAGTGCGCAAATGAGTCCGTGTGACAACGGAGAACGTAAAGGCAGCACCCAGCAGCAAGAAATGCAGCTCAGCGATCACTACCGCCGATCAGCGCTAGCATGGTCAGGGGGCAGGAAGGTGATTGGGGTCAACGTAGCAGCAAAAGCAGGTAGCAGGTTGGAAAGGTTCGGTGGCCAAGAAGCCGATCAGTGCAGTAAGAGACAGGACATGGCAGCCTATGTTCAGGCGTCAGCGCTTTCAGAGTAGCAGCAGGAACGGGAAGGCTAGGATGTCACGGAGACCGTGAGTGGCGATCGATGCACAGACGAGAAATGGGTGGGGTGCCCGTTCGACAAGCGCCATTCATTCCTGAGACTAAGGAAAAGCAGACGTGCCTGCTGCATGATGCTGCTAAGTCGCTGGAAGAGGATCCTGAGAAAGGGTCCCTCGTCGAACGGCTGCGTTGAAGTGGCGCAGTCAACTCCGGGAAACTCGACTTCCTTGCTATCGTCGTTGCTGACACTCCGAGTCATGCCAGCAGGCCAACCAGCACACAGCAGATTGATGTCTGCAAACTAGAAAATGGCAGTCAAAGGTGAGATCGCACCGAATAGGACCTGCGAGTGTACGGAGACCACTGCAAGACGATGATAATAACAGTAATACATTTGTAGGGCGCCCTCAGAGAACCTAACCTCTCTTGCTAGGCACATCACAGATGGTGTAAAGGAAGTGTGATCAAATGGCTATGAGTGAATGAACGAAACGGCCAGATCGAGATAAAGACTGACCGTGATAAAAATGCATAAAAACGCAAGGTGGCTGGGCCTTACGATCCGGCTTGGGCGATACGGCAGAGCCCTGTGCACAGATCAAGCACATTGTAGGCTCCTTTCCATATAAAGCAGCACGTTCTGATGGCAACAGGACACAGAATACAATACAGCCCACCAGCGTAGCCATGTCGGTTAGCTTTGTGTAGGGCTAATTATAAGAGATGCAACGCGATGCGGTTGACTGGACATGCCCTATGCCTAGAATTCGGTAGGCGAGTGACTGCATATTCCTTTACAGCACACAGAAGGTGCTCAGCAAACCTCTACAGTAGACAAAAACATGGAGAGCTACATTACTTGGACGAGCTGCCTTTGCAGGAATTTCGTTATCATACTCGAGTTCTGGTAGGCAGTGATCTCATGCAATGGAGTAAAAACAATCTTATCTAGACCCTTACAAAAAAAGCCAACTTGGTCGAGTATCCACTCCTCCTCCAAGCCCACGAAGTGCTATGCACGAAGCATCACTATTCACACTTGTGTTTACATGGCTGTGAATGGAAGTACCCATGCTCATATCTGTGTGCACAAGTGGGCTTCCACAAGTGGATACTAATACTACTACTAATAATAAACATTTTCAGAGTGCCCAGAGAGAGAGAGAGAGAGAGAGAGAGAGAGAGAGAGAGAGAGAGAGAGAGAGAGCTCTAGCCCTCTCGTCCTTAGACACTTTACCAGTCCTGAACGGAAAGCGTGTCATTTGGTGTCACGTGATAGCAAGAGCATATCACGTGATAACAAGAGCACAGTGTCAGCATGCATAAGCATACAGAGGGCGATTCGCGTGTGTGCCGCGCAGATACTATGAGGAACAAGTGAGTGTATAGTGTTCTGGGGGCATGCGAACTGATCGCTCGGTCTCCAAATCATTCAAGGTGGTTTGAGAAACAAGTAAACGATTTGAGTCAGAAGATAAGGTGCGGTGATATGAAGCATGCTTGTGGAGTGTTTCGGATAGGTAGGGTAAAGCAAGAGGATGAAGAGACCTAAAAGTGACTGAGCGAAGCTTGAAGCCGATACGCAGCATGATGGAGAGCAGATGCAGGTGCAGCATGCAGAGCTACAATGTGGTAGCTGTGTCGTTCACGACAGACAAGACTAGCTACAGGAGTTTTACACCAACCTTCGGCGTCATATTGTATAGGTAGGAAGACACGTGAGTTACAGGCGCCTAGATGGGATATTGAAAGAGCACAGATAAGCTTGGCAGTAGTATCCATATCCGAACCGGCCTGAATACTTTACAGAGGCACATATCTGCAGCTGAATGTAGAGGAGACTCCACTACAGAGCATCTGTGGTTGAGGGGTCACTTTAGAAAGGAACAGCAGCAGCCAGACTGGTTTCGCATGCATGCTTGCAGGAATTATGCTGGCCGAGCCGATTTTGTAGGCATTGGGCTTTTCATTTTCTGAGTAACACGAGGTTAACCACAGCGAGCAGGTGCTATCGTCGCTCAGTTCGAGGAAGTTCGCCGCCATCCAATGTGAATGTCAGCAATACGCACTGCAAGGGAGTTGAGGGAGGCACGCACCGAGCAGGTTATCTAGGAGGGATCGAAGCAGGATGGATCAAAGTGCAGGCCCGGCTGAGCTGCTTGCTTGCTGCGCACATGTTTTTTGCACTGCATAAGTTAAGTGCATTGCATAAGCTGCTTGGATTGCCCGCTGGGGTTTGACACCAATTAAAGCCTCAGACAGAGATTTATAAAGCGAGCTCACGGCCTTTCGGTGCTACTCAGCGCTGTTCATAAGCTCACAGCCAGGTGTCGAAGCCTGAACTCTCCTCACTGTCACAGTCACGTGCGGCAGTCGCATGCATAGAGAACGTGACTGCACAGAAGGGAAAATCCTGGTGGAAAAATGTGTGTGCATGCACACGGAACATGCTTGTACGTGCACGTGAATGACGACCAATTGTGTGCATGCATCTCTGCCTGTAACTCCACAAAGAACAAAGACTGCGTGGGTATTACAAAAGAGGGTGTTCTACAGCGCATTCAAAACCTAAGTGGCTTTCCGTGACCATACAGTAGTCAACAGACTCCATCATGCAACAAAGAGGAAAGCATAGTTGGGTCACGAGACCAGTCGAAGAACACACTGCCACATTACACCACTTCTGACCGACCTGCACTGGCTACCAGTCAAGTAACGGATTGACTTCAAGGTTTTGTCGCTCACTTTTAGGTCACTTCATTCTTTGGCTCCAGCCTATCTCTCAGATCTACTCCCCCACCAGGCCAAGCATCGTACCACCCGCTTTTCGGAATCCAACAGTTTACCAATACCTCGTACAAACCTCAAATCCTTTGGAGACCATGCATTTAGTTCGTATGCTCCCAAAGCCTGGAACTCTCTCCCGACTCAGAACATGCCCTGACCTGACCACATTTAAAGAGAACTTAAAAACACACCTATTTAGGACAGCATTTAGTGGGTCCCTGTAATTCGTCCTTGATGTGCTTATGTGTGCTGACACTGTGCATGCTGCCACTAACCACATGTGCATGCTGACCCTGTGCATGTCACCCCTAACCATGTTATTCTTGTTTATCAAGCATGATATTAATCACCATTCAATTGCATTTCCCTTTGCAGCAAATGTAAAGCACCTAGAGAGATCGAGTTCTCTGAGGGCGCTTTATCAAGTGCATTATTATTATTATTATTATTATTATAACAAGTGGGGTAGCATGGAAGCAGCAGTTTAGGACGGCTGGAAAAAATGTGCCACAGTCAACAGCAGGAGATGTCGTTACGTATGAATTGTGAAAGTGAGTTACATAGTCGAGGACCAGCAAAGCAAAAGCTTTTATCACCAACAACTTTTGAGCGAAAGAATGGAATGGCTAATTTGTTGTCCATAGAGGACCACAGGGCAGGAGGAAGCTGAAACTGGTGCAGCTGTTCAGCTAGGCATGAAGGAGCGAAGCCGTGGCTAGCTTCGGAGGTCCATACTGCATCCAACTCAGCTGACACCAAAAGTCGAGTGCCCAGGCTGCCGAGGTTATGTTTCCTCGCTTCGACGACAATCGGGCCACACGGGCATACTGTCGGGCCCACAGCGATATCCAGCTTACCTGCCGGTGAGCATCGTGCAGATACGAGTCATAAGCAGCTCCGTCTGACGAATCGAATGATGATTTCATCTCTTCAGGAACCAAGCCGAGGAAGCTGAAAATCCAGCAGACAGCTTGCTAGCAGCTGGCAGCGGCGCCAAGGTGGGACGCATGCACTCTTGTCTCCGTGACTCTGCCACGTGACTCGCTCGGACCCGTCTGCTGGCATTTTTTTATATGCTGCATGCCCCTCCCATTGCTATATAACTCCCGGTTTTGGGAGGTCCGTTGCACCGGACGCTTCCGGTACCGGCCTGGCCTGAACAAACGTGGTCTCTATATGCTCGTGTATTATCACTCGTACCGTCAAATCAACACCGTCGCTCTCTGTTTACTTGCATTCGGCTAGCACACGAGTCCACGATCGATGCAAAAGCATCGTTAAATGCTCTGCGTGAATGCCGCTTCTAAGAAAGTCTTGCCTTTTTTGCTGCTGCCTGCACACAGCCCGAACGTCGCTCGCTCGCCCGGGATACACTGGGCAGACGGTGCATGGCGGCGTTTAAGCAAGGAATATAGAGGAGTGACACCTACAGAAAGGGACTGGGGGGAGGTGGCATGTGCACACCGATGGCGTTTAGATGCTAACCTACTGGCCTGCAAGTGCCAGCATCCTATCCTGTGGCAAGGCAGCATGCTAAAACAAGATGCACTATTTTGCAGTTTTTAATTTTGAGATTTTTTTAGTTTTCAAGTTCTACTTTGCAAAATTAGATTGAAGAAAAACACCCTGGCAAAAGCCATAGTTCAGCTGAAGTAGAGTCGAGTTGGGTAGCTATGCTGAGTATGCCGAGTGGCCTTCGGTGGACAAGCTACAACTCGACCATATTAGTGGGTACCAGCTGATTGGTGCCAGCAATCAAAGAGGGGGAGTGCCGAGATAATGATTGGGCTAGCTCGGGCGTGAGGTGCTCGATCTTAACGACCCAGGTCGTGAAGATTCGAGTCATGCAGTAGGCAATAAGAACTGCCTGCTTCAAGCTTGGCGAAATATGCTAGGGGTTCTACTGCTTTCTATTTTAATTTTACTTTAGTGAGACAAAGGGATTAAATGATGTAGATAGGTGAAAGAAAAGAGAGAGAGAGATTGGGAAGAGAGAGGGAGGGAGGGAATGAAGAAAGAAGGAAGGAGAGGGTGTGAGGGACAGGGGAGAGAGAGAGGGAGAGGAGGAGAGGCACAGAGAGAAGATTGAGAGAGAGACAGGGAGAGAGGGAGAGGGAGAGAGAGAGACAGAGAGTAATGTAGAGAGAGAGAGAGAGAGAGAGAGAGACGGTGAGAAACAAGAGCTGGCCACACAGAAGGAGGCACAATGACTGAAAAAGTCAGAGTGACAGACAAGCAGAAAAACAGAGAGGCAGATCACTGCAAGCAACACTAGTAGCAAATAGCAGAAAATAGAGCCAAGTCTGACGACCTTCACTGTCCAGTCCCCAATGGTCTCCACCCCTCTGGTCCTTGTCGATTTATTAGTAGGCAGCAACATACGAACTGGTCGCACCGTCAGCCGGCTCAAGGCAGGAGCAGGATAATGTAAGCTACAGACATTCGGGCAGAAGCAGCTGATATGGTTTCCGAAAAATCGAAATTGTTAGCTACTTTGTGCTATGGCCGCACATCCGTGCCAGCTGCATGCTTCCCAGCACCATGTGTCGTAACGAAGTCCGGTTACCTCGTGTTCCGATGCATTGGATTTTCAAATGATTCATGATATATAATTGGCAGCAGCATTCTCCCGAAGACGGGAAGGGAGCCAAATAGAAACTATGGAAATGTCTGCCTAATCAGAATGATTGCACTGGCTACCAACTGTGACCACAGCAGCATAGACACCTGTTTCCATCTGCTTGCTGAAGGCTAGGCACTATGCCAGGCCACAGACACAGAATACACACAAGAGCACAACAAAATACAATGCATCCACACATACCCATACGTGCGAGCGTGCACGAACACACACACACACACACACAGGGGGAAAATGAGGCCTTTGCAAGCACATTGTTAGCAACAATGGATTTGACCTAAGTGGGAGTTCTGTCCGGAGGGTCATTTAGGATTAATGAAACAATAAGGGCAATGCCTGCAGAGATAGCGAATTCTACCTGCCACTGCAGGGAGTCACCAAGGAGGTAAACCTACTGATTTACGATCTTAGTCACTGCGAGCTTGTCTTCGTCTTCAACTTTAGCATGTGAAGATGACTCTGAAACCAAACAAAAACCTACGGTAATCAGACGGCTGATTGCTGGCACTGCTTGAAGCTAGTAATTCAGGGCGGTCAATGAGAGCATGGCCGGGATTCTACTTGATTGGGAGCATGCATTCACACAGCCGACTGCAGCACGATGCAGTGGCCCAGTGCTTCTAAGCCTAAGCTAAGAAAGAGCCAGCCTCCCACTGGAGGTAAAGCCATTACTTCCACGAACATCTTAACTGGTGACCATTTTTAATTTACAAGATTACATTTCCTTGCACATGCCAGAGCAGAAATTAAAGCAGTAAACTTGAGAATGTGCACGCAAACTAGCACATCCTTGTACCGAAATTCAGTGTTGAAGCCAAGGTTTTCATCTTGGGGGCAAGACCTGAAAAATGTTCCTGAAGGGGCGCTCGATCCGCAAGATTGTAATTTAGCAGGGGTGGGGGGCCAGACCCCACACTTAAAAAAATTATAGCAAAACATCAGTGTTCCTTCGACAAGAACTCGATGATTGCATATCAAGTGGAACTAGGACATACTTACACTGTCGTTGGTATCGATCGCCCCCCCCCCACGGGGGAGGTGTAGGAATGGGGGGCCCAGGTTGCTGCCTGCTGTAAATGACAAATGTCAAATGTCCTTGTCCCTTGGCTCCGACAGTGCCTACGTTTCAACAAGCATTGGCAATAGAACTGAAATAAGGAACCGACGAATCAATAAATGTGCATTATAAAACCTTTCTGATTTTTGCACCAAAAGCCATCACAAGTCATCATAGGAAAATATTTTTTTTTACCAGCACTTCATAGGGGGATAAACCAAAGTTTTGAATGAAAACATTTTGAAAGTTTTGAACCAAAGTTGAAAAGCTCACAGGAACATGTTGCCACCCTTGGTGCACTGTCTCGTCCCTTCTTATTTTTGCCTTGGCCACTGGGGTGCACCAGACGACGGTGATTCGGTAGAATAGGTGTGAAAATAATGGTTCGTCAGTTACGTTTAGGGAGTAGTACTAAGGTAATGGTTCTCAGCATGCAACCGCAAAATATTCCAGCACATAAGTGCACCTAGAATTAGCAATGAGCTGCAGCACACGAATGGTAGAGGCCTGCAATCGATGGATGTCACGATGGCTAACTTGCTCAACGAATGAACAACTGGCTGGATGGATGAATGTATGCCAGGCTGAATGAATGGGTGGCAGGGGCAGACAATTGGTTGAATGAATGGATAGCTGCCACCACCACCCCCCCCCCTTGGTCTCTCGGTAGAATCTGATGTATAGAAACCCGGTAAGAGGTGATTGCCTCGATATCAACCTAGAGGTAAGGTGCTTCAACTTGGTGCAAAGACCAAAGTGATGCGCTACAGCCATGTCACGTGACAGTCACCGACATCCAAGAGCCACGATTACTTGATGTAAAGCCATCTAATTAAACAAGGCACAACTCAATTTAACGTAGTAACTCGTCTTGAGTAAGAAAAACGACAACTTGGCTTCACAAAAAAAACAATGGCTGCCAAGCAACAATCTACTGTTCCCGCTGCAGTTTGACACTGCCAAGTCATTAGACGATGAGCGCCGTGACCCGAGCGGCAGTGCAGTCACCAGTAGAGGGCAGGGGTTGCACCTCTGCCTTCAGCTTCTCACCGGAGGACACCGGATGCTCATCGAAGGTGGCACCGTGAGGCTGCTGCATCGCAGATGCCAATGTCAACCTTGGCGAGTCGCCGCCGGAGGTAGCCGGGTAGGATGTCGACGGAGGCAGCAGATAGCGCCGATCTGCGAGATAGCGCAGCAGCAGCACGTTTACCGTGACGTGGCTTGGCCTCTGCAGCAATGTGTCAAAGAGCTTTAAGCTCACCATTGCAACCTGTAAACATGGCGAAACGGCGAGTTCAGGTCGTCGACGTAGCAGCACTGAGATGCTGCCAGCCTCCTAGACAAACGAGCAATCTGGATTCGGAATGCAGAAAGTAGCACGGATTTCTTCTCAACAAAAAATTCCCGACATGAAGGGCATTAAGAGAGTAAGTTCCCAGCCTTTGGGCATCGACATCGAAAAAACCTGGCAGAGTAGGGAATTCGAGTAACGTCGCAATCAGTCGCACGTGCGTTTGAGCGTGCTGAACGGCTCTCGCGAAAATCAGATTACGAATTACAAAAGAATATGCACACGAACGGTTCAACCGTCAGCCAGATGCACCTTCTGCCACACGTGAGCAGTGCTGAACAGTCGAATTCGGGAGGGGGCATGGAAGGAAGCCCGTAAAGGAGACGAGAAGGAAGGGCTCATGCAGAGCGGCTGCGCACAAGCTTGCTCGAAGCGCTGACACACTCTCCCCACCTCGTCAGACTGATGGTGACACCTCTCGACCAGCACCGACGACAGACTCGAGCCCGGCGCCTGGCTTGCCGCCGCTGCCGGTGGCAACAGGTGGGCGAGAGCAGCCACCGGGGCTGCGAGAGCCGCATCTGCCAGGTCGTCCTCGAAAACGAAGACAGATACCTCTGCAACGGATTGCAGGGCATCGCTCTGTCGACGCTGCTCTGAGGGCTGTCACGGCGCTCCGCTCGCTCTCGCTTTGGCTCGGCACTCGCTTACCCTCCAGCAGAGCGGCGGCCGTGCAGCCGGCGATGACTCGGTTCAGGTAAGCCATGGCTGCCATGTATTCGACCTCTCTCCTGCAAAAGAAGAAGAAGATGGCCGACGGTCGTCGACTTTTGGCATGCCGGGGCGACGGTCGGCAAGCGCGAGGCAAATCGTCGATGCCAAACTAAGGTGACTGCAAGGTTGGCTCGGCAAAGTCTGTACGGAGGCCTGACGGGTGGGGCCGGCAGCTAGCGGGGCTCGGGCAGAAGGCACTCGGACGATGGTAATCGCATGACCGCACCCACACCATCTCGGCGGCTTAAACTAGCAGCAGGGAAGAGGCCCCCATGTATATGGGGCGCACATCTAAGCGGTTGCTTCTCAAATCGCGCGCGAACGAGCGACAAAAGAATGATGTACACGGTCGCATTAAATTCAGTCGTTCAGACAACGCACTCTTTCAGCAAGTGAGGTCGAATGTGAGTCCGCAAGAAGACCCTGCGGATGGCGCTGGCAAGAGCGCGGCCGACGACCGGATGCGCTTCTTTGATCAGCTGGTCACAGTAGTCCACCAAGCAGAAGAAGGCAACGGTCTGCCGCTGGCCGGGAAAAGTGCGAGGTCCGTCCTTGCCGGCGATGCTGTCCATGCTGCAGACGCAAGGCAAGCACACGTGCAGGACAAGGAGCGAGCATACGCCGAAATCGCCTCAAACATATCAGCACGAGAGAAGGGCTCGGGATTGGTGAGAGATGCGCCAAGCATCCCTCACTGCCAACTCAGAGATGGGAGCTCAATGTGCACGAAAACGAATGAAGAGCTTTTAGAGATTAAAAGCTGCACACCGTGGCAGCAGTCGAGCCTCGGTGGCTATCGCTCACTTGCAGCTGGCAATGCAGAATCGCCTGTTCCGACACTAGGAAACCCATCATGACCAGGTTCAGTGCAGACATCATACTAGTTACTAAGCACAAGCGTGAAAAAGCTTACAGACGATCAGCACTGACTTTCAATCAAGTGGCACGCAAATAATAATAATAATAATAATGCATTTGATATAGCACTCTCAGAAAACTCAAATCTCTTTCTAGGCACTTTACATTTGCCGAGATTATTGTAGATCTGTCCTAAGTAAGATCACGTCTAGCTTCTGTAAGAACATAGTGAAATCACAGATGTGCAATGAAAATATGCTAATGTCGACCATCAACCATTGCCTTAAACGCTCCTGCCTAACAGAGCTAACCTAGCGTTCCTTGTGGCTATTCCTGGCTTCGTTGTCGTCAAGATATATGAAATCAGAAAGTCAATCCTCAAGGTAGCATCCCCACAAGACTATCCAACTTCCGGTCCTTACTCTACCTAAATCTCCAGAATCGTTGTCCTGATTCCCGTCTCCGCCGTCCAGATTTGGCCCATGGGATTAGGTGTTCACCTCTGATGACCAAGGCCGTGGGCTCGAGCCCTTTGTCATATGTGAGGCACCTGTATAGAGATTGGGTTCTCTTTAAAAAAAAAAGACTAATGAAGCAGTAGTCTAGCAGAGGGCTAGCCCTACAGAATAGACCCACTAAATTAGACAGGCAAGCGATACAGCATTATGGCGGGGCATTTCGCACAAGCTCGCCCTGTTATGACCCCTAACTAAGGCACCTCCCACAAACAGTGGTGCCGGTGGATAGAGGAACATCTGAGCAGCCGAATCAATGAACAGTCCAGGAGGACGGCTACAAACATGCAAACACAGCTAAACAAGTAGCCGGCTACTCACCCCCAACGAGCATCAATGTATTCGATATCGGAAGGATCCGCAGATCGTGGCATGCTAGTGTAGGTCGTGCCAAGCCACCGCGTGACCTCCTCGCAAAACTTGGTCGTGTGCACGATGGCAACGGCTCCATTTTCCTCGTTTAGACTCGTGCACAGAATGAGACCTTCGCAGGCCTTCACTGCGACACGGCTATCCTGCAGCGATGCACGGCTTCAGTTGCGCACGCCGATGCCATTTCTGAGACTGGGATGTGGTGCATGCCACTAATGGGTGCATGGCATTTCAGATGGCAATGTGGCAGCAGTGTTGAGTGCCCCTCATTCCACCAAACTTGTCATGTACTCTCAAAAATCGTGCATAGCATATCTCAATCTTTAAGCGAAATTTACCTAGAGCTAGATCCTTAAGAAAACTTATGGAAAGCAGGACAAGTCGGCATGCACGCTCGAAAAGAAAGAGGAATGGGCCAGCGCTGATCCTGGTACGAAAGGTGCTGAGTCTTGGCCTGGCAGAAAGGTGCTCACACACCCTGACTGAGATCACGGGTTAGAGTCCTGCATGCACAAATGTGCATCAGCTGATTTTTATATGCAAACCTACTGACAGCAAGATGCCGACCACAGGAGACATATGATCTACCTCAGTCTCACCCAGGCTTGGAGAAGTAAGGCTCCTACTTAAAATAATGTCTAACTTATATAAAAAATAAGATGGGCTGAAGTCCTAAAAAATAAAAGAAGCTACAAGGAACGAAATAATGTTCTTGCCTGTACACCTAGACACTGCATACTGACGAAGAGACGAATTCGACTCGGTTCACCATCAACGCATGTAAAGAAGACTCAACAAGCAAAGACACTGAGAGAGACAGTGAGAGACAGTGAGTGAGTGAGTGAGTGAGTGGGTGGGTATAGAGAGATAAGAGGCAGTGAGATGAAGATAGAGACAGAGACAAGAGCCGGAGAGAGAGAGAGACCCAGCAGCAGCTCGTCAAGAATGAGCACTGCAGCATGTGCTACGGCAGTTCCCCGCAAAGACAGCGAACACAAAATGTCTAGCGGATGTTGGACACAGCCAGCATGCTCCACCGCAGACAACGCTGCACTCACAGCGCTATGAGTCATGGCCAGCAGCGAGTCGATGAGGCAAAACTGCGACTGACTGGAAGATGCTGCGGCTGACGAGCTGCTCTTCTGCTCCTGAAAAAAACGCACCGCACAAGATGGGTAGTCACCAGCAGAACGGGTTGCACCTATAGAAACAGCATGGCGACAGTAGCAACAATGCAAAATGCAGCCTAGCAACGGTGCACACGATCCACCACTGCTGCAGGTTGCTGCTGCAGACACCGCTGCTGCTGCTGCTGGACTAGGTATGCCAGGCATGCTCGTGGGGCGAGCACACCTGGCGTACTGCTCAACGGATCGGCGAGCTAGCGTGACAATGCAGTGACCCGGAAGAGGCCAGGGTAGTTAGCCGAAGTCCGCACCGCCAGCAGGCACCGCGGCGCACTTCCCTCACCTCGAGAAAGAAGCTGACGACGTGCGGGTTCTCCTTCAGCTTGGCACACACCGTGCAGAGGAACAGGATCTCCTCGTTCTCGGTGGGCGATGCTTTCACTTCGCCGCACATTCTGATGAGTTTCTGCGGGCAGCTCGCAGCGTCAGCAACCGCGACACGACGGCGCCTGCCACAGCACCGCTGTCGCCGCTGCTCGAACCCTTGCTGCTCGCAAGTGCCAACATGCCAGCCGCTGCGCAGGTGCACTCACGTGAACGGCTTTAAACACGCTGACGTGCGGCAGCAGAGGCTGCCGAACCTTGGCCAGCATGCTGGTGAAGAACACAAGCACTCGCTGCTTCATACCAGACGGACACTTGAAAGAAATGTGCACAAGAGGCAAAAGTGCAGCTACCGGATAGGCTTTGAGGAGGGGTTTAAGAAATAAAAAACGAAGGGCCGGCGCCAGAAGCCGCAGCTCACGCACAAGGCACGACGGACTGCTGCAACGCATGGCAGCTCTCAGCTTTTCACTAAAACAACCCTCGGAGGTCTGGCACAGATAGCAGAGCCGAGGGACCGACAGCCGGCCAGCAGGCGAGGCGAGGCACTTACGTCGGCTCGTCCCAGCGTGTACAGGGTTTCGAGTAGCTTGTGGCGCAGCAGGTACTCCATGCACGGCCCGGTCGTTCCCGATTCGTCGCTGCTCTCCTCGTGCAGTAGGATTGTCAGCATGTTTTGCAAATGGCTGGGGATGTTGGTTTCCTCGACGGGCATTTTACTATCTGCACGAGAGAGAACTTTGCACCGTTTCCCGAATAATGTCACGGCTTCTTTAATCAAACCTACAGTAACTGCACGCTACCCTATAATAATAATAATAATAATAACATTAACAATAAAACCAACCCCTGTAATATGCTAGCTTAACTAATCAACCAAGTCAGTTAGTCCATTTGTCCGGCATAATCATTGATGTAGAATTTACATCTAGTCCTTGGTGATGTATCACTATTAATTAAAGTGAGAAAGTCTGCCACGCGGCAAGATGGCGACCAGTACTTCTGGCAGTGACGTGTAACAGACGCATAAATATATGTACAGTAGTGTATAAACTCAGCGAAGCGAGTCCACAGTTGGTGAGCTCTAGTTTATAGTAGTACTATACTGGTACAGCAACGATGAGTGTCAAAAAGGGGTAGATAATTTGCTAATTTGCATAAGTAGCTGCAACAACCACTCTCGTAATTGAAACTGAGCCTTACGGTATCAGTATTTCCACTGGACCGTGAACTCTAAAGAGTTTTTCAAATACTTTATCATTGTTCCTCCTATACAGATTTTGTTCCATTAACCATACATTTAATTCACTTGCACAGCGCCCTAAGAGAGTCTCTATTCAGGCGCTTCACATGTGCCACGGGGCTCGAGCCCTTGACCATCAAATACATTCACCTTAACCTCGATCGTTAAAGGTAAGCATCTTAACCACTGAGCTAAACCAGAGCTGCATGAAATCTGTTAGTGAAAATTGTGCCATTACGTCCTAGAGTAGACATAGATGTGGGTAGCACTTGTAGATACTAATTAGTGGAGCCAAATTGATAGTTGATCTAAAGAGGCTGCTTATGAGGATCATCCGTCGGAGATTATGCCTGCCCCTTTGTATATATCCGACTATCTACGACCTGGTAAAGGTGCCCTGGAAAAGGTCGAGATTCTTGTAAACAATAATCTCTGCTCTTGATTTGTTCGACTAGCACGTTTACCTACACGTGGCAATTATTGCTAGCACACGCTAGTTTTATAATGTGCAACGACCAAAGGTCGTGTGCAGTGACCAGAGTGAAAACCGAGAGTTTCGCCTCAAGAGCTGAGCGAATCTCCAGCAAATTCAGTTTACTGGACCAGTTCTCGACCATTGACTTGAGCATGCATTCTCCTGCTCCAAACGCAGGGCATAAAGCCATGGCCTTCACTTGCCACTTACACTCGAGCACAGACCTATCGGCAAGACCAGCTAAAATGGCTGCCGGACCCAAAAAAGTTCTGATTCTGACATAATAAACGCTAATGCAACCTAGTGTAATCATTCACAGTAATAAAACAAACTTACATAATATGTAAGAAAATTGCTAGCACAACTATTTCAATTTTTAGTGCTAAAATGTAGTTACACTATGGCAATAAGCATTCACCTGTCTGAGCCACTCCGGATCTAGCAAACTAAGCCTTCGAGAACATCTGGCTCTATCGCTCTCCTAACGTCTGGCAATCTTGAGAAAAGAGATTATTTAGATGCGATACCACCCACCTGAGCTCTAATAATAATAATTATTATTATTCATTTTTACAGCGCCCTCAGAAAACTTAATCTATTTCTAGGCACTTTACATATGCTGTAAAGGAAGCACGATCACGTGGCTACTGGTAACATGCACAGAGTCGACATGCATAATATGGTTAGTGGTAGCAGTCACTGTGCAGCGCCTAGCCTGATTTGGGAGCTCTGATAGGTAGGCTGGAGCCAGAGAATGAAAAGACTTAAAAGTGAGTGACAAAACCAAATTACAAATTCGATATGCTGCGCTTTCTAATTTCTGAGTCACACTTCGTATGCCCACAACTAATAAATTGGTTTTATCGTCATTCACAGCAAGAGAGCTGAGAGAATATAATATGCTGCAGGGCTGGGAGGAATCAAAGCATAAGTACAGCTGTGTCATCTGCATAGAAGCAAAAGCCTAAATTGTGCTTGACAATCACATCATCAAGAGAAAGAGTATAAATTGTAAAAAGAAGCAGACCAAGCACATACTCATGAGGTATCTCATACTTTAGTGGTTCCTTGGATCTTTTCCCACTTACATCAGTACACTGGAGTCTCCTACTGAGATAGGATCACAACCATTGCATTGCAGTGCCAGTGATGCCCGGGCGAGATGAGAGGCACTCGCAAAGGACTTGATGGTCAATAGTATCAAAAGTTGCCGAATGATCGAGCAAAGCAAGTAGAGAGACTTAAGTATAGATTCATGAGAAGGTCTTCATACACTTGAAGCAATTCTGACTCTATGGAGTGATAAGCTTTAAAACCAGAATTCAACTTACTTGCAGGGTTTCGAGCTTCACTGTGCGAGTTTAGTTGGTCTGCCACTACTTGGTCCAGTGTCTTTGATAGGAACGGCAGAAGAGAGACTGAGCAAATATTGCCCAAGTTCTCTCGGTCTAGTGTCGTTATTAGTAGCCTAACAACAGCCTTTTTAAAATGCACTGAGACAAGACCTGAGGCTAATGGCTCACTAGGTAAGGCGGCTGCTTTTCACGACCTCGGTCCCGAGGTCGTGGGTTCGAATCCTGTGGTGAGCGATCCTTTATCGCTACTGCAAGCAGTGGTGATAGCCGTACAGGCTCTTCTGTCGCTATACAAAAAGAGGCTGTTAAATCAGCTAGTATTTATTTATTTATCTAAGGGCATATTTGTTATGTTAGTCAAGCATGGCAGCAGCAAGTCTATAATAAGAGTAATAAATTTGTTGTAAGCCCCCCTGAGAGAACTCAAAACACTTTCTAGGCACTTTACATTTGCTGTAAAGGAAGGAAGCATGATCGAATGACTATGCACTGTAGAAGTAGGATAGTGATGACAGGGTCTAGAGGACTAGTAGTCTTCTTTGATTGGGAGATAAATTTTAGGCCAAGGTCAGTCGTCTAAGCCTTGAATACCGACATTGAGGTTCAGCACGGAAATGTGAGGGAGAGAGCGAGTATTCCTGTTGGAATGCTACTGAGGAAGAAGAGTCAAGTAAGGCTGCTGTTGCCTTCGGGATGGACTCTCTGATCTTACGTTTATCGTGATGACAAAGAAGCTGGAGAAGTGATCAGCTAGATCACCACAAGGAACACTAGGTAAGGAGCTAATCTGGAAGCAGTTAAGGAGATGGTTGATGGTAGACATAAGTATTTTTGGATTGTCCAAAATGAGCGTTCTACCCACGCCATCAGAGACACTCAATAGTGTTCAGTTGTGAAGATTGACTCAGTTAGCGTAATGGCCACTAACTGAATTCAACAGTGCAGCAGAAAAAATATTCAACACCCTTACCCACATGCTTAGGCTCATTGCCCTATTTGAAAAGAAAATTATCTCCATGAAGGCACATTGCTCTAGGTACTACAATGCTTGGGAGTAGTTCTAAATATACGTCTTGCATCGTGATGCCAGGTATTTGTTGCAGAAGCTGCCCCATACGATGACCTCTTTGCTCCGAAATTTCTTCTTCATATTTCTGTCTACAGAAGGTAATTACATTGAAACCTTCATTAAAGTAACGACAGAGTACAGCACATACATATTTTCAGTTACCGAAAATGCTGAATTTACTCTCATCGCCCCATTTGATTTTGACACTCCAGTCTTTGTGGGTCCAGTGTGCTCTCGCCCCCAGCCCACTCCATACGACCCACTTATTTTACTTGACTGGCAGAAGTGGCTTCATTTTTTGCATTCCGAGCCAACACACCCTCTTCATCTAGTCGATGCCTGGTCGTATCCATACCAACTAGCTTCCCAGTAGCAGCCTGCATGCTTTGAGCACGAACCCTCCGGAGGGAGGGGGTGAAAAGATGTCCAATGATTCACAGCTTATCAGCAGTCCACCCTAACGGCATAGTGAGAAGTAGGCGGCCATGTCGAATGATACCGGTCGTAGCCATCTTCTTTAAGTTGACCATGCCGAAGTCTCACCAATTCAAAATTGTACAGCAATAGCAACGTCACCAAGTCCCATTAGAAACAAAACCCACACAATTGTCAACCAGATAGTCTAAGGCATGCCGTTTGCCCCCCCCCCCCCGATGGCGTGAGGTGAGGAAATGAGCATAGGCGGTGCACTGTTGTTTTCAAACTACTTTGCATGTCCAAGTCCCTCCAAAAAAAAGAACACTGTAGTCGTTTTAAAGGCACTGTAAAATGAGGAAACCAGTCATTTATAAATGAATGTTAAGGGTCGGAGACACATTCTCTCGTTATTTTCCGTGGTATACACTAGTTTTTTGAAGATGCTATCGTGAAAGGCATTATTGTCGCTCACTTTTAGGTCACTTCATTCTATGGCTCCAGCCTATCTCTCAGATCTACTCCCCCACCAGGCCAAGCATCGTACCACCCGCTTTTCGGAATCCAACAGTTTACCAATACCTCGTACAAACCTCAAATCCTTTGGAGACCATGCATTTAGTTCGTATGCTCCCAAAGCCTGGAACTCTCTCCCGACTCAGAACATGCCCTGACCTGACCACATTTAAAGAGAACTTAAAAACACACCTATTTAGGACAGCATTTAGTGGGTCCCTGTAATTCGTCCTTGATGTGCTTATGTGTGCTGACACTGTGCATGCTGCCACTAACCACATGTGCATGCTGACCCTGTGCATGTCACCCCTAACCATGTTATTCTTGTTTATCAAGCATGATATTACTCACCATTCAATCGTGTTTCCCTTTGCAGCAAATGTAAAGCACCTAGAAAGAGATTGAGTTCTCTGAAGGCGCTTTATCAAGTGCATTATTATTATTACTATTATGTCATTTGGGCACATTCGTTCTTTGTGCTTCGGTCTAACGTTTCACAGTCGCATGCCTACTACTCCACATAAACCAGGGGTCGCCAATACTTTTCAGCTCGAGTGCACATCATGCCCATATGCATGTTGACTTTTTATCTGCAAACTCGGCACCACACGGATACCATTGCTAATGCCGTGGTCGACTACTAGTTTGCAAATGCTGCACTTTTTCTGCCGTTGATGGTTACACCAGAGATCGATCTGCCACCATGTACACCTGGGGAACTCGTGTGTGACTGAATGTGTTTGTGGTCGTTGGCAGCAGTTGCAAGTGAGGTGGCAATATTAAAATACAAAACAACCAAAGGCCATCTGCCGTGGGACTGAGTGTGTCTCTAGACCTACCCACACATTACACAGAAAGATCTACCCCTATAATAAACTAAATTTGCTTGTTAGTTAGTCCGTCATAGCCACTGCCGTCTGTCATGTCTACACAGAGTCCGTGGTGTGATATATGTATGTGCATATGTGTGTGTGTGTGTGTGTGTGTGTGTGTGTGTGTGTGTGTGTGTGTGTGTGTGTGTGTGTGTGTGTGTGTGTGTGTGTGTGTGTGTGTGTGTGTGTGTGTGTGTGTGTGTGTGTGTGTGTGTGTGTGTGTGTGCATACACGACGGTACTGCAGTTATGAGTGTCAAAAAAGTTAGACATAATTTTCTAATTTGTGCATGAGGCTGAGACAGGCCATCTCCTAGTTGAAATTGAACATTGAAATGCTACAAATTCACAGTACTATGAGCTGTAAAGGTTTTTTCAAAGGGTTGCCATTGCATTCCAGCAGCTAGCGCTCTCCCTCTGCTGAAGCCCGAAGAAGTCTTTATGCACCAACCTTTGGTAAGGAATGGATATGCATGAATCTGCCCTTGATTCTTCACGAGAGGGGGAGGTGGGAGGCTCACTACATAGTTAACTTAGCATAGTTAACATACTTAGCTAAGCTTGGCATTCAATGGGGCAAGCTCACAAGCAAAGTCAACGGACACTAAGGCCTGCCTTAATAATAATAATAATAATAATAATAGTATTAATATATTTGTATAGCACCCTCCCCAAACAGTTCGTTTTCCGTGATTTTTCACGGGCACAGGTAAATTTTCATACAAATCCTGTGGTTTCTGCCCGCCATTGTGGACCGGCAAGTTTACAAAGCAATGAATTGGAAACGAAAAGGAGAAAGCAAGCTGCATGTAAGTGCATCTATCGCTGACAACAATGAGAAAAACAAGCAGCAGCGGAGTCCACTAAGTGTCACACTGAGCCGAAATCAACAGAAACGTCGCATACGACAAACTCTACAACATGAAGAGACTGAAGAATAAGCCCGGGAGCTTTGTGCTGTCAAAGCTCCGTGAATGCCTCACACATGGCAAATACAAAAACAGAAAGAGACTGGATGTAAGATTCGAGCACTTCATGACCCATGTCTTGGTATAGAGTCCTTGCCCGACAATAGGCCGGGCTCACCACCTAGGCAGGGCTTACCACAGTGGACATTCAGGCCTGCATTGTAATGTAACGTTGAATCTGGTTTAGTCCAGCGGTTAAGGTGCTCCCCGACCAAGGTCTGGCTGAGGTCGTGGGCTCGAGCCCCGAGGCATATGTGAAGCACCTGAATAGAGATTGAGTTCTCTTGAGGCACTGTACAAATAAATCATATATATATATATATATATTTATTTATTTTTTTTAATATGGAGCCCTTGCCCGACAATAGACTGGGCTTACCACTAGGTCAGTGGACACCCAGACCTGAATGTAATGTAATATTGAAATCTCATTATTTTAAACTATTATACATTTATGATTATATATTTATGATACACACACACACACACGTGTGTGTGTGTGTGTGTGTGTGTGTGTGTGTGTGTGTGTGTGTGTGTGTGTGTGTGTGTGTGTGTGTGTGTGTGTGTGTGTATGTATCATGTATCCCACTAAGAGAACTAAATCTCTTTCCAGGCACTCCACCAATACTGGAAAGGAAGTATATCAAAAAGTTAGTTATAACACGCAGAATGTTCAGTAAGCACAACCATATAATGTACAATTTTACACGGTCAGAGCAAAGGATGTGAGAAGCAGGTAGAATCTGCCGACTAAAGGACACGTCGGCAATATCTCTATACTATTAAAGAGAACAAAAAAAACAAAGCTTCGCTCACCAGTTTATGCTGCCACAAAACTTCATAAAAAAAAGTGTAATCTGCAGCACCACTGTTGGTCAAATTACATGTATGTAATGAAACCCTCTAGCCACAGGATGAAAAGCGACACAGTGAGACATTGTACAAAAAACCTAACAGAATAAAGACGTGTCCCTTCTGGTGGTCAGATAGTGCAATGGTAGCTTGTATCAGCAGCGTCACGTTGTGTGAACATCCGACAGTTCTAAAGATGGTGCAGACCACGTGTGGACAGGCACCAGAGACAGACAGATTTGGCTCAACCTGCCTGGACTGCTAGCCACTCCTCTCTCTCTCTCTCTCTCTCTCTCTCTCTCTCTCTCTCTCTCTCCACACGAATCAAGCAAATCTCAGTGGGCAAGTTCAAAACCAATGAGCTCGAATCACGAAACACAAGCGACCACGGGTCGTCGGTGCTTCTGCCCCGCCCTCCAATGGGATCTGTATGCCCAAAACTCCCAATTCAGCGGCTTCCATTTCGGAAGTCAAAGCTGATACGATGGCGTCAAGCCACTCTTCCAGCATGAGCTGCAGCAAGCCAGGCTTGCACTTGAGAATTTTGGCTTGGCGGTTTGCCTTCAGCATTTAGGGAGTGCAGCCTAATCACAACTCTTTCTTGTAACCTCGGTCACACTCACAGTACAGTGGGCTCGGAGTCCGAAAAAAAAATTAGAACAAGGTCGGCTGATCTAACAGCCTCCTCTACAAAGCAGCAGAAGAGCCTCTGTGGCAGTCATTCTCCCTTCAGATGATAATAAAGAATTGCCTTCAGCAGGAATCGAACCCATGAGCTGGATAGTGAAAACTACAAGCACCTTACACCTGTGCTAAAGCTGTCTTCTACACAATGCAATATAGAGTGAGAGGCAGTTGGCCAACTGTCGACGCACAGGTCGTGCAGTCATTGCTTCCACGTTAACTGTCAAGGCTGCATCAGCTGCCGACCAAAAAATGAACAAAACTTCGGTGGGAACAAACAAACTTTCTGGCTGCCTACTAATGCAAACTTTCTGGCTGCATAATAATCTAATCAGCACCGCATGCATTCACAATTAAAAAAAGTGGTACAGTGAGAATCCTGCTTTAAAAAATCCAAACACCTCGGCCACCAGGCACCTGCTTGCAACGCCCAGCATGCTGGACAAAGAGTGACTAGTTCTGGCGACATACAATCAAACGATCATCACTAAATCTGTTCCAGAAAAGCAGAACGCCTCACCCCTGTTCTCCATGAAGTATGAAGTTATAGCCTTCCAGTGGAAAGCAAAATCCTCCTGCAGTGGTTGAGGGGGAGCCAACTGTCAAGAATAAAGGCAATATGGAAAACTCCCTGGCACGTACAAAGACATGAAAAATCACAGTGATGCATTTCTAAAGAACAGTTCCAGTAATCCACTGCCAAAACACCACGTGCTACAATCATCATCGCTACTGATCAATCGCTTGTTGACATGAACAGCTATATATATATATTGATAGCTGATAGCTGCACATCCATGGACACTGGGAAGAAAGGCTGGCAGACTGCAGCCCCCACCCCCTAGGTTTAGCTAGGCAGGAGAGATGTGCTAGCACGACTATGATTAGCAAGTCCGGAAAAGCAAGGTCAACGTTAAGCCCACTAAAAAGGCTCCAAGTCTTGGTTCTAGCTCTACACACAGCACGTCATCGAGCAGATGAGATCAATGAAGTCTAAACATTTAGGATGCGGTTCAAAGAGGACATGGGATGGTGCCTCAGTAAGGGTAGCTTTCGACAAGCACACAGATCACAGCGTTCGATGTAGGACTTCAAGAGGATATGCACAGCTGACATGTGAGACAATCGACCATGAAAGAAGTATGACGAAATCTGTTGCAGTTATTCCAAGGGAGCTAGGAGGCCATGCTAATAGCACCTTGCTCAGTCGGCTATGTGGCCCTGCAGCTGCCTCATCATGGAACCGGCTGATTCCGCAGGGCTCTGCATGGGGTAACAAAAGAAGAAAAATTATGCTTGAACAAGAATCAAAGTCGTCTCTTTCTGCGCCACACCTACATGAGCATTTCGGCACGACAGCTGAGACTGCAGCTGTCATGAGCTACACTGTGCTCTGAGTCTCATCAGAAAACAAGCATCACCACAGTGTTTCAGGCCACATGTTAACTGCCTTAAACACAAGCCATTTCAACTGCGCATTACTAACCACTTTGCTTTCGTTGGTGGCAAAACAAAGAGGTCAAAAAACGCGTGTCCACAACCGAAACTCAAACTTATTTTATTCTGTTGATTAAAGTGTAAAAAGGTAATGCTGCCACACTGCTAGGCTCAAAGGCTCGTGAGCCAGGAGCAGCAAGACTGCGTGCAGAATAGCATGCCTTGCATGACTGCTTTGGCCAAGACGAGGCTCATTATGAGTGCATGCCAAACCTGAAAAATCAGCAAGGGCTCCTAATAGGTACAATAACAAAAAGCTATGAATAGATGCATTACGTCAACATCTAAGTGATCACGACCTTTACCAAACCCCTCTCTGATCAGGTGGTGGTAAATCACAACCTGTCCACAGTTCATGGTTTATCCTGCTCACTGGAAATTATACAGGTTCACTCGAAAACCTGAAGGAACGCCAAGTCGTAATTGCTGCCCTCTAGGCTGCCGGGTTGAATAATAATAATAATAATAATATTGCACTTGATAAAGCGCCCTCAGAGAACTTAATCTCTTGCTAGGCGCTTTACATTTGCTGCAAAGTGATACGCAATAGAATAGTAAGTAAAATCATGCTTGAAAAACAAACAAAATGAATAACATGGTTAGGGGTTACATGCACAGGGTCAGCATGCAAATGTGGTTAGTGGCAGCATGAACAGTGTCAGCACGCATAAGCACATCGAGGACGAATCACAAGGACCCACTAAATGCTGTCCTAAATAGGTATGTTTTTAAGTTTCTTTTAAATGTGGTCAGGTCAGGGGATGTTCTGATGCAGGTCGGGAGGGAGTTCCAGGCTGTGGGAGCATACGAGCTAAATGCACGGTCTCCAAAGGATTTAAGGTTTGTATGAGGTATTTCTAGACTGTTGGATTCCGAAAAGCGAGTGGTACGATGCTTTGCCTGATGGGGTAGTATCTCTGAAAGATAGGCTGGAGCCATAGAATGAAGAGACCTAAAAGTGAGCGACAAAACCTTGAAGTCAATCCGTTGCTTGACTGGTAACCAGTGCAGGTCGGCGAGAAGTGGAGTAATGTGGCAACTGCGACGCTCACGACAGACAAGCCTAGCTGCAGAGTTTTGCACCAGCTGCAATCGCCTGATCGCACATGCTGGTAGGCCAGTAAGCAATGAGTTGCAGAAGTCGAGACGAGATGTCACGAATGCATGGACCAACTTGGACGTGGTATCCTTATCTAAACAAGCCCTAATTTTAGCAATGTTATGAAGCTGAAAATAGGCTGATTTGACTGTGGAGCTGATGTGGTCGTCTAACGAGAGGTCGCTTTGGAATATGACACCTAGATTTCGAGCTGATGCAACTGGAGATATGCTGGCAGAGCCAATTTTGAAAGTCAGCCTTTCCAATTTCTGAATAACACTAGGTTTGCCCATAACTAGTAAGTTAGTTTTATCATCGTTTAGTTTTAGAAAATTTGCTGCCATCCATGATCGGATGTCATCAATGCATGCAGCAAGTGAGTTGAGAGAATTTGAGGTGCTCGAAGGCTGGGAGGGATCAAAGCAAAGGTACAACTGAGTGTCATCCGCATAGAAGTGAAAGCCTAGATTGTGCTTGGCAATCACATCAGCGAGAGGGAGAGTATAAACGGTGAAAAGGACCGGACCTAGCACAGAGCCCTGAGGTACTCCATATTTTAGAGGTACTTCAGATGATCTTTGTCCATTCACGTCAACACTCTGGAGTCTCCCACTGAGATAGGACCTGAACCACTGCAGAGCAGTGCCAGTGATGCCCAGGCGAGATGAGAGGCGCTCTAGAAGTACTTTGTGATCGATGGTATCAAAAGCTGCCGAAAGATCGAGCAAAACAAGAAGAGACACTCTACCCATGTCTGCATTCCTAAGTAGGTCGTTGTATACCCGAAGCAATGCTGACTCTGTGGAGTGATTAGCTCTAAAGCCAGACTGGAACTTACTAGCAACTGAATGCCCTTAAAGCTAGAGCAGAAAATAATAATAATAATACAATTCATAAAGCACCCTCAGAGAACTCAAACTCTTTCAAGCCACTTTATATTTGCTGCAAAGGATACCCAAGTTCTTTAAGTGCCCTAGTGACAAGAGAATACAGACAGCAGAGTACCTATACGTCTTTTTTCTTACAGGAGCATGTAGGGTTGGCAAACCCCGAGCTAGCATTTAAGGCTCATTGGAAGTCATGCCTTTTCTGTGATGTCAAAGGGGTTAATGACTAGGCCAAGTACTTTAGTAATGGTAGGTGAGCAGATACACAAAAGAAAATGATTGTGGGCACGCAAAAAACAAACAAGACGAAGTACATAGAATCAAATAACAACAAAGGGTACAGATGCAAAGGTTGAAAAGGCTAATCGTAATTATAGGATCGCCAACTTACGTTCCAAAATGCAGTGCTAGTTGCTCCCCTTCCGACTTATGTGATGCGATTAAAAATCCATTTAGGGATAGTTTGTTGACTTGAGAGATCTTGGTTTCAGATAAGGGGTGCTACTACAATGTTGGGCAGAAAGATACTATGCTCTAGGCATGACTGTGCTCTGCTCGTAGACGTTAGAAGTAATCTGGTCTCCCAAAAGCCAAGTCCGGTGCTGCATAAAGTCGCCTACATGCGCAATCCAAATCCATTTACCAAACTGCAACCACGATGGGAAGCTATTTAGACTATAAATTATGTTAGATCTGAGCTGGTGTAGTCTGGCTAAAACTTAACCCACAGGAAGTCACTCCCGGAAGACTCGCAGTTTTTATTTAGTAGCGCAGGCGAACCACCGAATTGAGTTTCATAATTGGCAAAAGAAAAAGGTAGAGCTCGCCAGCGCTATGCGAGTTTCGTGATACGACTTTCGGAGCAGCTTTGACTCAGTCTGGGCAGGGCTCACTCGATGTGACCCCATCAGAAAAACAAGGGCCGCTCGGAAGGCCGGAGATCTCACTGGTTTCCCTATTCGTATACAATGCCAACCACGGGACGGCGGATTCAATCTTGAATATACGCGGCGGCGTGAGTGCTGGTCTTGCCGAGGATGGACACCCTGTCACGAGTCCCAGCAAACGGATCGCAGCTGTCGCGAGCAGGACAGCTGCTGGGCTCACCGACTTTTGCTTGCGATGGCGGCGCCGTACGTGCGCACGCGGTCGTCGCGCCTAAGGCGCCCCTCGTTGCCGCGCAGTCGCTCACTACTTCCGCTGCATTGCTCCACAGCATCGGCTGTGCACCCTTTACACTTGACTCTAAACTATTATGGCGCTGCGCGAGACGTCTTCCGATATGTTGGCTTCAGTATATATTAACCTGAGGGCTTTCGGCTATTCCGATGTGTTGGCTTCAGTCTTCAATAATCTGACAGCAAAGTCCGGAACCGCGAAAAAAGCCCGACGACCGTCGTGCATGCGGCTGCTGTAGCTGGAAACCCGTTCGTGCCATACCAACAAAACGCGCCGTGGCTTAACAACATCGATACAGTCTGACATGCATAACAAAACCTCCCTTTCTTTTCTGATCTAGTGACATTAACGCTTCTCGAAGCCCAAAGACGGATCAGAGTAAAGCGCAGCAACAGCGCAGGGAGCCTAAAAACGAGCCACCGCCGCGGCCGCCGCCTGCACACGTCGACGACCAGCGACAGCCTGCGTATCCTCGTTACACGGTAGTCGGAATATCACTCACCGCCTCGACGGCGCTGCTCATAATATTAGTGAACCTCTTAAACATCTTCTAGTCGTCTACTCTTAAGCCATAAGAGAGTCTACGCTGCAGATAGCAGGCTAGCCCCAGTCGGGGGCTGATCAACATCCGGCACCCGGCTACGGTCAAGGCAGTGGGAAAAGCGCTGTACTTCCGGCGTCCCCCCCCCGTTGCACTGGTGAAAAATTGTTTGCGGAGTCCGCTAAGGTTGCGGTCAGAGCTGCTTCGCCTCCGTGCGCTAGTTTGAGGCCTCTCCTTGAGCAACCATTAAATACGCCTCCGAATGCTGCAATTGATCTGATACTGCGCTGGGGTTGTTTCGGATCCCTGCACTACGCGTAAGTCGCTAGTTCCAAGTTGAGTCGTGGCGAAGTGACGCTCGGTGCGGCCCCGCCGCAACGAGCAAGCCGCAGAGCCGCCCCCGGAGCTGGAAAATCTCTCTCGGCAAGCAGACGAAGCACTGGAAGCACTGGGGATTCAGCGTTCGTCGGCTCTCGCCGCGTGCTCCCGGGCGACCAGCGACTGCGTGACGATCGCCTGAGCTGCTGGCCTCGAGGCCTGGCCGCTAGCGAGCGGCAGGGTGGATGCTAGGGAGCTCGGAGCTAGGTGCGATAAAGTTCGCGTTTAAAGCTACCTCTTCGCCGGGTGGCGACAATTAATCAGGATAGCAGGGCCGGCGGCCACACCCTGCTAGTCCGGAGTAGCAGGATTGGTCGAACGTGACTAGCAGCCAGCGATTCAACTTTTAAGTTTTCATTAGTGCAGCTGCTTTTAGGGGGGCGGGCTAAAGCTTGCTGCGTGTCGTTATATGAACACTTTTACTCCCATTGCAAGGGAATTCTTTAGAACCTTGAATCGCTGCTAGAAGAGCCGTGGTAGGCTGCATAATCCTATTTGGCTATCTGATCGTCAGCAGTGCAATTGACGACCTTTTGCACTACTTTGTGCTTAAGGCTTTCGAATTAGTCGGACAAATTCATTGGCTGCTTGATGTAGACCACGAATTTTGTTCATTCAAGATTAAGCAGTAGACTTCAGAGCCGTTGAAAAAGGTTGCTTCGTATTAACTGCATGTCTCAAGTAAAATAGCCAATCGCGATAGCTGAGTACCTTAAATAGGGCGTGAGAGCAATCTCGTCGCATTGACCTTGATGTGGCTTAGGGGGCCACTTTCACGGGGCCATTGAAATTTCGGGGTTCAGCCGACCTCTAGAAAAATCCCTGGCTTCGCCCTGGCTATTGATCACTCTTTATTAGCTTATGGATTAATTTATCTCGCCAGTAGCTATCTTTAATGTGGTCATTATGTTTTCGCTGCCGTGGTAAAGATTCGATCTCTCACTGATTGGCGTGTATCTATTTTCCGTCGCTATGGCGGTAGACTCACGGCGTATCTAGAAATAGACGTCATTCGATTAGGGCTGCATACGGCGCCTGGTACCCAGAGACGAAGTCAGAATTTTCATCTGGGGATGTTTATGTAGGGAGCACGACCCGCAAGATTTTCGTGTAAAGAGAAATGCCCACAATAGATAAAAGTGTATTGCGCAAAACCGCAGTGTTTATTCGACGCGAATCCGGTCGCTGCCCATCAAGTGGAATTGGCACGTAAGTTCGTCGTTAGTGAGGGTCGTCGGGCGTAGGAATCTGAAGGGGTGGCCCAGGTCGCTGCCCGGATACAGGGGAGGGGAGGCCCCATCGCCCGCGGACTCCACCACTGCTTGTACCTAAGTGATTCAAATGGCTGCTGGAATTTGTTGGGATGCCCATCTAGGAATACGACGGTGCAGCGATCGTCACAGTTCTCGGAGGATTCAGATTAACCGCCTTGCAAGTGCCGTCAAAGAAGGCGCAAAGCAATGCAGCGAGCTCTCAAAAAAATTCATTTAAATTCTGAAATTATACAATATCAAACCATAGTATTTAGTGTATGTAGTGATAACATAAAATAACATGAACATCTGGCGTTTTTTGATAGAATTGCATAGGCTCAGATTCGATTGGCCAGCCATAAGTGGTGTATTAGTGACTGCTCGGTTAAAATACTGCTAAGGCGAATGTCCCCTCTTACTCCAACCGATGTCCTTCAATTAAAACGCAGGTCCTCGAGTCATAGAGGCTGGAAGTCTTTCCTGATTGCTCACCACGATCCGTCAGATCATTTTTAAGCTGGATGCGGTGATCGGGTCGTAATAGCAATAAACGTTTTTAGCTCGATTTATTGCTCTCCAGTGTTCGGTCCAGATTAAAAGAGCGGGTTATCGGGCGGCCATTGCCTTAATGTGCAGCAGTATTGCTGCACAAATGCCCTTTGCGCGAAAGTGCCACTGAGCGTTGAGCAATCGTATTGTGAAAAGGAGTTGAAGAGGGCCAACTATGGAACCCCGAGAAATGCCGCACTGTTATTGCACAACTGTAAGAGTCCTTTGCTGCCGTGGAAACCGATCAGCTGACAAACCAGTTCGACGCGGCCTCGGAGGCTAAAGACAAGAGCTTTATTTCCGGCTCGATTACCAGTGCATAGGGCGGTACTGGTGATCTACCTCTATCACCACACCCTTTTCAGTCTGGTCTACTACATTGTTCCGTACGTGAATCAGAATCTTCTTCGTGAAATGAATCGATTGACATGGAAACTGGGGCCGACTCACTAAGTGGTTCCTAGTTTGGGTAACCTGACGCCTGCTTCAAATTTTATTTGAACAGAACTTTTATCGTAAGCCAAAGGGCGCGAACAGACAGTCCACTAGTCACTATTGCTTCTTGCGCTCAAGAGCCTTGATTTTGTTTTGTTTTGTATCTCTGTCAGTAACTCCACAAAGTCATAAAGACCATGTGGGTGTTACGCAGGAGAGTTTTGTATAGCGCACTCACAGCCTAAGCGGCTTTCGGTACGCATTCGGTAGCCAACAGACTTCGTCTCACGCAACAAAGAGAAAGTGGGAAGCATAGCAGAGTTAGGAGAGCAGTTGAGGTAGTGAATAGCATAGAAGTAGCAGTTCAGGACCGCTGAAAAAGATGTGCCATAGTCGGCAGTTGGAGAGTAGATGTCTTCTCGGATGACTTCGAGAGCGGTGTGGATGGGTGAGAGCGGTGTGGATGGGTGAGAGTGGTGTGGATGGGTGAGAGCGGTGTGGATGGGTGAGAGCGGTGTGGATGGGTGAGAGCGGTGTGGATGGGTGAGAGCGGTGTGGATGGGTGAGAGCGGTGTGGATGGGTGAGAGCGGTCTGGATGGGTGAGAGCGGTGTGGATGGGTGAGAGCGGTCTGGATGGGTGAGAGCGGTGTGGATGGGCGAGAGCGGTCTGGATGGGCGAGAGCTTTTGTGGATCTTTTGAGCTTCTTTTTGCTACACCCGCTGACATCGCGCATGGATTTTTTCTTAAGAATATGCTCGAGCCATCTTCGGTTGCACCTCTCGAACAAATACCTGCACTGCCTAAAATTTCTGGTCCTCATTTTCCAGTACTTACCTGCGGCCGTATAACAATAAGAATCCTCGTAAGTCTTGCTTCCGTCTCATTAAACGTGTGGCCAACGTCAAGCATTCAAACCGTTGCGTTTCCTTGCTGATGGAGTGGGTGAGTGGTGGCTCGTAACTTATCATCAGATACAAACCAACACGTTGGATTAAGTCGACTGTCGTGAAAGAGCTTCACGTGACGCCTGGAGGGAGTGACCGAATCAGCAGAAGGAGAACCAACGTCATCAATAAGAGAAATGGTAGTTTATTGAGCTCAATTTTCTGCCACCCTCTGGAGAAACTTATCTACTTCTAATGATCCTTAACAGAAGCCACATGCATCTTTTCTAATTAAAACGATAAAGTCCGTCCGTCCTTCCCTCCGTCACGCGGCAAGATTGTGACCAGTACATCCGCTAGCTGTAACCGCTAAGGCATCCCATCAGAGCATGTATCAGCGGTTCATATAGCACTTATGCACTTATGCTGTGCTGGATTTTAAAGCCATTCTAGCGGAGGTACTTTGGACTAACTTTTGCTCATATGGTCATATATTTGGCATCTTGCTAGTCAAGCACAATACAGGCCGATTCTTACAACTCGATACTGCTACATAAATGCATTAATTGTGACCGGAGAAACCTGTCAGCATTAGATAGACCTTCACAGCAGCAGATGACACCTCTTCACTCGATGCAGGATGCAGAGCGCTTTCACGCTACCTTTGTTCTACTGATGTTTCCGGCAGCACCAAGAATGCGTGCGTCGGCACAAAATATCAGCCGTGCGTCCGACAGTGAATTGCCTGACTTCTCTTGTAAGCTCTCTGTGACACTTTCTTGCTGGCGAAGCCTTCATCACAATCCAACCATAATTCAACCTCAATGTGACAACGTGTGTTTGCTAGTTACCACACGCACTAGACCGAAAGGCCCCAGACTTCTTTATACACGGGAGCATCCAGGGACCCACAGGCACGCCCGATATCTCGATTACGTAATGCTGCCTATCGCCATCCGGTTGCATTGATCACGCATTTTCGCACGTACGTATATCAGCGGGCGCGACAAGGTCATATCTCGATGTGCTTCACCAGAAGCTTTTTATAAGAATAAAATGTATAATATTAACAAGAATGATAAATTTGTCTAGCGCTCTCTGAGAACGTAATCTCCTTCTACGCACCCTGCATATATGCTGTAAAGGAAGCACGCTCATCATCTTGTTACTTTAACATGCATAATGTCGTGGCAACATGCAATGTATAAGCATGCATAAGCGCCCAAAGGACAAGTCACAGAGTCGAAGCAAATGCTTTACACGTGCGTTACATTGATACGATGTATATTTATATTGATCGCACGCCCACGTTGACACTCGGAAGTGCCTGGCAAGACTCGATTCTATTAGAGCAAGCGTTCCTTTAGAGGCCGAAGAAAGAACGTGCGCACGCTTCCCGCATTAGGAAACGCACCACAGCTTCTCTGGGAGAGCGAGGGCGGCCGAGGCTGCAGCCTCAGGGCTGCGACTAAGGCCGGTCTGAAAGGCAGTCAGTCTCGGGTATCGCGCGAGCGACCCACACCGATGCCCCGCCGCGGGGCCGGGCAAAAGAAAGCGGCCCTCCAAGTATATTCCAGGCGTTCGCCCGAGCACTAAAAGCGCATTTAAGTAGCCCACATCCGCCCTACCCACGGGGTCGGTTCGAGGCTCCTCCCCGTGCGCGAAAGCCGACTTCCGCTCCCGGTGTAGCAGGCGCAGCCTTCAGTCTAGTCTGTCGGCCACCACCGCTAGCTCTGCCCGCGGTAAGCGCCGTCTACGATGAACGCCTGTCAAATGCGCACATTTGCCAAGCCCTTCCGACGCATCAGCACGCACAGGGAGCTGGGCGACGCGTTCTATTCGCGGCTTAGCCATTAGCAGTCACTCTTCCTCGTTGCCGCTGCTGCTGGCCTCGGATTCGGGCAGAACTGTGCGCGCCGCGAGCACAACTTATTTCCGCCGCCGCACGTTTCAGGATGTGCATTAGCGCCGCACTCCTGGTCGTCTACATAGCGGCGCTACTTGCCGCAGTATGGGTGCAAGACCAGTTCGCACTGGGTACGGTCGGTACGAACTCGACTGCTTCCCTCGCTCCCGAGACCTTGACCGTGTTTCAGCTCAAATCACTGTTGGACGCAAGAGGCATTTCGTATAGTGGCGTGTTGGAGAAAGGAGAGCTTGCCAACCGAGTTTTGGAAACAGGTCAGGACCTCTTACGCGTCGGCGGTTTATGAAGCGAAAGGCGGCAGCAGTGACGACAAGCCTTTCGCACCCGAACAACTGCAGCTAGCCGGGTGGCCAACTGCGATCGTCTCGCACTTTTCCAGCGTCGATTTCCGCTGCCGATTTTCAGGGAGGCCCAGCATCCCGGATCTTCTGGCCGCAGCAGCAACAGCTGGCGCCGAGCTGCCTCCGAGCCGCGTTTTTACTCAGGGCTCAGAGTTTTACGAGGTCGTCGAGGACGCCAAGGACAGCGCGTGGTTAGTCCAGGTCCAGCCACAGCAAGGCCGCAGCGTCATGGAGCAGCAGGATTGGGACACACTGAGGAGGCAATTGGCGGGCTTCGGGATCCGGTTCGGTACTTTCAGCTGCCAGCACGATGTTAGGTGAGCGGCGTGTTTCCAAACTTGCACGCCCCGGGGAGGGCTCGTCACCTTGCTTTGCAGATCACGTACGTGGCACTCAGCACCGCTCAGCTGACAGGTACAGTATTGCTGCTAGTATCTTGACGTTCGTGCTAGCACCGCGTGCACCTGGGCTCCTGCAGTTAAGCTGGGTAATGCTTTTCAGGGAATTGGTCGTCATTTTTCGTCCAAATACTAGGCAATGAATCCGTTTATTTGCATATATTATGTTTAAGCAGTAGTTGTGGTGGTGGTCACTCCTAGCCATGCCACCTGCAGTTTTTTCGTGAGTGAATGACCTACTGATAGAGCCTGCCAGCTATGCCTTGCAGCATCTGTCAGCAATGGATCCAGCAGCCTCAGAATCATCTGATTTATTGGTCACTGTTTGTTGCTGCAACATGCGTATAGACGCCGCGCACACACACACACACACACACACGCACACACACACACACACACACACACACACACACACACACACACTCACACACACACACACACACATGCACACACATTTACACGTGCACGCACAAAGATACGATATGGTCACAAGCCTATGCACACTGCTACTGCTTAGGCCTGGCAGGAGTCAAGGACTTGATGGAATAGTCAAGGACATTGTATGCAAAGCTCTGACGTCCAACTGGTCGCTCTTTCGACCGGCTTTTAAACATAGATCCGAAGAATAGCTCAAAAAACCGAATGAATAGAGAACCTCTCGGGGATTTTTTTCTCATTCGACTCTGGTAAGTCATACAATCTTACTAGAGAAATACAAAGGGAGTGTGTCAACGGCTGACTTTGCCACGGTTTGGCAGCTAGTGACCCACAGCAGAACTACCAGCACGACCCTCTGGTCAATAAGCTAGGTCCGGCAGACCTGCCGGTCATTCAGCAATGCGCAGACTAGACCCTTTATGTAAACGTGTCCACCAAATGATATGACATCAGATAGCATCTGGCTGTGCACAGGCGACATTGGTGTGTGGGGAGGTGATATATCAATATGCAAAGGCCAAAAGCTGCTACTCGGGAGACTCCCTGAATGTGGCTTAACAGCAGCAATCAGATATTCAAGGTAGGCGCTATTCGTCGAAAGACCTACAAGCAGATATCGATATGAAATAAGTCCAACCTGATCTCTTTAGGCTTAGCCGAGGTACAGTACTGCTGGGCATCCGATCCGAGCATGCTGGGCCGACATAATGGCCGCATTCACCTGCTTCTTCCGGTTGAGCCTCTCTTTCGAGTTGTCAACTGCTTCTTAGCAAACCGGCCAATCACGATGAAGCTGCATAGGCCGGATGGCCATCGGCAACTGGCCTGCTTGCTGCTGTAAGGATGTTGCTGAGCTCTGGCACCTAGTTCCGACCTCTTGCAGTGCCTGCCTGGCCCATCTTCATGTCCTCGAGCCTACTTTACTGCTTCCTGCAGCTACTGTCACCGATGGGCTGTAGCGGCTTGTGAACTGAAATCCTGCGCCCCAAGCTCAGGTAGGGCATCTAGCGGGTGCTAGCAAAGGCTAAATCTAGTTTTTATAAAAACATTGTTGAATCACAGATGCACAATCCAAAAATGCTGATGTCGACAATAAACCATCTCAACTGTTCCCAGATTAGCTCCTTACCTGATGATCCTAATGATGATTAGCCGATCGCTTCTCTCGATTCTTTGTGCAGAAGATAGACAAGATCAGGGAATCCATCCCTGCGATGACAACCTCCCCACTAGAATGCTGTTCCTTGGTTCCTGGCTGCACCTCAATGTCTGCATTTAAGCAGGTCACTAGTGATCTAGTCCTAAAGTTCGTATCTCAATCAAAGAAGACAACAAGTCCTCTGGACCCTATTCCCACACTCCTGCTCCTACGTTGCATTGATCTGCTGCTGCCATGCATAACTAACATAATTAATATGTCATTAGCCTCAGGTCATGTCCCAGCACCTTTCAAAAAATCTGTAGTCAGGCCACTTCTCAAGAAAGCTACACTTGACCAAGAGAACTTGAGCAACTACCGCCCAGTTTCCCTTCTACCATTCCTATCAAAGACACTGGAACGGGTTGTGGCGGACCAGCTGAACTTGTATATCGAAACCTCACACCTTGCTAGTAAGTTCCAGTCTGGCTTTAGAGCTAATCACTACACAGAGTCAGCATTGCTTCGGGTATACAACGACCTACTTAGGAATGCAGACATGGGTAGAGTGTATCTGCTTGTTTTGCTTGATCTTTCGGCAGCTTTTGACACCATCGATCACAAAGTTCTTCTAGAGCGCCTCTCATCTCGCCTGGGCATCACTGGCACTGCTCTGCAGTGGTTGAGGTCCTATCTCAGTGGGAGACTCCAGAGTATTGACGTGAATGGACGAAGATCATCTGAAGTACCTCTGAAATATGGAGTACCTCAGGGCTCAGTGCTAGGTCCGGTTCTTTTCACGGTTTATACTCTGCCTCTTGCTGATGTGATTGCCAAGCACAATCTAGGCGTTCACTTCTATGTGGATGACACTCAGTTGTACCTTTGCTTTGATCCCTCCCAGCCTTCGAGCACCTCAAATTCTCTAAACTCACTAGCTGCATGCATTGATGACATCCACACATGGATGGCAGCAAATTTTCTAAAACTTAACGATGATAAAACTAACTTACTTGTTATGGGCAAACCCAGTGTGATCCAGAGATTGGAAAGGCTGACTCTCAAAATTGGCTCTGCCAGCATATCTCCAGTTGAATCAGCTCGAAATCTAGGTGTCATATTCCAAAGCGACCTCTCGTTAGACGACCATATCAGCTCCACAGTCAAATCCGCCTATTTTCAGCTTCATAACATTGCTAAAATTCGGGCTTGTTTAGATAAAGATTCCATGTCCAAGTTGGTCCATGCATTCGTGACATCCCGTATCGACTTCTGCAACTCACTGCTTACTGGCCTACCGGCATGTGCGATCAGGCGATTGCAGCTGGTGCAAAACTCTGCAGCCAGGCTTGTCTGTCGTGAGCGTCGCAGTTGCCACATTACTCCACTTCTCGCCGACCTGCACTGGCTACCAGTCAAGCAACGGATTGACTTCAAGGTTTTGTCGCTCTCTTTTAGGTCCCTTCATTCTATGGCTCCAGCCTATCTGTCAGATATACTACCCCATCAGGCCAAGCATCGTACCACCCGCTTTTCGGAATCCAACAGTCTAGAAATACCTCATACAAACCTTAAATCCTTTGGAGACCGTGCATTTAGTTCATATGCTCCCAAAGCCTGGAACTCCCTCCCGACCTGCGTCAGAACATCCCCTGACCTGACCACATTTAAAAGGAACCTAAAAACACCTATTTGGGACAGCATTTAGTGGGTCCCTGTGATTCGTCCTTGATGTGCTTATGCATGCTGACACTGTGCATGCTGCCACTAACCACATTTGCATGCTGACCCTGTGCATGTCACCCCTAACCATATTATTCACCTCGTTTGTTTTTCAAGCATGATTTTACTTACCATTCAATTGCATTTCACTTTACAGCAAATGTAAAGCGCCTAGAGAGAGATTAAGTTCTCTGAGGGCGCTTTATCAAGTGAATTATTACTATTATTATTATTATTATTATAGTCCTTTCAGATGCGTGACCGGTGCTGACAAGCGAGTGACTCCTCAAAGCGCAGCTGCTGAGCTGTGGATGATGCCGCGCTAATGCATGCACGTGCTCCGACGATTGTAGATTGCGGAGGCGGCAATCAAACTCCCTTTGCAGCAAATGTAAAGTGCCTAGAGAGAGAGATTGAGTTCTCTGAGGGCGCTTTATCAAGTGCATTAATATTATTATTATTTTTAAGAGTGGGCACATGCCCTGTACCTTCATAGCGAGTCCATCATTCATGTTCTGCACGTAGAGCAATACATTCCAAAGCCATAGGGGGGCTACCTGTTTTACAGGCCATTCTATCACTTGCAGCCGGCTAACTTAAATCCCAAAGTTCAGCTGACTTGCCTCTCCTTCGGATAGCCTATGATATTCTGGAAACCATGGATCGTTGCATTTCCTGCTCCTAATGCGCATAATTCAGGAACTGCTTACAATCTCGAGCACTTCTGCAATCCGACCGATTTAGTGGCCTAGCATTTCGAATTTTGCTACTGATACAGATGAGACAGGGCTGGATGGTGAGCCGGCGGTGAGGGCTTTCGAGATTATGACTGCCCACTTGCCTTCGTCTGCACAGGTTCTGTCGTCTCAAGGAATGGAGCACCCCGAGGCTGGTCCTCGCTTTGCCGCAGGGCTATACGGTCAAGGCTGACGTGTTCATGCGTGCCTACTCAGGCCAAGCACAGGCTCGGGCCGTCCAGCAGTGGGTCGCCGCCAGCCTGGCGGCGCGCATCAAGCGACTGCGCACGGCCGAGACTGCTGAAGAGTGGTTCGACTTTGTGCACAACTCATACTCCGCCGGCAAGTACCCAGTGCGGCTGCTGTACGTGTCGCCGCCATCGTCGTCATCGGTGCAGCAGCAGCCCGTCCCTATGTTCGTCTCAGCGCTCACGGTGCGCTTCACTGGCCGGGTCAAGTTCGGTCGGCTGACTGACGATGCAAGCGCTGTCTCCTCTGCACTGCTTGGCAGCTTGCGTGACGAAACGGCGGTGTCAGATGACGCCCCACCAGCGGCGGCGACCTATGTCCTGTCGACGCCCGAGCGCAACTACACGTACGGCTCGTCAGCGAGCGTGGATCTGCTCAACATGCGCGCACTCGGCGCCCTGCTCACTTTCCTGTCTCCCGACGCTAACGACCTGCTCGTCGCGGCCTGCTGTCTCACCAACGCTATGTGCACGCTCAGCGTCAGCCTGGCCTGTGGTCGTCGGTGGCGGCGGCGGCGCAGAGGCAGCAGTGGCGGTAGCGAACTCGGGCGGGCTCTGTGGCTGTGCGCAAAGGGCAACGGCCTGCTACTCGCGCTCTGGCTGCCGTCCGGCGGCGGCGCCACGCTGGCCGGCCTGCCCGTGCTATCGCAGCTGCTGAACGCCGCCTCGTGGCTGCTACGTCAGCTGGTGCTCAGCCGTGTCGGCGCTGTCTGCCGGCTGGCCACCGCGCTCGCCGTGACCGGCGGCGACGGAGGCTGGACGCCGGCCGCCGTCGTCGTTGTGAGCTTCGCGACGTACTGCACGCTCGTTTCGCTCGCGGCAGCGTTGCTGACGACGCCGGTGGCGGCACCGAGCGGGCCTGGCAGCGGCACCTCTGGTGGCGACTACGAAGGAGGAGCCGCCACCGGGGCTGGCGACGGAGGCGACCCGCCTGCGTGGTTTGACGTGCTGTTCCATCGGCAAGGCGTCGCCGCACCGCCGACCGCCATCGCTGGCCAGCTGGCTGCAGCCGGCGGCGACGTCGAGGAGGGTCTGCGAGCGGCACTGCTCATCGAGCGGCTGAGCGCGCCCACCTTCTGGCTGCAGCCCTATCCTGAGTACGACTACGTGAGCGAGCTGCCCTCGTGGCGCCACGGCTGCGACGGCTGTAGCTCGGCAGCGGCGGCCAACGACCGGGCGTCTACGTCGAAGCAGCAGTCGTCTCAAGAGGCGTCGTCGACGTCCTGCTCGTCCGAAGACGACGCAGATGAGTGTGCCAGAGGTGGCTGTGGCCGCAGTAGCGGGCCTGTGTGCTGCGACTGCAATGATGTAAGGCGGCCTGCCCACGTGCTTCGCTCGGACGACTGTCCGATCTGCCTCGAGTGCTACAGACGGCGCGACTGCCTCGCCGGACTGCCGTGCGGTCACTCGTTCCATCGGCGCTGCATCGCGCGCTGGCTGCTGAGCGGCAACTCGCTGTGCCCGGTCTGCCGCTGGCCCGCATGCCTGCGCAAGAGTGCCGCCACCGCCTCGCTCAAGATTCACATGGAGTGACCGCACGCGCCCGCCCCTGGTCCCACCGGTGACGACTGGTGCTCGCATGGGATTCCATTCTTCACACCACGTGCATCACATGCTTTTGGTCCGAAAGGTTATGAGCTTCCTCACCTGGAAGGCAGTATGTAGGTGCTACTAGTGTCAAGTGCGATCTCATGTGCATTTTTGAGTGGACCTAATTTATTTGACTCGTGCCTTATACTGTCTGGGTCGGTACTGGCGGTCCTTCGTTGACTGCGAACTGCGTGGCCTGGCCATTCGTTTTCGCCGAGGAAGAGAGCTTACCTTTGCTTTGACGGTCCGGAAGGTCAAAGGTGATGGATACCCATTTGACTTACGAATTAAGTTTAACGTGTGATGCCTGGCCCACGTGGTGGTGACAAGACTTACCAGTTTTACCGAGCAAGAATAAAAGTCATTATTTTCTGGAAACTTTCTTGAAAGAGATCCCTCAGAGGGTGTTCGGTTTGCCACTTCACCCGGTGCTCTCCACGACCGAGGTCGTCGGTTCGAATTCTGCAGTGGGCGATCCTTTATTGCCAACTGCAGGTGGAGGTAATAGCCGTTAAAGCTCTTCGGCCGCTATACAAGTGAGGCCGTTGAATCAGCTAATGAGCTGTTAACCTCGTTAGATAAATCTTAACTTCGTAAAACTCTGTGAAGCATTTATAGCGGTATGGGGTTAAGGATTTAGGGTCTAGAGCTGCACTGCTCGGGATTAGCGTACATTCATTGCTCAACAGATCGAGAAGGGTCGCTATGTGTCGTCATTTCTCCCCCAATCCAACAAGTGTCCTTGGCGATGTATGCCGATTGTCTGAAAAGCTATGCCCGGCGGTGGGTCTGCGACAGAGCGACTCTGCATTGGTAGAGTTGCATTGGTTTTCTTGGCACGTATGTCTTGTCCTGCATTTGAATGCACTGCTTGAGTATGAAACCCCATGAACTATAGCAGGCGCTTTTAAACTGAGCGGTTAAGGCGCTCGCCCCGGCCAAGGTGTGGCCGAGGTCGTGGGCTCGAGCCCCGAGGCATATGTAAAGCGCCTGAATAGGGATTAAGTTCTCTTGGGGCGCTATACAAATGAATTTATATTTATTTTATTTATATTTAATAACCTGGCCGTGCCCAGGGAAACATCTGCTTTGAATCAGCCACACCTAACGACAGGTGTGGCATCTCTCGTGCTTGCCAATTGAATTCGAAAATCGTGCTGTGGATTTTACTAGGTATGATGATCTACGGAAAAAATAAGCCGTCAAGCGACTCCGTAAGCTGGTAACGAAATTCTATTACTCGACTGCTCCTGTATGCCCTATCGATAGCAGCGTTGCACGAGCTTGCCTATCAAGTTGTGTCCACTCTGTCGGAAACTAGAAAGTGGCGAACTGCGTCAGCTTTCAAAACAGAACTTAGACAATTTATTTTTTGAATTTTCTTTTGCGAAAAAATATAGGCGAAGGACCATCGCGATGAAACAATGACAAAATACTACCACGGTCAAAAACTTTAATGGCAACAAAATGCGATGGTACGCAAATGTAATTAGTGCAGACACCGAGACACCGAATTTGTAACATTAGGTGTCGGCAGTGTTGGATATTCGCTGGGGACAATGGTCTCGTGCTAGTCTCATTACTTTCGACTATAGTGGCGAACATCGAGCTGGTCAAAAAATTATGTAGCTAGCTACAGTGGTCAAGCTGTTCGGCAATACTGCTAATTTGCAAGCTGATTGCCGGTAGCTACCGACAAATGCACGCGAAACTAGTTTGACCTCACCACTCGCAGCCGGCGCTTCTTGAAAGGAAGACCACTCGAAGGTTGGGCATCCGATTCGAGACGGACCGGAGCGGACAGACGCTCCATCCTTTAGCGTGCTTCGTGCGGGAAATAACTTACCAGACTAAATTATTTTCCTACCGTGGCAGTGTCCATGGCCCAGTAATTGACGGGTTCTCTTTACAGCACACGTAGAGTGCTAAGATAAAGATTCGGTTTTCTGCGAGCGCTATTGAAATGTCTTATTACCATAATAACATTATTATTATTATTATTAATCGTTGGAAGAGAGCTGCAGTCACAGAAAGTATGAATTGTCAGAACGCATGGAACAAAATGGGAAGATTTGACGATTCAGTATATAGTATTTTTGGATGTAGGACCACCGATATTAAGGTATAATAAATTAAATGTAGAAATGAAATGACAGCAATGAATATATATAACGTGCCTGGCGACGCCCCTTTGGACCCGTGTCGATCGACGGTTTGAAGTTTCAATATATGAGTTCAGCTGGTATGCCACGACTCGTTCCGGTGTCTTTAATAGGAAAGGTAGAAAGGAGACTTCGCGGAAATTACTCAAGTTCTCTTGGTCTAGTGTTGCTGTATTGAGTAGTGGCCTGACTACAGCCTTTTCGAAAGGTGCTGGGACATGACCTGAGGCTAATGAGATATTTATTTTATATACAATGCTAATTGGTGAATTTATTTTGCTAACAAGCAAACTTTTTGAATATTTGTATAACTAAAACCTGGGCCGTGTAACGGCGAGCGATGCAACATGAATTTGTACGGATTGGTAGCTGACGTAGGAAAATAGCTTAAATATAGCATAAATATTAGAATTGAGCTCAGCATAAAGGCCCTGTCTAATCATCCGGTAGCTACATTTTGCTGCTTAGACTTTACTCTCAGCTTACTTCCATCCGAAATGGTTTAGATCGTCGACGACCCCAGATTAGGACAACAGCAGGAACCGCATCCGGACCGACTAGAACTGATGACGTCTGGCGACACAAGCGCCGTTGTTGCTGGCGGTACTATCGATCGATTCTGTGGCTGCCTGAGCATTTAGAGTGTCTTGCATTACAACTTTGCATAAAAATGAGGTGCATGCGTTGAGCCAAAGAACTGTAGATTCGGTAGCAAACTCGTCGACATTTCCGAGGACTTATATAAGGAAAAGCAGTCGCACTACTCGAGCAGGGCACGTCCTGTTGGGTTCATAAATAGGCTCGAAGGGAAGCTGTCAGCAGTCAAATGCTGCGCTTAGCTGAATATGAAGATTGAATATGCTTAGGATTGCTAACCCAACCAAACGGTCTCCTGAGCTGTAATGATAACGTCTTGAAAGTTTTGTTTGGAAGATGCTAAGAATGCAGGTTGTACAGCTGAGTACTTTTTAGATTAGCACGAATGCTACCGTGCAAGTACTCACTAAAGTTTCTTTAGGCGTTTACAAAAAAACGTCGCTACAACGGCATGATTTAAGTAGGCAAAGATACGGAGTTAACCCTGAAACATAAGAAATAAAATGCGGGTAAAAAGGTTTAAGGAACAATGTCCGTACACAGAAGAAGGGGAAATGGCTGCTGACGTCTTACTCCAGACATTCACACTAGACACAAGCTGCCGGTGCATGTAGGATCATGAATGGGGAGTCCGTAGAGCGTAGGTCGAGCTAAGTGGGGCAGTCACTTTCTTATGGTGTGCTCTAATAAGGAGGTAAAAAAGGGTGCTATCAGTGAGCACGACAATCAAAAAAGGAGCACGTTGCTCGATTTTCCTTCACACTGTATGAGACTACTGACATACCCAGCATCGACTATCTCGCGGGCCTCCATTGCCTGAGGCCGTTCAGGGCAATGGGCCCATGCGATGCATGTCCTTTACTTCAGGACGGTGCTATGGTATGAGGCAGTACGGTAGTATGCCATATTATGTAGGGCAGTCGGTTTTGAAGCACCCCTTGAATAACATAATAAATAGATATGCTGACGTTTTTAGATACTGATACTTGTATGTGCGTACGTGGGCTAAATTAATCATTGAGCTGCACTAATCGAATTTTCTTGTTACAAACACCGGTCGATCAGACCATAGTGGGGGCAGTGCAATAGCTGAGGAAATGACAGCGCTGCATGTGCTGACGTCCGCCAACAATAGCAGTGACCGAGTGGGCCATCGAAACCTTCGGGCGACTAGCAAGGACCACACTGTGAGGTCACTGAAAGGCCAACATGGCCTAGTCACTCTCAAATCCCTGAGGGTCGAAAGCAGGTGGCTTCAACGGTGGCAGGTCTCGCAAGGCTCGACCAGTCTGTATGGAAACGTCCAGGTAGTCGCCGCTGTCCTCCAGTGCAGCGATCACCTCTCGCTCTCGGTAATCAAGTCCAGGCGCTGCTGCTGCTGCTCCGTGTGCCGCACGACCGGCAGCCGTGCCGGCAGCGACCGGCCTCGGCTGCTCTATGCAGCTCCCAGGCGGCAAGTGGCTCGCCGCCTTGAGCGACTCGTTCTCTTTGATCAGCGCCTCGTTCTTTCTAGCTAAGACGTCGAGCTGACGGCGAAGGTTGCCGATCAGGATGTCCCTCTCCTCGACCTCGGTGTTGCCAGGACCGTCTCTCATTGGCGATCTCACCGGAGTTGCCGCACTCGACCTCACGCCCCCTCCTCCCACCGGGCTGCCGGCCGCTCCAAGATGAGTCGCGGCCTGCTGATGCGTCATCGTGCCGCCACTCTTTGCTGCCGGCCTGGACGTGAGCAGCTGCATGTCTTCGAGCAGAGCGCTCTGTCGCTGTGTGTGCTGCTCGAGCTGAGCGTAGAGCGACTCGAGCAGGGCGAACTCGTCGGCTCGAGCTGCACTGCGCCGAAGCTCTGCCAACTGGCCGTCCGTGATCGAGCGTATCAGATGCCGCAGAGTGGCTGCAACGGCGCGCAAACGATTGAGAATGAGGCTCGCGGATGCGACAGCGCGCTCTCCCAGCGAGGACACCGAGCGATTCCGAGAAGGGTGTGGCTGAGCAAGCGCCCGATGAGCAGAGAATGAGCAGAGACAGGCGAAGCAAAGAGTTGCAGGGGCAACGAGAGAGAGAGAGAGAGAGAGAGAGAGAGAGAGAGAGAGAGAGAGAGAGAGAGAGAGAGAGAGAGAGAGAGAGAGAGGGAGAGAGAGAGAGAGTGAGCCGAGTTTGTAATTTATGCAAGCATGCAATTGCTTTGCCAGTGGGCAAGTTTGTCACGTCGCATCATGGTGAAAACAGTCTGGTGCTTATCTGAAAAATATTTTCTCAAAGCCCTGAGGTCTTCCTCCTGCGTCTGTGCAGCGGCGCTTGCCAGCACTTGCCACGCAGGAGACCTGCAGGGCAAACAGCAAGCCTGCAAAGGAAGGACCCATCAAGTATAGCCGTGCTCGGCCATGTAGCCGGTAGATGATCGCAACCTTTGATGTACTTCTGGCTTCAGGCAGGCGGAGATACTTCGGGCCTTTGGTCCCCAGTTTCTGAACAAGTCGATGACGACATGCCGTCCGGCATACAGCACAGCAGTTTCACAGTCGCACAGCTAGAGGGCTTAACATCCCTCGCATCAAGGGGGTACAGGTGTATAAATGAATTATATATACAGGTGTGCGCCACTGCGTCCACAGAGCGCTCTGAGGCGAGTGCGAGAGACAACCTCTGCAGCGAGCTGAGTATGGAGCCCTGCAGCTGTGAGCAGGAATCAGGCAGACCACGAACGAATGTGCAGCCAGCAGCTGCAGTTGCGCAGCAAGCACAACCGAAGCAGCAGAAGCATCAGCTGCTGCTGCTTTGGTCGCGGAGCAAGGCCACCGCCATGCTCCCACCAGCAGAGCAAAACCGATGGCTCGTGACCTGCACTATGGTCTTGCCAAGCTCGGGCCACAGCAGGGAGCTCGAACGTACACGGGTGTGATCGCGTGCGCACACTCGTGTGTGCGCGAGTGCATGCATTTGCCTGCGTGCATGTGTGTAAATGTGTGTGCACGCAGGTGCATGCAGACAACGAGAATTGTATGCAGTACAGGGGGCCAAACCTTGACCTTGTCTAGGGCGACAAATCATGAGAGGGTCTGAGAGAGCTGTGAGGGGCTGAAAGAGGCCTGTGGCTTGACACGCGCCTCTTCGGTTCGGTTGGGGCAGAGCCCGATTGCTTAATTCAGCACGGCTGCACTGCTCAGCATGCACAATGAGCGAGGAGGATATAAGGCTCTTTTGACAGACGTTGCAATTGTTTATTGCAATTTGCAATTATTGCCCTACCCTCAGCAGAGCCTTGCCTGCAGCCCAGCATTTTTTGTCGATGCTAAGAAGAGAAGGGTGCCTTCAATCTTGGCTAAAGGCCCATCGGTTCTGCTCTTTTCTGCTCTCCCTATGCTCCCAGTGAACTTGTCTTTCTTGTTCCTCTATCCTTAAGATGCTCATCTTTGCATGATTCATGGCAAGTTACTAGCCAGGGAACAGACAAATCAATGGCCATGAGTGTCTTTACGTCTACTTTTGCATGCATGTCTACGCATGATACCTTGCCTATCATTAACCCTTGATTATTGTCTCTCTTACAATTAGTTGTAATCTGCCTGTATAGAGATTTGGTTCTCCTAGGCTGCTAAACATACCACTTATTGCTATTATTATTATTATTATTATTATTATCATTCTTTTTATTAGTGGCTGGGGCTCAACTTGGTGCTCTGTTGTTAAGCATTCTCGATTCCTTAAAGTTTCCACGGCAGGCAATTATCGGTGCCAAGCTCTGTCGACAGAAGCTTACGGGAGCAGGCTACCAGCTGAATTGAGATGGGAACAGAGCAACAGCGGCAAGTTGGGATGCTAGGCCCGGCATCATCGGGCTTTTTTGGCTAAAGAAGCCACGAGCAAAGCCTACTGCAAGTACCCGAGTTCGGCTAGGCAAAGAAAGCCTTTTAGAGCAGCTCTATCGAGCAAATGGAAGCAAGTAGTGGGCAGCCAGGCAGCAGACCTGAAGGAAAGTGTTGATTGCTACCGGCACACCGCATTTCACTTGAGCATGTGGCAGAGAGAAAGCACAGGCCAAGGCACAAGTTTGCAAGTACGATCCGGAATATGTCTTATAAATATTGCATGCAGCTGGATGATCAGCTTTGAATGTTGCCGTCGTTTTCACCAATTCTCGTGACAGCTTGGTAAAAAAACGACAGGGGCTATAGTAGTACAGCAGAGCACAGCAACAACAACAGCAACAGGAGTGACAGCAGCAGAGGCAGCAATGGCAGAGTCAGCACTAGCAGAGGCAACAGCATCAAAGGTAACAGCATAAGAGGCAACATCAGAGGCAACAGCAGCAAAGGCAACAGTAGCAGAGGCATAGCATCAGGGCCAACAGCAGCAGAGGCAAAAGCATCAGAGGCAATAGCAATAGGCAAGGCACAGCACGGCGACCGCTTGCTTTTATCACGCATTGCCTGCTCGCTCGGCATGCTGAGTGAGGGTGACTTTCACGAAAACCAGGACAGCTTCGCCGCGCTATGGCGCCGTGCTGCCAGGAGGTGAGAAGAGACGTGCTGCGCCAGCGGCTCGAGCAGCAGCAGCTCGAGGGCGGGTGGGTGGGCCGAGGTGGTGGAATCGCTCGCGTCGACGCGCGTCGCGCTTCCACCTGAGCGCGGTCGTCGAGCGCTCGCGAACGCTCCAGCTAGAGCCGCTCCGCGACGACAGCCGACGCAGCGAGCGAAGACGGCGCCTGCCTACTGCCCCGCTCGTGAGCCGAAGCCACTGCCGCCGGCACCGCGAGGCGACGCGTTCAAAGACGGCGCACGAGCAGCGGGCTCTCGGGCGGCGCCACCTACCGGTAGCTGCCTGGTGAGACGACAGCGCCCGCTTGAAGTCCCCGCGCTTGACGAACGCCTCCGCCCGTCGGCTTTGCTGGTGCACCTGCGACGCGAGAGCGGGCGCGCGCGTCGGGCCCCGCCGCACGTCGCGGCAGCCAGGAGAATCGGAGACGCAGCGCCGCGCGTCTCGTTCGCCTAGCCACGACGGCAGCGGAGGAGAACTGCGCGCTCCGACGCGAGACAGGAGCCCCGACCGCGCGCGTCCTCCGAGGGGTATAGGGGTTAAGGAAATGGGGACGTTACGGTACCGCGGCGAGTGTGTCCCACCCAGCAAGAGCCAGTAAGGAAGCAGCGCGAAATACGCACACGGCTTCGCGGCTTACAAAGTCAAGCGTCCTCACGTTCAGCGACTCGCCGCCAGCCATAACAATAACAACACCGTAAGTACACCGAACTATAGTGGGGAACCCCACCACCGCTCGATACGCTAACGCATCGTTACAGCGAAGCCATCACTCTCGTTCCTTACCACTATGGCTGCTGGTACCATAGATATGTTGGGGACTTCGGTTATCGTGGCTGTCGCCGCCTGGCTCGTTCTTGCTTGCGCCGGTGAATCGTAGCGCCACATCCACGAGATTGAATTATTGTGGCTCCCTGAAGCCGTCGCGTTGAAATTGCTGCGTTCCGGAGGCAGCTGTCGAAATAAGCGAGAATCCCAATTTGCATTGCCCGTGGCGAGATGAGCGCCGCCGTCGGACTGTCTATTATAGCAGCGGCGCGAATGAGTATTCACTCCTTTCCAGCATTTGTAGAGTGCCTAGAAAGAGATTTGGTCCCCGTTTCTTGCTGCTCCAATTGTTCAGTATTGTTATTATTATATATTCCTAAAGAACAGCCTGCGAGCGGACACCAGCTAGTTGTTCGCCGGTTCCGTTGAACGCTCCGTCTTCTTGCACGACCCCCCCCCCGCGGGATACGACGCCGTTAGGGGAGAGCGTTTCCGCATGCGTTGCAGCTCTGGGAAGCGCAGCTGAGGAGGCAGCGCCAGGGCGCAGATGAACCTTAGTACTACCGGCATCGTTTTTAGCCGCCCTGGTTTGGCCCAGGGGTCAATAATAATTAAATAATACATTTGATAGAGCGCCGCCGGAGAACTCGGTCTCTTTCTAGGCACTTTAAATTTGCTTCAAAGAAAGCACGATCGAATGGTTAGTGGTAGCATGCTCAACGAACAACACGGTTAGGGGGTGACATGCACAGGGTCAGCATGCAAGTATGGGTAGCGGCAGCATGCGTAGTGTCAGCACGCATAAGCACATTAAGGTCGAATCACAGGGACCCACTCAATGCTGTGATAAATAGATGCGTTTTTATACAATTATTTTACATAATATAATATATATAATATAATATATATAATTGTATATAATTATATGCGTTTTTAGTTTCTTTTTAATGTGGTCAATCAGGAGATATCGGATTTGGGCTTGTGCTCTGTGGCCTATGTGAAGCGCCTGGATAGAGATTCAGTTCTCTTAGGGCGTGACGCATTCGACTTGCATTTTTTTTTGACTGGCGATAGTGAGCGTCATCTTTGACCTGCCTGTAGAATGGTACAAAAAATCTCGCCACCCTTGTGTAGGTTTCTTTTAGCGATGACATACGAGCGTGCGGAGCAGTGAGCTTCGGAATTCCGGAGTTCGCGAAGCCGATCTGAATGAGATCGGATCCGTGGGGGGTAGGCGAGGTAGCTCTCGAACGAGACGGAAGGCCTAGCCGGGATTAAGCGAAGGAATACGATAAGCTGACCTTGCAGCAGACAGCCAATCGTAAGAAAGCACGGCGGTATATTGGACGGCGCCTGCAGCTTCAAATACTGAATGGCCCGAGCCCGCCGGTCTCATTCCTTGCATCTAGGGTCAAGTTCTGAGATTAGCCGATCTCCCCGACTAATGTGTCAGTTCCTTCAGTGGCAAGAAGTTACGTAGTGCAGGCAGTGCTTAGACGCCTAGACTTGGGGCGAAAAATGCAAGCTCGCTGCATTGGGCGAGTGCAGCGCTTTTACAAATGCGGTGCAGCGGCTTCCGCGACCGGACAGAACTAGGCCGAAAACGAAACGCAGTGCTCGCAACGGTGCTCGTCTCTCAGCCGACGCGAGACAAATACCAGAGACACCCAGAACCTTTGGGCGATGGCCAGCGACTTGTAGGCGATGCATCGATGCGTGCAGGCATGCCAGCAGTAACGGCGCACGGCATCGATTGAGAGCGGCCATACGTCACGCTAGCAAGTCCATATCCACAGCGTAGACAAGTCGATTCGACAGCGATCGAGGCTCACTGGCGTCCAGCGCCAGCCCGCGACCCTGTACAGCGAGCCACTCGCGAACGACGCCCGCGGAGCGAACCGCAGACGCTGTGCCGCGGGCTCAGCGTCTGCCGCCTGACTCGAAGCCTAAAGCTCCACTTCTGCCTTCTACTTGGCTTCAGCTTTTATGCCGCCTGAGCCCAGAGGATCACATAACCGCTTCCTAGCCATTTTAATTCTGGAACCATGAATAATTATATATATATATAACTATATATATATAGTTATATATATATATAGTTATATATATATATATATATATATATATCTTAACAATCGTAATCTAGCACGCCGCCGTTTCGATCTTCTTACCAGAAAAAGGTGGCTTTTTTTGGACCGTAGACTCCTGATATAGGCCCGGCCATTGGGTCATGATAAAAGCGTTCATTTTTCGCGGCTGACTTGTCTCGGAGAAAGGACGTTAGGGAAAAAACTCGGAGCCTTTTCAGCGGTGGGCAATTCAGTGGTGGAGCCAGGTAAGGGGCAGGGGGGCATTCGTCCCCTACCCCTTATAACGGAGCAGCGACCTGGGCCGCCCACTATTCCTACGGCCCCCCGACCGTCACCAACGACGAAAGTACGTCTTAATTCCACTCAATGGGCAGCTGTCGCGCTCGCGTCGAATAAAAACTTAATTATTTTGCTCACTAATTTTTCATCTATTGCTGGTCTCGCCCACTACATAAAATTGTTGGAGGTCTCGCCGTCGCCTAGATGAAAGTCTCGGCTCTGCCACTGGCACGCATGCTGCTGCGACGACTTTATTGCATTTCAAGCACGAATGGGCACTGCTGAGACGGCTTTGCGATTGCCAAAGTATCCTTCGCGACTCCTGAATTACAGTGGACTCGTTACCTTCACTTCGCGTATGAGAGCGCTTGTAGTTGCTGTCGTGTCCCACGGCCACTGTCGGCATGCGTGCGTGCGTTCTCGCGCGCGCGAGCATCGCCGCTGCTGCTGACCGCCCAGCAAGTCGCTAGCCGCGCCCCCGAAGCTCGGGGCGTCGCGTGGCATTCGGGGCGCTTCTTTTGCTGCGGCGGCTGGCGTCGCCCCGAGCGCTGCACTGGCGGCCAAAGTGCAGTAAATAGTGCCGAGGCCGCTACAACCGTAAGTAGCACTGCGCGACGTGCGGAGAGCAAGGCGGAAAGATGCGTCGCGCGGGCTCCCGCGATAAGTCCGCCCGCCCGCCCCTCGGTGTTTGCGCACTCACAAACGGACTGCGGTGCGCTGCAGAGTGAGGCGCGTTCGTCCTACGAAACTCGCTCCGGCGCGCGAAAGTTTTCCCTCTATCCAAAGACGGCCTTTCTCCGGCCGCTTACGAGCGGAGCCTATTGTGTCAGAGGTGTAGCGAGAGGTGGGCAGGGGGGAAAGATGTCCCCGGGCGTCACGGCCAAGGGGGGGATGGTGGACGCCAACAGCGAAATGGATTGTACATATTTTTTCCTTCTTTTTTCATGTATGAATACCAATCTTGATTTCAAGAAAGTCGTCGTTTCAATTTACTTGACTACTGATGGCTAGCTAGCTAGTTGAGCATGCTTGGAGACTTAGTCTGAGCTTGAGCTTGACGCTCTGGCGGCGACGACGCGCGACGACGCGGAAACGCCGAGGGGCCTTCAACCGCCGTGCATTCGGCTGGCGTTTCGCAGCGCATCGAGCGCGCACGGCCGTTCACCCCTTCGTGCGCGCTCCAACTGCCTCACCTTGTCCTGCCAAGCATCTCCGACGCGGGGGCGCGCTAGTTAGCCCAGAGGCAAGGTGCTCGCTCTTCACTACCTAGGTCGCGGGCTCGAGTCCGGCTTGCGGGCGATCCTGTATTGCCCACTGCGAGCGGCCGCTATACAGCTGGATGGGCGCCCGCGCCGCCGCGCAAGCGAGGCTGCTAAATCAGTGCTAACCTTCCTTTTTGTTTAATCGGTTTTTCCTGCACGGCCGACAGCCGCTCGGTCGGCCCGTCGGAGCGCAACGACGGGTCCGCTCGCGAGAAAGGGCCGGCGGCCGGACGGCGCCGGTGACCCGACCCTGACTAATGACGTCTCTGACAAGCGTCGGCTCGGTCGCCGGCTGATGGGGCGCGACCCCGCCCGGCGCGGACGCAGAGTTATCCGAGCGCGCCGTGGCCCGCAGTTATTTTTATGCCGCGCGAGCGGGAAGTGGATGAGCGGCCAACCTATTCAGAGAGCGCGACGAGAGGAGACGGCTCAGCGGCTGACCGGCCGGCCGACCCGCCAGCCAATAAGCTGCCAATTGTTAAGGCTTAAGCCTGCGAACAGGTGCGTCGTTCTTGACAGGCGGGCGTAAACCCGATGCAGTGCAGTGTTTACCGAGGTCACGCCCGCGGATCTGGGGCAGCCGACGTCTACATCCGAGCGTCTACGCAGCGTTCGGGCGCTGCCGAGAGACGGCGACGGCCAGCATCCGGCCGCTTAGCGGTCCGTTCGCTGCGGTCGCTGACGCGGAACCGAACCGCCGGACACGGGCCGCTTAGAGGCTACGGCCGGTCCGCTCGAGTATCCAGCCGAGCGAGACGGACGCTGGCGGGGCGAACTCGCGCGGTAACGTTCCTAGCCGCTTAGCTAGAGCTACGTCGCGCGAACGCGTCGCAAACGAGAGCTATGCGAACTGTCGGCGGACGGCGGGCGCAGCGTTACTGCCGGCGAGCCGCGGGAATGAAGGACGGTTGCAAAGGGAAATGGCGCACCGCTGTTTGTCGAGATGCGCGGCCGAGAGGAAGTGCTCTTCCGGAGGCAACTAAGCGAGCGGTGCTGAACTCAGCTGTCGAAATGGATGATTTGGCACGACTTGAGCCTCTGGAGTTTGAGCTCGTGGGTTCCTCTCGGCGATATATATATATTTATATGTATGTGTATGTGTATGTATAAGTGTATATTTATATTTATATCACTTACATTTATATTTATATTTACATAATTTACATTTCTATTTATACATACATCTGTATGCCCTATACAGCATACGTACATACTGAATATATGTGTCTTTTTGTCACTAAAGTTACGAAATCTTTCGGATACCTTGACAGCGTTACGACGCACGTGAGTCCGACTGATGGTTCAGTCGCTATCACTTAACTCTTCAGCGACTGCTGATATCGCAGGACAAGAGTTAGATGTCTCAAGCATTCACATCTGCACCGGCTAGATATCCAATCGGCTCTTCTTTCCAACGTATCAAGCATTTAGGCCTAGAGAGAGATTGAGTTCTCTGAGGGCGCTTTATCAAGTCCATTATCATTATTATTATTATTATTATTATTAGAAATTACTCACGGCAACTCGAACTGCAGGCGTACAGCACGCGTTCATAGACTGTGCACAGCACGCGTTCATAGACTGTGCGTAGCAGGTGCGCAGAGAGACTCTGCAGAGCGCACACGTTACCCGTAGGCTCGTCAGACTCTCGAAGATTCTCGCAGACTGAGCTTCTCGAAATGAGCCATTTTTGGAAGCTAAAAAGGCTGCTAGTCTAGAACGCCTTCCGATAGCACGACTGTGGTCGGTTTTCAGAAGGGGATACCTTTTCTTCGAAAGGGTACGATCGCATATTTAAGCGTGTCTGGGGAGTAATTCCCTTTCAGTCCTGCGTTAAGATGCCTGCAGCCGAGCGGGGCGACGTCGACGTGCACCGCCGTCAGGCTCTTCGGGAAACGGTAAGCAAACTTTCTTTGACCGACGGGTGTCAGCAGGCTTCAATTTAGGCTCTTTCAAAACGGAATTGAAAGCATTATTTAAAAAAAAATTAACGTTAGGGCATCTGGGCAGCGAGCGTCAGTGTCATAAACTTCACAGTGTCTTTCCCAAAGAGAGACAGAGACAGAGACAGAGAGAGAGAGAGAGAGAGAGAGAGAGAGAGAGAGAGAGAGAGAGAGAGAGAGAGAGAGAGAGAGAGAGAGAGACAGAGTACCAACTTTGTTAGGTAGGACCAGCGTGCGCTGTGTTTTATTCGAAAGACTTTCGTCTTAGAGCCGCTACTCGCACTTGCAAAGCTCTCAAGAGACCTACAAGAGACCAGAAACGTGGATACGCGAGCAGTGCTTTCTTTTTAGCATAATTCTAGATCCACAGAGAGAGACCGTGAAGTCACGCATCAGACGTGCGCCACCTGGCGGCAGACCTCGTCTGACTCTCTTGCGTAAAAATTCTTTTGCTCCTTCTCAAAAGAAGTAGCAGCCATATCCGGTGGCACACTCAAATCATGGCCGCCCAATCAGCACCGACAGAAAAAGGCTCCTGAGCTGCTTTAAAATGGCCGCACCTCGTTTTGCGAAAGTTTGAATCGTTATCATTTATGCAAAAAGTAAAGTTCGACTAAAAAGTTAGTTTTTAGAGGCCCAAAGATCATTTACGAGCGGATTTTGAATGCAAGGCCCTGATCTTGTGCTATGCCTTGCTGGTTTAGCCCAGTAGTGAAGGGTTCGTCTCTAACCAAGGTCAAGGTAATAATAATAATAATACCTTTTATATAGCGTCCTCAGAGAACTCAGTCTCTTTTTAGGCACTTTAGATTTGCTGCAAAGGAAGAACGATTGAATGGCTAGTGGTAACATGCCATATGACAAGCATAGCATGATTAAGCGTAACATGCACAGGGTCAGCATGCTAATATGGTTAGTGGCAGCATGCGAAGCGTCAGCGCGAATAAGCATGTATACGACGAATCATATGGACCCACTAAATGCTTTAATAAATAGATGCGTTTTTAGTTTATTTTTAAATGTGGACAAGTCAGGAGATGTCGTGACGCAAGTCGGAAGTGAGTTCCAGGCTTTGGGAGCATACGAAGTAAAGGTACGGTCTCCAATAGATTGCCTCCAATTCAACGTGCCGGAGGTCTGGGAGGAGAAAAAGGCAAAGGTACAACTGAGTGTCATCCGTGTAGAAGTGAAAGCTTAGATTGTGCCTACCAATCACAACCGCAAGAGGAAGAGTATAAACCATGAAAAGAACGGGACCAAGCACAGAACCCAGAGGTACCCTATATTTTAGAGGCTCCTCGGATGATCTGTGTCCATTCACATCAATACTCGGGAGTCTCCCACTGAGATAGGACTTGAACCGTTGCAGTGCAGTGCCAGTGACGCCCAGGTGACAGGTGATCAAGAAGGACTTGGTGATCAATATTATCAAAATCTGCCGAAGATTGAGCGAAACAAGCAGAGATACTCTACCTATGCCTGCATTCCTAAGTAGGTGGTTGTACACCCGAAGCAATGCTGACTCTGTGGAGTGATTATCTCTAAAGCCAGACTAAAAATTACTAGAAAGGTTTGGAGTTTCACTATATGAGTTCAGATGGTCTGCCACGACTCGTTCCAGTGTCTCTTATAGGAATGTTAGAAGGGAGACTGGGCGGACTCCCTGATCTTGTCTATCTTTTTCACAAAGAAGCTAGAGAAGCGATCAGTTAGATCGTCACAACGATCACTAGGTAAGGAGTTAACCTGGGAGCGGTTAAGGAGATTGTTGATCGTCGATATCAGCATTTTTGGATTGTGCATCTGTGAATCAACATTTTTTTTATAGAAGCTAGACTTGGCCTTTGCTAGAATCGATTAGATTTGCAGTAGTTCTCGTATGCCTGTCGATGGGATGGCTGAGGTCGTGGGCTCGAGCACCGCGGCATGTGTAAAGCGCCCAAATAGAGATTAAATTCTCTTAGGGCGCTGTACAAGGGATTAAGTTATTTATTTTAATAAGCTGCCCTAGAGCCACGGATTCGTCTGCTTGCACGCGTTGGAGCTGCGTCTAAAATCCGCTACCATCGCGAGGTTCCGCCAGTATCTCGAGGTCACGCGGCTTGGAGGACGTAGAACTCATTACTTATTATGTTAGTGAAAAGGATTTGGTCCCTAGCTCATAACAGCGACTCGCCAGCCGCAGCGCGAAATCAGCCTCCAATCATATCGTGCCTGTAGACAATGGTCGCGTACACGCTCGTGTGACGCACGTAGACAGAGAAGTCCGTAGTCTTTGAAAAGTCAGTCGCTCTCTCAGAGACACTACTTTTCCCGCTCAACATCCGGTCTCGCACTCTACCTCATTTCAGTTTAACCTAATTTCGGTCACTACGAATGTGTCCCTTTTTAAAGCAGCTCGATTTGTGCGGGCCACTGAAAATCTAGTTTCCGAACACTCAAAAAGTATCAGGCAGGCTCAGAATGCCAATGCAGAGCAAGTTGCATATGGTCACGTGACCCTCACTGTCACTCGGTTCACTAGCTTATTGACTGTGCTCTATGAATGCATTGACAGAGCCGCCTACAGAGTCACCTGGCTACGTCGCTCCTAAGTAATCCTGTTTGGAGTAATTCCAAATAACAAGTACCAGTTGGTCCTTTCGTCCTCAGACGCCCCCCTTAATCAATGCTTGGACTTCTGTGAGATCCTCAGAAGCACGTAATCCTGACTAAGGATTACTCGCTGTCTAGTCTGCAGCAGGTGTTCCTGTCTGCAAGGGGCACACTTTGCTCCAGGTGAACAGATACAAGACCCGATAAACAGTATAATAGCTACAGCCTGTTGCCTTGCTAGACCTCTTTATGCTCTTAATGTTAATAATAATACACTTGATAAAGTGCCCTCAGAGAACTCAGTCTCTTTCTAGGCGCTTTACATTTGTTGCAAAGGGAAGCTCGATTGAATGGTGAAATGCTCTTCGTAGATTCGGTGCACCTACACTTACATGTACACGCACATAGACACAGACAGCATTTAAGACTATCAGGGGTGCTGAACCAAACGCCGGATGCGAAAGAAAAAACTTGGCCATCAAAAACTGCAGACCTGATACTCGGAACTTATTGCGCAGGAGTATCGAATCCGCAGCCAAAGCGGGGGGCCGATTCAGGAATACCATAATCAAGTGCATTGTTCATGCCAACTGCACACTTGATGGCATCTACAAGACCTCCTAACATAGATTGCCCCACTGGCTTGGCCCAGTGGCTAAGGTGCTGCCCCGGCCGAGGTCGTGGGCTCAAGAACGTGGCATGTGTAAAGTGCCCGAATAGAGATTAGGCTATCTTGAGGCATTTCACAAATGAATTATATATTATATATAATTACATACAGATGCGGCAAAAGAAAGCCAAGACGACGAGAGTGACAACCGCTTGTGACTGGCATACCACGAGTAAAGGCCACACTTCGGCGGTCCAGCGAGCTGCGGCGAGGGGGAGGAGGGGTGAGGCATGCTGCAGGGACAACCAGGCTACATGGTGTTCATTAAAGACACATCGAACCAGCTACAGCTATGAACGACGTGTCAAATTCACTATGTCATTCGCTTGCTAATATACATTAATAGCTAGTGTCCTCTGGTGTGCAAACCTAAAAAATCAAGCATTGCTCGGATGGGGAAATTGCTATTTATTTTCCGACTGGCCCGGCTGAGTAGACAAACTGTCGCTGAAGAACGTGAGAGGCTCGCATCTTCAATTGGTAATTTCGTAATTATCCGCCCTACTGGAAGAAGACATGTTGGCCACGCCTAGCCGTGTAAGTATTTTTCCATACGAAATCAGCAAGCAATCTGCAAGCGTACATTAATAGAATTGGACCAAAAACAATAAGTACCTCCATCAGGCGCTGAACATTTCGCAGATGTTAGTCTATCCTGGCTGTGGCTGAGCAATGGGCTGCGTTACTGCGGTACTTCACAGCCGGACTTCTAACAGCGTGGATACCCTGGACTCGTTAAGGGCAACGTTAGCTTTGAAAGGGCTCGTGAAACCTGATCGTACAGCTATTTTCTTTTGAGTGCGCAAAGGCCTGGTCCAACATCGTTCATTGGCAACTCTCAGCAAACCCAAAGAAAGACGCGGAGGTTTAGCGGCGTTTGCTTCGCCACCACCACTGACTAGCGCCAGCGAAATGGTCATTTTTAATTTTTTCTTGAAGCTCCTGCGTTTTGGATGGAATCAGCTCAGTTTAAGGCAAGTTTTTATGGTGCTCTTACGTGCAGCACTTATCAAGATTGGCATGAGCGGAGCAGGCTGCAGTTGAGCCGTTTGAGGTCTGTTAAACTGCTTCTTGCTACGAGATTGGCCGCCAAAATGGGTGCGCCAAGTCATCTGAAGCCCCCTAAAATGGATCCTGCTGTGAAACTTGGAATGCATCCTGGGTTGCTGGCCGCCTAGTGAATGGCCACAGTATAGACGCCTTTAGCGTGCAGCTCCCTTCGCTCCGTAGCTCCAGTAATTGCCGTCTGACGACTCCCAGGTCAACTGGTCGGCAAAAAAGCGTGAGGATTACTTAGATATTCTTTAGTTGCGGCAGCTTGGCCACGCAAGCATCAGCAAACGAACGCGCTTCCAACATAAGATGACGCTAGTGGCGGAAATGTGGATCGTGTGGAAATGCGGATCGAAAACCCTTAGCGTATGCAAAGGTTTCAATGTATGACAATCTGATTTTCACACAAACTAAGTTTAGCCTTTAAGAATATCTCATGCTACAAGAAAAATTTCATGTGCGAGTGTCATACACGAGCGCTGTATGTCATATACGTACTTCAGCGCATCTGGAGAGCATTTGAGCTCTTTGGAAGAGATCTCTTTATTCTGTTCACTCTTAAGTGCCTTAAATAAGATACCTTCCTGCTCTCGATATTTTGGTATACTTGAGCATATACTGCACTCCAAGACTTGGACTTCCGCTAATGTTTTCATTGATACACATATACTCAGATGTATATATATAACTACATATATATATAACTATATATATATAATATATATATATATATATAACTATATATATATATGTGTGTGTGTGTGTGTGTGCGTTGTGTGTGTGTGTGTGTGTGTGTGTGTGTGTGTGTGTGCGCGCGCGTGCGTGCGTGCGTGCGTGCGTGTGTGTGTGTGTGTGTGTTTGTGTTGTGCATATTCAGCCTTTAAATACTGTTACCCCAACAATGTGTCCAGATACTCACGCATGCCTCCTCTCCTCTCTCAGCGGCTAGGCACGACGTCAACGTCAATAGTGTAGTAGCTTCCAGCCTGGCCTACCAGAGATTCCGTCTGAGCCTACTTTGGCTGCCTTGGCAACCGATGGGGCAAAACTCTGCTAGCGCGTCACACACTTGGCAACTGCCACATTACACCATTTCTTCCCACAGTACATTGGCTTCTCATCGAGCAGCGTATCGACTTCAAGTCAAGGCTCCGTCACTCATTTTTGTGTCCCTTCATCCTCTTGCTCCGACCTGCTTGTGTGAATTACCTCGCAATCAGACTAGGCAGCGTACTACCGGTTCTTTTGAATCAATTCGCTTGGCCGTGCTTCATTAGCCAAATTCAAATCCTTTGGAGACCGCATCTTTAGTTCGTCTGCTCCCAACGCTTGGAATTCACCTCCGACCAACGTCCCACGACAACCCCGTGACTTGACGACAATTGAAAGGAACTAGGTAGTCGATCTCTTCCACACACCATTCACTCCATCCCTGCGAATCTCCTGCGTACGCTTATGCTCACTGGCACTGTTCACTTTATGCGCTAACCAATTGACATGCTGTCTTTTCAGCTCAAGTGCCTAGATAGAGATGTGGCTCTCGCAGGTGCTGTGCACATTTTTCATCATTATTAATAATTAATTCGCCCGGTCGTCAGCTGCTAACCTATTGTGTGTGTGCCAGCCGAGCCCTCGTGCATTGGAGAGTCTCGTAGCAATCGGCAGCCGGGGCGGGAGGGGCTAGTGCGTTGCTCGTCTCTCCATGGCAAGACTCGCGTCTCAAGTCTTGGCGAGTCCTCGCTCTTGGCGAATGAAAGGATTTTCTCCACTCCGCTCTGAAATGCTCACCCATCTCTTCTCGGATCTCAGCCTGTCGATCGATCCACTACGAACGGCGACACGCGACAGCGCCTCGAATGCGGTTTCGGGGGCAACATTTTCTCACTACAGGTAAAATCGCATTTCTCTACCCCTCGAATGTCTCGAGGCAGTTGGTTTACCTTTGGTACTTGGATGCGAACTGTAGGCAGTTGAATTGCAGCTATTTTTGGCCGATGACAACACTTTCAAAGTGAGTGCGTATAGCGCCGAAGCATAAGGAATCTGTCGAGGCATGACAGATGACCCATGGGCCATCCAATAAGGGTGTGGCGAGTGAGGTCGCCTGCTGCAGCTCCCTTCGCCCCTTTTTTACCGAGTCGCCCACTACGATATCTGACTTGGAGAAGTTTTAATTTCAGCGCACTCTGCCGAAGATTCAGGCCTTCCATAAAGAATTAATTGAGAATTGGCGGCGCTCCTGCCTTCAGAGTAGAAAAATCAGTTACAAATGTCTTAAGGCACGCACTGCTAAGTTGAAAGGCAAGCTTATGTTTTGGTGCATATCTCAAGGTTTCTAGATGGTTTGTATTAAAAATATACTTCATCAATCTATAGCGCCCAGAGATATCTTAATCTCTCTATCTAGGCAATTCATATCTGCGGCAGGGCTCGAGCCCACAACCTCGGTGGTCAAAGGCGAGCACTTACCCCTGGTCCAAACCAGGACGGCGAGTTATTTGGGAGATCATTTTGAATAGCTTAGGGAAAGATTGGACTTGGAATTGCGATTGATTTAAAGACGAGTCAGGCAACTTTAAAATTTATTTTCTCTTTCTCCCAAAGCCACTTTCAGTGGACCCTCACACTTATCCGTTACTTCTGTAGCGGTCTCGTGGGCGCCAGCGCGAACTCTCTCTCTCCCTCTCTCTCTCTCCCCATCTCTCTCTCTCTCTCTCTCTCTCTCTCTCTCTCTCTCTCCCTTTCTCTCTCCTAATATCTAGTCCCATCTCTATCTCTGTGTCTCTCTGTGTCTCAATGTCTGTTTGTCTCCGTCCGTCTCCGTCCGTCTCCGTCCGTCTGCCTCTCTGTCTCTGTCTCTGTCTCTCTCTCTGTGTGAATGTGTGGATGGCGTTTCGGTAAATTTTCGCTCAAGCCGTGCTCCTAGCGCTACAGCGCTGGGCGATAGTTAGTCGCAGCACTGACCGAGCTGGGCTGATTCCACGTTCAATTAATGAAAGCCGAGTGGCACCGGAAGCCTTCCGACGGGAGTGATTCACTCGAAAAATCCGTCCGACGCTATCTAGCAGGCCAATGCGGGAAGGCTTCTTCCGAGCACTCTTTCGAGTTGATGCCATTGTAATGTGTCCTCGTCAGGTGCCGCGAAATATAAGCCCACGAGCGCTCAGTTCGTCAAACTTCTATTTTTCGGACTTCCAAGAGCGTCGTCAGAGGCTGCCGAATGGCTAACGGGAAAGCTACGAGCGAGCTAAGAACGAATCATGGGATAGCTACGCAAAGCGAACCCTCGTGAATGTTACGTAAGCGAGCGCATCATTGGCCCTCAAGTGCCGTACTCGAGGGCCAATGAGCTCGAACGCTGCTAGCATGCACTTTTAACTGTTCGCTAACTACTGGCAGCTTCGAGGCAGCCACGACCCACCGAAGCCGGTCACCAACCCCGGCGGCCGATCTGCATTTCGCTCGCTGTAACGCTCATTGACTAGCTGCCGCTTTAGGTGTCAACGGCTCCGCTCCGTTCAGACTAAGAAGCCGCCGCGGCACGCAGGTAGGCACACTTTTGTTTTTAAAGGCCTCAATTAAGGATCGCGACAGCGAGGCTCCGATGAGCTACAGCCCGCTCGTCCATTTGTTCTGTCGATATGTCTGAGGTTCTGCGATTTAGTTTTATCATTGGCTAACTGCAGAAAGTAGTTCCTTCCGGCGATATGCACAGTGCACAGTGCTGGAAAGAACTACTTTTCCAATGCACAGTACAAAGTGCCGGGCGTAACTCTATTTGAGTATCTCATCGAGACCTCTAGTTTGATCGTGTATTGCTTGGCCGTTCTCCTCTGGTGCACAACATTTGCTCGCAGATCAAAATTTAATTCTACGCAAGTGAATTGAATCATTTAGTACTGTGAGCTTCGAAGGTTCACCGAAAAGTGCAGATTGGAAGGAAACTGGTGAAAAATAGCCGAGCTGTATGTGGTGGCGTTCTGTCCACAGCAGCTCCTTATATTTAAGGGCAAACTTGCAGTATTTTTCAGAAACTCCTCCTCAACTCCTTTAAATTTCCTCAGCGTCATCGTCGTTCATACCCTGAGACAGGAATCTGAGCTCGCTAATCTAAAGTTGCCTTTTACGAGATGACCAGATCATCTCCACAGTCAAGTATGTCTTCTTTAAAGTAGATAAAATGGCCAATATGCAGGCATTATTAGATAAGGGTTCTACAGTCAACCAAGCCAACGCATTTGTGATGGCCGTATGATCTTTGTGGCAGCTATTGACATCAGTACCTCCCCTTTCTGGTCTTCCTGTCTGCACAATGCGAACATTGCAATCGTTACAAAACTCACCAGCTAGCCTTGTCTGTCGCGAACTTCACAGCTGCCGTATTGCACTTATACGTGCACCGACTCCTCACTAAGCGCCATATCAATCTTAAGGTCACGTCACAACTTAACCCGTCACTTCATTCTCTGCGGCTCCGACTCTAATTTATCCGAACAGCGTACTTTTCCGTCTTCCCACCACACTAATCGCTCCTCCTATCACTCTACTCTTTTAGTTTTGCCTCTAACCAGCTTCCCTTGCAGCAAATAAAAGTGCCTAGAAATAGATTGACCTCTCTGCGAGGGTGCTAAATCAAACGTATGATCCATTACTATTTCTACTATTGTTATTATTAGCCTCTACGCTCAATTACTTTGTAAAACACGCCTGGCTCTGCCGACCGACATTCTCCGGCATGACGTCTACAGCGAAACTAAAGACTTGCCTGCTTTTCGCACCATATTAATTCGTCGCCATGCTTAATCGGCTAGATTCTGACAATTGTAGAGATTATATCCAGTTTCTGATTTATCATCGTTAGAAACCGCACATACATCTAAGTAATGGTTTAACCAATTAAAATGCCATCTGCAACTTGGTAAGCAAAGTTCACGTTGTAGTTTGTCCCGTATGCGTGAGGCCTTTTGTCTTTGGAATTTGTAGCAATTCGCTAAGGCATGAACTTATGATTCAGATGTGAGTGTCATTGTTTGCCGCAGTACGCTATTCTTGCCAAACCGGTTGCGACTTCTACGATTCGCCGGCTGTGCTTCGAAGCACTAGCAACGCTAGTGTCCACCATGCGTCTACGAGGACTAGCACCGTTACGCGTGCCGTGAAGTTTCTGTGAAGACTCCAGCAGCAAAGCTGAGACTGCAAGCGCAGCGCTCGCGGCTGCTACGCTGCCTCGAGCGAATCGTCCTCTGCAGGTATTTACTTATCCGAGGTACGAAGCAGAACGTTTTAGAGTCGCTAGTCAGTGTTCGCGCTCCCTTTTCAGCCTACGTGAAGTGCCTAAGACGAAGAGATTTAGTTCTCCCGCGGTTATGTACTAATGCTTCACCGTTAGCGATATTAGCTGCTTCTGTCGCACAGAGTACCACCGACTTCCGCCATCTGGGGCAGTCGTGTAAATGTGTTGTAGACGATACGAGTTCGCGATAGAACTGCTTAAGCGTTAAGAAGCTGCTGACGTTAGGGTTAACGGCTCCGACACTTTAAGGCTCAAATTGCTCTGACACTTTAAGGCTCAGATTACACCGACATTTTAAGGCTCACATCACTCCGACACTTTAAGGCTCAGATTGCTCTGTCTCCTGACACTAGGGGGGGGGGCCGCCTCTCACCCTGTCTCCCGACACGTAAAGGCTCCGGCTCTTGAGTCGACCGGACTCACGCTTTAACTGGCAGTGCGAACTCAAATATCTACTCACTCCCTCTAGAAGAATTTAGGAAAAATGGAGCTTATATGAGCAGGTTAATAAAGAAATCTTACAGGTTTTTTGCGTCAATAGCGTACGACCAATTTGAGTCCAATCATAGTCGAATTTCCTTTTTCAACCGTCGATTATTCAGAGGTTCTCTTGCAATCTTCGGTTAAGTGCCTAAAAAGGTATGCAGTTCTCTCGGGGCGCTGTACAAATGCTTAATCATTATTATTATTATTCTCGGCTTGAGCACAGCATCTAATAAGATTTGGCGCTTGCATTTTGCATGCTGTGCAATCAGACCCTTTCGCTCTAAGTTCCAAGCTCGATCGACGTCCCTGTCTGATTAGGAGAGCTCGGATCATTGTTTTCGGCCGCTTGCCAATTAGCCCACCCGCCAGGCACGTAGCCATGCCTAAGCCAGGCTAGGCCGGGTCAAGGCTGCAAATATGCCCAGGCCCTAAAATTTGCCCATGCCAGGCAGGTAGGCCCAGGGCCTGAGCCGCCTGGGCGGCTCGAGCCCTGGTCAATTTGGAGAGCTGGCTACGTGCCTGCCGCCTGTAAGTGAATGCAAAGCGCCTAGAATGAGATTCGGTTCTCTGAGGGTGCTTTATCAAGTGCGCTATTATTATTATTAACATTATTATAAGTAAAGCATCGGAAGGGGCACCTGCTCGCCCGATCGCACCGGCAAATCTTTCATCTTGGTCGGTCATACGGAGGCGCCCGCCGTCCTCCGGACCCAACGGGCTCCCTCAAGGCCCGCCAACTCGTTCAGCTCTCACCGGCAGCGGCCTCGGCGCCAGTCGCCACGCCGCCTCCTTAAGAGCTCGCGGGCTTCCACTGTTCGCCCCTTGCCGATTCCACTCAGCTTCCGCCTCGTGATGGCACTACAAGAGGCTTGCTCTCTCTCTCTCTCTCTCTCTCTCCCTCCCTCTGGAGTTCTGCTCGTCACGCATTCGAGATATTTGTGAGCGAGAAAAAAGAAAGAGAAAAAGAGCCGCCCCCAACTAGCTCAAGAAATGAATTGGCGCTTTCGAGATGACCAACGGCTAACCTTCTCGCGCGCCTAGAACAGATGAAGCCGGACAAGATAGTCGCGTTTTGGATCTCTACCCAGTCTCGAGGGATGGAGATGTAACTTAGCTACATTCTACAGCAGTCGCTCTCAAGACGAAAACACAATACCGTGGCAGCTCCGATGACTGGACCGAAATCCTTCGCCGGATAGTCGCTTTTAATAATAATAATGATACTAGCTGATTCAACAGCCTCTTGTGTATAGCGACAGAAGAGCCTTTACGGCTATCACTACCGCTTGCAGCGGCGACATAGGATCGCCCACCACAGGATTCGAACCCACGACCTCGGGGCCGAGGTCATCAAAAGCAACCACCTTACCTAGTGAGCCATCACGGCTCTTTTGGTCACGGCCGCATTACTTACCTCACTTAACATCCTCCTAACCATGTTATTCTCGCTGTGCTGTTTATTGAGCATGCTACCACTAAAAATTTGATTGTGCTTCCTTTGCAGCAAATGTAAAGTGCCTTGAAAGAGATTGAGTTCTCTAAGGGCGCTATATAAAATGTATTATTATTATTAGTATCTACCGTGCATGAGTATTGTGAAACTGCTGATAAGCATGGCATTACAGCATCGTTTTTCTCGGCAGGCGTACTCAGCTATTACGGCTTCCTTTCGCGTAGACACAGCGAAGTTTTTGCTATGGGCAGTGTACCGAGAGCAGGAAGTTCAACGCGGTAGCCAGTAATGGCGGAGCCAGGGGGCGTGGGGGCATTACCGCCGCCCCCCCCCCCCGGACTTCGGGGCATCGACCTTCGTCGCCCCCTATTCCTACGCCCAGAGGCCCCGACCATAACCTAAAAAGCAATTATGTCTCAATTCTAATCGGTGAGCAGCTCCCAAGTTCATGTCAAATAAACTCGAATATGATTTTCGCTACAATTTTACATTAATTGAGGGTCTAGCCCCGCTTACATGAAAATCTCGCTGGTCTTGCCCCTCCCCACATAAAAATGTTGCAGGCCATAACCCCTAGATAAAAATTCTAGCTACGCCACTGCTAGCCAGCATCTAGTTAAACTTAAGCTCTAATCCCTGAATCCTAAAATCGTTACAATTAACCCTAAAAGCATGTAATCGTAAATGCTAAATCCTAAATCTTTAGCCCTGAACGCCAATCCCACGCCCTTAATCTCAAATCCTAATCTTCAACCAAAAAAGATATCTCTAAACGTGTTTTTTTAATTCAATTATAAACAGACAGTGGCTACTATTTTGAACTTCCTGCTCTGTGCACAGTGCCCATAGCACAAAGTTCGCAGACCTCCAAGCCTAATCGACGCCGTGTTGGTTGGCGTGCTGCTCTGATGGTGGAGGGATTTCTAAAGAGCAATACACAGGCATGTACAGCATCGCTTTAAGCAACCCCAGAAGTAAATAGTAAGAAATACTAGCGCCTGCTCAAATTAGCGCGAGTGTTAGCCGTTTGGCCGTTTTCTCCTAATAGAGGCAGATAAGCATCTCTGGAGAAAGGACTCCGAGAGAGAGACAACTCCGATGAGCTATGAGAGCAAAATCTACAATTCAGCCGTCGGTGAAGCCCAATATTTTCATTATTAAAGTAAAATAATGATTGAAATCTATAGCTCTAGTACATAGAATGGATTCGATTACAAAGCATCATTCTGCAGACCGGTCTGAGGCGGCGAGCTCCTGCCGCTGGACCGAAAGACGGCTCCGGAAATGACCGATAATGAATAGAGCGGTCCGCGTCTTTAGCTCTACATGGGGTTAGATACTGCGGCTTAGGTAGAGCTGCGGCTTCGGTCAGGCTCGGGGCGACAGTTCGCCTACCAGCTAGGAGGCTAATAAAAGAAAAATCCGTTAATCGAAATACGCTAGTTTAGTAGACGTCCAATGCTGCCGCTTGGCCCGGGCGAGACGCACCTAGCTGGGCAAGCCGAGTCTCACTGATACGACATCTGGACTCGCCGCCAGCCAATCCTCGTTGCCTCCGATCGACGTCGCCACGAACCGGGCGGCTACGTCCAGACGCGCGGCAGCCGCAGCCACCGGTGACAAGACGGCCTGCTCGGATAGCTCCGCCCCGGCTTGTCGAGCCAACAAACAGCTCACCGGAAGCGGAGGCGAGCAGCAGCCGTGGCATTCGTCGGGCTTGAGCCGTCACCCGACGCCGGTCGAGCTGCTTCCCGCTTGACAATGCTCGCTGCGGCTGGCTGCCGGCGCAGTGCAGGCAGCCACAGTGACAGAATGTGGCAAACGAACTGCTGACAGAAGAAGGGTCGATGTCTGGCGAGCGAGGTAGTACCACGCCGAGTCGCCCGGGGGTGGGCGAAAGGGATGAGGTTGAACGAAGGCGCTGTCTGAGTCGGAGGCATGTTCGTGACAGACAGTGCAGGCAGGCGAACGAAGCGGTGGTTCCGGCGGAAGCGGAAGCCTGCCGCGGCCCGATCGACAGAGCTACGAAGGCGGCTGTCAGCTGGGCCCAGTTAGCCCCCCTGGAGCCGTTAATGCCTCATGCATTAATGCTAGGGACCGATAAATAGGATCGGCTTGACCTGTCAGTTAGCTTGACCTGTCAGCGAAGGCACTGCTGTCCCGTGCGTGATTTATTTATTATTCGGTCGCGTGTATTCGAGGGCACGTGGGCGTAGCACGGAAGAGAGGGAAAATACCCCCCCCCCAACAGGCTCTCCTTTCACAAACTCACCTCCACGAACCAAAGCCAGCGATGCGTGACCTGAGTTCGACGACGGCATGGTTTAACAATTTACTTGCTGCAACAGCCCCACTCCATGCCCCCTGTGTAGCCTCCATTTCTCATCTGCTATCTGAGCAAGCCTGCATCCAGGAAAAGGAGGTTAAGAATGAGTGAGGGGTGCTGCTAGATGTCGTATCGAGTCAAGACTAGCCGGCCTGCCTCCTCAGCAGGGGTGGGGGCTGGCTGGGGGAGGGTGGGAGAGGAGGATTTTCTCTCTAGGCACGCAGGCTATATGTGTCGAGTACAGGCCTCAGCCCACTCAGCCCTTTCTCTTAACAACTGCTGCATAAGATCTGGCTGCATCATAGTGACGAATACCCTCTATCTCGTATGCTTCGGTGGCACTATGCTGCTATAGCTTTAGTGGTTCGGGGCTGGGCACCATGTTTTCTACATCACTGGGGTATCCTGGCAGCACTAGCAGAGCAGCTGTCTTGGTCATCACCACCACCCCTCCCTTGTTTGCAGCTGATTCTGATTGGTTGCTGCTTGCTTCCAGACCTAGCCTAGTTTAATTTCATACAGGAGCACTGAGATCATCCACACCCTCCCCACCCCGGCTCCGGGTGCCGAGGCACTGTCCGGGCTAAGCTAAAATCTTGTAAACATGCTTTTAGTGCTTTTCCTTCAGGCTCCGGTAGCCTGTGGCTGGAAAAGCCGAGGCTGATGCTTGATCCTGGTATGCACAAGTAAACAGGCATGTACTTGTAAACAGGACTTAAACCAAGCCTGTCGTCACGTGGCCTTCAACCCAGCGGCCGACCGATTTATGTGCATCCTCCTCCCCCACTCAAGGAAATCAACATCCGCTTGTCGTTTTGTGATGGCAAAGCTTCCACAAAGAACGTTCCTGGAAGGCCTCAATCAATCATGGGAGGTGGAATGCGAAACCGGAGGGCTTCATCTGCTTCATGTGTCATGAGGCCTGCCCTTTCAAGAGTAATGCCTCCTGGATCATGCATCCTGGACACTTATCACTGTGACTGGGCTGCCATCTACACTAGCAATGGTGCTGGAAAGGCAACGTTTCAAGCAAGACAATGCAAGATCCGTGGTGGCATGTCTAAAGACAGCCTGACACTCTCATTGTATCTACCTAATCCAACCCCAACCCAAGCCCTGCCCCGAAGGTCGAAGGGCATCCAGTCATATATGCTCTCTTTTCCTCTATTTTTCTCTCCCTCTTTCTCTCTCTCTCTCTCTCTCTCTCTCTCTCTCGCTCTCTCTGTCTGTCTGTCTCTCTCTGTGTCTCTCTTGCTCTCTTTCCCTTCTCTCCGACTCTCTCTATCTCTCTGTATGCCTCTGGCTCGGCCTCTCTCCCTCTTTCCCTCTGTCTCCTCTCTCTCTCTCTCGTTATCTCTCTCTCCCCCTCTCTCTCTCTCTCTCTTTCCATCTTTCTCTCTCTCTCTCTCTCTCTCTCTCTCTCTCTCTCTCTCTCTCTCTCTCTCTCTCTCTCTCTCTCTCTCTCTCTCTCTCTCTCTCTCTCTCTCTCTCTCTGTGTCTCTCTCTGTCTCTCTGTCTGTCGGTTTGTCTTTCACTCTGTCTCTCTCCTCTCTCTGACCATCAGTTTCCCTCTCTCCCTTCCTCACTCTCTCTCTTTTTTCTCTCCTCTCTCTCTCTCTCTCTCCCTCTCTCTTCTCTCTCCCTCTCTCTTCTCTCTCCTCTCTCACTCTCTCTTTATCTCTTGGGGCCCCCACGAGAGCTTGCACCGCACGAAGGCCGTTAAGCTCGTGTGCCACATGAAATCAACGGCTTTGCAAGCCAAGCTGTGCTCACGTGACAAGAGTCGAGGCTCCGAGGTACTTCTGCAGCTTCTCACTTCCAGCATGTCACTGCCGGTTTTGGCACAGTGCCCTGCTTGCAAAGCAACCAAGAGTAGCCATGTAAATGAGTCACGTGAGATCCTTTGATTGCATAGGAAAATAATCATAATAATGCACGCCTATAGAGCCCTTAGAAAACTGAATCACTTACATATGCTTGAAAGAAACCATATCAATGGATTAGTAATACCTTGAACACGTTCAGTCATGTACAGTTTCTGCATGCATAAGCCTGCATGCCAAGGCCAATTCACGGGGATGTCGTAACATAAATCGGGGAGGGCCGCATTGGGTTCTGGGTTTTGAGAGCATACCAACTGAAGTCTCGGTTGCCGAAGGACATGATATTGGTTGGGCACAGCTAAGCAACTTGAGTCGGAGGAGTGGATGCGAAACCTGAGGAGGAAGTGCTCTGATCGGGTAGGTCGGAGAAGGAGAAGGAAGGAACCTGAAGGTCAATGGTGAGCCTTGAAGTCGATATCTGCTCGATCAAAGCCAGCTGATGGTCAGAGGTAAGGGCAGTGGCTCGTTATGTGGTAGTTGCAGGTGTTTACTGCAGACAAGCCTAGCAGCACAGGTGTTCGCCAACTGGAAGCGATTTATTAGACAGACCTGATGACCAGCCAGTGACTGAGCAATAGAAGTCCATAATCGGAATGCCACAAATGCATGGACCAGCTTGCTGTTGTATCCTGTCTAAGCAGACCCTAATTTGTACAATGTTTTGGAGCTGAAAGTAGGCCGGCTTAACTGGGGAGCTGGTGAGGCCATTTCAGGAAAGGTCATTTTGGAACAGTACACAGATTACGAACGCAAGCTACAAGAGATAGCTAACCAAACCCATCTGCTCTTGGATGGGTGCAAACTGTCCCCAATTGAATGACAATATCACCAGCCTACTATGGTTACCGTCAAATCTAATGCTACTTCTAAACTAAGAGTTAGATTTTCCAATTTCTGCGTAACCCTAAATTTGTCCATAGCTAGTAAGTTGAGGATTTATTCATCAATTTGAGAAATTGTGCACTCAGATAAATGCAAATCTCAGTAATGCCAGCCGCAAGGGTGAAGTGACTGGTGTGCGATTGGAATAAAGTGCAGGAATGAAATGCATGTAGTTTGAGTGACTGCACGTTTACTCGCGTGTGTGTGTGTGTGTGTGTGTGTGTGTGTGCTGACACTATTCATGATGCCACTAACCATATTTGCATGCTGACCCTGTGCATGTCACCTCTAACCGTATTATGCTTGTTGTTCACATAAATCACATGGACCCACTAAATCCTGTGATAAATAGGTTCGTTTTTAGCTTCTTTTAAATGTGATCAAATCAGGGGATGTCGGGACGCCAGTCGGAAGTGAGTTCCAGGCGTTGGGAGCATACGAACTAAAGGCGCTGTCTCCGAATGACTAGAAGTAGGTACGATGTGCAGCTAAACGACTAGATTCAGAAAAGCAGGTGGTACGATGCTTAGCCTGTGTGGAGTAGATCTGATAGGTAGGCTGGAGCCAAAGAATGAATGGACCTAAAAGTAAGTGACAGAACCTTGAAGTCGATGCACTACTTGACTGGGAGCCAGTGCAGGTCGGCGAGAAGTGGTGTGGTGTGGCAACTGCCACGCCTATGACAGACATGCCCAGCTGCAGTTTTTCACCAGCTGTAAGCGCCTGATTGCACAGGAAGTTAGACCAGCAAGCAGTGAGTTACAGAAGTGGAGACGGGATGTCACAAATGCATGAACCTATTTAGATGTAGTATCTATTTCTGTCTAAGCAAGCCTGATTTTTTTAGCAATGTTAAGTAGCTGAAAGTAGGCAAACTTAACTGTGAAACTGATGTGGTCGTCTAATGAATGGTCACTTTGGAGCAGGACACCTAGATTTCGTGCTGATTCAACAAGCAAGCGACTGCTTCCTACGATACGGCACCACAGAAGAAAAGCTCTGCTGGTCTTTTCTCCCCTTCTACCAGCACATCCATCTGCCTCACCGACTGCAGAGCACATCATGGTGCTCTGCACTACCTAGCACTGTGAGCAGACCTTGACTCTGGGACATCGACGATTGATCGGCAGTCTCAGACGAAATTTTGAAGCACCCAAATGAATCTTACAGGAACGTTAAATTCAGAGAGGATGCTTCGAGCTCATACTTCCTGTAGCAGAAGGGGGATGCTGGCCCTGACCCCTCGTCTATTGACCATGCCGGTGCTTTTATGCCCTTTTAGCTTTACGATGATTGGTCGCCCGGCAAGGCTGGGTGGTGAGTCAAGGTTGGAACCCTGGCTGGTTTAATCCTGCTTGTTAAGTTCCTGTCTCCAGAGGCAGCAGCGCTCGGCAAGCCAAGCCACGCTCTTGCGGCAAGTAAACGGACCTGTCCACAGCCAACCGAGAGGATAGTTCTTTTTTTATTGATCCCGGTCTGCTGTCACCAGGTAGCACTAACAAGGTCAACCGTGCTCTCCCAACTAATGGTCCCTAGCCGAGAATCGACTGAAGGCAGGAAGCTGAGAGAGTAGAAACCTCTCACCCGGCTCTGCTAGCCGGTGCTAATGTATCTGAGCCGAAGATTTCCACTGCCGAAGCGCAGACAGTTCAGGCGGCATCGGTCCCCCAGGAGGTGCGATCCGATCCGCAGCAGCTCGAAGCCTGGAAAGCGTAGCAGTTCGAAGCCTGGAAAGCAAAGGGTGATTACCGAGCAGCAAGGAAGAACTTAAGGAACAGAAAAAACTACTCTGCCTTAGTTTGCTCTTCGATCGCAGGCACAGCAACAGTTGGGGCTTGCTTGCTGGCATGATGTGACAACCACAGTGCTTGAGCTTCTGCTTGCTTCCGAGGTGGTGGCGACTCCACATGGGAGCACCGAAAGCAGGGCGCTGCCTGCAGGTATCGAGGAGGAGGCGGCGGCCAGAGGGCTGGCGGCCTCCTGTCGGCCGAGAGCACCTTCTATTAGAGCTCCGGGTGTGCTGCAAGCGAGATGGATCGTCGATGGGAAATCCGAGTCAATTCACGACAGGCCTTTGTGAGCCGTGAGGACCCGGAATGCGGAGCCGAGAGCACCTGGATAACGTGGCAGCCGGCGAAGGAGAAAGGCGAAGAAAAGCCCAGCCGAATGGAGCAAACACGACCGTGATCGGCAGAATGCACTCCCGTGGAAGCCCGATGAATAGGACGGCAATTCGCTGACCATGTGGAGGCTCGAATTTAAGTCGGACAATTTCGCAACTCCTTTAGATTCACGCACTTAGCAGCCCAAAAGGCTGAGATAATGGGCTTTTGGCCCGAGGGCGTTGTTAGATGAAAGGCCTCTCTGCCGGCTACTCTTCTGATGCGTCTTCGGTGCTCTGAGCAGCAGAAATTGCTAGCAATCAAATAGAGCAGCTCTAAGAAAAGTGCTCTCCCTCCCCACCTCCTCTCTCTCTCTCTCTCTCTCTCTCTCTCTCTATTTCTCTCTCTCTCTCTCTCTCTCTCTCTCTCTCTCTCTCTCTCTCTCTCTCTCCTCTCTCTCTCTCCCTCCTCTCTCTCTCTCTCTCTCTCTCTCTCTCTCTCTCTCTCTCTCTCTCTCTCTCTCTCTCTCTCTCTCTCTCTCTCTCTCTATTTCTCCCCTCTCTCTCTCTCTCTCTATCTCTCTCTCTCTCTCTCACACTCTCTCTCTCTACTTCTCTCTCTCACTCTCTCTCTCTTTTTCTCTCTCTCTCCTTTTTTTTCTCTCTTTTTCTCCATTTCTCTCCCCTCTCTCTCTCTCTCTCTCTCTCGCTCTCTCTCTCTCTCTCTCTATTCCTCTATTTCTCTCTCTCCCCCTTTCTCTCTCTACTTCTCTATTTCTCTCTCTCTCTCTCTCTCTCTCTCTCTCTCTCTCTCTCTCTCTCTCTCTCTCTCTCTCTCTCTCTCTCTCTATTTCTCTCTTTTTCTCATGGCAGGCATGCCTTGCTACTGGCTGGAGAGCAACGACAGAGTCAGCCTGACAATCGTAAACTGGCCCCTATCCTGCCAGCAATTAAGATCGACCGACTTGCAGCCGTAGCTGGTCAATAAGAACGATAAAGCAAGAAAAACTGGGCGATCTTCTCTGCAGTGGCCTGTCGTGGAAGCCCAAACGTCCAAGGGCTGCCCATCTATTACTCCACTTCGACTCAAGTCTGACCTGATGCAGCCGGCCGAAGCCGTGACAACCTGCTGTATGGAGAGGGCATTGAAAGTCGTGGAGAATGGGAACTATGCTGTCAGTGTAAGTTGAATGAGCCGTTGAACAGGAAAACCTGCGGGTTGTTTGGTCGGCGAAAGTTGGAGGTCATCGCTGATCTGTGTTCGTCACCTGCTCTCTGCACCCCTCAGGAAAACCAATATTGCAACTTCTGGTCGACTGCACAGGACACAAATGGGGTCAATGCAAGCAAGTATGAAAAACCAGCATCATGTTGAGCATACTGCATCTCGTCACAGTCGGAATTCATTTTTTTAAACAGACGCAAGCACATGCATGCACGAACATGTATACACACATGCACATACACATACACACACACGCACACACACACCCACGCCACGCATGCTCGGGAGCATGCACAAACACACATGCATGCACAGCCACATAAACAGGCATGAAGACATACAAGCACGGCAACACACATAGACACCTATGCACACGTGCTTGCATGAAGCTACATGCGCAAGCACAAGCATGCATGCAGACTGACGACTAGCGAGCAACATGCGTGAAGTTCCGGACGGCAGCCACAAAGAGACAAAGGTACCAAAGTCGATGAGGAAGGAAGGTGAACCAAGGAATAAGGTAAAAAGAAGCCCAGTTCCCAGTTCTTGGCAGCCATCTTGAAAGGCTGCTCGCCAATCTTTGCAGGCAGGCTGGCGAAAGAGGGGCATGAGTTGTTCGGCAGATTGGGGGCTCAGAGGCAGCGAACACCGCGGGGCCTGCTTGTGGAATGCATTGCAGCACGGCTAACGACAGTGACTAGCCACCAGGCAAATTAAGCCGTATGCCCTGCCGTACACGGCCGGCCGGCCGGCCGGCGGCACCAGCGGCAGTCGTCTACCCGTGCCTCGGTCTGGCCACGTCCAGACACCCAGTCTCCACTCCTAGACATTCTTGGCACTTTTGCGTCTCGCTGCCCGGTCACCGGCCAGTTTATCGACAGATGCCTACCTGTGCCCGTGGATAACGAAGCAGCAGCAGCAAATGCAGTCCTACAGCTGTGCTGCAGTACCTGCCACAGCAGGACTATTAGCTGCCCGTCTATGTCGATGCACGAGGCTACAAACCGACCGAAAAAATCACTCGAGTATGCCGGGCTGGCAACAAGCATCACGTGACGCTTAACCTCGGACCTCAGTAGCAACTAATCAGACCGTTCTCTGCACTCTGCCTTCAGCCAATGCCGGACAGATGAAAGCTGCCAGTGCAGAGAGAGATAGAGAGAGGAATCGCAGGCGAGCACAGGTCGCAGGCGAGCCTACTGCTGCTGATGGCTCTTTCCTGTGAGGGCCGGAGGCAGTGTGCTCCTAGGAAGCTGAGTCGAGCATGCAGCAGCAGCAGAAGCAGAAGCAGCAGCAGCAGTGCCGACAAGCAGCTAGCACAGCACAGCAGCACAGCCAGGGTGACGTTGGTGGCAGACATTTGTTTGCAGAACTCGTCAGCCCAGTCTGCCTACAAGCCAAGCCTTTGGTTGGTCTAGACAATACATGATTGAACAGTCGTGTGGGCTGCCTAAACACAGTTGGCTTAGCAAGGGCTGGACACTCACTTTTTTGCATACTAACCTACTCTATTCCTTCTCCTTCTCTGTTCCCTCGCTCTCCTGTTCTCTCTCCCGCTCACTCCTTCCCTCTCTGTCTCTCTCTCTCACTCGGTCTGTCTCTGTCTCTCCCTTTCTCCTTCTCTATCCCGGGTCTCGTGGCTCTCTCCTCCCATCTCTCTCTCTCTCTCTCTCTCTCTCTCTCTCTCTCTCTCTCTCTCTCTCTCTCTCTCTCTCTCTCTCTCTTGTCACTCTCTCTTCTTCTTTCTTTTTCCCTCGCTCTCCTGTTCTTTTGCTGTCTCTATTCTTTCTCTCTTCTCTCTCCCCCTCTCTCTGCCTCTCTCTCTCTCTCTCTCTCTCTCTCTCTCTCTCTCTCTCTCTCTCTCTCTCTGCCTCTCTCCTCCCTCTCTCCCTGTCTCTCGCTTCCCGTCTCTCACCTCTGTCTCTCTCTCTCTTCTGTCCTCCTCCTCTGTCTTTACTCTCTCCCTCTCTTTTCCGTCTCTCCTCCTTCTCATCTAGCTCTCCTCTCTTGTTCCCCTTCTCTTTACTCTCTCTCTCTCTCTCTCTCTCTTTACTCTCTCTCTCTCTCTCTCTCTCTCTCTCTCTCTCTCTCTCTCTCTCTCTCTCTCTCTCTCTCTCTCTCTCTCTCTCTCTCTCTATCTGCCTCTTGTCACAGTCTTCTTCCCTGTCTTGTTGTTCGATTGAAGATTTGTTAGTTGTGTGAAGGATCGAGGGAAGTGTAGACTGCTAATTGTAGCCCTGCCCAGTAGTATGCTGGCCAAATTGCCTAGTCAAGCCAGTGGCCAGCAGCACATGTAGGGCTTGGAGATTGCAGCTCACGCTCGCAGGCATCTCTGGTCAGTGTGGAGCCTGCTATCTTCAGCCATTCTCGCGTCCCTATCTCGGCAGCAGCCGTGTCTACTATTTTGCTCAGTATTGGCTCTGCATGGCAGCGATTAGCAAGAAAAGCAGTCCGACTAAGGGAAAGAAAATTGATCGAGAAACGCCCACGCATTGTTTGAGTCGGGAAGCACGATCGATTCAAGTTCCGTTTCTGGGGGCTGCAAACGTGTGGAAAATTCCATTTGCCACAGCTGACTGGCCAGGCGGCCTGGCTGTAATGACAGGTCGCATGCCTCAGGCAGGCAGGCCATCGTGAGGTTCGCAGGTGCGAGCTCGGTGCATGCTAAGCTAAGGGTAGCCGATTCAACAGCCTCATTTATCCATCAGCAAAAGAGCCTTTCGGCTATCACCCGCTTGCAGTGGATAATACAAAATCGTCCGCTGCAGGATTCGAGGATCGTCTGCTGGAAAGTGGGAGCCCTTCGCCCACTAGGCTACGACCCACAGAGGGATGAGCTCGGCATCCGATGGCTACTGCAATCTGAAAGCCAGTGAGAAGGATGCATGCAGCAGCCGCAGCAGTAGATTGCTGACCTCAGAGCACAAGACCTTCGAGGTGAGCTCGTGGCAGCTGCATGCGAACAGACCGGCTTCGATCCAGCATTCAGCCAAGCCAACGGGCCATGGATTCGCTACAAATCTTTGGTACTGCAAGTACTAAGCATGTCTCCAAGGGGGCACTTATCAGCAAGCAGCTCCGTGCTCTGCAGTCATCCATCAAAAACGTTTGCTGCACGGGTCACGGAGCAGCTGATGAGCAGCTGCAGTCAGCTGGTACTGGTCCGGTGGTGGGAGGTACTAGCTAGGAGCTGAGTGGTAGGGTACAACTGACCGGCTCACACAGGCAGCAATCCTGCACCAGGGCCAATGTATGGGCTAGGCCCATAAGGGCTCAGTCTAATCCAGTTGTGGCAGCAATTCATCTAAAGAGGCTGGTTATTAGGTCTGGTACACAACTGGACTGGGTTCTCTGGCTTACACTCTTTAGGGTTGAACTAGCTGCAGACGTGCCACTAGGCCAGAAGTGCTGCTCCGTGTGTAGTGCTGCCGCTGCTGCTGCTGCTGCTGCCTGTCGACCACTAATGGAGATGCTGCCCTCCCTGCTGCCCCTGCTACTTTTCATGTTGCTGCAATCAGCAGAAGGTCTCAGCCATCCACCTAGTCTCGATGACTGTGGCTGACAACCAGCCAGGTATTTCCATCTGTTGAAAAGAGGTCACAGGTCATAGGGGGCATGTTATGGGGCGCAGGCACTGGATGTTATCGATCCTAAGCAGCTAGTAGAAGGCTAGCATAGGACTTCAAATATCATCTCCTCTCCTAGACTCGTTCGGGTCAGGATCAGCCTCAACCTTACTAATCACAGTCCCCTACTACTGCTGCTGCTGGTGAAGGCCAACCACTAACATTGGCCCAGGTGGCCCAAGATGCAGCAGATGGCTGCAACCACTAAGCTCAGATGAGCACCCCACCCAGTCATCGGTGCCACAGCCACCAGGAGCAGAAGGCAAGCTGTCACGGCTGTCCAGCCGAATCTGGTGCCAGTGTATGCATGCGGTGACCGGAAACGGCTTTTTCTCTTAAAAGGAAGACCACGTTCAGCCTGTGCCGAGGCTCACTTGGTCGTGAGCGTGGGGAAGAAGCCAAGGACGATGGTTTCCGGAAGTGGAAATGATAACAATGGTAATACATTTGCATAGCACTCTCAGAGAGCTAAATTTATTTCACAGGACTTTACATGGGATATGCACGTGACTTCCAGGCGAGTTTGACCCCTTGCAATGCAGTACAACTCTCCCTACTTGATGAAAAGAATCACTCAATTGTGTACGAGCTTTTTTCCGAATCGATCGAAAATAAGCAGTCTGCTAACTCAGGAAGCAGAGGGACTTGGCATTGGTAAGCCTGTTGACGAGGGCGACGAATTGTCCAACAATGCGCTCTATAGCTTGCAGGAGATTCTCGCTCCTTGCCCCAATAAAAAGTTGTACTCATAAGCACTGTTCTTGGAGGTCTGAGCAAATGAGTGACTGATGAAAGAGAGGCATCGGTTAGGGCATGGAGGAAAGAGCAGACGACGACTTATTTTTTCCTTGGTTTTATTTATATTACTATTACCATAAATAATAATATAATGATTCGTATAGCGCCACGAAAGAACAATCTCTATTCAGGGGCTTCACGTATGCTGAGGGGCTCGAGCGCATGCCCTTAAGTCACATCAAGCTTGACCTTGGTCGATTCGAGCACCTTAATCACTGGGCCAAACCAGCTACTACCACGTGGTCCCTCCCCCCCCCCCCCAGTGCAGCTACGTGTCGACAGCAAACCAAGGACCACGACCAGAGCACTGCCCAGTAAACCCTGATGCTGCAGTTGCTGCTGCTGCTGCTTCGGCAGTCGCTACCGCTGCTGCTGCGATGCCGTCCATACCGCTGCAAGTAAAAGCTCCAAGAGACAGGTCCCGACGTCTTCATCTGCCGACAGCTAGAACCAGCTGCCTTTTAACTTCGTCTCTTTGGCGACAGCCTCGGGGCGGCAGACTGTCGCTTCGCACCGGCAGCATTGCTGGCATCGCTGGTCTCTACTCTCGGCGACTGCTCCTGCTTTCCGGCTCGGCTCTAGCTCGTGCTCGCTTTACGAGCTTTCGATCTGCTTCTCGAATCATCTCTAGATTCTTTCCTCCCTCTCCTTCCCCATCCCAGCTCGCGCGCTCTCGCAAATGCGCACGCGGGCGGGCACGCACGTGTGCAACAGTGGCCATCGAATAGCGAGCCGCCTAGCGCCGATGCTCGAAAGTCAGAAAGTCTGGCCGACGGTCGGACGGAGACCGGCCGACACTGGCAGGTTCGGTGCACGTAGGCAAGCAAGATCGACGCAGCAGCGCAGCAGACAGCCTCGTCAGGCACGCTTTGCGAGGAGAACGCCTCACCGGGGACGACGAGCTTATCTCGGTCGGCAAATACTTGTTCACTCGAGGTAACCTAGCGACAGTCCAAAGTGCTTTTATCAGTTTGCTAAGCAGACGGCATAACTGGCTCGGCTGCCACATTACTTTGGATCGGTCAGCCGGCAAGCCAGCCGAATGGCCAGTGTGGGGCGCAAGCTGCAACGGCCAGCCGCTTGGGCTGGAAGTACCTAAATGGCTGAAAGAAAGACAGAAACACCTCGCTTGTGTGGCACTCTGAGAGAACTGAACATCTCAATCCAGGCGTTTCACGCGTGCCGTGCATAGGACTCGAACCCATGACCCAGCTGATTTAAAAGGAAGGCAAAGCACCCTACCCCTGGGCCTCATCGGACAAGGGCTTGCTGCTGCCACACAGCAACCACTCCACGGGATGCCTCCATCCCTGGCTTCGGTCGCGGTAGGGGGACGCATGTACCGTCACACTCTCTTTCCTTTCTCTTCCTCCTCCTCCTCCTTCTCCGCACTGTCCAAAGATTAATGCCGACACTGCCACTGCTACAAAGAGAAACTGTCTGTGGCAGCCCCCTTCCCCCACCGCCCCTTCTCCCCCCCCCCACCGCCCCTTCTCCACTGGCTACTATCAGGCATGGAGCCTCCAGAGATTGCTATAAGCGCGGATCGTCGGTCGGTTAGGTAATGCAAGCTTGTTCAGCATCGCCCATCAAATGAAATGCAGGAGGATTGCTGGCGTGCAGTTGGATGTTGTTGTGAGCAGAAGGATGGAATGTTGACGTGGCCAGGTGAGCCCACCGGGCATGTAACCGGACACCTCTTCCTCTGCCTCTCTTCATCTGCCTCAACTCCTTGTAGGTCGAGGAATGAATGAAGGGCTGCGGCTGCTGCCGAGCGCTGCTGCCGAGCGCTGCTGCCGAGTGCTGCTGCCGAGCGTTGCTGCCTAGCAGCAGCGCTCAGCAGCAGCAGCCCACGCCACTTACTCCGGCTGGTACCCCATCCTCCTCCTCCTCCTCCTCCTCCTCCTCCTCCTCCCCCTGCTGAGCCAATGCCTTTGGCTGCAGCCTGTTCCAGCTCGGTGCAGCCTGTTGATGCCTGCTTCCGCGGCCTGCTGCTGCTCGTAGTCACGTGCGGCATGGACCGTTGCAGCTCCATATGCTCGCATGGGCAAGGGTGTGCATGCATAAGGGTGAAAGCGTGTGTATATGTGTGCACGTGTGTATGCACCTATGTGAATACTATATTGTTATTATTATTATTAACATTAGCATGCCTGCCTAATGGGCATCAATCTTTGTGAGTACATACTAATGCCTGTACTTATCTCTGTAGTATTATTGAATAGCCTCAAGCCCCTTATTGCCCGGTTGTAATCCCCTGATGCTCAGCCTTGACATGGGTACTGCCTCCTGTCAGAACGTTTCCCGGTTTAGAGAGTAAATAAAGTATCGGCAACAGTAGTATTCTGCCTGTAGCTTACGGCTTATTCATTGTTGTGTTACTGCCTGCAGTACTGCCATTCACAACATAGTTATTGGCAAACAAGGATTTTTAACCCACAACTCGCCATCCAAGCAAAATCATGACAATAATAATAAAGAGTCCGTGGTTAACGTGTTGGCTAACTGAGAGAATAGAATCTCATCCGGGCGCCTTATAGCTGGCTGCAAGAGAAGCAACGACCAAGGATTAATGACGTGCACAGCATCATCCTTAGACAAGCATGCAAAAGCACACAGTGTAATGCTAATGTACACCAGAAGACACTTAGGACCAGCGGTTCGCAGGACATCTGGCTAATAACATGCACTGAATCATTCACAGCTAAGCAAGCAAAGCAAAACCAAAGGAACCAAACAGACAAGTTCACTGGGACTCGAGAAAAGCAATTCGGAACAGAGGCGTCTTTAGCCTAGACTCTGAGATGGCGAGATGACCGGATAGTGAGGAGTGTTGTCGCTGGGAGAGCATGTGACCGAAGAAAGCGAGTAGGTCGGATCGGTAGGCTGGTGCTAGCAAAGGAAGCAACTAGGCCAGTGCAGCTGACTATGAATATGGCTGCACGGCTAGTTTTCAAATTCCAGAGGTTTTATCACGTGTCTCCTTAGCCAAAAGAGCTAGGATGGCTGCCGGTTGAGCAACGGATACAGAGCAAAGTTCTTATGCTGACCCGCAAGGCCTGCCACGGCTTGGCTCCTTTGTACCTAGCTGAACTGCTGCACCAGTTTCAGCCTCTTCGTGCCCTCTGGTCCTGTGCGGACAACAGATTAGCTGTTCCATTCCTCCACTTAAAAGCCGTTGGCGACAGAAGCTTTAGCTCTGCAGGTCCTAGACTGTGGAACTCGCTTTCACAATTCTTTCACAACGACAACTACACTTTTACTGCCGACTATGGCTCATCCTTTTCAGCGGTCCTGAGCTGCTACTTCCATGCTACTCACTACCTCAACTGCTCTCCTGACTGCTATGCTTCCCACTTTCTCTTTGTTGCGTGAGACGAAGTCTGTTGGCTACCGAATGCGTACCGAAAGCCACTTAGGCTGTGAGTGCGCTATACAAAACTTTCCTGTGTAACACCCACATAGTCTTTATGGCTTCGTGGAGTTACAGAAGGAGATGCATACATACATACATACATACAAGCGAGTGAAGTGACCCGCAAGCCAAAGAGGTTCGTGAAATCGATTCGATGCTCGATGGAGAGCCAACGATGCTCGGACGGAAGTGGCTCGACGTGGCCAATATGACGGAACCTGTGATGGCTTTGAGCATCTCCGTGCTCGCCCCTTTTATACGGCACCAGCCATTTCTGCTCCTCCCCTTTGGTGAACTCTAGAAGAGCTGGCAGAGCCACTTTGAAGACGACATTCTCAAGAGACGCACTCAAGAGGATTCGCGAATGAGCAACTTCGCTGCTTCGCTACACTGGCTTCGGCAAAGCGTTCGACGTGCTACGGGCTACACTCTCTGGTCACTGACGACGCCGGAGCTTCGGCTAACGATCCATTTCAACCCTGGAGGATTGAAAAACTGGTGTCTTCCGACAAGAAACCGATCGCAACGGACTGCAGAGCAGCATGCTCAATTCGGGAGGGAACCAGTTCTGCCCACCGCCTGCTGTCGAGCCCCGGAATTGTCTGCCTTCCTTCATTATTTGTTTGCTCTGTCGTGACGAGGCATACACACACTTACATGGTCGACAGCTAGTCTGCGGCTCGAGGGTGGGGGCACTACCAGCTGGCCAGCTGCCTGCTCAAGGTCGACCAGGCAGTGGGCAGCAGAGACACAGGCACACCCGCACGGGGCTCACACACAGGGACCGATCGAACGGGTGGCCCTGCCTCTGCCGAAACCGGCCGAGAATGTGGAGGGCTTATCAGGAGGCGCGGCTGCTCAGGCGCGGCTCCTCAACCTTTGCCACTGCTAGCGAGCAGGCAAACGCCCAGCTCTTTGTCCAGCAGCCGGCCGGCACCGGTCGTTCCCTCCGAAGCCAGAGGAAGCACTGCTCTCTCACTCAGCCTCTCACGAAGCGTGAACAGACTTTTCGGAATCAGTACACGAGCATTACCAGCTCAAAAAGTAGCCGCCCAGGCCAAGGCTCATCCTACAATGCTGGTCGCTGTGTCTGTGCATGTTGCTGTTCGGTGAAATAGCAGTCACGGACGGTGACACCGACGGTGACACCGACACCGACGGTGACACCTACGGTCGGGCTCATTCACGGTGCTGCGGCTGGCTAGTCGCTCTCCGGCATTGAGCATCAGAGGTCTGCCCTCAGGATCGGGTCACAGCTGCCCCGGCTTGCCGATCGGCTCTAGCCAGCTCTGGCCCCCTTGCTCGCTTAGCAGTAAGGGGGCCAGAGTGATGCCTCGTGGAAACTCGCTCCGCTAGACGCGCTAGGACCTGACCTGGTTCTTCCTGCATCGCGACGCAGACGGCAGATAGCTGCTGGCGAAGCAGAGCACTTGCTGCTGCTTTGGTGCTGCGAATAGCCTGCAGGGCAGCAAACGGACCGGAACCTTGCCGAGCTGGTTTGGCCCAGCAGTTAAGGCGCTCGCCCCCACCGAGGTCTGGCCAAGGTCGTGGGCTCGAGCCCCGAGGCATATGTGAAGTATATTTTATATTTAAATTGGACTTTGAGCCGCGCCAACGGTCCAAGCAACTACATCAGCTGACAGGTCTCGGACGGCTGCCTGAAAGGTGCTGGGCGATCGTAGCTTAAGGAAATTGACCCCACATGCATGGGATGTGGGAGAGGCCAACAAAGCCAGAAAAGCGTATTGCTACTGTTCTTTTCTATCGCTTCTCCGACTTGCTTGTAGGCCACCGCACAATCACTCTGCGAGCAGCTGCAGCTTGAAGCAGCACAGCTTGTCGGCACCGCGAGTGGCCGTCAGTCAGTGCCAAGCCTATGTGACTGCCATTTCACCGAACAGCAACATGCAACGACACTGCGACCACAGTGACCAGCATCGTCGGGCGAGCGGTGGCTACTTTGAGAACTGGTAGCGCTGAAGTGCTGCTGCTGCCTCAACAGAGAGGAGACGGCCAGTCGCGGCCAGGCGACGCTGCCCACGCGGCCCCGAGCACGGTCGCAAGCGAAGCCGAAAACCCCGGGATTCAGCCTGGGACCGGCGAGATCGTCGCTGCTTGCCGAGAAGAGAGGCCACTGCTAGTGAGTCGATCTGCCCGATCGAGTCTATCGGGCTTCAAGTACGCCCCCACCCCCAGGCCTGGCCGAGGTCGAACCCCGAATATTCGAAGCACCTGAATAGAAATTAGGTTCTCTTAGGGTGCTATACAAATGAACTAAATTTAGTTCTTTAACTGCAATGCCGACGGGCTACGGGTACAACGCAAGAGCCGAGCACGGGTCATTGCTACCTCGTTTTCGGCTCATCAGCTCCTTTCCTATAGTACAGCGACCGGTCTCCGAGGGCCTCGATAGGGCCAGGCCGAGCTCGATAGCAGCGTCAGGACGAACTCGGCGAGTGGGGTTAGAGGTCGCGTGGCTCGTGGCAATCTGAAAGGCGCCGGCCGGCGGCATTCTGGGGACTCAGCGGCATCGCTTCGCGCGGTATCCGCCGGCCAGCCACTCGATCGAAAGAACGAGCGAACCCGGCGGGGCGCCGGCCGAGGCGATGGTGGCCGGTCCTATTCGCCGGCCTCGGCGTTGGGTCGTATCGGCGCCCCGGTGATACCAGCTCCTCTCTGCTCTCGTGGACTCTGACGAGCTCGGGCCGACCCCCCCCCCCGCCGCCAAGTAGGAACCAAACCGCCGGATGGGTTATCGCTTGGCGGAGGGTTCGCTGCAGAAACATAAGCAACAGAAACGGCGGCGGCAGCCTAAGCAGCAGCTGCGGCGGCAGCTTAAGCAGCAGCGGCGGCGGCAGCCTAAGCAGCAGCGGCGGCGGCAGCCTAAGCAGCAGCCGGTTCGCTGACGGTAGCTGCGAGAGGCTTGCCGAGCGCCAAGCTGGCAGTGGGAGGGGGCGGCGGTGGCGGCAGCTGGGTGGGGGGGGGGCGAGCGGCTGCAACGCTACCTGGCCACGTTTCTGTCCGCACAGCGAGCCGCCGCCGAGCATGGCGGCGCTCGCCCGAGCGCCGAGTAGAGGCACTCGGCGCGTCGGTCGGAGGCAGAGAGAGCGGGTCGCGAGCTTCTGGAGAGCGGCATTGGCCGACTCGGCGGAAACGCGGCGCGAAAGACTGCTTAATGGCCCCAGAGTGAGGCACCGCCGCCGCGGACGTCAGCAATTACGCGGATAATATGATAATTGAGGATAAAAATAGCCGGCGCGCGGCTGGAATCGGCGACGGAGGCCGTCGATGCCCCGGCGAATTTTCGAGCGGGACAGCCAAGCAGAGCCGGCGGCGGTCGGGAGAGCGTTTCGCGGCTCACCAGCGAACGGTGAGATACGCACGGCGGCGCGCAGCCGGATGCGGGCGTCGTTCCACCGGCCCGCCCCTTTCGGCGGCCGGAGAAACGCTGGGCGGCCGCTGCCAGCGGCGTTTGGACGCATAGGCATATGCGACCGAGTTCGGGCTCGGGTGAGGGCGTCGCGGAGGATGGGCACTGTAGGGCGGGCTGTCTTTCAGGCCGTTCTCGGCTCACCGTAGGGAGCGAGGCAGGGAGGGTCACGTGCAGCTTAGCTGGAACGCTGAGAATTCCTCCCCCGCAGGCCCTCCTCCTGACCTCCACCTAATTATGCAGCGCGTACTATGTTCTGCCCTAACAGGGTGACCCTAACACGTCACCGGGCGGAACTCCGTATATGGCTACACGAGTGGGAATTCTCTTCGGCGCCAAGACCCCAATAAGTCAAGCGTGCGCAATAATAAGCGAAAAAAAGCCCTGTTTCTGGCCATTTTCAACTAAAAGCTTCCATTCCAAACCTGAGGTTAATGCGCTCGTGGTTTATGGACTAGAATTGTGACTTGTATTGGCCATACCAAGAATAGCGCGCTAATCTTTATTTATCCTCTGACGTCAATTGTACGTCACACCGGCGGGACTCCTTGCCTGCCTGCCATTGGTTGACGGAAATAGTACTTCCATATATGGCAAGGGATTCTCCATTCATAACATAGGGTACTCCATTTTCCAGCCATTTCATTAGGATGCCTCGAAGCGCACTCGCCTTGGTCGACCTGTGCTAAGAGGACGCAGGTGGATTTCTCGGATACCGACCGCAGTCGTAGAAAGTTTCACCGGAAGTCTCCGGCAAAGATGATCATGGACGGGCTAGACACGCTGTCGCAGGTGGCCCTAGCCGGCGAGCTCGGCGGCGGCGGAGGAGCGGAGCGCCTCCGGCTAGTCGCCGCAGCCGCCGCCGGCAGCACGGACATCGAGGACGACGCGCTCAACACGCCCGGAGGACTAAATACGCCCGTCACGACGAGCTCGGATATGGCGTCCAACTTCGTCTTTGCGTCCGACTTGCTGGACTCCCATCCGCTGTCTGGGATATCCGGCATAGGTAAGCGAGGCAAGCCGCGGGAATGTCGCTCCGGCCGGACCCCTCCCCTTCTCGCTCACCGGTCGCACAGCAGCTTGCGGACGATGAGCCCTTTGTCAAATCGCCTCGTCGTGGGTCGGTGTGTGTGCGCATGTGTGTGTTTGTGTGTGAGCAAGAGCGTGCTGTGCACGTGAGCTCGCGTGTGCGCCTGAGCGCGCGTTCGCATGTGCGCGCGTGAGCGCATGTGCGTGAGCGTGCGTGCGTGGCCTATGCAAATAGACTGGCCGCACTCGGCCTGGTGCGATCGATGCCAGCACCGGTGGCTAGCTAATGCGGGCGGCTCGGCCATGCGCGGCTTGAGCGCAAGCCAAGCACGACGGGCGGCCCAGAGTTCGAGAGCGAGGCCGGCAGTCCGGCCGGGCGGCCTCGCTCTCGAACTCCGGGACCCGCTGCCCCAGTCGCAAAGCAGGCGGCCTCGCAGCGCGTGCCCTCGCCGAGCCGGTACCATAGCTGCCTTATCGATCTCACCGAGCACAGGTCAGCGTTTAATTAACTGCGGTCGGCCGCTAATGCAGTCGATACGATATTAATATTTTATTGCGCATTGTTTGTAAGCCGCCTTTATATTCATTATCGTATTGTGAATCGGCCATAATCACGCTGCGTCGCTAACACGCGGCCAAATCCGATTGCCCTCTGGGCTATTTATAATGACCGACGTGGAGCCGGCTGTAGCACCACGCAAGCGTGGCGGCGCACGCGGCCCGAGAGGAGATCGCGCCGGCAGCGGCGACTGCGGCCGCGCTGGGCGCTGAGGATCCGCTGGGCGGGTGGCGGGTTCGCGAGGGTGGGCGGATGTGGGTTCGTTCACGCCCGCTACCTACTCCCCTCCCCCCAATCCAACGCCCCATCTTGCTACGCGGTCCGCCGCCGGTGCCGATCGGGCTTTCAGGCTTTCCGCCCGAGCCACAGCAGCTACCAAAGTCGGGTCAGGGTCGGGCGACCGCTGGTGTCCCCCTCCCCGCGAGCGATCGAGGCTGCCCGTCCCTGCTGACGCCGCGAGAGCCAGTCTTACAGCTGGCCTAATAGCGCTCAAGAGCTGAGCCCTGCCTTTTCATCGGTTGCAGACATCGTGGAGGGCTCGCTGGTGATCAAGAACGAGACCAAATCGTCGTGCGGCTCGCTCGAGGAGCACCGGATACAGTACCGCGGAGTGTTCACGACTACCACAGCGCCGGTCCTCGCCTGCAGCGCCGCCCGACGGGCTCTGCCGCCCGTGCTCTCCACGACCATAGCCGATGGGCTGCTCAACTTGTTCGCCGCCCAGGGCGCCTCGATGCCCAGCTGCGCTGCTGCCGTCACGACGACCTGCAGCGGCGGCAGCTGCGGCCTCGGCAGCTCGTCCTGCTGTGCCTACTCCGGACGGCCTTTTCCACTAGCAGGCCTTGAGCAGCCGCATTCGGTGGCTGCACCGATGGTGCACATGCAGCAACACCCCCAGCAGCAGCATCCGCAGCAGCACCTGCAGCAGCCACAGCAGCACCAGCACCATCACCCACAGCTCCATCAGCTGCAGCAGCATCATCAGCACCAGCGGCCGATGGCACCAATGGCGGCCGTCAGCCAGCCGCAGTCGATATATATGCCGATTCCAATGCCACAGGACGTTTACGGCTGCGGCCAGCAGCACTCAAGCGTCGCCGGTGCTGCTGCCGCAGCCGCTGGGCATTCCTACTCGCCGGCGCCACCCTTCTCTCCCGACTACTCTACGGCGTCAGGAGACGGCTCGGCGACGACGGACTACTCCGACTACTCGTCGCCGCCATCCTTTTCTCACCACTCTCTGCCGTACGAGCCTCTGTGCCATGCCGACGCCTATGTCGCCACCGCCAAGCAGCAGCAGCAACTCGCTGCTCAGCAGCCACTGCAGCAGCAGCAGTCACACTGCTACAGCACTGGCGGTAGTGGAGGAGGCCGCGGTGCCGTGTCACCCTCGCCCGCGTCGTTCAGGCGTCCGACGTACGACGCGTACGTCCAGCCATGGCAGACGGCAGCGGCGGGAGTGGTCTCGGCCGGCCCGGCGTCACCCGGCTCGTCGACCGTCTCCGTCCCGTACGACTACGGCAACAAGCTGGCCCGGCAGGCCGTCGGACGTTATCCCGAGATGCCGCTCGTCAAGGTCGAACCGGGCAGCGCTGCTGCAGCGGTGCCGGACGCTTACAGCTGCTCGTACGCTGCTCCGGGCTCGGACTGCCCGCTCATGGACGACGGTGACGACGACGACGACGACGAATCCATGTCGGGCGGCGGCTGCTGCGAAACGCCCGGCAGCGGCAGCGGCGGTGGACTGAAGCTGTACCCGGTCAAGCCTCGAAAGTACCCGAATCGCCCGAGCAAGACGCCGCCGCACGAGAGGCCGTACGCGTGCCCGGCCGAGGCGTGCGACCGGCGCTTTTCGCGCTCCGACGAGCTGACGCGCCACATCCGCATCCACACCGGCCAGAAGCCGTTCCAGTGCGGCGTGTGCCTGCGCGCGTTCAGCCGCAGCGACCACCTGACGACGCACGTGCGCACGCACACGGGCGAGAAGCCGTTCTCGTGCGATTGCTGCGGCCGACGCTTCGCTCGCAGCGACGAGAAGAAGCGGCACAGCAAGGTTCACCTCAAGCTTCGGCTCAAGCGCGAGGCCAGGAGCGCAGCCGCCTCGCCGCCGCCTCCGTCGGCGTCGTCCAGCTGCGGCGACCTGCTGGCCGACGCCGGTGGCTCGCCGCCGCCTCACCAACGCGGCGGTGGTGGCCTGGACCGCATGGACAGGGTCTCGTCGTTGCGGCTGTCGCCCCCCATTCCGATGCCGCTCCTCGGCTCCTCGGCGCCGTACTGAAGAGCCACGCCACCGGTCGAGCCGGGGGCGGCGCCTCGATTGACAGGAGAAAATTTTCGGCCGACGCATTCGTTTGACCGCTAGCGGCAGTGCCGAGTGCGATGTGTATATATATACATATATATGTATTTTTCCTAACTCTTCGAGGCGTCGCATCGCCCGAGCTCGATACTCGCTCGCTCGAACTGCTGCCCGCCGAGAGACCTGCCCGGCGGACGACGGTCGCCTCCGCCGGAGAATCGTTCTTGAATGCCCGGATGGATGGCCGCGTTCAAGATAGCAGCGGTGCAGAGACGCTCGTGGCGAATCGCGCGCATGAGCGCTCGAAGCCGCCAGGTAGAGTTCGGCGGTAAGAGCTGCTCGTCGGCGGCGCTGCCGAAGCTGCCTCGACGGCGCACGTATGTCGTTATGTGTCCTACGTGGTGCTACGTGTGCGCAGATCTCGAAACGTGGACGATGCGCGCTATAAATGTATGCATAGACGGCAGTGGCGTTTTCTTTTTCCGACCTGACCAAATGCTACGCCAGCGGTTCTCAATCTGTAGGTCGCGACCCCTTTTGGGGGTCGAACGACCCTTTCACAGGGGTCGCCTAAGACCATCGGAAAGCCCGTATTTCCACATTTGCACACACTAATTTTATGGTTTGGGGTCGCTAGAACATGAGAATTTTTATTAAAGGGTAGCAGCATTAGTAAGGTTGAGAACCGCTGTGCTATGGGGGAAAGCTGGGTTTCAGCCTCTTTTAAATGCCGTCAGATCACGAGAATGTCACGACGTCAGTTGGGAGAATTCCGCGCCGTGGGAGCATACGAGCTGAAGACACGGCCTCCGATGATTTGAAATGGAATAAGAGGCACAGCTAAACTACTTGAGTCAGAAGAAAGGTTGGTACGATATGAAGTCCGACCTGCCTACGTATTAGGATATATTCTCGGTAGGCCAGTACGCGAAAGAGAATGAAAGAACCTAAAAGTGAGTGGCGGAACTTTGAAGTGGACACGATGCTTACTGAAGAGCCATCGCCGGTCGGCGGTGAGAAATGAACTGTCATGGCAATTTCGAAACTGCCACTCTTGTAGCTCTGCAATCGCTCGAGAACTCGATTGCTCTATCCGTCTCTGTGTCTCTGCGTCTGTCTGTCTTTGTCTCTTGTCCCCGTCTCTGTATCTGCGTCCGTCGGTCGATCGATACAGCTTCCGCACGCTCGAGCGCGGATTAATTGACACATTTTTATTGCTCAGGCGGAGGCTTGTTATTGCACTCCTTACACCCGCGGCTCTCGTCTCGCCGCATCGTGCGTAGCGAGCGGAGGTCCTCGAGCGTCTTTCCCTCGCTCTGGGGTAGCTAAATGCTCAGACGTAGCTCGATGGCTCCACGGGGAGGACCAGCAGCAGCAGCAGCGGTGGCAGCGGCAGTTCACTGTGGGTGGCAGGAGGTGTCGGAAAACCCTAGAAAGCGATTCTTAGAAGTCCAACTGCGCTTCTTCTGCCGGAGCTTTTCTTCCTGGAGGCCACCATTCGCGGAGGCCACCGAGGAGCGACGAACGGCACCCGGTGGCGCTCCACTGGCCGCCCAGCGGTTAGCCCTCGCGGTTCCGCCGAAGGCACAGCGAAACAGCGTGGCGCGAGGCACTTGCGGGTCGTGCGACTGTGCTCGCGCTCTTTCTAAGCGCCCTCCGGGCGGTAGAGAGATAGAGGGAGAGAGAGAGAGAGAGAGAGAGAGAGAGAGAGAGAGAGAGAGAGAGAGAGAGAGAGAGAGAGAGCGGTCTCTTCCTCCAGACTTCTTCGCTTTTCCGACGCTTATCTACAGTGCAGCGATCCGAATGCAGCGCCGACGCTGCGACGATGGCGGCAATGGCAACAATGGCGCCATCCGTGCGCTGGCGCTTTGCCGCTGGCCGTATCGCGGTGGCGTCAACTGCGCCTCGGGTGCGAACTCCACAGTTCACCGCCCCTCTCAGTTGGCCAGCTCCAGCCGAGCAGCTGACGGTGCTTTGCTGCGCCTCGCGGACGAAACGCAAGCGGAGCGATAGCCCGCTAAGGCTCTTCTGCCGGTATTTAAATGAGGCTACCGAGCCAGCTCACATTAACTTTTTTACTTTACTTCAATTCACTTGGTGGTTTATTTTCAGAGTAAGCCTAACTAATCTTAGCGAGCCGTGGCGAGCGATAGCTAACCAACCAAATATGCAATGCGTGCTGCTCGGAAAACGACACCGGTCCGGTTTCATTTTACTTATTTTATGGTGACTGCAAGTTGCAAGGGTCGTCTCAGCCGCGGCCGCGCCACTTGGACGCCTGCGCCTTCGTGGCCGGAAGCCAAATGAATTTGGTTTTCGAGCGCCTAGCAAACACGACGCCGGGCGAAGGCGTGCCGCGAGTGCACTCCGACCCGCTGTGCCGTACAATGCGCTCCCGCGAGCTCGCTCCGACGGCTGCGCCCCTGAGGCCGGCGCGCTACCCTGGGACGACGTCGAGCTCATTGCTTGGCTCTTTCCATCCAACTTCTCCAGGCTTCCCGCTCTTCTGAATCTTTTCAGGCTGACTGCAAGCTGCGCTCGAGATGGGACAGGATTAGATAGCCGAAACCCGGGCTGCGGCACTTTTTCGCGAAGCGACGCGCTTAGCGGTTCGCGAATGCCGCCGGTCTTGAGTTACGCGATTCCCAGTCAGAGTTGACAGCGCGCTGCTCGAATCCCTCAGAGCGTTTAGCCTCTTCGATCTCTTAGTTTCGCCGCCGCTAGGTCGTATACACCGCAACGCATTTCGAGAGGGTTTGCACTTTGGACGCTGGGTTAGCGACTCGTCGCGGCCGGTGGCGGCGGCGGCAAGCAGCAGCGGTTGCTAATCAATCTGGCTGCTCTCTAGTTCATAGCGTGCGGGCTTTTCTGCCACCACTCGTCGGCGGCAGTCGCGCACAGCGGCGGCTTCATTAAATTCGCAGGCTTTTGCGAGTCTAATTCCCCGTAAGAGGTTGCCCTACGCTAAATAAGAATCGGGATATGAATCGCTGCGCCTTCCGACGCAGGCAAGTTGAAAGGCATAAGCTGCAAATGGCATTTTCAAATCCCAAGCTGGTCGGTGGTGACCGACCGTGGTTTACGCGGGACCGCTGGCGCCGACTCCGACGAGCGGTTGTTTCTTTTTACTCGGGGCTCGTGTGGTTAGCGCCACTGAGACTCAGCAGTGCTCGCGGATGCACCCGGCCCGGCCCGGCCGACGGTACTTGGGGCGAGCGGCGTGCCTAGGCTAATCATATCTCCGCACGTCGTTAGCGGCCACACGTCACGGACCAGGGAGTTCCTCACGGGACACCAGGGCAGCGGCTAAAAATATCCCGACCCGTGCGTCAGCGAAATGCTGCCCGAGCCTCAGAGACAAGGTTCATGCTGCCGGAACCGGAGTGCCGCCGGAAGCGCTGCCTGCGGGCCGCCGTGACGTAGCACCGCTTAAGCTTCTTCCGGATAGAAGACCGCGTCCTTCCTGTGTCTGCCTGTGGCTAACGTCTGTCTCTACGGTCTGTCGGCCGCGCGCCTACCATGAAGTGCGTATAGCGAGCTGCGGCGGCGCCAGCGCCTCTCCGGAAAGGAAACGGTGCCGTTCATAGCCAGCCGTAGTCGGTTTTTGTAGGCGCAGCATCTTCAAAGGCAGCAAGAAGAGCGCCATAACGAGAAGTGTAAGGCCGGCCCTCTCCGCTCTCCGCCCTTGAATTTTCGCGCGCCACTCGCTAGTGCCGTTTTAGCACCGCACAGCGCGTGCTAGAGATATAGCCGGCTAGTCCCGTCGACCCGTCTGCCGCTAGGCCGCTACCAGGCTGCTGCTAACCGCACCGCCACAGCGCGTCGGTCGCGCGTGGGGCGAAAGTCGTCGCTCGCAATCGTTGGATTTTCGAAGGTTGTCTCTCTGTCTGTATCTCTGTATCTCTCCGTTTCTCTGTCTGTCTGTCTGTTTCTCCATCCCTCCTCCCCCTATCTCTGTCTCTCCGTGTCTCTCTCTCTCTCTCTCTCTCTCTCTCTCTCTCTCTCTCTGTGACTATCTCTCGTCTCTCTGGCTCTCCCTCCTTTCTCCTCTCTGTTTATCTCTCTTGTCTCTCCCCGTGTCTCCCTCTCTGTCTCTCTCGTGGAGTCTTAGCGGCCTCTGCGGAGGGGACAGAAGGACGAGCTTGGGGCGGGGCGACAAATGTCAGCACGAAGGTGGGATGTAACGTGCCGAGCTGGCCGCTGAGCCGGGTGCTTCTGCTGATGCCGTTCTCTTAAAACCCTATAAAGATGAATTATATGCATGTCATGTGTACATTTATGTCTCTTGGCCGGTGGTTGGTCTCTGGCATGGTGGTGGCCGGTGGATCCAAATTTCGGTGTTGCTATCCTTCGCTATGTTAAGCAGCCAGCACGTCGGGTGTTGCTGTTGGGCCACACCACAACCCGCCCAATCGGGGACGATGAGACGGCTTTTCGACGCTTCGCTCTCAATCCGGATGCATTGGCTGTCACCTGCAGACGTAGCCGTATTGTCGTGCACTTTGGCCATCATCGGAAAATGGCAGTGCTTGATGCGCATTAGATTTCCTCGGGCGTCTTCAGTGGCTGGGCGTTCACGGCTGACGCGACGGCATATCAAATATTACAGCCAGCTCTAGTCCTCCGTGTGGCCCAGTGGCCTGGCGTGGCAGGGGCGGGGGGGGGGGGGGGGCGCTTCCTAGCTGAAGTCAGCATGGCCATGCTGTAGCTGCCCCACCCACCCCAGCCCAGCCTAGTGTTTTCCACATGCCTTCGTCGTCTAGCGCGCACTTACAAGGCTGCCATCTCTCGTTAGCAAAGCGGCTGCCTGCTTTTTCAAAGGCCGCTACACATTTCACTTTGCCATTTTCACTGACTGAGCTCGACCTGTCAGTACATCTCTGCTGCCACTCGGACGAAGGTGTGATGCTGAGCTTGCTGCCGAGCTTGCTGCTGCTGCCGCCGTCGTCTCGTCGTCTCTTGTGCGTGCATCTCATTCGCTCGTCTGTGCTGCTTGCGAGCTTCGGCTGGATACCTGGTCTTCGGTTCGGAGCCCCTGCTGAGGCCCTCGAATGCGGCCCTGGCGTCATAGCTTCTGACCGAATGCCATCTGTCGGCCACCTTCCCGGAGGAAGGGAAAGAACGAAGGAAGAGATCATATTTTATGCTGTGCCGGTTGCATCGGGAGTTTATTCGTTTTCTATGAGAAAACGCACTAGCTCTGCTCGTGCCCCTGGCGATCGTTGATGTAGTAATGTAATTTGTGTCCGTTCTCTCCATTAGCCTTTGAATCCAGCGAGCAGTTTCGTTCCAAATGAAATCTGAGTCACCAAAGCCTGAAGCGTAGGCGCTGGCCTGCACCGCTTATGTTGGCTTTGTGCCGATTTGTTCTGGGGAAGGGGCAGATTCCTCCTGATCACCTTTGTTAATCATCACTCCCGACTTAGGTATCTCTTTGTCTCGTGCTGCCGTGTAACTCGTCACACTCGTCGCAGAAGCGAGGTCCAAGACAAGCTAATGCCCGTGCTAACATTGCTCGAATGAAAAAGACGGAGATAGCGCATTGGGATAGCAGATGCATCGAGTCTATGATCTGATTCGCCCCATAGGTGAGGGCTTAGATTGCTGATGTCGCAAGGGATAGATATCTTGGTATTCTCGCCTGCCTTAGCAATGGTCAATAATAATTATGATAAAAATACATTTTTATAGTCCCCTCAGAGAACTGAATCTCTTTCTAAACACTTTACAGATGCTGTATTGAAAGTGATATGTTCATGCCGTTCACCTGCAATTCTGTTCGAAGCATGTGACTTGCAGTGATGGCTCGCTATTCCTTACATTGCTAGCCTGCAATCTGTGTGATCAGGGCACAGTGTGGCTTCGGTTGCACAACGTTCTTGCACATGTCGGTTGGCTATTTAATGACCGACCAAGAGGTTGATGTTGGAGTCGTGCAGCGAACAGCAAAGCTTTATCGTAATTATCATCACCAACAGCTTAACAATGATGGTGTTTGCTTGGCCCCAGAGGCATCCAACCGTAGTCGCCGGAAGGCAGTTGGTGGCTATCATTTACAGCTGCTCGTGTGTTTCGTCATAGAACCATCTGCTGAAAGAGCCAGGATGGTTGCCGGTTGAGCAAAGGATACAGAGCAAAGTTCTTACGCTGACCCACAAGGCCTGCCACGGCTTAGCCACGGCTTAGCTCCTTCGTAGCTAGCTGAACTGCTGCATCAGTTTCAGCCTGTTCGCGCCCTCAGGTCCTGTGTGGACAATAAATTAGCTGTCCCATTCCTCCACTTAAAGACAGTTGGCGACAGAAGCTTTAGCTCTGCAGGTCCTAGACTGTGGAACTCGCTTCCACAATTCTTACGCAACGACAACTACTCTCCAACTGCCGAATATGGCACATCTTTTTCAGCGGTCCTGAACTGCTACTTCTATGCTACTCACTACCTCAACTGCTCTCCGGACTCTGCTATGCTTCCCACTTTCTCTTTGTTGCGTGAGACGAAGTCTGTTGGCTACCGAATGCGTACCGAAAGCCGCTTAGGCTGTGAGTGCGCTATACAAAACTCTCCTGCGTAACACCCACATGGTCTTTATGACTTTGTGGAGTTACTGACGGAGATACAACCATCCGCAAATAGTCTGGCTCAGTGGCTGGTCCATTCATCATTTCCTTCCAGAGACAATGTCGATGCTGCCAGGCAAAGACAGGGATCTCTGTTGCTGCCAGTGTTGCACTCGTTGCTGTACCCGTGCAGCGCAGGGGCTTTGGGCTGCCACGCGCCGTGGAATTAGGCCAGCCAGGCTTGCCTCCTCCTGCTCCTGATGAGATCAGGTGTTGAGAGGCTCACACTTTGGCACTGCTGCAGTTTCTCCTTGCTCAGCCCTCAGCAGTACCTAGATAAATTAAGTGTACGATCAGATGTTTATCGAGTCTCTCTGTGCCCTGTCTTTACGGGAAGCTGCTGTGTGCAATAATAATAATACAAATTAATAAAAGTGCGACATTTTTGTAGTTCCCAAAGAGAACCAAATCTCTTTCTAGGCACTGAACAGCAGTGTTGAAAGGAAGTGTACAAACCGAGTGGCCTGCCGGATACGTCAGCCGAGACTCGCGGTCTGACTGCAGGCTAAAGCTGTATGTAGCCTGTGCAATAGCACTGTCATTCTTGGGAGTGATGGTCGTAAAGTGAGTCACGTATGCATGTACATCTGCTGCGTCTGCTGTAGGCCATGAGCCACGTGCGAGGAGGTCATGGTCTAAAACCCACTGCATAGCCCTCACGACGAGGGGCTCCGTCAGCCTGTGGCTCGAAAGGCTCGTTAGCACACCAAACATCACACATGTGGTCACTAGGCGTTCCTGTGTTTGCATGCGTCTTGCAGGCCATCTAGGGGTCCACTATTCTGCCACACTCAGAGTAGCCCGTGAGCATCTCCTTGTTCACGTCCAGTGTGCCCAGCCAATTCGTACCAAATAAATGTCTTATTGTATTATTGTTGCTTCCCTTGCTGCGAATGTATAGTGCATAGAAACAGATTAGAATCTGCGAGGGCACTGCGCAATTATAATGATTAGTATTATCTGTCTACCTGCGCATATGTTCACACACTGGTGGCTCATTTCAATTTTGCAGGCCGAAAATGATTTCGAGCGAGAGACCCGAAAGCTGGAGCAGTGAGTGCCCTGGCAGCCGCCGGCCGAAGCGAGCACTGCGCCCGATGCATGCAGCTGACGTCAGCTTTCGCAGAGCTCCTCACGGGCGCGCCGTTTGTGCATGACCGCATGCTCACCGCCGACCGCACTGCTGCATCCGTTCCTCGGCCCTTGCCCGATCGCCGTGCCAGGTGCTGCTGCGTTCATTGCCGCATAGGATCGACGAATGCATGCGGCAAATCCACCGCGACGGCAAAAGCGTCGTGGAGGCCATGGCAGGTGAGCGAACCAGCAGGTGACAGTCGCCGATACATGGCAGGCGACAGCTGCTGCGCCTGCCATGTATAGCACTGCTGCTGCTGCTGGGGCAGTGCCGGTGTGGCACGCTGTCTGTGACTTCTCGGTCGGCTTCTACTCTTGCCTGTGATGTAACAGCAAGCTTGTACGAGTGCGCTCTTTCCGGCATTTGTGGGGGAGGGGGTTTACATTCTCTTGCGTTTGCAGTAAGAGCTTCGCATGCTGCTCGGTAAGGAGGTGGGGGTACTCGGAACTTAGGTGCCACGTCTGACGAGATTTCGACGGCCGTAGTGATCGGCTGCACGCTGGCCAATCGCAGGTGGCAGCAGCAGCAGCAGCGAGGTCTCGGTGTAGTCTAGGGCGTTTTCCTAGTTCGGCGTTTTTGCGAACTCTGTAAATCGTGTGAAGCCACGTGTGTGGCACTTTTTGTCCGCCAGTAATCCTCCGCTGAAGCACCGGTGGCTGGCTCGTAGGCATGAAGCGACCATGTATTGCCTACTACGAGCATCGGTGATATTCTGTCACTATGCAAATGAGGCTGCTAATCCACTGCTAACCTTTTCTGTCCAGATGGTCAGGTTCCGATGGAAGCTGGTCGCCAGTGGCCGCCTGTCTGCGCGCTCCCTGACAGTCAGCCGCTCACTCGGAGGCCAGCTTCAGATTCCCAGGAGGAGACTTGGGGTGTGGAGGTCTTGCCGAGTGTGCCTCGGTGGCCTTCTGTAGGTGCCCGCTGCTGCCCAATGGGGGACGCACAGAGCATGAGTGCCTAGAACTGCCTGGACACCACGGTTGCTTTCTTGGAACCTCACCCTTTCTGCCATGCTACCAGCCGTTCACTGGTAGGCCCAGCCATATGGGCCGTCTGCCAGGCAAGGTGAGTCGTGTGCCACCAGCCATATATCATGCTGGGGATCGTGACTAGTGGAAGCAGGCCGACCGATCGGCTTCCCCAGGTGCCTCGGCTCCCCCCATGTGCCTCGGCTCCCCCATGTGCCTCAGCTCCCTTCCAGGTGCCTCGGCTCCTCCCAGGTGCCTCGACTTCCTCCCAGATGCCTCGACTTCCTCCCAGGTGCCTCAGCTCCCTCCCAGGTGCCTCAGCTCCCTCCCAGGTGCCTCGGCTCCTCCCAGGTGCCTCAGCTCCCTTCCAGGTGCCTCCTCAGCAGCGTCATGCAGCTCTTGCAGGGACTGCGACTCGGACTCTGACTGCGAGCAGCTGTATTTCTGTGCTGCTAGCTGAGCATGCGGAGACACGCACAGACATTGCTAATAACAGGATGCTGCATTTTAGGTTATTGCTGATTTGAGCGCAGTGTGCCAGTCAGAAATGCTGCCGCTAGCTTGGTCACTCTTAGCTACTGCCCGGCAAGCCTGCCACTAGAATGCCTGATGCCTGCACCTATCTATGGGCTAGGATGGCCTCAGGGGTGATAAGGCACATGTTGGAGGTATCTGCACACCGAAAGTGACGATTGGACGCACCAGCCTTTATGGCTGAGCAGTTTTCGTTGGTACGGTTAGTAGCTGTAACTCCCTGGGTTTGAAGATCCCTGCTCTGTCTGAATGCTGGCAAGCAGAGGCTAGTGCTCAAGCAGAAGGAAGTATGCTTTAAGCTGACTTTCATTTAGCAAAGTCTCACCTTACGTCCGTGCTGCCAGTGCCTAACTGGATCAGCGGCGTCTTAGACTGTCCTATGGTGCCTCATCCTTCCAGCTCAAGTTAGCCTGCGCCGAGAGGGATCTACATTCGCTTTAGTGGTCAGTTGCTTCTGTGCTTGCTGTCCTTGTGTGCCTCTCACGCCATATCTCACGCTTCTCCGAATTTTTGTGACAGCTTCTGTTGCCTTCCCCCTCATGCCACGCTGGTTTGGCCCAGTGACTAAAGTTCTCACCTCGAGCAAGGTCAAGTATTCGATGGCCGAGGTTGTGGGCTCGAGTACCGTGGCATATGTGAAGTGCCTGAATAGAGATTAAGTTCTCTTAGGGGTTTGTACAAATGAATTGCACACACACATTTGCACACACACACACACACACACACACACACACACACACACACACACACACACACACACACACACACACACACACACACACACACACACACACACACACACACACACACATATATATATATATATATATATATATATATATATATATATATATATATATATATATATACATATATGATCTGATTCCTTTATGAAGAGCTCGTAATATCCCATATAAAGGGAGAATGCATCGATAATTTTGCCGGTCATATCGTCAACCATGCTTTCCAAAGCAATGAAGAAGGCTTGCCCTTGATGGCACTCATAATTGGTCGTTTGTTCGGTCATGCGTCCGTCTCGGCCAAGAAGTACAACCATACTCAGCTTATCTGTCTTCGGCCAGTCTTCCACCCTGGTCTGCATCCCCAGTTTGGTGCCGTAAGTACCAAAGACTGAAGCAAGACTGACCGAGTAAGAGGCACCGAGTAAGCGGCACCTGTGCCTATCTGCTCAATGCACCTGCGGAATGGACTCAGCAGGGCGCGATTGGTCCGAGCTTGCGTGTGTCGGTATCTGGGTAGTCATTTAGCCAGCAGGTGTTCAGCTCTCCACCAGCGTCAACCACCCTGCCCTTGCCGATGCTGAAGACGTCTGGCAGCTGGCTTTTATACCGTCCTTGCTGCTGCTGCATCGGGTCGAAGCGACCAGCCGTCACAGCGACTCGACACCGACATTGTTTGTGCCCTACCCAAGATTCCGAGTGCTGCTCCCCTATTCGTCGGTGCTCATTGGATGGCAGCCATGGTGCTCCCCTATTCGTCGGTGGGCATTGTGCTGCAGCCAGCCTTCATCTCACGCTGGATGGACTCATATTCATAGGCTGCCTGCTGCCGGTGCATACCAGGGATTGGTTCAGCCGTGACCTACTTTCTTGCTAGGCTTGTGCCAGGGAGCAGCCACACAGTCCCGGGTGGCATTGAGAGAGCAGTAACGAATGCTCATTGCCCCTTCCCCTCCCCCTCGTTGCTTTGCAATTTGCTGGGCACGAAACACGATATTGGCATTGGCCGTGTGGGCCGAGCTGCAGCCCAACGTTTCAGCTTCCGACGCTGTTTTAGACCGGATAGGTACCTTCTCTCCGTCTCTGTCTGTCTCTCAATCTCTGTCTGTCTCTCAATCTCTGTCTGTCTCTCAATCTCTGTCTGTCTCTCAATCTCTGTCTGTCTCTCAATCTCTGTCTGTCTCTCAATCTCTGTCTGTCTCTCAATCTCTGTCTGTCTCTCAATCTCTGTCTGTCTCTCAATCTCTGTCTGTCTCTCTATCTCTGTCTGTCTCTCTATCTCTGTCTGTCTCTCTATCTCTGTCTCTCTATCTCTGTCTCTCTATCTCTGTCTGTCTCTCTATCTCTGTCTGTCTCTCAATCTCTGTCTGTCTCTCAATCTCTGTCTGTCTCTCTATCTCTGTCTGTCTCTCTGTCTCTGTCTGTCTCTCTGTCTCTGTCTGTCTCTCTGTCTGTCTGTCTGTCTGTCTGTCTGTCTGTCTGTCTGTCTGTCTGTCTGTCTGTCTGTCTGTCTGTCTGTCTGTCTGTCTGTCTCTGTCTGTCTGTCTGTCTCTGTCTGTCTGTCTGTCTCTCTCTGTGTCTCTCTCCCCCTGTTCTTTATCTGTCGGTCTGTGTCTCTGTCTCTATCTATTGACTATCTTTATGTCATAAGCTTATTATGAGCTGCTGCTTTGCTTGTGTCACACCCCTGCTGAATCTTTTGCAGGCAGGGGCAAGCAATGCTTGACTATGTAAGTTCATGTTGTGTGCTAACCCTTGCCAATTTTGTATGCCAACCAGCAGAAGGCTTACTTTGGGGCAGCAACGATTAACAGTATCCAGCAGCATCCAGCAAAGTACGCAAACTCAATTGGACGTACGGCTGCGTTCTTTGTCTCATGCCACCTCGCCAGCATTGTGATGTGCATGCATCTTCATTATGACCGCACTTCACTCAGTGCCGCTCACGTCAACCACATATAATTTACGTGCCGCTCCGTCAACGTCATTCAGTGTGTCGTCGTCAGATCTGTTGACAGGCTAATTGAAAGTCTCTCGGATCCATATTAATTTGATCACCTTACCATCGATGTTTTGCTGGTCCTGCCATTGCTAAAGCTTTCGAAGTCCCCCCTGGGTGATTGTCAATTAATTTCTGATTGCAGACTCACACCCCATGACCGAGATTCGCTTTCTTGTCATGCTGCCTCGGGGGACCATGCTGATCATTGAACTTACTGGTTTTTAATCGTAGAATTCTGAGAGCGGTGTTACCCATACGTAGCTCACCGAGTTCACGTGATACACGTCCGGCACTTGCTTATTCTCATCTAGTCAATCGGCAGGTGTGCTCGCGTGACTGAACATGCAGCGGTGGTCGGGCCTGTCGTGCCCTGACTCTCTCTCTCTCACTCTGATCTCTGTCTCACTCTCGTTGCAGCCCTATCCAAGGCCGAGTCACGACTGGCCGCCGAGCTCCGCCACAGTCCGCACTGCCTCAAGGACGAGCATCTGCTGAGGTTTGGTGTCGACTGGACTCAGCTGACGTCCCACCTTGACTCCACCGCTCAGGAGTCGGTACGCGTGGCCATGTGCCCCAGCCGCATTCGACCGTCTTCACTTTTGCAGCTAGCATTCCTACCGTTTGCCTTGCTCGCCTATCGCAGCTGCAGCTAAATCGTGCAGGCGGGTGGGCGCGCGTGGGCTCAAAGACCTCCGGCCCCTCGCTCGCTGGCCGACGCAGTGTCAGCTCGTCGGTCGTGAGGGCAGGCGGGTTCGTGTGGGTTCAAAGAGGTGACTCTAGTGCTGACGACTTGCTACTCCTACGCCATGATGCATGCGTGCACCTCTCGGCGGAGCGCCCCCTTGCAATGCAGCGCTCGCTTGCGATACAGAGAAGGAAGCCACGAGAGTGAGCATGCAGGCCCTGGAGAGCATGGATGCCGGGAGCACATGTGGGGTTCGGAGGGGGCAGCCACGGAGCACGAGCTCTGGCAGCTGCTGCCCAGCCGCTCTCGCTCAGCGCGAGCTCTGGCCGGCCTCTGAGCCTCGTATTGATGAATGTAAGATGCACCGAAAGGAGAAGTGGGAGAGTTGGGCCGTACGAGAAAATGCATGCAAATAGCCCTTTACAAGGGGCGAGTGTTATGCTAGACCGGTTCCCCATATTGGCTGAATTCGGCCGTCTAGGCTCACTCACCACCAGCCATTGTAGATGCCACCCGATTGGACTTGGCTGCTGTGATCGGGCTAGGTGGTAGGCACCTATGACACTGTTGCACGATGCCACTGCGCTGCCACTGACCACACTTGCATGCTGACCCTGTGCATGTCACCCCTAACCATGTTATTCATGTTGTTTATCAAGCATGGCATTTCCACTCACCATTCGATCGTGTTTCCTTTGCAGCAAATATAAAGCACCTAGAAAGAGATCGAGTGCTCCGAGGCCACTTTATCAAGTGTATTATTATTATTATTATTATTTTTAGGAGCAGCTGCAGCGTTGCTGCAGCTGCTCCGGAACGCAGGAGGCTTCCAGCCGTTGCACTGCAGGCTGCAGTCAGCTCAACGGCACCTAGCCGTGCTTGGCCGGTCACAGGCAGCTTCCGGCAGGCACTTGCCGCTGCCTGTGACCCTGCTGCTGCTTGGTCCGCTGCCACGAGTTCACCTACCCACCGCTCCTTGGCCGTTTCAGAGCGCTGTCATCCAGAAAGCTCTGCTGGACCCGACTAAGAAGTACGAGGCCGAGACTGCTGCTGCTGCCTCAACCTCTGAGGCATCCATCGCGTGGCGTTCGTATGCAGTCGGCTCTGGCTATGCGTTCCCTGCCTGCAAACCTGCCAAACTGTGCAGTAGCGACCCTGCACGGTATGGCCGGGTTGCAGCGGTGGCAAACTCCCGCCTCTGCTGAACGGCGGAGCAACTTTTCAGGTCATCTTTTGCTTCCACAGGTTCTCCAACATCGTTCCCAGCATGCAGAGTGCCATAAAGAAACGAGACCAGGCGTTGCAGGTGAGCAGGGGATCTTTACGTAGTAGTGCAGTGCTGGGGGTGAGCAAAGAGGAGCTGCAGTAACAGCAGCAGCTGCAGCAGCTGCAGTGGCAGGGGGGGGAGTGAGTGGTGTCTCTAGTGAGACCAGAATTGTGATCCGGTACTTGAAAGGCGACTGCTGGCACTCGATGCCGCAGTGGCAAGGCACACCGGTGGTGGAGTGTTGCTGCCCATAGCCTAGTACTTGGAGCTACCCTCTTGCACCTACGCCGAACTTCCAGCTGCTGCCTCCCTTTCTTTTTAATCGCTGTAAACTCGTCTCGAGCTGTTTCTGCTCATGCCTGCACCTCCCAGTTTTCCCTACTCCCTCGAATTTTCTTTTGCTACCCATATGTACATGTTCGTGGAATTGCCTTGACCTTGGCTGTGCTGCTTTTACCTTGGCTGTGCTGCTGGCAGCTGGCCGGCTGGCACCTGGGGCAGCCTCTGTGTTGCTCGGCAATTGCATGCTAGCTGGCTCTCGTTACGACCTGCCGCAGCATTTGGTTTGACTCGAGCCCTCCCCACCACACCTGGCCCACCTTACTGCTGCTGCTTTCACCGTGTCTGTCCGCATGCATCAGAGCGAGTCGGCACACTGCCGGCCGGATGTATCCCGTCGGCTGCTCGATGTCACTCGTCTCGCCTGCCTTGCTGCTTCCTTCCGGCAACGGCCTTCTATGTTGTGCTGCTGCTCTGCGCCCGAGCGCTCGCTCGCCTCCGCATGCCTGGACGGTGGTGTGGCTGTCTTTCCTCCTTCCCCGAATCGCTCGACAGGAGTACAACAAATGGCACGCCAAGGTGGAGAAGTACCAGAGCAGCGAGCACACGGGACCGAACATTGTCAAGCTCAACGATGCAAGTGTCACGTGGCGCGAAGCACGCTGCGCGCTGCCGCAGCCGCCAGTTAGCTAGCCGGCGCTCGGTGCTCGTCGCTCGCTGTATCAGTCTTCTCTCTGCTGGCTCGGAAGAAGCTGCGCACGCTGCCTGCCGAAGCCGCGCTGCGCGACTCTTTGGCGATGGCACGGCTCTTGCGAGCCGTCCTGCAGCCGCGGTCCTCTCGTCCGGGCACGTCCCGGCAGTACTGTGCCGCTGCAGCTACTGCCGGGACGTCGATTGTTTCGTGCGTCGTGGGATGCATTCCGTGGAAGTGCAGAATGTGAAGAATGCACTTCCGGCAAGTGCCACGTGGAAAATGCATTGCGTGCAGCCGGAGCGTGAGCTCGGTAGCATCGCTGCCAGCTTTGCCCACTCGGTCACTGGCTGTAGAGCACCTCCAGCGGTGCGCTCGGCTGTAGAGCTCTCGCCATTCCGAGTTGGCATGCGCGGCCGATGCGCACAGCTACTGCCAAGTTGACATGCCGTGCAGTAGCCGTCCCAGCCGCTGCCACTTTAGTCGTCGTCGTCTCCGCCTCGTGGCGTGCTGGCTTCTCAGCTGGTGCCGCCGCTGAGCAGGTTATTTCGCATTTGCCAGTATAAGAAGCTCGCGGCAACGGCGAAAGACGAGTTCGACTCTCAGAACGAGATGCTGCTGACAGAAATGCCCAAGCTTGGGGACCTCTCGCTGCAATACTTCCAGCCGTGCATGCAGGCGCTCGTTAACTGCCAGGTACGCACTTGCTCACTCGCCCGTGCGCACCCGCTCGGCTGCATGCTGCTGCCTCTGCCGCCACTGTGAGCCTGGCGGCGAGTCGCAGAGGAAGGAGCTCGTAAGCCTGTCAGTCAGTGTCTGCAGCAGTGGCCCGAGCGTCATGATATGCTCGGGCTTTTGTCGATTTTGTATTTCAGTTGAATTATTACACTGAGGCCTTTAAGGGCTATACTGAGCTGCTGCCACCGAACGCCACCAACCAATGGGATGCCGTCGGCGAGTCCGACTATGAGCAGCGGCTTGCGCAGAGGCTCGCCGATATGCGAGCTCTGTCGGTAGTGGTCGATTGAGCACTTCCAGAATGTTCGCTCGTCAGTGCGCCGTCGTCCAGCTCCTTGCCTGCACACTGGCCCAGCCGCTGACGCTCTCGCGAAGTGACCTTCCAGGCCTCTCCTCCTCGTCGTCGTCTGTCTGTGAGCGGTGTCGGCGAAATTTTCTCTCGCCCCTCTCTGTCAATCTCTGCCTTCGTATTTCTCCTTATATTTTTCCCTCTTTTATTCTGTCTCGTCACGTGTCTTTTCCCTTTGTCTCTCCTTTCTTCCATAATTCCTTCTTTTTTCTCCCTTCCTTCCCTTCTCTGGTCGTGCTATCTCGGTCAGCCAGTTTGTAAACAGTCAGTCGGTCTGGTCTCTCTCTGTCTCTCTCCTTTCTCTCTGTCTGTCTCTCCTTTCACTCTCTCTCTCTCTCTCTCTCTCTGTCTGTCTCTTCCTGACTGTCTCTCCCTATCTGTCTCTGCCTCTGTCTCTGTCTTCCTCTATCTGTTCTGTCTCTGTCTGTCTGTCTGTCTCTCTCTGTTTGTTTGTTGTGACTGTCACTCTCTGTCGTTCACCATGCTTCTGTTTCTATTGCACACGTGTCGCTTCGTGCCAACCAACGGTGCACCACCACTGCCATTCGGCATGTCCAGTGAGATTGGCCAGCCGCTGGCTGGCACCGTCTACTGCCCTTGACCTTTCGAGTCCAGCACTCGGTGCTGGCCGTTCTCCTGCCTCGAGGCTGCTCTAGTCTCTGTCGCCTTCCTTGAAAAGTCCGATTCTCTCACTACTTGCCTAGGCTGCGGCTCCTTTAACTTTTCTGCATGATTGCTCTCGCGAAACTCCGGCACATGAGCAAGCCGAAACTTTGTTTCCCTTCGAGTGGCCTGTTTTCGTTGCAAGCGTCCGAGGGGCGCTGCTCGCACCATGCTGTGCCACTGACCGAGCGAGCCAGCTTGTGCCAGAGCACGTGTTTTGTTTAGCCGCCTTTGTTTGTGCAATAGAACATACGTTTGGAGGCACTTTCGGCAATTCTGCCTGCGGCGTTGTATTGTGCCTCGTGGTAGAGCAGTTCTTCTCTGTGCTTCGTCTGCTATTTGGCTATTTTCTCACCAGCACCTCACTGGTCTGAGTTTATGGGTGCTGTCAAAAAATGTGGCACGCTCAAACCTGCCGTGAGTCGTGCGATTCCAAGCGATTGCGTCCTGTGCCTTCTGGTATACTGCCGGCTGCTAAGGCCTACTACGGCTTTTCTGTCACTATGACGTTGCCTATCGTTCTGAAAATTGGAAAGCTGCCACCATGCAAGTCTAGGTGATTAAAAAGGCTATCAAGGTTTACATAAGGCAGCAAAGAAGACCATTTGCTGTAGCAGCATCGTGTGTGGGGTTCTTGTGTAAAGGAAATATCTAAATAATGAAATGAAGTCGATGAGAGCATTCCACATTCAGTTGGACACGTTTGCTGCTTGTTAAGTGCAGTGACAAATCGTCGAGCGATTTCGTGATCGCTGTGTACGAGCATATCTCGCAGATATAAAATGGTCAGCACGTTTCTTAGTCGACCAGATGGAGGTGCAGCAGGATCTGAGGTGCTACGAGGGTCACACACCGAGCTGCAAAAGACCTGCTCTGCAAAGTTTCTGTGCTCTGGCTATCAAACTAGGGAGCCTGTTTTGTTGGTAAATCTATTTCAAACTAATATTAAGACCAATGTTAGTAGCTGGCAGCACATGAACAATCTTATGGTCACTCGAGCTGACCATGGCAAGCTAGCTCTGTGGACCATGAGTCGCTGGCAATGCTGTATCGGTGAAATGGCTAAATTGCATTCGTGGTCAATCTTTTGCACGATGAGTCGCCCAAACGACTCATTTCCGAGAAGCCTTCCAAGCTAGCGGTGGTGTTTACCCGGTCAACCGAGCCCTTCGAACACTCGCTTTATTAGAGGATGGAAAAGCCTCCATCTTTCGTTCGGCGACGATGCCGTCTTATATATAACCGGGGCTGTTTCCTAACCGTTTCTAAGCGCTGTGAGCATGTATTTTGCTTAGGTGACTGAAGGAGAATTAGCGCTTGCCTCTGCCAGCAATTAAAAGTGACCCAAGTAAAATTCGTAACTAGTTTCGATGCGGTACTTGACATAATAGAGTCGAATTTGCTGTAACAAAAAGCTGAAAGTAGGACTCTACTGTCGGTAGAGCTGATGTGGTCATTTAGTGAACGGTCACTTTAGAACAGGACTCGCAGATATCGTGTAGATAGCAAAATAACTATGCCTATGCGTTGTTTGTGTAGCAAATCTCACTGCGATCCTTGTTTGAAGATATCAGGACCAGTGCACGGGACACCCAGCGGTTTGACAATTATTGAAATAGGGTTGATACGGTAGAGCAGAAGCCCTAAGCGAGGTCCGAGGACCTACGTCAAACCCTCGACGTTTCTCCCGATAGGTATTATTGCCGACATCTCTATGTAGTTACATGAGGGCCTAATGAGTTAAGTGGGGATCCGATGCCGAAAAGCTGCATTGACATGCCTGAATTGCATTTTCTTCGGCTACTCTCTGCCGGAACATCAGATCGTGCGTGTCGGGTGTTCGATTGAGGTGATGCACACGCAAGGGGCCGAAGGGAGTAAGCAAGTGCAGACACGTCACACATGCTCATCCTTCGAATCGAGTTTAAGAGGATGATCCCCACTCATCGTATGTATTCTAGCCTCAATAACTACTAGAGCTATCGTATTAAGAAGATCGTGTTTCCTTTATATGATTTTTAAGGGCCTAAACAGTTTTTGCTTCTCTTGGGGTGCTATACAATTTTTCTATTCTTCTTATAATTACAACGCTAAACGGTACAGTGCTTGATCATACACTGTATGTTCGATAAGCCATAGCTGAGCACATGCCTTTTCCCGCAAGGCCCGATAGCTTGATAAAAACCCACTAGACGAGCCAACTATTGCACGTAGCAGCCTTTGACAAAGCCTCTTTCACTCTTTTAATATTTTTGTATAAGGTTCCCCTAGTCCAGGATCATCGAGGTAAATGTCTATGAAAATTGCATCCATTTTAGTTCATCTGTGGGTGAATCCGTCAATCTACAACCCCGAATTAATTTTAATATTAATAATTAGTCATAGTAATAATAATAAGTAATGCATATAGCTCACCAAGAGAGCTTAATATCTATCCAGGCTCTCTGCAACTCGCTGCAAAAGAATCAAGAGTCATTGGCAATCAAGGTAGCATGCTGAGAAATGGATGCAAAACACGCAAGTATCGTACATAGACGAGGATGCAATAAGCACCCAAGAAGACTCTCAAGACCGCTTTTAGCAGGACCCCGGCTTAGTATCATGCACTGAATCATGCAAAGTATTCATGGGAAGCGAGTAGATACAAAAAAGGCAAGTCCTCAAGAGTGCAGGTAAAGCTGATAGGAGTAGATTCGTCTTTAGCAGAGACTTGAGCAATGCTAGGTCATTATAGGCAGTGACCGTAGCTGGAAGAGCAGACTTGCGGTGCATGCAAACTGAAGGCCCGATTGCCTCTGTATCTTGATCTGGATCTTGTGATATACATGCTACAGGGTGCAGCTTATCCATCTCGTCAGCTCTGCCTCGAGGCGCCAGCTCCGGAGGTATCAGTCATGTGGAGCAAGGACTAGCAACTGCCAATACGCTACGTTGTCGATGGATGAATTGAGATCAGGATCCACCACATCAAGCTCGTAATTATCCAAGCTAAGCAGCTTATCCTACAACAGAATGCTTAAGAAATGCTGCTTTAAATTGACGTAAAAGTAGTAAAAGGTAGCCGATCCAACAGCCTCAGTTTAGCCTACGCGCCTTTTACCCTAATTATTTTTTAGTTTTAAAAAGTATACTGTTACTATGCAATTACAGAGTAAAAGGCACTGTTGTCAAATTTTGGGTAATTTTTTCGAGCCACGCCCTCGTATGACCGTGATCGACCGACGCGAGAAGCTTCCGCCCGATGCAACATGGAGGCTGTGGCACTCGGAAGCGGAAACTGGTTTGCTACCTGTAACATGCCTGCTGCCTGTTCGATTTTGCCATCCTTGCCTGCTGCGATTTATCAGCTACGCGGGCTTTGACGCTCATACTACGCTGGCCAGGCTTAGTCAAATACTGCTCCTTAGTGCCAGGAAAATAGAAGATATTCGTCGTCTAGCACCGTCTGCTCCTGTCGTCTCTCGGATCAGACTTCCGTGAGGTAATGTGAACCTGATAGGTTGCGCTGAGACGATCGGGGCGACGAGATGCTCAGCGTACTATGTAGCGTTCTCGGATGCCAGAGGTATCATAGCAGTGTGATGCTAGCGTGGCACATGGGACTCCTTGCAAAAGTATTTCAGGTCTATTAGGGCGAACCCCGATTTTGATCTTCGCTCATTTGGAAGTGGCGTACGTCTTCCTTAATCTGTCGATTGATCGCATTAGCGATTCAGACTGTAATATCGTAGTATTTCATGGCGTATAGAGAATTCTGATCAAGGGCGTGATCTTAAAAAGCGATTTCTCAAGTGTTTGTACTTAAGCATTAGGCTTGGTCTGACTCTGTTCGGCCATCGGCACGTCCAGACGCTCCAGCAGTTTTTCTTTTATTTTAGTCCTCACGTTCTAGGGGTCAAGTTTCTGGTGCAAACGACCTGCATATTTTAGATGCTTACTCGAGCCATGTCAACCGTTCTATTCAAACCCCCTAACGTCGTATGGCAATCTCAGCGAAAGCTCAGTTATAGCGACAGTTTTGACCGACCTTATTTTTCGCTTTTGCGCTGCTTGACTACCGGCTCAAGACGATTCGCTATCTGTCGGGTCCACCGGCATTGACACTCGGTCATTTCTATTTAAAGAGTCATATTGAGGGGAAGGTACTTAGTTCGTGCTTTGACAAACAGGCCCAATATTTGTCAGGTTGCCCGTAGGAAGGCCTATTTCGATCAGCGTTTTTCAGTTGCAGACTCTCTAAGCCATGGCAATTCAATGGCGGCAGTTATTTAGAAAAAGACGAGTGCGCACTCTGAGCACAAAGCCACCAACCCCACCAAAGACTCGTCAGCTTTCAATGTCTTCCTCACTGCTCTAGTGGTGACTGACCGCACTCCTGACCAGAGCTGGAGACTTGTATCCACCCTCCCGTGCTGCACTGCAGAGTAGGGTTAACCTGAAACAGGATAAGTGGTAAACAGTGAGTGGCATAGACGTTGTGACAAAAGGTACTCTGAGAAATGGTCAGCGGCCAAGGATTAAATGCCATTGCATGACCCAAAACTTAAGGCCAGACGTATGACGATGGTACAAGATCCTTGGCCATGCATATGAGAAGGGGTATTGAATCAGAAAAGGGTAGGTTGAAACTGAGTGTGCCGTGAAGAGGCAACTGCAGACGAGCTATCTGTCCTAAATCCTGGTTAACCTCAGACATACTGCAACATGTTCGGTTGCAGAGCCAGGGGGCAGCTGGGCATTCCTCCTACAGTAGAGCAGTGACCTGGGCTGGGTCCTATTCCTTAGGGGGTGGGGGCACCGTCATCAACGACAAAATCATGTCTTGATTCCACTCGATGAGTAACCACTGAGTTGACGTAGAATTGACACTATGATTTTGTACTATAATTTTTGATTAATTGCAGGCCTAGCCTCGCCTAGAGGAAAATCTTGCGAATCTTGCCCCTACACAAACATTTTGCAGGTCTTACCCCCTAGATGAAAATCCTGGCCCCACCACTGTGCATGTCAAAGGGAACTAATGTTACCCCCAGGGTGACTTGAGCACTATTAACTTGAAGCAAGAGGCCTCGATGGCAAGTTCCTATTAGGTAGTTGACTTATGGGACGTTTAGCTTGTTCTCTCCTTGTGTTTTGATGTCGGAATAGCTATTTGTGACTCACTGGTTTGACTGGATAAATCCGGCGGCCTTGTAGTCGCTAATTAGTGTTGCTACATAGGCAAAAGTTAGGTTGTCACCTATCGAAAATCATGAGTATTTCAATCGAATACAATGCCTCATGGACAGCCAATGAAAAACACACGGCCTCTGCCCTATAATAACAGATGTAGTTCGTCGACCTGCAGTTAGCTACCCAAGATTCATGAAGTGCCACAATATAAATGAGGCTGTTGAATGAGCTAAAGCTTTATATAGATGTCTTGCTATCATTAAATAATTAGCAGTCGATGTTACCACGACCTTCACAGTTCACTCCACGATGTGATAGCCGTGGGCGCCGGCACTGTGCTCAAAGCCTCGCATTTATGTTCGAGTATCTGGAATGTTGCTGAGTTTACGAATCATTCACTAGATCCTTCTGGTCGTGCCTTTCATCGGATGATCCGTGATCTCAAGTCTGCACCTGTACTCTTTACCAATCAATTTGCACAATGCTAAGAGTTGCCTTCTGCTTGAAGCCACTTGGCTCTAATTTAGACAGGATGCCGAGGGTCATTGCTGCTTCTCTTCTCCTGTGTGACCCTGTGTCACCAATAGGTGTGAGTCAGGAAACGAATGCACATTCACTGGTTGAGTGTACACCTCACTGTTACAGGACCTGCTTGACAAGCAGTCGACCGTTGATGCTGCCACTCCCTCGCATCCCCAGCTCTTCTTCGACCTTTGGCCCCCCAGGTATAGGATTGAGGGGGCCAGCACTCCCTTGGTCCATACGTTTACTGATCCCAAGGGGTATGCCAGGTGGCTTGCCACTCTGCCTGCCTTCATTCAGCGATTGGCGGGCCCTGGAAAGGTCAAAGTCTGGCCCTTCCTGAGCTTAATCTTGGCTGCCTTAGCCTAATGGTAAGATGCTCACCTGCATCTTGGTGAAGAGGTAAGGTGCTTGTACTTCTCGTCCCAGGTCGTGGGTTCGAGTCCTGCAGCAGGCATTCCTTTATTGCCCACTCCAAGTTAGGGGGCGGGTGTTAGCCGATAAGGCTTTCTCACGGTAATGTAAACGATTCTGTTGAATCAGCCGACCTTTACTATTTTTTTTACTTTGCATTTTTTGGCCTAGATTGTGGTTTCGAGTCCTCCAGCAGGCTATCCTTTATTGCCCTTTGCAATTGGAGTGATCCCTGGGTCTTATGCCACGGGCCAGGTGCTCACACATCACGACTTAAACCGTGGGTTTGAGTCCTGCTGTGGGAAATCCTTAATTGCACACTGCCAGTGGTGGTGATAGCCCCTTAGGCTCAGCTGACTGTATATGCATATGTAACACTCTTCAGCTGCTATGTAATGAGGCTGTTGAGTTGGCCGAACGTTTTGTTTTCCACCCTTGTTCTCGTTTACCAACCATTGCCGAAAAAGAAATGAAAGGATTTTGATAATCAATATTATTTTGATGATAGTATATTATTTTGTATGACAATATTATAATAGATAGCCATATTGCTTGACTATTCGACTTTCCACTATGCATCCTGATTGGATTTTAGTGTAGCACCTATCTGTTGCTCTCTGATGCCCTTAACCGAATGACTTCTGCATTGCACTGAACAACAACTTCCAAACACTACTGCACAAATCAAGTGACTTTTCCGATCAGTTGGTTACGGCTCATGGCTGAGCTCAGACATCCTGCCGCGCTGGTTTGGCCAAGTGGTTAAGGTGCTCGCCCGACCAAGGTCAAGGTGAGTGCATTTGGTGACCAGCGGCATGGTAGGCTCGAGCACCGTGACATACATGAAGCGCCTGAATAGATATTAAGTTCTCTCAGGGCGCTATATAAATGAATATTATTATTCGTTTATTAATTTTATCCTGTAGTTAGCCTCTCGGAAAGTGGTTAGTGGCCCCCCCCCCCCCGACCTGTGTCAGACCACTTAACCCGCTCCCTGTCAGCACCGGGTGCTGTCACTTAGGATGGCCTCGAGGGCTGGGCTCCTCTGCACTGGATTGGATTGTTGCTGACAGTGGCACCAGCTTCCTTCCACCGTGCCAGGTATGGGTAGGAAAATAAGTAAGTTGTTCTCTTTTTCTCAAATACTGGTCTGGCATATGATTTTGCTGTGGTGGTTCTGGAGCGTCAGACTTTTCCACGAATATATATATAAAATGCTAGTGCTTCACGACCGATGGTTCGAGGCCCATAGCAGCCTGTTCCCTGTAGCCTGTTGCAAACGTGGCTTCAGTGGCTGAGATACATCTGCTGCTTGTATACCTGCACACGAGTCTATTAATTGAGCTGCTCTCTGCTTAAACTCCTATGCAACGGAGCAAAGAATTTCGTGCGCCAACATCTGCTTTGTATGTGCATGGTTGCTTCCGTTTCTCTGGAACGCTTGTCCTACTTTTGTACCCGTTTCTTTGTCACTTTTTAGTGCAGCTTCCTTACTACTGAGCATCGACCCTCACTTCTTGCTCTGAAGCCGAGCGATGCTGCAGGCATGGTGCATGCCTGCAGCATCGCTAGTCTTCAGATGGACTTCAGGTTACATATCAGGGCCCGAGCTCGGAGGAGGGCGCTGTGCGAAACTGTGCTGCACAGCGACTACTTAGTCCTCACGGCATTGTAGCATTAAATTTGTTTTCTTACAAGGTTAGCTCACTTGCTACTTCCCTCGGTGAAGATAGCCGTGTTTAATGAATGGAACGCTTTCAGAAGCCCCCTGTAACTCAGCTAAATTCGGCAGGTTGCTGTCTTTTCGAAGCACTGCTACCAGCAGACATGCTGCTCTGCTGCTTAAAGCAAGTTTTTTAATTGCCGATTTTCGCTTGCAGCACGAGACTGCGTATTTCTGGTTCTATGTGGTGCTACCAGCTTGAGTCTAGCTGCCCGTGCAACCGATTTGATCTTGATGCTTTCGATGATGCTTTGATTGATTGCTGCTTCGATCCTCGTGAAACTGCTTTGAAGGCTCGCCTTGAAGGCCGCACTGCATCGCTAGTGATTCCGACTTCAGTGGTCGTCCTGTTGGCATGGGCGATAATTCTGCCGTGCTTGCTCGAGAGTCGTAAACTGCAGATACTGGGCACCTGAGCATCCGAATCCCGAGTAGGGTGCAATGTCTGTCTCGGCAGCCAATGGCTGCAATCAATTAGGCTTAACTGTATTTACAGCTGTCAACTCAGGTTCTTGCCTGCCCACTGGCTGCAGGAACCTGCTGGCTGCAAACTCTGGCCAGTCTCGGATTTAAGTAGTCCCAGCCTGATAGGTTTGTGCTCAGAGGCTGTCGCATGCGACCTGGCTGCCACCGCACTTTTGGGATGCACGCTTGTCTTTCCTATAGTGTTGGAAGAGTCCCACACTGACGTGGTCCTGACGTTGGCCTTCACCATAAAGAAAGTGAGGAGAGGTGTGGGTGCTCAGTGCTGATGAAGACTGGCGTTTTCTCTGTTTTCTTTGCTCGTTTGCACCTTGTTACCTTGTCCTTAAACCTTGTTACATCTGCTGCCCTGGTTTTGGCCGAGGCTTAAGGTGCTCACCTTCAACGACTTAGGTCAAGGGCTCGAGCCCCGAGGCACATGCAAAGTGCCCGAATAGAGATTTGAGTTATCTTTATCTATTTATTTACCAACCAGTTGCACTTTTCAGTTTCCTTTTGACATCTGTGAACCTAGCTCGCCCAGGGCCCGGTCCGGCCCATCTACGCGGTTGCCAGCGCTGGCAACGCTTGACTGAGCTGCTCTGCTGTGCCTGTATGCTCTGTTGCCATAGCCGCAGCCCCTTGGAAAAGCCAATCGCTGGTGCCGCGTGAAGCTCCAGAGAATGCGCGCATCGGCCGCATCTGGCATAGGCGATCGAGTCGGATCGCTCAAGCAGACAGGTGCTGCTGTCCATTGATCACGCGCACCGTCGGTTTCTGCGTTTCAGCTTGCACATCCTTTGTCGCCGCAGGATGCGATGGGAAACTTGAATGCTTGCTGCCCGAGGCCGAGCAGTCTGGGAAAGCAGCCGACCGGAAGGAAGAGGACGAGCGGAGTGGCAGCAGCGGCACCTATGGTGGGCATGCCACTCTCTCCGCTGGACACCGACTCGGCGATTAAGCCTGTGCAGCTGCCGATGCAGCCCCTCGCCTACAGCCTGGCGATGCCGCTTCAGCAGCGACAGCAGCAGCAGTCTCAGGCTGCTGTCGAGTCTGCAGCCAAGGACACGCAAGCATATACTAACTTGTCGAGAGCCGGTGGCGTACACGAGCTCTTTGCCAAGTACAAGGAGCCCGCAGATAATGCAATCCTGGTGGACGGTCTTCAGAAGTTCTGCGCCGATCTCGACGTGAGTCCCGACGACTTCCGTGTGCTCGTGCTCGCCTGGAAGTTTGGTGCGGCCACGATGTGCTGCTTCACCGAGTCCGAGTTCGTCAGTGGATGTCAAACCCTAGGTGTTAACAGCATCGATTCCATAAAGCTGAAGCTGCCCGGTCTGCTGGAGGAGGTCGCGTCCGACAGGCATTTCAAAGACTTTTATCGCTGGTCCTACAAGTTTGCCCTGGAGAGCGAGAATGGGCAGCGAACGCTGCCCACGGATCTCGCCGTTTCTCTGTGGAAGATCGTCTTCTCTCAGCGCGAACCTATGATTTTGAGCCGGTGGCTGAGCTTTCTCGAGGGCAATCCGTCGATAAAAGGTATCGCGCGAGACACGTGGGACATGTTTCTCTTATTTGTTGACCAAATCGGTGAAAATCTAGCTGCATACAATGACTCCGAAGCGTGGCCCAGTTTGTTAGATGACTTCGTAGACAGCGAGAGGACTGCAGCTGCAGGTGACATTGCAAAGGTTTAATATTAACGAATCATCGGCACTCATTCTTCACTTCGTGGAATTTCCCAGAGTTCATGCATTGGCAAGATGTGGTTGACACCATCTGTTTCAATTGCTTATCATGCCTTGTCAATGGTAGCTTGCAATGCTGTGCAACAGACCAAACTTGTCAGCTACCAAAGAGGGCTCACCGCTTGGCCCTCGAGATTCATTACTGCCAGCTTGTTTTCTTTTAGTCATTTGGAGAGTCCTTGATAGTTAGTGACCACATCTGCACGAGCTCATTGCATTCCTGACTTCAGCTACTGCATTTAAGCATCGTCGCCAGACCGGGTCGCACACCAGACCACTAGCCCAGATCGGGTTCGCCTTTGGTTTTATTGTGCTACCACGAGCAGCCTCAAACTTAGTGTGCTATCTTCGTCACGATTCGAATTGGGTGCATCGATGCCGCGAGCTCACTGGACGCCAGTGGAGTACTGTCTACTGCTCAGAAAAAAGACGCATTCTGCATTGGCTTGACCGGGTTGCAACGGTCCGGTGGCAGCTGCTGGCTGAGTGTAGCAGCTCGCAGCTCACGCTTACCAACGCTCACACAATGGGCGGTCACCTTTTTTGCCAGATTGACTTATTCTTGTCTGCCTTTACCTTGAGGCTCCATGCGTCATGCCCTCGAATGTCATGGCAGCAGTGCAGCAGTCGTACTTTATTATTTCAACTTGTGTGCAAGTGCTTCCAGGCAGCACACTAAAATGATACTGACCAATCGAGTCTAGAAGGGTCTGGAAGCCATTGCAGTAGAACAGCTGCCGGCACGAGCCGCAGCCGTAGCTATGCTGGCAGAGATGAAGGGAGAGAATTCAAATATTAAAATTAATCCGTGCGACATACCTAGCTCGGTCTAAGTAGCAACGCTGCTGACGTCATAATTTCCAAGCAGGACTTCAACTTAACTATTTGAATTGACCGGTAGGAAGTCTATGGCCAAGCTGGCTAGGTAGCAGCGATGCTATCGTTCCAGACGTGGGATCGAATCCCCTGACGGACGGTCTTTACTATCGCAGTAGCACCGTAAAAGTGACAAACTATACGCGATGAGGTTACTGTTAATCAGCTGTACTTTGGACAATCGAATGAGGCAGCAGTATGCTGGAGCCACTCACCAGTGGCTATGGATGGTGTTGCCGTGCTCTGCTGCTATCGCAGAACTGCGTGCATCGGTGCAGAAACTACAGCCAATTAGCAACACTTTGAGGCACCAGCTCAACCCACTACACGAGCTATGTATATGGCTCAGTACTTAAGTCCAGGAGCTGATTCAGCACGTTTGTATTACTAGCAGAGTCGCTAGCTCAGTTGCATTGCATCTGGTATGCTCTTCCCCACATCGGAGCCTCCGTTTTGTAAGCCCTATAAAGGAAAGCGTTCTGTGTAACGTTTAATATGCCGCACGTCGGCGAAGTCTCGAGAGCACGAAGCGTCCGCTGGTCGGTATACCCCAACGCCCTGCGGCAAAATTGGTATCTATATGGTAAGGATCGGACTACCGAAAATATGGTGCACGAAATATTCCTTATCGCCTTGAAACATGCGTGGTCATGTGCAGCTCAAAATCTCGCCGTGCGCTATCGCTTTATTAGCTTATTGCATAGGCCGACGTTACGATGCAATAGAGAACGAACTCAAGAACTCCGCCCAACTTGTGTACTCCGCCTAACTTCTTTTCCGGCGGTGGCCCATAAGCCCGATGCGGAAACGCGCCCTCGTGAACTAGTAGGGCAGAATCCACTGGAGGACCGACAGAGCGTAGTCGCTACAGACTGAAGCGACTGCTGACCGAATCGTTCCGTCGTCGGCAGAGACTCATCTGGGTGGGTGTGGTTTCTACAGCCTAGGCGACCGCTTCTGGCAGGTCACTCATGGTTTTTGATCGCACTTATATTAGATGAAGAGGTTTTCCGCGTTAATCAAAGTTCCCTCTTCTAGCGATATCTGCTTTCGCATTCACTAGTGTTGGAGAGTGCAAGAGCTTCGCCGAACTGGCAGACCGGTACCTCCGACCGGATCTCTCCATCGTGAGCCTTGCTCGGGTGCTGACGCGACGCGTAAGTGAGAAAAAGCTGAAACTTAATTTAATATCCATTATTTTTTTGCCTGCCGTAGGAGCTTCATGATTCGATGATGTTTACCCCCCACAAGGAGGAGGACCGGGCGGTTCAGCCCCCTGCCGAACCCTGCTGCCGCTTGCGATAGCTAGGACTGTTCCTAGTAAACAGCGAGCGAAGTGTTTCGCCATTTCTTCACAACTTCTTGCGAGCACGTCCGAACGACTAAGACACGCTGTAGTTTTCCTTAAACATGGCTAACGCTACTATTGCATCAACAACCGCAGGCAGGATCCAGCATGCGGGCGCGTTGCTGACGCACAGGGCTGCCAGGCTGCACGTAAACAACATGGCGGCACTTGCCCCGGAGCGGACCCCGTCGCGGGCATCGTCCCGCACCAGCGGTGAGAACTTGCTAACGCGAAAAGGGAAAGTGTCTTAGATTCTAAATAAGCTTTCTGAAACTGTGCGCGCTTGTTTCTGAGCGCATTTGGGTACTCTGATTGTTCTAACGATAGTCGTAAATGCTACCGAGCCGACCGAGATGGTTCGGAGTATCGATACGCCCAAGAAGACACAAGTTTTTATAGGCAGCCCACAAATTATGGAAGGTGAACCATTCTTTTCTCTCGAAAACGCCTTGATTTCTGAGTAGATTTCTTGGGCTATAAGAGCACATCATTACTAGGCACTTCGATTTTGAGATGTACACACGAGTCAGCAGCCAAACTGTAGTAGTGTATCGTGACTAACAGACACGTCGGCAAGTCGTCAAGTGATGGCGGGGTTTCTATGTCAAGATACTTAATAGCAAAGATAAGGAGCATAAATAAAGCCCCTCGTGGGATCGGCCTCACGGAATCGGCGTCTTCTGATCGGCTTAGTCAGCTTAGCCGCTAAGACCAGTCTTGATACCAAACAGTACCAATAGCTTTGAGATGATCAGAAAGGCTCTGCTGCGGCCTGATGCTCAGTTCAGTATGTTAATCAAGAAATAGGTGCTATATACCTACCCTTTGATTTGCCCATGACAATCAACCGTGCTTGCTGATATCAGCATATTTAGTAATTCAAGATGTGCTACTGTTTACTGAGCACTAGATGGTCCACGGCTGTAAGAGTATGAGAAAGGACGTTATTTCCGACGATAATAAGCCACACATTAGGATAAAAATTAGTAAATTCTGATAACCTGCAGGAAGCGTTCGCCAATGTGACTGGCATTGCGATCGATGCTTGCTGACCGTCTCCAATCTACTCTGCTTGGAGCCTGCCCTTAGCCGTTACTCGCATCGGCTTTTTCTAACCACCCGAAAAGGCGTACTTTAGCCGAGTGCAAGAAGAAACGCAAATACCTGTATGCGCATTTAACTAGATGACAAAGTAACCTAGCGATTTTGAAGACAATGAAAAATGCACGAGTTTGCTGCCTGAACCATCATATCTCACTCACTCATATTTTGGCATTGACCCTATAGGTTTTTAAGGAATGTCCGACAGTGCACATTTTCAGGTGTAATGCATGCAGATTTTCAATGTGGAAATGCATTTTTGGCATTCAATGCAGCTCAAGAGATTTTTATATGATACTTTATGTGATGTTTCTGCTAAAACAACAGTGAGCACGAGGAGCTACAAAAGGTGCACTTTTTAGACCGCGTCGTCCATCATGCTAAGTCAGATGGAAAAGGTTCATTTCGTGACTGAAGCACTCTCTGCCATATTGGATTATGATGCCATCAACACTCCTCTAACTAATCCCACACCAGCAGACAGTGGTCACGACTCCTCCAACCTCGATGACCATTTTCGGAGTTTCGCTGTAGCGGGCGGTACCCATTATTCTAGCTTTAGTGCGGCAAAAAATTACTAGATATCACAGAGCCTTATAATCTTGATGCACAGTTATAATAATAATGAACACAATTTTTATGCCCAGGATTATTAGTATGACATAATTGGTGACACTCCCAGAAGTTTCACAAAACTGTAGCATAGGTCGCTAGCATCCGCTGCCAGATTTGCATCCTGTACATACTCGTGCTTGAATACATGTGCAGAGGTGCGCAGCGTCTGTTATCTGTTAGCGCAACAAGTTAACTAAAAAATTTTCATATATACATTGGTCAAAATATATTTTTCAATACTGCATAGACGTCTATTTAATTACACGTGGCTTCAGCACAAAATCGCCAGTGTAGATTGCCATGGTTTGTACAGTAGTGCTACTGTTGCTCTAGTTACTCTATTGATCCCTAAATGTGCTAGGACGAACTTGGCGGTGAGGTCAAGCTAGACCAAAACTATGTGCATTTATTTAGATGTCCTTCGCTCTTGTGCTATTAAGCAAGATGGTCAATGCGTTTGTGAGCCGTTTGTGAGCTTTCCATTCAAAAGACTTGAGCCATGAATGAGTATTGTCAATTAGTAATGCTTTCGCGATGTTCCATTGGTCTAAAAGGTGTATATTGAAGCTACAATACATTATCTATTCAATTTTTAGGGGATGAGTTAGCCGGTCAAAGAACGCAAACCCCTCCAGCCATTGGACCAGAAATGGTAAAGGCACTTAAGGGAGCCACTAGTCTGCCTGGTATTCCATTATTCCTCGTGAACTGCAGTAAAGTTTAGTATGGTCAATAGATACTTGTCGTTCTTGCAGGAGAGACAAGAGGAAATTCCAGCTGGAGAAATGATACCGGAATATTTAGAAGAGAAGGCGACCAGCCAGGCGGATGAACTAAGCGTACAAATGTCGGACGAGGAAATTTACTACGGTGGGTGACCTGTTGTAGACCCTTTCATGTCTTCGGCCAACATAAGTGAGCGATGTCTTTGTGAGGCTACCACGGTCTGGCTATATCCACTCCTGTTCCAAGAGTTTATTGAATAGGCTTGCGCTGCTCAGTCATTCGCAAGCACCCATGGTAGGCATACCACGTGACCTGTATTCTGCATTTAGTATCTTTTATTCAGCCTCAGTCTCAGACTTTAGCAAAGATTAATAGCAAATCTGTCGGGTAGGAAATCCAACGATAGTTGACAACGATAACGGTAATATGAAATTAACCATGGTGATTTCAATGTCGATCATGAATGAGGATTAGGATTTGAGTGACAGAGTAAGCGAGAACACTGCGATCATTAGCAAAGATGCAGGTGTTACTGATAGTATGGACAATCAAGGTATCGTCTTCATAATATCAAGCCATGCCAAACTTCTGGCATCGTGCAATTCCTGCTCTTCAAGAGTCTCAACAATTTTACTTTGTCATGCAAAGTGATGGGCTCTTGTTACTCTCATTCTTCATGTACCATTTCTGATTTTCGTAGCTGGACAAACATCGAATGCAAACAGACTATAATATTTTTGAGCTTGAGAAGCAACGAAGTAGGAGAACTGACGCTGACAGAAGGCGATTTTCAGGGAGCAGATAATAAGCAATTCGATTCCAGTAAAAAATGCTCACGATTCGTTTACATAGAACAGCATAGGCAAGTACACGTTCACATGTGTTCTTAAGGTTTCCCTATGGTCTTGTCAACGCGATAAAAGACTTCCCACTGCTGTCACAGGCTTCCACAGCTCTTCCACTTCGTTAGCTAATCATAAGGGAAATTGAAATGATGGTAGTTACTAAAATTAAAAGTGGCTGGCCATCGATTATGTACTGATAGATATTCAGGCTTTACACAATAGATAACCACTCAATTCTCATCGTATTTCCGAGTAAAAAAATCTAGATGCATTGTATCAAGTCATCATAAGCCTGATTTGGATGCTGAATAATCTAATAAAAGGTAGTTCACAAGGTATAGAACGCACAAAACATAATATAAATATAAATATTTATATATATATTCTTGTCTTGTTGTGCAGAAGTTTCTGAATCGAGGAATCTAAATAGGTTTCGAATGATATTGCTGATTGCTTATATGTAAACACACCGGGAATAATAAATTGATTCCAGTTGTTCCAGCAAATGTAAAGCGTCTAGAAAGAGATCTGGCTCTCTTGGGGTGCGATAAAAATGTCCATATTAATATTTTTTATTAGTGAACGAAAGTTTGTGAGAAGGCCAGTGTTAGTAGGACAGTGAATTAATAAATTGCAGAGGACCACGTCTGTGGAAATAAGCCATGGTAATGGGACAGGGAATTATTATAGACAGGGCGTGTTTTTTTTGAGATTTTCAAAGGCATTGAGACGAATTTGTCTTCAGTTGAATTCGCTTGGCGCTTACGCTATTTAGTCCTAATTTGAGTCACAGCGCCAATGGCGCCAGCAGACAACTTACACCACATAGCAGTTCGTGCTAGGGCTACGCAGTCTTGGTAGCTCGGTTTGGGTTTGAGAACAACGTTTTAGTTAGAGCATGGGCGTTCTGTTTGTCAGATCCACCGTCAGACAGTGCGGAAATTCCAAGCTTGCATCGTCTTGTCGACGACCTCGAGACAGGCGAGAGCGATTTGGAGTCGGATGGCATGCCTCCTTCGTTGTTCACGAGGCCTGAGCACGTGCCGGCGTACCAGAAGATCTCTCAACTCAAACTGCAGCTGCAGGACAGCGCGCCGAGGTCGTATGAGGATGCCTTTGAAAGAGCCGTGCAGGACAATATGCTTATGATCGGGAACATTTCACTTGAGGACGTACAGGTGCGTCTTGTTACCTCGTTTTACTACAAGAAGATGCTGCAAGTCTCCTTCTTGCCGCTTCCTATGCGCGTCGCGCGTTTCGATATGCTGCTCATCAGTATACGCTTGCACTGCCTCAGCGATAACTTACTCGCAGCGCTTGCTTGAAAGCGGCATCGAACACTTGTACCAGACAAGGCAGCCCACTCGTCCTAATTCAATTGTTGTTACTGATCAAACTGGTTTTGCGAAATTCTTTCGCGCCTACTCTGCAGTAGTGCTCTTATTTAATGTATAAGCAGACATACATTTTTTCATTCTTGTGCCAGGGCCGATTCCTTGAGGTTTCTCTGCTAGAAGACAGTTCGATGCAATCGACATCGATTCCAACTCGCATGTTTATCAGATCCCCTTTCGAGTCTTGGGACACGTTTGCGTTGGTGTGAGTCTAGCATAGACGTACAAGTGACAGATTTATAGCGTCATTTGGTAGACATGATCCATATAGAACCAGTGCACCTTATAGACTTCAATCTTTGCTCAACGCATTTGATTCAAAAAGCGTTATTAAAGCTAACAGCAGCTTGGCATGCACATTTGTGCATTCGATGTCGTGGTTGTGTGGTTTGAGCGTACTTACATCGTTTGCGTTTGTTCGGTTTGCCATATAAAGCAAATTATTTGTGCCCCCACATGCCTTCATGTAAGGAGATGCATTTTTTGTTGAATTTTATTATTTTTATTAATTATATTAATATCATATCTGTGCATCAGGCAGCAGAGAACTTCCTCTTTTCCTAGGCACTCTTACCGGCTTTAAAAGAATTGTTTTAACTGATTAGTGATTATTAAATTCAAAACAGTAGCACGCATAATCGCACAAGTTACCATTTACATGGATGCTGCAAATGCTGTGACTAACATGCATATTCTTATCATTGCCTTAAATGGCGTCGAGGCGGCGAGTGCTGTCATTGGTCAGTCCGTGGCGAATTCCAGGCTTTAGGTGCATAGGTACTGAGTGTGTAGTCGCAAAAGAAGTTGAGGTTGGTGGAGGTTGGTGGAGGTTGCTGAAAGAAGGAAGGAAGAAAAGAAGGAAGGAAGGAAGGAAGGAAGGAAGGAAGGAAGGAAGGAAAGAAGGAAGGAAAGATGGAAGGAATGAACTTAAAGAGGCGTAGCTAAGTGAACAGCAGCTCGGAGAAGCCGCACTTGAAGGGAAGCCTGAAGTGTAACTATTTCGGGCAGATATTTTAGCCGCAGACAGAAATGAACGGCGAACCTAAACAAGTGAAAGACTGGCTCTGGAAATCAATCAATGCATCGCTTGACGGGCAGCTAGCAGTGCAAGTTGGAGAGGCTCTCGAGCCTACAGACAAGCAGCGTGGCTGCTGCAGAGCTGCTCGCCATCCGCGAGAGTGCAATGCACTCATAGGCTGATGGGCGAGGAGAGACTTGCAGAAGTCTTGACGGGATGTTACAAATGCACGGATTAGCTTCACTGCAATCCTCTTATTTAAGTGCTCTCTAATTTTGGCAAAGCTACTTGAACGCCTCCAGAATATGGCAAGCCAAACTGCTACGCGGGCTACCGCGTACGTGGTACAAGCCCATAATTCGCTTGGCACTTTGCATGGTGCTTTCGTATGCGTCCTCTTTTATGCATACGAAGAATGCATACGAAGTTCACAAATGCCAGCGTAAGCCAATCATCGGGAGAGAGAATGCTAAAACTTGCTGAATTAGATGTTTGAAAGTATGCGTTTTTAAGCGACAATTTTTTAGGTGCTTCACTTCCTCCCATAGGCCGGGTATGGTGGGATAATAGTAGGTGGCTCACTCGAGTGTTGCAAATCTATGACAGCCAGAAACGATAGGTAGTCGCTGTCGGGAGGCCGGACGTGGGGAATTGCTGATATCGTCGAGTGCCCGGCTCCTACGTTTCTAGCGCAGTTTGGTAGTGGCTAAGGTGTCGATGAACATGTGGTTCGGCATACAGAACGCTGGTCCAGAACAACGCCAACGGTTTATTGTACAAGGCACGGAGCAGCAAGACGCACGACTGCCTTCGCCCCCTTCTCACACTCGAGACACTCAAACTACAGAGCATATAAAGAAAATGAGACGTAAAGAAATAATGAGGCATAAAGAAGGAAAACAAGCTCAGCATAGATACCTCAGTGGCCACGAAAGGAGCTCGTCCACAGTGGAGAATCGAATCGCGGAGCTCTCTCTTTGTCTGTGTGCCGGTGTGTCCGGTTGTGTTTGTCTGTGTGCCGGTGTGTCCGATTGTGAGCGGTTGAACAGGCCGTGCTAGCGAAATCAATGCCGCAAGCGTACAGTGCACTGCACGGATTTATTAGGCACGGCTTCGAGCACAGACGGGGATGAGCTGACGAGCTTCGCGAAATATATCGAATGTAATGTATCTCCGTCTCTAACTCCACAAAGTCATAAAGACCGCGTGGATGTTGTATAGCGCACTCACAGCCTAAGCGGCTTTCGGTACGCATTCGGTAGCCAACAGACTTCGTCTCACGAAACATAGAGAAAGTGGGAAGCATAGCAGAGTCAGGAGAGCAGTTGAGGTAGTGATTAGAATAGAAGTAGCAGCTCAGGACCGCTGAAAAGGATGTGCCACAGTCGGCAGTTGGAGAGTAGTTGTCGTTGCGAATACGATCGCGTCGGTATCTCTTGGAGAGATAGCAAGTGTCGGTTGCCTTAAAGATGGGCGCGCCGCCGAACAGCGGAGCGCCGAGTGCTGTTAGTCAGTCGCATCGTGCAGCTATTAGAGATCGAGGAAAGAAAGAAGATCGAGCGAAGAAAGAAATTTAAACACGACCGAGCAGCAGTTCGTCGACCTCGAGTCAGGTCGAAACTCCACTCTTTCCGTCGCTCTGGCTTTTATTCTGGAAGAGAGAGGTCGGACGGGCAGGCCTGGCGAGAGCGAGTGAAGTTTAACCTGTGATGTGCCAGACTGAGTACGATGCTGAGGGCGATTCGACGGTGCTCGATGGGTAGCCGGGTAAGCATGAAAAACGAGAAAAGGAAGGGCGGCTACACCGTTGGCGACAGACCGCCTAGTGTGTGCTTGCGTGCAGGCAAGTTCCCTTCCCCTTTCCCTTCCCCTTTCCTCCGAGTTCCAAGCCCGAAGCACATGTACACCGGGTGGTACTAGTAAGCGCGCCTTTCTTATTCTTTGTGGCGGCGCTCTGAGCGGAACGTTGACTCCTCTGTGGTTCTTTTGATTCTTTTGCGGTTGAACGAGAAGTTTAGACCCGCGTTTCTCGATCCGCGGTGAATGACGTGGACGTCAGCCGCCGTGTCGCTTCGCCGGTCTCTTATTACTCAGCTTTCTTTGACATCTCTTGCTTCCTACGACTTCTGGGAACAGGCCGTCGACCTGCATTGGTCCTTGTTGCTCATTAGTCAGGCGTTTCTTCACATCGCTTCGGCGGCGCCTTCGTTCGTGGAAAGTGCTTCGGCAAAGACATACAGCTCTGGTGTTACTCACTGCCGCCGCCGCTGCTGCTGGAGCCTGGAATTGCGCGCCAACCGCAAGACGAATGGGGAAAACTCAGCAGCTAAAGCAGCTACGCGATCCTTGACCGGACGCCGGTCGCTCGGCAATAGACGCTGCAGAATGCTCTCGAAGCGGCGGCCGCGGCTACTCGGAGCGTGCTCGCTGCAGTGATTCCAAATAGAAGAGCGCACGCCCCAGTCTGACCGTCTGTGGTCGACAAAGCAGCAATCAGATACTCCCCTCAGGCATCCAGGAGGCACCTCTGAGAAAATAAAGTAAAGTGGTTCTTAAGGCCCCAATCCTCGGGGAGACCGCTTTGTGCCCATCCTGGGACCTGGTGACGCCATTTTTTTTAATAAGAATACATTTGATATAGCGCCCTCGGATAACTCAATCTTTTTCTAGGCACTTTACATTTGCTGCAAAGGAAGCATGGTTGAATAATTAGCGGTAGCATGCTCAATAAACAATAAGAATAACATGGTTAGGAGTGACATGCACAGGAATAGCAAGCAAGTATGGTTAGTGGCAGCATGCAATAGTATCAGCACGCATAAGCGCATTAAGGTCAAATGTTTTGAAGCACCATTTAGTTTTCCATTCTAAGTTTTTAAATTTTTAAGTTAAGTATTTGCCATCTAATCATCCCCTTTAAGTGCCACTTTGGCACAGCGGACCGCTCGCTTGTAAATTCTCAACCGCCACTAAGATTCGAACCCGATGTTCCAGGGCCCAGAATTCATGATGTTAATTACTCGTCGACCGGGACGATCCTTTCAAAAATATGCTGAAGGAATGGTGACTTTCAAAAGAACATGCATCACCCCTTTGTTAAGGTTGTTGCTTGAGTAAATCCGTGCCTGGTCGATCGAGAAACTCATTCTGTAGCTTAGTGACTGATTGTACACGCGAAAAGGCGTATGGCTGGTTACACCGTTAGCCACACAGAAAATAGCACACACAAGCCTTAAGATGACCGTAGAGTGTCAAATGGGTGCATTTTAATTGACTACTTTAGCAATTTTTGCCTTTTTAATGTGGGAATAACAATAATAATAGCAATGTATTTCTATAGTGCCCTCAGAGAGCCTAATCTCTTTCAGGCACTTTAAGTAGGCTGCAAAAGGAAGCGTGATCAAATGGTTAGTGGTAATAAGCAAAGTGTCAAAAAGCATAACATAATTAGGCATACGATTCACACTGTCAACATGTAATTATGGTTAGTGGTTATATGCACAGTGCCAGTAAACATAATCTCACAAAGGACAAATCAGATGGACGCACCAAATGCTGTAAGAAACAGGTTCGCATTTAGCTTCTTTTTAGATGCCGTCAAAGCAGTAGACACTGTGACGTCTCTTGGGATTGGGCTCCAGGCTTTGGAAGCATAGCGAACTAAAAGCACGTTCTCCAAAAGATTTGAGGTTGGCTCTGAGCATATCTAAACAGCTTGAGTCAGAAAAGCGGGTGGTGCGATACCTAGCCTGGCGGGGAAAGAGTTCTGATAAGTAGGCTGGAGCCAGAGGATGAAGGGACCTAAAGTGAGTGACAACACCTTGAAGTCGATGCGCTGCTTGACTGGAAGCCAGTGTAAGTCGGCGAGAAGCCAGGTAATAAACAAAACAGGAAGCGATTACGCTAAAAACCAAACTAAAGTCGTTTTGGCTAAAGGAAAAGCGACACGTTATACAAAAGAATGTCATGCCCTCTTAATTATTTTTTCTTTTCAGTGCGTCATTGTTTGATGGCCTCTGCCACTACCACACATTTCAAATGGTCTCCCATAACGCAGGAAACTAAAGTTAATGTGCTCAGGGATGTTTAGCACGCTTATAGTTGCCATAGATAATGACACTGTCTGTGCATGTTATCACTAAGAAACTAACATGTAGGAACAAGATATGACAGCAACAAACATGACAGAGCATATCTAAAGTGCTTAGAAAGAGATTTAGTTCTTTTGGGATGCTCTACACAAATCTCTTTTTGTTATTATCATCATTATTATCATGAGCCCTACATATTTATGGCTTAAAGGAATTTAAAAATTGCGAGAAGTCGCCTCTCTACACACAATCACAACAAATTTTCACGTCGTATCCTGTCTGCTTCTTTCATTATCCTAGCCCGAATGCTTTCAATTATTGTTGACTCTCTCAGGCGACAAGTTTATTAGGAAGTTCATAATGGCTGGATAAATAGCTACGGCATGTGGTGTGCTGGCCAGTTTATTCACCAGAAAAAGTAACTTATGTCCTTAGTGCTAGGATGCGCAGCATACGCACGTACAGATATCATAGATTCCCGGGGCCTTAGGTATGCATAAGAGTGCGGAAAAGAGCGAAATAAAAAAAATTGAACTCAAAATTATCATGTCAATGCCTGAAAGCGTATACAAAATTAACTTGCTCTTTCCCGATGACCACAAAGATTAGATGCATCTTCCACGATCTAAGCAGAAGAGCCTTCAATTGCCATTTGGGCGGGTACCCATGGGCAGCCGTTACTAAAGTTGGCGAGTGTCACTGCCCACTTCCCACGCCCATCGCACGCCCAGAAGTTTGGTCGCAGTACCACTCGTACTCGTACCGATACCAAAAACAATGCCGGACTCGGGCGTTTGAACTCCGCGAAAAACTCCGCCTTTGACTCCACAAGAACTGCGGGCAGACTCGGGCGTTGAACCTCTAAAAGTACTCAAGTGGGATTTCTATAAGGCAGGCCAATAGCCACCCACGCCTACCCATAAGATCACACGCCACCCACGCCTACCCATAAGATCACACGCCACCCACGCCCAGCCGGTAGCCATGTGTATGGGTGGGTATGGGCATAGGCTTGAGTATGGGTACCCATTTGAGGGCTCTGCTAAGCAGATGATCTAAAAGGGGTATGCAATGCTTATATCATCATTTGAAGACACCGTTTGATGCGAGACACCATCAAGCCACGGCGATCATAGAAGCAAAAGCACACAGGAATGTTCAGAAATCGAATCCACCCCGGGATCTCACGGGATCAGTGCGGCTCCAATCAGCCACTTGTGCCTTTCTTCAATTTCAGGAGGAAGAAAAACGACTACGAGATGCGCACATCCGGTACGAGCAGCAGCAGGCGGATGTGGCGAGAGAACGGGAGGTGGCCATTAAAACGCAAGAAGAGAAAGCCAAGAAGAGAGTGGCGGACGAGCTGCGTGAGCGAAGGAAGTACCTGGAGCGCATGGCGGAAGTGGCGAGGCAGAAGGAGCGGCTGCAGATGCAGTGGCTTCACAAAGCGTTCAAGAAAGCTGAGAACAGCCTCACCACGGCCCTACGAAGGCGAAGAGCTGAGGTCAAGGTGAGCTGTGCCGGCGTCGAACTGGAAGCCAGCTTCTGCCGTTGGCACTAAGCGGCACATTTGTCTTTGCTATTCGAGCTAACAGTCGGACACGCAGCAGCAGTCCGCATCCGCCTCAGTGTCAGCAGTCGCGTCAGCTCTTCCTGCTGCAGTCGCGGAAGGTCAGCCGACGTTTAACGGAGGGTCAGCGCTTCCGTCAGCCGCCGTAGCTGCCCGTACTTGGCTGCTGCTTTTGCAGACTATGTACGGCGACCTTACTGTCACCGACGGAGAGTACGGTGGTACGAAGGGTCGCCGATGGAAGGTCGATTGGAACAGAACGCCGCAGCCAATACAAGTGAAGCTGAAAAGCTTGAGAGGTGTCAAAGACAAACTACCAGGTAGCTAGATCATGCTTATCCATACGCATGCGCACACACAAACACACATACACACACACACACGCACATACACACATACACATACACACACACGTACATACACACGCGCGCGAACACACACATACATACACACACACTCGCACCCGAACACGGCGCACGCACGCGCGAACGCACGCACACACACATACATATATATATATATATATGGTGAGCCGTGATGGCACACTAGGTAATGCGGTTGCTTTCACGACCTCGGTCCCGAGTTCGTGGGTTCAATCCCTGCGGTGGGTGATTCTTTATCGCCACTGCAAGCGGTGGTGATAGCCATAAAGGCTCTTCTGTCTCTATACAAAAAGAGGTTGTTTAATCAGCTAGGATTTATTATATATATATATATAATTTGGTATATATATATATATATACCAAATCCGCTTTGCTTACAGGGTCACACCAAGGCTATCGCTATATATAATGAGATCCTGCAGCCATCGTCGTCGACTTGCGCATTGTTATGCCTCGGGCAGGCAGCAAATATTGCCAGCAAATGAAAAGCAAACACGAGGAAGATGCGAGCCAATGGCGTGATGGCCCAGAGATGAGCATGCAAAGAAAAACTTCAGGCTCGCTTCAGCAGCGTTCATCATGTACCGAATCGAGTAAAGAGCAAAGACAAAGAGCCGCGTAGTGACGTAGCCGTAGTGACGCAGCCTCAGTGACGTAGCAGTAGTGACGTAGCCGTAATGACGTAGCCGTAATGACGTAGCCGTAATGGCGTAGCCGTAGTGATGTAGCCGTAGTGACGTAGCCGTCGTCTCGGGAACACCGAGGCGCTATCGGGCGGCATCGACAAGCATCCCCGTCTTCCATTTCAGTTTTTGTAATTTATTTTTGCTGTTTTTTGTACTTTACATTTTATTTTTCTAATGATTATGAACCATGTTTTTTCAAATGTCAAAAAAGAGTTCGCTGTCTTTTTTGGTCCCGTTCGCTCACCCGGATATATTAAGCAACTCTATAAAGGTGGTTTCCAGGCCCCCCCCGAACTGACAGTGATCAGACGACGAATTCCGGAGTACAGAAGCACGATGCCAGAGGGAACTTTCACTCGCCGTCTTTAGGAGCAGGCTGATAAAATGGAATCAAGCAATCTAGCAAAGTAAGTGGGAACCGGACTCCTGTGACCACTGTGAATTTTAAAAACCGGGAAAAACCAAATCGGAAAACAAAATAGGCTGCACAGGCCGATCACCCTTCGCTAGGAAGCGATTCGTCTAATTGTTCCCTCCTGGAGCTGCTGCAATATTTGCTGTTGCACCGCCCCAGCTGTGGCCACGTAAGTTCTAAGGCAAGATTTTGAATTGTTTTTATAAGAGAATCGGCTTGGAAGAAATATTGCAACAATTTTATTGTTAATGCACTTCAATTCAAATGGTAGCCATACTGGGCGGCCTATTTGAGTTGCCGTTTTGCTTGCAACCGTGTCTGATGTAGCCATACACTCATTGTGGTAGTTCTCTTTTCTCAGGTGGACGATACATTCTAATCGCATCGCTTTATAGCAGACTTGGCGGCAGCATCATGCGATGGTCCAAGTTGAGAGGCCAGACATGGGGTGGCGCAACTCTTCCTGTAATTCATAATGGCAACTTCTTCAACACGGAAGTGAAGGTGGGGTTCTTGAGTTCTTGCTCCAATGAATGAAGTGCGAATGTACTAGAGCTTCCAATTTTCTTTTGACATCTGTTTTTGTGTGTGCATGACGAGGCCATCTTTATCGCACGATGTTCCAAGTCTTGATGCATCAGTTTTAATGCAAATCTCCTAAAATTCTCGCGAAGATGTCTCCATTCGCATTCCCATCTAACAATTTAATTTTTTAAAGTCGGAAATCAATTTTTAATGATGTTCTTGAAATATTTTCTCATGCGACGTAAATCAATGGTCTCATTAGGGGTGATAAGATTTAATGGGATAAAAGGTCGATCCAGACTTTCGGTTGATCCCGGTAATCGGGAGATTATCGTGAGTTTATCAATAATCAATCGAGGATTTCTAATAGAAACGTATAGAGGGTTTTGTTGTACTAAGAATTTCTGTTTTTTGTGTTTTTGATGTGACGGTCATCTTGAAGTATTGCAATGATATCAAAGAAACTCGCGATTACAATCTGGTTTGTTATTTTAACGTAGCAAATTGAATGACGTAGTTAGGCCTTATGCACGGCAAAATGCGTTAATTTTAGAAAAGGAGAAAATCATTCTATCACATGACGTCGAGGACTACAGAGATTTAATGGTCTCAAACCTAATTCTAATAACTATGTAATTATGCAAAAATTAAAATAAGGAATAATTGAATTTTTTGATTATACATCACTAATAACTGTTTGTGCAATGGCACGTATGCACGCTCAAGTAAAAATTACAACAAAAACATTTGGCAACACCACCTGGACTGTTTTTGTAGTTGTTCAGCTGGAGCCAGTACAGTATGAGTCACTATAAAACTCGGCTCTGTTTACCAGGGTAAGTCTTAGAAGTACTCGCAAACTTTGACCTAGTTTGGTTTATCTTTAGTCAGGGTATCTCAAAGCAACTTCCATATCAGCTACCTGACAACTATTCATCGCTCAGTCTTACGTGAGCTAGCGTAGGCATACATTTTCGTCTGTAACTCGGACGTGATGATTGGTTGTGAAGGCGGTTGAATACAACCTTTGATTGGAGGCGATCGTCAATGAGAACATCCAGACAATGAAAACTATAAAAAGACCTCGCTATGACATTTCTAATTATGAGAGTAAAGCCATTAATTACTTCCGCGGGTGTAAGGTTTCGAATCAATAGGTGTTAGGCTATCCTATCGCCGTCTGATTTAATGAATTCAGCTGAAATCCGGGACCTAGTACCTGCAAGACGTAAGTTAAGATGATCAGTTGTTGCGAGTTACTCTGTAGGTTTGGATGGTAAGTATAGCTGATTTTTATCAGCACAAAAATACATAGTGGATAAGCGGATGCCTCGGGTCTTAAATATCTTCTCGACAAGCGGCGCTGGAGGCGGTGGAGAGAGAGCAGCATAGAGCTATCTGAAACCCGCCGCCGCTGCTGCTGCTGACGGATGCTGACGTAGATGAGACTTGATCGCCACAGGACATGGACTGAACACGGTCGTTCAGGCAGGGTTCTTTGGAAACCCCGTTGCGGTGATGGGATGCAATGCTTTCTGTCGGAAAGTGGAGCGTAGACGTATTTACACTCGAAGCGCACTGGTGCATAACTATTTCCCCAGTTAAAAACAAAAGGAGAGCCGATACAGGCGTTCGTGAAATGGTAATTGCCGAATGAAGCGGGAACGATTCGTCTTGATGTTTCTAGAGTTAAAGGGAGCAATACTTTAGGCTGCGTTTGTCTTCACGCTGTTACCATTAAGGTAACAGGATCATTTTTATGCAGATGACATGCAACTGTACCTACGATGTGGTCTTTTCCTGTATTTCTGAACGTCGAACTCTCTGAAATCCATTGCAATTTATATTGCTGACATTCACACTTGAATATGTGGAAATTTTTTCTCACATTCGGTGGCGGTAAAACCAACTTACTACATAAGTGCAAACCTAGTGTTACTCAGAAATTGGAAAGGATAGTCTTCACAATGGGTGCAGCCATCATCTCATGTAGCTTCTACACGTGATCTGCGTGGCATGTTTCAAAGTGACCACTAGGTGACCATATCAGCATCAAGAGTAAAGTCTACTTTCTTTCAGTTACGCACCCCTGAAAATCTTTGGGACTGCCTAGACATGATTACAACAACCAAGCGCTGCTTCACGCATCTGTGACATCCCGTTCTGCATGTACAATAAGACAGTTACAGTTGGAGCAAAACTCTGCAGCTAGGCTTGACTGTCGTGAGCGTCGTGACTGTTACATTACCCCATCCTTCCAACCTGTACTGGCTTCCCATTAAGCAGTGTATTGAATTGAAGGTTCTTTCAGTAAATTTTAGGTTCTTGCATTCTCTTTCCTTGGAATACTTATCCAAAATACTTCCTAATCAGGCTACATTCCATTTGCTTTTCTTACTCAACATTCTTAGCTATGTCTCTAACCAAACTGACGTCAAAAAACACTGACTTGAATGGAGGCATTCTACACAAAATTTGCTGGGTCCTTGCGAATTTTCCTTTGTGCGCTTATGCTTAAGACACTGTGCCAAGTTATCTCTAATCACTTGACATGTTTCCTTTCCGGGATATATGGAGTGCCTGAAAGAGATCTAGTTCTCCTGGGGTGCAATAGAATGTCTTAATAGAAATATTGTTATATCTATATATATATATATGGTAAACTAAAGATCAAATGCCGAGTCACCTAGAAGGAGCACTGCGTTACGCAGAGGGGTTGATATAGCTTTTGTGCTATTGATATTTTTAATGCTATTACGTCACTTTCTGCATCACAAGTACGAAGAGCGGTTTTGCTCTCCGATTTGCCTGAATTATTGTAATAGGCTGTACAAAAAAGCAAATAGAAAATAAGGCAGACCGAAAGATCCCTACAATATTAAAAAATAGGCTGAAAGTAGCCTCGTTATTCAGATAAGTTCTCCAGAATAGAGCTTGCGGGAAGGCAATAACAACAAGTTTTGTCAACCTGTGGCAACGCTCTCTAATAGCCAAATCGCGAGCCGCGCCAGCCAGTGTCACGTGTCGCTGCACGAGAGCCTGTGTCACTGCATGAGTGAAATTTTTCCCTGCGTGCCGCCGGACCAAAAACTTGAGTAATTTATAATCCTTACCGGGATTAGATAAACACCCTGATTTATTGAACATTATCCTAGAATGTAATCACCTGCATTCTTCACTGGTCGTTGCCGTGCGTGGCTCGGTGCGCATGATGTCTGCTCGCCTAGATCGCCGACAGGGTGAGCGCGACCACGTGATTCGTTACCGAGCGCATGCGCTGTCGCTCGTCATGTATACCAAGCTGACGACAAAGCACGATGGCGGCTGAAAAAAATTCTCGCCGCATGCATTTCGCAGCTTGACCAAAGTCTGTTCACCGTCCTTCCGTCGAAGCCGGACGTAAGGCCCGGCATGATTCTGGTATTTGAGCTGTTCCTGCTCCGTGGCGCCGTCCTGCCGATGGATCGCTGCGTAGGATGGGGCTGCTTTCCGATTTGCGACGGCGAATTTAATGTCATCGAGGGAAAGTGAGTTCGCTTCGCTTTCGTACGGCTACTTACGCAAGCTACTCGCTCCTTCGCGAGACAATCAAGTTGCATACCTTAGTTCTTAAGCGATACACGCTGTTCGTATGACTACTACTAGCAAAAATATTTGCTTTAAAGAGATTGGCTAAGCTTAGAAATTCTCTTTGAAACTGCTTGCTAAGCGAGAGATGGGAGTTAAAATGTACCGAATATGCTAAAAATGTTATCTATTAAGGAACGCAGTATAGTTCAGGGGCTAATCGTCACGGCATGCTGACCCTGTACATGACACCCCTAACCATGTTATTCATTGCTTGTTTTGTAAGCATGATTTTACTTACCATTTAATTGCATTTCCCTTCGCAGCAAATGTAAAGCGCCTAGAAAGAGATGAAGTTCTCTGAGGGCGCTTTATCAAGTACATTATTATTATTATTATTATTACGATATTCACCGTAAGACGAACGCGTCGCGCTGAGTGGTTGTCTCAGAAACGGCTACGTTTTATCTGTCACCCGTCGAGCTCTAAATGGGAAGGCAGAATGAGCCAATGGCTCTGAATTCAATTAGTAAACAGATGTAATTCCTAAGGTGATAACGATGTGGCAGACAGGAAATTATAATTTAATAGAGACAAATAGTACGAACGGGTGAGCAAGATAAAAATTGTTTAAATTAAAAATAGAGAATCGCCCAAGGTCGTGTGCCCATGGGGTTGAGTGAAGAGACCATTTCACGTCGAGCGACTTGAACCATGGATGCTACGACCATTTTGGTTTTCTGGTCCGGTGCTCTACCGACTGTCGAGAGCTGTTGAGACTACCGCTCCAGTACGTGCGTCAGCATTTACTCAGTGCACTCAGCGCTCTACGCTCAGTGCTCCAGACTCGTGCTCCAGATCCTGGTTTCTGCACATGCGTGCGTTCGTGTGTGAGCGTGTCTAATGCGAGAGCAAGACGATTGGTATGATCCTAGTTTTGATCCTGCATTGTCGGCATTGAGCACGATCTCACCTCGATTCAGCTCAATGATAACTAATCAGCTCCCGCTTCCGGACTGCGAGAAAAAAGCGAGCTGAGCAGGCTGTTCAGCGTGCACGGTACGTTGGCTGCTGGGAACAGGTGTTCGCAATATGAAATCGCGAGAGCACATGGTGTGTAACTTCATAATTTGAACTTCAAAATAAAATACAGACCCTCTTTTCAATTTCTCGCGTTATCTCATCACCGGCTTATATGCTATTAATCAATTTCTTCATCATGCACGCTGTTAGTAACATTTTAATTTTTTTAAGGTATTATGTTCGTATGTGCACCAGTGCTTAGAATGTACATTCAGATGCTCAGCAGATCTGGATAATAGAAAGTTTAACTGCATGTCATAGCATAGCCATTACAGTGCTGCTTACAGTGCATAGCTATTAAAATACAGCCATTACATACTTTAGTCAATCGGTTAGTTGAAGAGCAAAAAATATGCATCCATATTCAGTAGCTACGAATAACCAGTTATTTGAGACATTGATAACGTACTACTTGAGCTGCACAATATAATCATTAGAAAGTAACTAAAATTTCAGTTTGACGCGTCATTTATTTTTGGGCTAGTTTGTCATTCGAAGGACACGAATTGGGCCACAGAGGTAGACTTTTGCTGCTACTGCTGCGGCGAATTTGTAGAAATAATTGTGCCATAAATATCCCCATAATGCTTCACATGAACAGTTTTACAGGCCTCCAGTTGTCTCTTGGCTACATGCAACCGCGTCACTGTTAGGATACTACTAAAACTTAGGGCATTTATAGTTTATGCGAAAGAGCGATAGTGAGTGGGCGCCTTGAACGAGAACAGAGAAATCCACAGCAAAAACAAACGAACAGCTTAAAACTGCTCGGCAGTATAGTATAGTCGAAGTAAGTTGGGATTTGAGTTTCTCGATGTCCTTACCTAGAAAGAGTTAACATATCGATAGGCCTAGGAAGACTATGGAAATTATAATGTAGATGTGGCTCTCGGCCAAGGCTGAAACATCAAGGCAGCCTAAAGACGCCGATCGCCAGGCCAATTGGCCATTGCTCGAGACTAACGCCTTTCAATAGCTAACGCGGCTTCTTTAAATGTCGAAATCGGGCGATCTCAATATGATTTAATGGTATTCTATCTGCGCTCAGCTCCCCAATAAGCGACTGCGAAACGCGTCGATAAGTCTTCTTCGGCATTCAGAGTGCATGAACATCAGAGTACATCGGCGTGCATCATTTTGCATCGGAGTGCATCGGAGTGCATTAGCTGCTCTGCAGCGAGTCATTTCTATGTTAAGGTACAAGGTACCGTTCCTCCGCGGAGAGGTTGACCATCGAATCGACAAGTTTGAAAAAATCGAAAAGCTCATTTCCTCCGACCTCGACCATTGGCTATGCAATCTGTACTTCGAAATCGTCCGGCTTCCAAGGTCAGTCAGTGATGGGCGGGGCGAGCAGACGAGCAAGCTTTCCGCTGCGCTGGCGTCGAAGCGATTCGCTTGTCACCATTCTGCCACAAGTCGGATATGGTTTTCAAGTTTACCTGGATCGTCGCTGCTTTCAGGTATCTGGCTGGGCAGACTGAGTTCGAGGTGGAACTTCAAAACTCATCTGGACAGCTGAACTATCCTGACCGCGTTGACACGCAGGGAGACGAATATCGAGATGGCATCGTTCCCATCAAGCCCGCCGTCAGCGATTCACAGCCGACGCTGGAAGGGTGAGCGAGCGCCTTAAAGCAGAAACGCCTTCCGACGAAGGGCCGTAGCTAGCTAATTACCAGAAAATCTCGGTCTCCGTGGTTACCTCTGCGAGATCTAACTAAGTCTGCCGTGCTCTTCACTGCGAAAGAAGTAGTGCATTGCTTATATGTGTTAGGGTATGAGCACAAAGAAGGCTAGTAAAAAATGAAGCCTCTCCGCCAAATGACCACGGTGAACCCTGTCTCGAAGCACTATTATGACATTAAAGGATTACTGTGATTTATTACAGGATTATCATGTTTCACAAAGTTATTAGGTTTTACCACATGCTTATTATGATTTATTACAATGCCACAATGATTTACTAAAATATTTTTATGTTTTATTAAAAAATTATTATAGTTAATTACATGATTATTAAAATACTATTATGATTTATTGCATGGTTAATATGATTTGTGCAGGATAATTATAATTTATTACGGGTTTTGACGATGACATCAGTTACCCAATTTGTGCAAGTAACTCCGTGCAAGAGCAATGCTCTTACATTTACACCCCTGTATACGTTCGCGTGGGTGTATTCCTTTGTTAGCGTTAAGAGTAGGCGTGTGGGCGTGTCCGTGTGGGCCTGATTGCTCCTGCGATGATCCTGGTTGCTGGATCCGGAGCTCTAAAGAAAAGGAATCTTTGAAACTATAGAACTAGAACAACTTAAAGGCTACTGGGTGATATGAACACGGATTACCGAGGAGGTCCCAGTTCAGCCAAAAGGTGGCCGAACTTGACGTTGCTGCGTTACCAGTTACAAACCCCACAGGGGAGTGCTGATCCTCCTTTCGGATTGGACAGATTAAGGCAGACGGAGCCTGTTTGTTGGCTTCCTTTGATACGTGTACACAAGTACATACATATGCATACCTGCATATTCTGTACGCGTATGTATGCAGATAATGATGATTAAAATAATACATTGGCAGAGCCCCTCAGAGAATTAATCTCTTTCTAGGTACTTGAAATTTTGCAGATATACATTATATGGCCTACAAGTACATATTTAGCACCACAAATTACAAATAAATGTCTATCTCGTCTGTCCTTGTCTTGTAATAAGAGACACGTGTCTTTACAGGATTATTATGATGTATGTACAAGATTATTATGATTTAGCAAATAATTATTATGATTTATTTCAGAATTTTAATGATTTCTTACATGATTACAATAGTTTATTCCATTTTTATTTAGTTAACAATTATTAGAGTATTAATTATTAAAAAATAAATATGATTTATTACAAGATTATAATGATTTATTACAAGATTGTAATAATAATACACTTGATAAAGCACCCTCAGAGAAATCAACCTCTTTCTAGGCGCTTAACATTTGCTGCAAAGAAAACACGATCGAATGGTAAGTGGTATGTATCATGCTTGATAAACAACATGAATAAAATGGTTAGCAGTGACATGCACAGGGTCAGCATGCAAGTGTGGTTAGTGGCAGCATGCACAGTATCAGTACGAATAAGCACATTAAGGACGAATCACAGGGACCCAGTAACCCAGTAAATGCTATCATAAATATGCGTTTTTAAGTTCTTTTTAAATGTGGTCAAGTCAGGGGATATCGTGTCGTAAGTCGGGAGTGAGTTCCAGACTTTGGGAGCATAAGAACTAAATGCACGGTCCAAAGGATTTGAGGTTTGTAAGAGTTCTTGGTAAACAGTTAGATTCCGAAAAGCAGGCGGTACGATGCTTGGCCTGGTGGGGGAGTAGATTAAGGTATTATTGAGATTTATTACATAATTAGGAATTATTACATGATTATAATAATTTATTACATGATTATTTAATTAACGGATTATTATAGTATTATTTATTACAATATTATAATTATTTAATAAAAAATTATTATGATTTATTACATGGTTGTTACAAGATTGTTGAGATTTATTACATAATCATTATGAATTATTACATGGTTATTAGAATTTATTACATGATTATTATTTAATTACAGAATAGTAATTATTTATTACATGATTTAGTACACGATTATTGTGAATTACTACAAGATTTTTATGATTTATTACAAGAACCCGATTATAGTGGAGCACTAATTCTCTCACAAAACTTCCTGCCTCGTGCATGGTTGAAGCCTTAGGAGCCAATGTAGTTTGTCATTTAATGTTGACTGTTCCGGCAATACTGTTTTGGCTTAGTCGTTCTAACATTTTTTCGAAGTACTTTTTACCTTAGCCGTCGGGTTAGTCGTGTTCTGCTTCACATGTTAGCTTAAAATAACTGTTTTGCTTATGGCTAGGCTAAGTAAGAGGCAAAACACTTCACGGCATTAATGCTGACTGTCAGCCTACGAATAAGGTCGCGCTGTTAGTCAGAAGCAACATGACGTAAATGTTAGCATAAGGATCGGGTGGCTTGAACCATTTAGTGAGACTACGGAAAAATATATTGATCAAATTGAATTGACACCGCTCTGTTTACGATCCGGCCATCTTGACCGTTTGCTCACAACCAATATCTTTCTGGCAGAGCTCTAAACAGCCGCACGGCAAAAGGGTCTCCATTCAGAAATCAGTTAACGCGAAATACGGGTGTGGCCATATGTGGCGGTGCCTATATAGCGTTGCCAGCGCCCCTGCATGCTGCAGCCGCGAATGCGCAAAGAGGAAACTGCGACCTTAAAAAAGGCGCACACAGCGCGAGACAACTGAATTCTCATTCTTTTAAACATCAACGTAAACGGCGAGGCAAAGGCCGCGCATACGGTAGGCAGTTAATGAAAAAAAAGATTTCAGACATGAAAGTGCCAAAACTGACCGGCAGCATTCAAGAAATTCAAAGCGTGTGTGCACAGCACGCTTCCAATTCGCTTTCATGGAATAGTGGCGCCTATGGTACGGAGACGAATATGGAGTACCTAACTGCATCATCCCGGAAACATTCAGCGCATGCAGGTGCACAAGGCCCATTGATAAAAACTTGTAATAACATCATATTAAGTCTGCGTAAGGTTAAATGCAAACTCTGCTACTGACCTCTAAAGTCTCAACCCCAAAATCCATATCGCTGTTGTCTCAATTGGGTCGCTCCCACTGCAGCCCCGATAATTCTCACGTTTCTTACGGGCTAGTGCTACTTTTCGCATGCTCTAAGCTCTATTAGCGCTGCATTTTGCATGCTCACAATGCTCGCTTTCTTTCTAAAGATGAGCGGACAAGCAGACGCTGTCTCAAATGCGCAGCTAGTGTCAACGTAGAAACGGGCAGGTAGCCTCAGAATGAAAGCACGCAGCTAATCACCTCGTCAGGGTTAACTAGCCGGTGCGAATCTCCGAGAAAGCTGCGGACCGAATTCATTCCTGCATATCGCGATCGCGAACCTCGCGGGAGCAGCCTGGCGCCGCCGCAGAAGCGAAACATCCAAATATCGCCAAATGGCAGCCAACGCAGGCATCGCAAGCTCTTTTGCCAGCCAAGCGTGGCTCGACTATAGTCATACCGCTAACGACCGGATGTTGGAGGGGAACTCTGGGATCTCTGCTGAATCGGCCGCCTCGAATTTTCCTCGTGGACTCGGGTTTTGGTGAAGCTATCGATGGCGAGCATTCACAGTAGGACTCTCACGCTAGCGAACGCGCCAATAATGCAACAGCAGCTTCTTGATTCATTCCAGTGACTTTTCTGCAAATAATCTCCGTCAGCTGCAGTCGGCATCGATGAGGCCAATCTCGGAGGCCGGACCATCGAACAGGAATCCACTTCCGAGCGTTACCTCGTCTTCGCTGGGCAGCCTGGACGCGAAGACTCCTTACAGCAGCCGCGAAAGGAGGGCGGCTGAAAGTGTAAGAGATGGGCTCGTGGATGGTCACGTGTTCAGCAGCGGAAGCTACGAAAGATCTTCGCCCTTCTAGTCCACCGGGTCCTTCTTGAGCTCATAACGTCTCGTCTGGGCATCGCTGGCTCTGCATTGCAATGATTTAGATCTTATCTCAGTGGTAGGGAGACTTCTGAGCATTGACCTCGATGGGCAATAGTCATTCCACGAGCTTCTATAATACTGGATACCCCGGGATCTATGCTTAGTCCACTTCTTTTCACAATCTATATTCTCCTCCCTTTTGCCAACATAATCTCTAAGCACAATCAAGGCTTTCATTTTTATGCAGACGACACAGCGTGCTAATATCCTTCTCAGCCATCTAGCAAAGCCAACTTTCCCAACTCTGTTGCAGCCAGCGTGTATTGCCGATATTCGCACCCGGATGGATTCAAAATTTCTCAAATTGAATGACGATACAATGCAATTAATAATTACAGGAATCCTAGTGTTAATCAGAACTTAGTAAGCGTATCACTAAAAATGAGGCCAGATTATCCTCTGCCGCGTCTGCGAGAAATAAGGGTTCGCTGTTACAGAAGAACTATTCACAAGACGACACATAAGCTCCACAAAAAAGTCTGCCAACTTTCAGTTTCTTAGCATTGCAAAAATTTGGCCCTGCTGAGATAAGGATACCAAAGCCAAGCTGGTCTTTGCATTTGCGACACCCAGACCAGATTTCTGTAACTCACTATTTCACCAGGTCTTCACGCCTGTGCGACTTTTACATTCGGTACAAAACTGCTGCTTGGCTTGCCTGCAGTGTACATCACAATGACCGCATTACACCACATCTCAATGACCTACATTGGCCCCTCATCAAACCGCGTATACACTTCATAGTTTTGTCATTTATTTTAACCTCTCTTCATTCTCTTGTTCCGGATTACTTATAAGAGCGACTTCCCTAACAGGCCAGGCACCGCACCAATCGCTCTTGTGACTCGAGCCGTTCAGCGTTTCGTTTAATCAACCTCAATAATTTTCTGACTGAGACTTTAGCTCGTATGTCCTCGAAGCCTAGAACTTACCACTGACGTCACGAGATCTCTGATATCCCACTATTAATAACTGACCTCTTGTCCACGAGACTGCACCCTGATATCCATTGACCATTGATATCCGTTATCCATTCATGTTTCAAGCACACCCCATCGACGAATCCATATACCCATACAAGGCTTTCTTAAGTTGACTTTCCGTTCACTTATTTAGGCCATTTCAAAGATTTGTTCTTGGAGTGCCTGGGAAAAGACGGTCTTGGAATCTTCAGTTCAGCTATAGACCGAGCCAAGCAGTCGTTAATCTTGCCGTCAAGCATTTGTCGTTCGCTTTTCCTGCTTTATCTCTTGCGACGTCATAACGGCGCCGCAGGCAACCGGAAAGAGACAGCGAGCTGCACAGCTACTCGCACAATGTCCGACGTTTGAGCATTCTTTCGTGCAGCCCAAAATCAAGCAGCGTCCGATGACGACATATGGCTCCCGATTTGCAAAGAAGGAAAAAAAGGTCAAGGTGCACGACACGGACTCCAGCAGTGGCGACGAGGAGGAGGTCGTCGAGGATTGTGCCCAGAAAGAAGACGAGTTTCTCCCAGTTCCCGGCGAGACAGGACTATTTTACAAGGTAAACAAACAAAACTCTGCACTTGGTGATCGCGCGCATCTTCTTGCTCCCAAGAATTAGCAATTACGTCGGCGCTCTTTCAAGGCAACCTAATGCAATAGCATAAATCGCCACACTCATCACTTTTGACATCAACACTTTTGAGGTCAGCTTGACAGAGATGTGCTGGTTGTGATGGCGGTTGGATAGCTCAATGCACCAGCTTAGTATGCGTTTTAATGCCAATAACTTGATGCGGAGAGTTAGAGAAGGAGGAAGAGAAAGAGAGAGAGAGAGAGAGAGAGAGAGAGAGAGAGAGAGAGAGAGAGAGAGAGAGAGAGAGAGAGAGAGAAAGTCCGATCAGGGCGAGCGGCAGGCAGAGAAGGGTGCGTTCGCTTAGCCTAAGCTCGGAGGGTAGTGAGTGTGCAAGCCATTGGCAGTCACGTGATTTTCCAGACGCCGCCCGAGTCAGGAGAGGGAGGGCTGAGGCTGGCTAATCGCTAGCCACCAGCTCAGCCTGCTAGTTGATTAATGTGTCCAGTTGCAGGCTGAGAGAGCTGGAATGCCAGAAGCTTCGGCTTTCCGTTGACGTACGTTGAGCGGCCGATAGCCGCTACAGACGCACTGGTACTGGACACGTTTAGACAATGGTGTAAAGTGTCTGGTTTCTTCCATTGAGCAAACTACTATTCCAGAATGTGGAGCGTGAAGGAACCCATTGGCCTAGAGTTCTCGTCGGGAGGAGGCGAATACGAGCAACGAGAACAGCTAAAGCTCATGATAATCTGCCTATTGAATTACAGTTTTTTGCTCTATCAACAGAATAGTAGCTGATTTAACAACCTCATTTGCAAAGCGGCAGAAGAGCCTTGATGGCCATCACTGCCGCTTGCATATGGCAATAAAGGATAGCCAACTGCTTCGACCCTCGACATCGGTCGTGACGTGCGGGCACCTTACTTCCTGGGCTATCCCGGCGGCCTTTTATCACAAGCTGCGCGAGCTGCTCCATGGGACAAGAGAAGAACAGAAAATCTTGGAGTCCTTCCTGAGACGAGTAAACAAACGGGCAATCTTTACAACGTCGCACGAGCACAAGGAGCAATCCATCGAAACCTATTCTCACCGAAACGTGTACTGGCTGATCCTTACCAGCTTCTTCGCTCGCTCGTTTCCATTTATTTCGCAGGGAAAGCGAGCGGTGGCGGTCTTAGCACTTCAACCATGCCCCAACCCTAACGAATGGCGGAGTGTGTTCGATGGCTTCTGCTTCCGGCAGCAGCTGGTTTGGCAAAGTGACTGGCCATCGGACCAGTCTGGATCGCTAGCAGTTCCGCTTGTAATGCTACGGCTAGAGAAGGGCCGCGGCGACACGTCGGCCAAGGCACTCCGCCATGTGGCAAGCCGTGATGCTTGTGATGATAGCCCCATGGCAAGAGTCGGCGACTCTCGCTATTATGCCACTGCTCGGTGCGGAATAATGGCTAGCTAGGACATTCCGGTCGGTCGCAACTTTGAGTAGAGTCTCGCCCAGCCGCCTCGGCGTCTCTTCCCTCGATAGCCGAGCTAGAAGTTTTCTCCACTCATCGCCGCAATCCCGCAATCCGCTAGGCTGCAGCGAAATCTTCGCTGCAGCCCATTTCGCAATGGTATTATAAGCTCAACGGCCGGAAAACGACTGACGCCGTGGCGCTCTGGCCCCTTTCGAGGCCTTTAACTCGGGTGACTCGCTCGCTCTTCTTTCTCATCGCATCGCCTTGCGACACGCGCACTGCGATTTCTCTGCAGCGACACGATCGAAATCCATTTGACATATACGGAAGCAAAATGTGCACTCTTCTGCCTAAGACGGACGTCCTGATGCCGAAAGTGGAGAAGAAGAAGCTGACGCCCGCACAGGAATTGCTCCAGCACACCGTCAGCGTCAAGTGAGTAGGCAGCGTTTCGTGCTTCGCTGCCGTGCAGGCAGGAGAGCTAACCTAAGAGCGAGCGACTTCATTTAAGCGGACAGCTCATCTTGCCACGTGCTAGTGATAGTAATCATGATGGTAATCATAGTCATCCTACGAATCTCTATCTGTAACTCCACGAAGCCAGAGACTGAGCGGATGTTTTGCAAGAGATTTTGCTGTTGAACACTCGAAGCCTAAGAGGCTTTTGGTGCGCACACGGTAGCCTACAGACTTCGTCTCACGAAGCAAAGAGAAAGTGAGAAGCATAGCGGAGTCAGACGGGCTGTCAGAGAAGTGAGCAACGTGGAAGTAGCAGCTCAGGTTGGCAGCAAGGAAGGAGATGTCGTTGCGCAAGAATCTCGTAGAAGTGAGATCCACACTCTGGGACCTAGCAGAGCAAAAGCTTCTGTCGCCAACGGTCTTCAGGCGGAGGAGTGAAGAAGCTAATTCACTGTCCACAGAGGAACTGGGGGCGATTTCAACACATGGGACGCCAAGCATGGTGAGGGAAAATGGCGTAGTATGGGGACACCATCTTTAGTGCTCCAGTTCTGAGCCTTTCCTTGTAAGAGGGGCTAAAATCTTTCAGATTCCTCTACCTGCGGAATGGCTTAAAAATTTAACATCAAAATAGGCTGCGAAACAGGCACGACTGACGACCATGAAGGCAGAAAGTGGCCAACAGATCTTGAGGGTGCAGCATTTTCGTTCACAGCAGATGGTCTAGCCTAACACTGCAGTGAGACAAAACGAACAGACGCCCTGCCCTGCTTTCGCCCAAATGTTGAGGTGCTCGCCTTCAACAACCATTCTAATAAGTCATAGGAGATTTCAATCTCAATTTCGGTAGCCCAACTGATCTGATGTGGTCCAAGACCTTTGAAATTTAAAACTATTTCTGCCTCTATTCTCACATTCAATACTTCTGTAATTCACCTTTACCAGATCTTCCGGCCTGCTTAGTGTGGCTCTTGCATTGGGTGTACAACTCTGCAGCAAGGCTTGTCTGTCTTGAACGTCGCAGTTGCCACATGACACTACTTCTCACCGATGGGCACTGGATCTTCGTCAATCAGGGTAAAGACTTCAAGGCTCTTTCCCTCACTTTTAGGTCCCTTTGTCCTATACGTCCGTTCTACCTACCTGAACTGCTTACCAGTGTGGTTAAACACCTCTTTTTACATATCATCCGCTTCTACGACTCAAGGACGCGAGGAGGCGGAAACTGGTGTGGCAGTTAAGCTAAGTGGGAACGAGCCAAGTCGGGCCGGGCCTTTGAGGTTGGATGGAGAATTGTGCTCTGTATCCATTGCTCGATCGACCGGGAGCAATAGCTCCTTCACCAACGGCTAAAGATGGCGGAACCTCTGGGATTTTTTGAATAGCTTTGCAGGCACATTCATCACGAGCCGCTGAGGCTTAATGACTTCTTTTGGCAGTGCAGCCAAAATATCATTGCAATAATGCAGCTTAGACAGAACCAGGGAGCTAATTAAATTGCCACAGTGAAAGACAGACGTAATCTTAGACGAGGATCGAGCGTGACGGCTAGCTATAGAGGCAGTCTTTTTAATGAAGCTTTCAAACTGCAAGCTGTTATCAAAGAGGACAACTAAGTTTTGCGCATGCTGACGGTCGCACTGAGGCATCAATAGTTAGAAGAGCGAAGTCTGCTAGGTCAGCCACGCGTGTGAGTAGTGCGCCGCGAGTAGCAGTTCAGCTTAATCATCTTTTACCTCAAGGAAGATGGCCGACGTTCAAGACCGAATGTCTGCAAGGCAAGCATTCAGTTTATAGGTCGCACCAGCAGATTCCGACGGTTTAGATGGCAATCATCAGCATAAAACATAGACAATCTCACGACATGAACAACTTTTTCCAGAGGCTCCGTATAACTAGAGAACAGAAAAAGACCGACAACTAATCCTCGTGGGACTCCACAGGTGATGAGCGGGCCGGGTGATTCAGATGTCACCACCACACGACAGGGATTGAATGCGATCGCACGAGTATGATTTGAACGACGCCAGTGCTGCCTCTTCTGCCAGGTCGTTCAGCGATCTCCATATCCACATCCATATCCATATCCATATCCAGCTTAAGTACGATATCGCGATCAATAGTGTCAAACGCCGCCGATAAATCGACCAGGACAAGGGCAGCAACATTACCGCCGTCGTTGCTGCTTACGGTTAGGGTGTTACGAAACAGAGCAGCTTAAGTGGAGTGGTATCGCTTCAATACCAACTGCAATTTTTCCGACAATTCATTCTTCTCAACCTTTTTATGTAAGCAACTTGGCAATAATCTTCTCAAGGATCTCGGACAGAAAAGGAAGAAGATGGTCTGGTAGGACTAGGACCTCTGAATCTAACCCAGGCTTTATTAGTATAGGTCGAACGATGGCCGGTTTGAAAGACTTTATCATAATAATGATAATAACAATAATGCACCTGATGAAGCGCCCTCACAGAGAACTTAATCTTTTCAGGGCGCTTTACATTTGCTGCAAATGGAAACGCAATTGAATGGTGAGTAATATCATGCTTGATAAACATGAATAACATGGTTAGGGGTGACATGCACAGGGTCAGCATGCAAATGTGGTTAGTGGCAGCATGCACAATGTCAGCACACATAAGCACACGAAGGACGAATCACAGGGACCCACTAAATGCTGTCCTAAATAGGTGTGTCTTTAAGTTATTTTTAAATGTGGTCAGGTCAGGGAATGTTCTGACGCAAGTCGGGAGGGAGTTCCAGGCTTTGGGAGCATACGAACTAAATGCACGGTCTCCAAAGGACTTGAGGTTTGTACGAGGTATTGGTAGACTGTTGGATTCCAAAAAGCGGGTGGTACGATGCTTGGCCTAGTGGGGGAGAAGATCTGACAGGTAGACTGGAGCCAAAGAATGAAGTGACCTAAAAGTGAGCGACAAAACCTTGAAGTCAATTCGTTACTTGACTGGTTGCCAGTGCAGGTCGGCGAGAAGTGGTGTGATGTGGCAACTGCGACGCTCACGACAGACAAGCCTAGCTGCCGAGTTTTGCACCAGCTGTAATCGCCTGATTGCACAACCGGTAGGCCAGCAAGCAGTGAGTTACAGAAGTCAAGACGGGATGTCACAAATGCATGGACCAACTTAGACGTGGTATCCTTATCTAAGCAAGCCCGAATTTTAGCCATGTTATGTAGCTGAAAGTAGGCAGACTTGACTGTGGAGCTGCTGTAGCCGTTTAACGAGAGGTCACATTGGAACATGACACCTAGATTTCGAGCTGATTCAACGCGAGATATGCTGGCAGAGCCAATTTAGAGCGTCAGCCTTTCCAATTTAAGAATCACACTGCGTTTGCCCATAACTAATAAGTTAGTTTTACCATCGTTTAGTTTTAGAAAATTTGCTGCCATCCATGTGCGGATGTCATCAATACATGCAGAAAGGGAGGTGAGAGAATTCGAGGTACTCGAAGGCTGGAAGGGATCAAAGCACAGGTACAAATGAGTGTCATCCACATAGAAGTGAGAAAGCCTAGATTGTGCTTGGCAATCACATCAGCAAGAGGGAGAGTTTAAACCGTGAAAAGAACCGGACCTAGCACGGAGCCCTGAGGTACTCCATATTTCAGAGGTACTTCAGATGATGTTTGTCCATTCACGTCAATACTCTGGAGTCTCCCACTGAGATAGGACCTGAACGATTGCAGAGCTGTACTAGTGATGTTCAGGCGAGATGAGAGGCGCTCAAGAAGAACTTGGTGATCGATAGTATCAAAAGCTGCCGAAAGATCAAGAAAAACAAGCAGAGATACTCTACCAGTGTCTGCATTCTTAAGTAGGTCGTTGTACACGCTAAGCAAATCTGACTCTGTGTAGTGATTAGCTCTAAAGCCAGACTGGAACGTACAAGCAAGGTTTGAAGTTTTAAAATACGAGTCTAGCTGGTCTGCCACGACCCGTTCCAGTGTCTTTGATAGGAATGGTAGAAGGGAGACTGGGCGGTAGTTGCTCAAGTTCTCTTGGTCTAGTGTCGCTTTCTTGAGAAGTGGCCTGACTACAGCTTTTTTGAAAGGTTTTGGGACGTGACCTGAGGCTAATGACACATTAGTTACGTTGGGATAACCCCACTATCCAGAGAAGCATTAACACTGCGATTTATAGCTGGACTAAACTCTTTTGTTTCTCGCTGAGAACCGCAGAGGCAATGGTATTGGGTCTTCAGGGTCTCTTTGTACTAGACTTGATTAATATATAATTCATTATATATTCATTATATAGCGTCCCAAGAGAACTTAATCTCCATTCAGGCGCTTCACATATGCCTCGGGCTCGAGCCCACGACCTCAGTCAAACCTTGGTCGGGGCGAGCACCTTAACCACTCGACCAAACCAGCTCGGCATTAAGGCAATCACTTCACAAACAGAAACCCTGAGGATTTCATAATGGAGGTCAAATAATGCGACTCGAATTTGGTCGTAATCGAAGGTAGCTTTGTGGGGTAGGAATATGTGCCATGCTGTCACAGAAGAAGAAGGTGGAAAAAAATAATATACGGGCGATGAGACCACTCTGAGTTGTCAAGCAAATGATTTACAGTCTTTTAAATTTTTTCTCGGGCTGAGTGGCAGAGCTTCCGCTTTCGAGTAAAAACAGAAAAGAAGCCACGGCTTCTGGGTTCAAAGACACGGAGAAAGTCTTTGAATAAACTGGCGTCAAATCGTCAAACCCAGACTGGGTCTTGGAGTGAACTAAATAAATAAATAAATCCTAGCTGATTAAACAGCCTCTTTTTGTATAGCGACAGAAGAGCCTTTACGGCTATCACCACCGCTTGCAGTGGTGATAAAGAATCGCCCACTGCAGGAATCGAACCCACGACCTCGGGACCGAGATCGTGAAAGCAACCGCCTTACCTACTGTGCCATCACGGCTCACTAGAACTTAAACGCCTCTTCAAGCGGCGTTCCGACGTCCCGACCCAGTTCCGACGTTCCGACCCAGACGGCGTGCCGACCAAGACTCGCTTCAAGCGGCGTTTAAGCCTGCTTATTGCATGGATAATCTACTGAGGTTTTCGTCAGTAAATTGAAGGGAATCTTTAAGACTCAAGATTAGATGAGATGGTACTCGGGAAGATTGGATGCTCTGGAACCGACCTCATAGCCGGGAGCAGTCGACTATCTATGCGAGCAGAGTGCGGAGCCAGAGCGCGTAAAATGCTGAGTCAAAATCTTCAATAATCTTCTTTCCACATCGCCGAGGTGCGGTCAGCACTCCGCGACCGCCTCCGCAGCAAACCGCCCTCGTCGTCGCCTTTGGCACCGTTGGCTTGAATCTGGTTCTTGATGGCAATAATCTCAAGTGGCCATGGACCTCGCTCGCTTTTGCAAATAATTTTTTAAATCTATAACTCAATGACGTTTCTGCTATTGTGGTATCGTTCATCCTTACATAGTTCAAGAAGTTACGCGAAAAACTGTGCCGGAAGTTACGAAGGGACTCCTTCGGGCCGGATTTTTCCGAGGAACTCTTTTTTTGCCGGGTTGCTGTAGTCTTTCTAGTGTTTTGCTGGTGCAGCTTTAATGCTCCGTCTTCGGACTCGGGCGAATAGGACCACTCTGAGAGCCACTCCCCTTTCACCGTCGGCCCCTTCGGACAATGCCCAACGGTTGGTTGGTCTTGGGCCTTCGAGTACGGTAATTTGAGATTAGCATCAACCACGTAAAAGAAAAATACAGAGTCTAATGCGAATATATCTAGAATGTACACACGTGCAATGATGCTCTGTTCTTTCCCTGACTCTCGAGACGTGTGGCGCCACCATCACTGTGACGTGTACAACAAAGACTCAAGTAGGAGAGAAGTAGGTAGGAAGCACGACTCACCGCGTAAATCCACCTTTTTTATACGCGGCAAGTCTTGCTTCTGTCCTGTTTTGGTCTTCCTTCTTATAGGAAGTTTACATAGTTATCCCCCCCCCCCCGTCTTGGTGTAGCGGGATGGTGCTTGCACTTCACGACCTGGGTCGTAGGTTCGAGTACGGTAGTGGTTGACCCTTTCTTGACCTCTGCCAGCGATGGCTGTAGCCATGAAGGCTCTTCTGCCGCTATATCCACTAGGCTGTTAAATCAGCTTAACTTTTGCTTTGAGAGGATTGTTCATTTAAGGCAGTTTTGATGATACGAATTATAAGAAGCAAGGTGTTCATTACATGAAGTACTTTTTTCATACAACGAAGAGCGTAGCTTTGCATTGCACATGCAGAACTACGGCAATGATCCGCTATATTGTATATTTTGCCACCTATGTCTATGGAGTCTGTCATAGGGAGATTTTTCTCTACGCACACCGTGGAAATGTTATCCTCCAATTGCTTTCAATCGTTCTCTTTCGATCTCGCGCTGAATTCCTACGTTCTGTCTTTTAATGTAACCACCGAGCCTAATTTCATAGTCGGTTTGCGGACAGCTTATCATGGCCGGTCGGTAAACCGGAAAGTGCAAGCCACACAGGTTCTCTTTAAAATAACCTCACGCTTACTATGCGGCCTGTGCTATCAACTCACCCTCTTCCTCTGACCTCGCACTGACCTCGCATAGCATAGCATCTGTAGGACTAAGGTTTGCGAAGGTGACCAAAAATCACGGTTACCATGTGCCAGAGCTTCGAATGCGGTTCAACACCAATCCTCACTTTCACAGCGTGCCAGATGCCCGATGCGAAAAACTGACCCTCTTCAAGTGGAAATGCATTTCGGGGTTGTACCTCGGCACTGAACTGACGTTTCTGCTGAACCTGTTGCACTGCAATCATAAACGGATTGCTAATGGCCCGATCGTTTGACGCGATTTTAATCGAGACCCCACGATTTGACTCGTTTTTCAGCTCTCACTTTCCACAGAATTAGGCAGCCGAGAGTTATTGCTGTAAAGTCCAAGGTCTTTAAAGTTTTATCGTCCGATGAAGATGTCGCCCCACCGTGGGCTCACCAAGAAATTCGCCAAGGTGTTGAATCCGTTAAGGGGGGGATAGTAGGTACTTTGACCTTGACCTAGCCAGCCAATCGTAGCGGGCCTGGTGTCTCTTCTGGGACACGACACCTAGCCTAAGGACACTGCAGGGCTGTGGTCACATTCGCTGAGCGGCAGTTCCCTTCACGCTGCCACTCCTTCGCAGTGCTGCCACCCCTTCGCAGTGCCGCCATCCCTTTTGAAGTGCTGCCATCCCTTTCGCAGCGCCCGCCCGCCGCAGCAGTTTCGCATGCATCGCTGGCTATTGAGTGCTCCCAGAGGGATCTTTAAGCGACTGTATGAAGTGGCTCTGCGACGAGCAATAGACCATTTGTATTAAAGAATGCTACAAACGGGTAAAAATGCTGGCTCGAGTCAAAAGTATACAGTAGCGATTTTTGCTAAAACCACTTTGCTTTCTTTCAGGCATATGTTAAGTGCATAGACAAAGAGTTCACCATCTTAGGGCTCTACACGAATTTTTTTTATATTATTATTGTTCACAATCAAGTTATCCTGTATTTCAAGACAAGCATAGTGAACGCGTCCGCATGCACGCAGATGCTTCGAGCTGGCTCGGCTGCTTCGTTTCGCCACTGAGTCGCTCGCCACGTGCGAGAGCGCCTCCGTGTGTCGGAGGCGCTCTCTTCGTATCCGTAGCTTCGTACCTCGATCGTATCGGTGGTCGGTGATATGCGTATTTTAGGCAAGCCTTCTCGGACAAGGGCCACCTACCTAATCCAACTTCAAAGCGCATGTCGTACGTCGGTCGACAGTTTCTCTCGGAAATCGGACTGTCTCGCTGCTTTAGCGCCGAGTTCTGGATGATGGCGATTGTCTTCATTTTCACGTTCTTCCTGCGAATTTTCACGCACTACATCGGCCAGTGGTTGGTGCTGACGAGCATTAAAATTAACATCAACAAGTGAGTATTGTCATTGTTCGAATGTCACTTCCAATTCAAATGGGCGAATCGTCGGAAGGCTGGGCACCGTTGCTCCGATGCTGATGACTGATCCGGCAGTGCGTTAGAACTGGACATACGAGCCATTGATTGTCACCAGCGGATTGCTCGTTTGCATGAAAGTAGTTGCCATCATCTCCCACCGCACGAGTAGGTTCCTGGCATAACTGTATTATAATAACGATAATACTAATAATATATTTGTATAGCACCCTCGGAGAACTGAATATATATATATATATATATATATATATTTGAATACATTTCTAGACACTTTAAATTTTCTGCAAAGGTAGCACGATTGAAAAGTTAATGGTAGCATGCTCAGTGACAACAAGTATAAAAAGGTTAGAGTTGACGAGCATAGGGTCAGCATGCACATGTGATTAGTGGCAGAATGCACAGTGTCATCACGCGTAAGCACACAAAGGACTAATCACAGGGACCTACTAAATGCCGAGATGAGTAGATGCGTTTTTAAATCTTTTTTTACACGACAGAATGTGTGTTAACTAATTTTCTGCATCGACAGGATCTTTAAGACTTCTTCTTCGATGATTCGAAAGCTGTCATGACGCTTTTTCTCACTCTAAAGAATTGATCAGAAGGAAATAGGGACTTTGAATTAAATAAAAAATAAAAATGTGTAATAAGATTCCTTCTCAATGGCAATAATATTCTTTAGAAATGTGGGTCTTTCAACCAGCACCATGGAAGCTGGAATTGGAGGGACACCTTTAAGCCACCTGCCGGGCTATCCACCTTTTATCCACCTGCCGGGCTATCCACCTTTTAGCCACCTGCCAGGCTATCCACCTTTTATCCACCTGCCGGGCTATCCACCTTTTATCCACCTGGCAGGCTATCCAGGAAGAATCTAAACTTGGCAGGGACTTCCTGGCCAAGGGTCTTCTGCACAGCTTTCAAATTCTTTCTTATTTTTGATCTTTCAATGAAACGTATTCATACTCCTAAACCTAAATAATTGAGGTTTTCCTTCATTCTCGCACACGGCTACATTAAGCGTCCCATGTTCTTATGATGTTAGGTGAGCTGTCTTTGGCTTCTTTCCTCCCAGTTAGTTCCTCCTAGCTAGTCGACATTTCATTCTATTCTTGAATAGTGCCTCTCATCCATTCGATCGTGCTCCCTCTGCAGCAAATGTAAAGAGTCAAGAAAGAGACAGAGTTCTCTGAGGACGCTTTATCAATTATATTGTTAGTATCACTATTATCCCCTAATCGGCAACTTCTTTATTGCTGCCAATAGCTTCTATTTCTTATCCTAGTTATCGGTAATACAAAAGCATACTGCTGCTGTGCAATCGAAATTACTCGTAAATCTCGCTAGCCGTGAATTTTCCTCGTTTCTGTGTCGCACATTAGTCGATTGCTTAGCACCCGCTTTCCATCGTTGATGCGCAGAATATATATATATATATATATATATGTGTGTGTGTGTGTGTGTGTGTGTGTGTGTGTGTGTGTGTGTGTGTGTGTGTCTGTGTGTAAACAAATGAAATATAATCAGCGCCCCAAGAGGACGTAATCTCTATTCAGGCGCCTCGAGTATACCGCGGTGCTCAAACCCACAACCTCGGGCGGCAATCACGTTAACCTTGACCTTGGCCAAGGCGAGCACCTTAGCCGCTGGGCTGAATCAGCGTGGCTCATTTCGTCGAGTAGAACTGGTTTCTGCCAGCGGCGTGGTCGGAATTTCGGCCAGAAGGGCACTGCAGACCCCCCCTGCCCACCAACGTGAGCCCATCGGCTGCCCATGGCGTTCGTTCAGTGTCGTCAGCACTTTGGCTTATGCCCCACAGGTTCGAATTCTTGCCGTACACCGTGACACTGGCTTACCAGAACAGTCTGCTCTCGACTTCAGAGGAAATGATCATGGTGATCGTCGGTCCTCTGCTCATATTTGGCTGCTTTGTTCTGGCGGTCATTGTGAGCTGGCTCAGCCAGCTAGTGCTGGGCACTTTTCCGGACATCGGGTCCAAGTTCATCCTCAACTACGGCATGCAGTCTTTCTTTGATCCCATATTCATACTGATTGTCGACGCCTGCCTGGGGGTAAGGAGCGCAGGGGCGTCAGCGGCAGCAGCGGTGGCGGCTCGTAGGCTACGTCGCAGCCTCGGCGAGCTGAAACTAGATACTACGGCCTTGAACCTTGAACTCGCACAACCTTCGCAGCCGATGCTTCGGGCTGACGTTCGGTCCGCGCCAGTGCGCTCTAGCTTCTTACTCTATTCGCGCAGACGTACATGACTGATCTCGTTGAAAAGAAAGGCGGAGACAACGCCATTGCCGACTCGGCGAAGCTGTACTGGTACTTCCTGCGCACCGAGGGCAGCGGCGTGGGCGGCATAGCGCTGACGGCGATCGTCTACGCTTTTGTCTTCTTCGCCTCGATAGCGGTGCTGTACATGTACTTCCTGAGGTACTGCGCTGGCGCCCTGCGAAAGTAGCCGCGGGCACTAGGCGGCGGCGCGAACTGGCCGTACGTCCGCCGTGTGGCTCACTCGTTTGGCCGATGAGCGAGCGACGGCGGCCGCTCGATGTTTCAAGGCTGCACAACAACGGCAGAATGCTGGACGTCTACTGGCGCCTGCACAGCGCCGAGGAGGAGATGCTCGTGCCGTACGACCTCGAGATGTCGCATCACGAGCTGATGTACATCGTGAAGAAAGCGGAGCAGTGGCGCGGCGAGGAGGGCGAAAGGCGCAAGGTCGCCGTGTACGACTTCGTCATGGAAGAAGTCGACGACGAGGACGAGGCAAGCTTTTTCGGGAAAAGAAGCGCGCGCGCAGCCTTTCGGAAGTTTACAGCTCTCTCGGAAACCAGTCGGAGAATTAAGTGCTCGACGATTTTATCTTTTAGACAGGTTACTTGTTAGGATGGCAGGTTTAGGAATTCAATATGTAGATACAGATAGCTCCGCGGCAAACTCCAATAGCGTTTCTGCCGAGTCTAACCAAATTCTTGCTTATTTTCTCTGGCAAGATCGAACCGGTGGCAACCATGAGCGTCTCTACGTTAATAATTGAAATTAATAACAATAATAATAGCACACTTGTTATAGCGCCCTCAGATAACCCAATCTCTTTTTAGGCACTTTACATTTGCTGAAAAGGGAGCATGATCGAATGGTTAGCATGCTTAATAGTAGCATGCTTAATGTCACAAAGCATAACATGTTTGGAGGTGACATGCACAGGGTCATCATGCAAATATGGTTAGTAGCAGCGTTGCTCTAGAATGCTGACCTAAGCGCTTTACTTGCCTGCCTTAGCGTGCAAGTCACCAATCCTTGGGTACAGATGCTCCAGTAGCGAGCTTTAAAGCACGCACGGATAGAGATTACATTATCTTAAGGCGCCATACGAACGACATACTGTCGATGTTATCCAAACAAAGAAAGTCACGCTGCTTGAGAGGCACTTTTAAAAAGCTTTTTATATTTATTTTAAATGATGAAAACAGAATACATTGGAATGTATTATCAAATTTAATAACATAGAAAAAGACGTTTACTAATCATTGCATACATTTAACCCCTGTACAATATTAAAATATGCTCATAGCCTATTGGCTATTTCCGCTGGTCAAGCAGAGGATCCATCTTTATATCCTGTTATTTGTACGCACCAATGTCAGCACGGCTCAGACTTCACTTTCTTCCCGTATCGAATGTTTTGCTTGGGGTCGAAGCTCGACCCCGTCTCGAGCCGACAGATCATGCGAGCACGTATTCTTTTCAATCACATGTCATTGGGTATTAAATGCTCAGTCTGCCCATTGGTCAGCGGATATCTGTGTCGGTTTCTGCCGAACTTCAACGACAAAAATTGCCACTAATTAGGCCAGTAGAATGTATCATAAAATGAGCAAATGCGCAGGAGCTAGAAATTCAAGTTGTCGCTTATCATCGAGAATGCCTTGTACGAAGCTCTTCAAGTAGCTAGCGGCATGGAGGTTGAGGATGGCAGCCAGCGGAGGTGGGGGAGGGAAGGAGAGAGAGAGGGAGGGAGAAAACTTTCTTGCTTCAACTGAGAGGGGCGCGGAACTATTAAAGAGACTCGTTTTGAACGGATTTGAACGACGTGTTAGCAAGCATAAAAAGGCTCTTGCAGTTGCGAAGAAATTCAGGAGACCCGTTGTTGCCAGAGACCCTTCTTTTCGCTTTGAAGATTGATGGCCACTTAAATACGGTTACGCAATGTGGGTTAACTGACGGTGCTTTCCTGCTGCCGAAAGCTCTCTCTGCCTCGGCGGGGCGCCATATGCAGGCAGGTACGTTTGGTAGCGGGTAGGCGTTGCTAGACGAGCCACTCTGTCTGCTGCAGAACTCGCCTGGAGAAGAGGCAAGAGCTGGAGGGAAGGCGGCGGGAAAGAAAGGGGTCACCAAAGAGGTCACCACGCACATCGCAGTACACACCATCCACCTCGACGGCCTTCGGGAGCTGTACAGGCAGTTCCTTCGTTTGCCGGATGGAGCCATCATCGAGGTGAGATCTCCTTCGAAGATTTGTATGGGATGCTTTGTTGCCCAGCAAACTGTGGCACAGCGGCATGAATGAACGCCACCGCGAGAAAGCGAATCGCTTTACATCTCAGCAAAGATGCTTAATTTAGAAAACCGAGCTCGAAGTAGTCAACTTTTCAAAAATAAATCGTCTGGGCTCGCTTTGGCACAGGCAAGGAATGTATTCGAGAAGCACAAAGGAACTTTCACTAATTGGAAAAGCGAATGTTAATTTTATATTAACGTGTGTGGCAGATCAGAACCGCAGTCTGCATGGCGGACGGAGGTACATAAGGATAAGTTGACGCTGATTTGTGGCGGTGAAATCGTCTAGTACTTTCTCTCTCTCTTTTTACAGGTGTTTGGAGACTTATCGTCTGTGCCTGGACTGGATAAAAGTGTCACCAAGCTGCTCGCCCAGGGCGACAAGCCAACTGAAGACGGCGTGCCCTCGGCGGTAAGTAATTATGAACAGTGCGTGAGTTTTTAATTGCGGTGGAAAACACTTTGGAAAACTGCGGATGACTCATACTAACAGTGGCTACATTCAATCAGTAGAGGATTGGTTCTGAATACGCATAATAATAATAACTAATAAAAATTACACAGCTGATAAAGCGCCCTTTGAGAACTCAATCTCTTTCTAGGCGCTTTAAATTTGCTGCAAAAGAAACACGATCGAATAGTTAGTGGTAGCATTGTCAAATAAACAACAAGAATAACATAGTTAAGTGCTTCTTGCTTCAGTTCGTTACTCAATAGCTAAGCAATATAATGCAACGTATCTCCATCTGTAACTTCACAAAGCCACAAAGACCAAGTGGAAGTTAGGCAGGAGAGTTTTCTATAGCGCACTAAACGCCTAAGTGGCTTTCGGTCAACGTATCCCGTCTCACGAAGTAAAAATAAAGTGACAAGCATAGCAGAGTCAGGAGGGCAATCGAGGAAGTGACTAGCACGAAATTAGCATCTCAGAACGGCTGGAAAAGATCTGCCGCGGTCGGCAGCAGGCAAAGAAAATATGTAGCTGCGTAAGATTTGTGGAAGTGAGTTCCACTGTCCAGGACCGGCAGAACCAAAGCTTCTGCCACCAATAGTCTTTACAAGAATGGAATAGCTAATTTATTCTCCTTAGACGACGTGAGGGCACGAGGAGGCTGAAACCCGAGTAGCAGTCCAGCATCGGTATGAAGAAACCAAGCCGTGGCAGCGGACCTTACGAGTCAGCGTGGTCGAGTCAGCCAAGTCGCGGCAGCGGGCCTTGCGAGTCAATGTAAGAACTAGGCTCTCTGCATCCGTTGATCAACCAATCAAGCCATCGCAGCAGCTCACCTCATTCAGCAAGAGACTCGCGTGGCTGATCGATAATCAGTGACTTGGCAAGAGCAAATGACAAGACGCCGCTCGGGTTGTGCAGGCTACCTCTCCAGTTGATCGCGATGCTGCCAGAGTCCTGTGACGTGAACATCGGCGAAATTTGGAGCAGTCGATGCTTCCGTAGTGACGTCCGTGTCGACGGCAGTCGGTCTACGTATCCGGTGGGATGACTGGGTTGTTTCGAGTTAATTGCTGAGGTGACCCGAAGGATGCAACTTGTAACGATGTAATGGCTAACTTGAGTCAAGGCCGCCTAAAACTCGGAGCAATGCAATGACGCCTGGGAAAGAGCAGCACAACTAAGTTCTGATGTGATGAGCGAAGCGATCGTTTTCCGTTGCCAACGCTCTTCTTACGTTTCGCGAATAATAATAATAATAATAATAATAATAATAATAATAATAATAATAATAATGCCCCGCGGAGCTTGTTCATAGGATACGTACATGGAGTTTCTCGTATAGCAAGTCACGCTCGCACGTGGCATAGGAGTGATCCGACCCTGTCAAAGCGTAAGCTGAAGTGCGGCGTCCTGGTAGGTCCTGCTGCAGGCGCAATTCACGGGAGCGCTACGCCACGCCAGAATCGACATCGTGCTACGCTGGCCTGCGGAGGCCCGGCCGTCTGCCGAGTGCCGGCTCGCTCAGAGCAGCACTTCGGAGCATCCCATTGGTCAGTCGGACCTAATGCAAACGACCCGCTCCTTTCCGTGAGATTTTCGTGCACGTAATGCCAGCTAGTGCACGCTTGCTCGCCACGACTCTGGTACTCCCGGTCAGACGTGGACGACAGCTTTGCTGCCAGCGAGAGAACCCGAACGAAACAGTACGACGAAGTTCACGCGGCGCAGACGCGCGAGCAGCCAGACGAGCAAAAACTCGGACGAACGTTTAAATAAGCTTGCGGCATTGAAATGAACGCAGCAGCTAAATAAACACCAGGCAGAAGCGCAGAAGCGCGAGCAGTCTAGCGACTTGCAGAAGCTCATGGAGCGGGCAGCGTTTGAATCGTGCACCGCCGCTCGCTTCTCTCCTTCAGACTGACAACGAAGCAGGCACTTCGAGGCGAGATTCTCTATCGCGAATAGTACGGCTAAGGAGAGGGCCGTCCGACTCGCCGGCTGCCGCACGCGACCCTGAAACCAGCAGCTGCTAAAGTGCCTCGCACACGTGGCTGCCATTATACCCCGAAGGCCGGAAGTCACTTTCAAGCAAGTGACGCACGCCGGGATGCAGGAGGTCCGTGCGGCGACGCCTCATCGAAAGAAGAGCGACCGGATAAAGCGTCTGGACAGGGAAAAACTACCATATTCACTCGCTGTCCAGCTAATATTTTTTGGTGTGCCACGAATTCATCTCTGTCTTGATATTGCTGCACTAGTAATGATTGCTGTCGCAAAATGCATTCTGTACTCGCACTTACGCGAAATGCAGCCGAGTCCGAGGCCGAGGCTTGCCTCTTCCGTGGGCAGGACCCACAAGCAAGTAAGCGCATGCTTTTGGTACTGGATATTCGTGCAGCTATTCTCCCTGGAAAAGCGTTACATGACGAATTTCAACGCTTTCCGGTCTCATCATTGTTTCTCCGTTTGAAAAATTAACCGCAAACATTTCAAGGGCAAATGCTGTAGGTTTTAAACCAATTTCAGCAATTGCAACAATTACTAATAAACGATAGCACGCGCAAGCCGCGATCGTCTTGCGCTGCATTAGCGACATCTGCTGCAAAAGTTACGGTAAGAATTTATTTTTAAATGTTAAGCGACCATCCATTTTGATGTTCTGCCCTTTGTTTACATAATTTGAAGTGATTCAGTTGTTGCAATTAAGTGTTTAGAGTCATCAATTTGTTAGCAGATACTTTGGAGCCCGTGAATAACTTTCAAGAAATAATTAGCATGTCAACATATCAGACAATGCAATCGAACTATTCCGGAGCGGCGGGAGGGCGTAGGGACGCTGTCTCAATGAACAGGAAACCTGCTGTTTCCCGACTGTTGACTACCACAAATTGGTAATGAAAACGGGGCACGAAGCGAAATTTTCCTAAATGAGCGTGACAATTGCTTGGCGGCTGAATTCCCGATATTTAATTGCTGAACAATATTTGAATTTCCATAAAAAAGAGGCATCCAGCTTTGCGTTGACCTGGCGGCTCTTGTTTTAGTGACTGGCGGATACCGAACTTTCCGAGCAAGCGTGCCGAGCAACTGGGGCTGCTATGATTTGGAGGGGTCGGAGTTTGGTTGGGGCGTGGCATGGTGGGGATCCGTGCTGGTAGAACGACTGAGGAGTTCGGGGGGGGGAGCTCGCTGTAATAATAATAATAATAATAATAATAATAATAATAATAATGCACTTGATAAAGCGCTCTCAGAGAACTTAATCTATCTCTAGGCACTTTAAATTTGCGTCAAAGGGAAATGCAATTGAATGGTGAGTAAAATCATGCTTGATAAACAAACAAAATGAATAACATGGTTAGGGGTGACATGCACAGGGTCAGCATGCAAATGTGGTTAGTGGCAGCATGCACAGTGTCAGCACGCATAAGAACATCAAGGACGAATCACACGGACCCACTAAATGCTGTCCTAAATAGGTGTGTTTTTTAGTTCTTTTTAAATGTGGTCAGGTCAGGGGATGTTCTGACGCAGGTCGGGAGGGAGTTCCAGGCTTTGGGAGCATACGAACTAAATGTGCGGTCTCCAAAGGATTTGAGGTTTTTACGGGGTATTTTTAGACTGTTGGATTCCAAAAAGCAGGTGGTACGATGCTTGGCCTGATGGGGGAATATATTCTGAGAGATAGGCTGGTGCCAAAGAATGAAGTGACCTAAAAGTGAGCGACAAAACCTTGAAGTCAATCCGTTGCTTGACTGGTAGCCAGTGCAGGTCGGCGAGAAGTGGAGTAATGTGGCAACTGTGACGCTCACGACAGACAAGCCTAGCTGCAGAGTTTTGCACCAGCTGCAATCGCCTGATCGCACATGCTGGTAGGCCTGTAAGCAGTGAGTTGCAGAAGTCGAGACGGGATATCACGAATGCATGGACCAACTTGGACGTGGTATCCTTATCTAAACAAGCCCGAATTTTAGCGATATTATGAAGCTGAAAATAGGCAGATTTGACTGTGGAGCTGATTGAATGGTGAGTGAAATGACTAGTCGATGTGACAGCTGGAATGAAATAGTATTTGAAAAGATACGCTCTCATTCCCAGGAGCTGCAAAGCGCCTGGATAGAGGCTAAGTTCTCATAGGGTGCCCACAAAAGACCAGTGAGAAAATTAAAAATAATTACGAGTAGATTATATTTAGATTATGAGTAGATTATAAATAAATTATGAGTAGACTATATGGATTATAAGTCGAGTGTGTGTAGATTATGAGCCAATTATATATGAATTCTGAGCAGACTATAAATAATTATGAGTAGATCATACATAAGTCGATAATGTGAACATTATAGGTAGTTCATTAGTAGATTATAAATACATTGAGTACATCATATATGAATAATAAGTAGATTATAAGTTAAATGTGTGCAGATTATAGGTTGATTATGAGTATTTTAAAAATAGATTATCACTTGATTATAAGTAAAGTACGAGTAGATTATGAGTAGATCTAAGGTAGATTATGTGAAGATTAAATATGAGTTACGAGTTGATTATAAATCGATTATATTTTAATATAGGTAGATTACGAGAGGATTTTAAATGGATTATAAGTTGATTGTTTTATTGTTATATGTTTTATGTTGAATTATAATTAGATTATAAGTCAAATGTATGAATATTATAGGTTCATTATGAGTAGATTATATATTGTGTATTGCCAGATTAAAGTAAATTATGATTAGATTATGAGTAAATTATAATTAGCTTATGAGTACATTTTACAGGATTTACTTGTATATCGTAAGCCAATTAGGTGTACGCTATAAGTCGATTATGTGAAAATTATAAGTCAATTATGCATAGATTATGGGTAAATTATGAGTATATTTTATTTGAATTCTAAGTAAATTATAATTCGATAATTTCTAGATTATGAGTAGATTCGTAATGAATTATGAATTATTATGAGTAGACTATAGATGGATTATCAGTAGGCTATAAGTAATGAGTAATATAAATTATCAAGGAACTATGAGTAGATTACAGGTTGATTATAGATAGATTAGATATGAATTACGAGTATATTATAAATAAGTCATTAGTAGATTATAAGTCAATTATGTATAGGTTATAGGTAGTTCATGGTTAGATTATAAATGAGTGGATTATATATAAAGTATAAATAGATTATAAATTAATTGTGAGTAGATTATAAATATATAATGAGCAGATTATATATTATTTATGAGTATATTATAAATTAATTATGAATATATTCTAAATCAATTATATGTAGATTACAGGTAGAATATGAGCAGATTTTAAAATGAGTTTTCTCTCGATTGGGACTATATTATGAGTAGATTCTAAGTAAGTTTCAAATAGAACATGAGTAGATATTATATATATATATATATATATATATATATATATAATTGTGCGTAAATTATAAGTCTATGCTATGTTGATTATAGGTAGATTAAGAATAGATTAAAATGGATTTTCACCAGATTAGAAGCAAATTATGAGTACATTCTAATTATATTATGAGTAGATAAAATGTAAATTATGAGTAGACTACATGACTTATTTGTAGATTATAAGACGATTATATGAAGATTATGGTTAGTTTACGAGTAGATTATAAATGAATTATGAAATTAATTAAGAAATTAGATATAGCTCAAATCCTAGCATCAAAAATAGCAAGTAAGGTCCGGTCACGCTTATGCTAACTAATCCACCGAGTCAGCACGGGCTGCGAGTGCATTACGACCTTGTCATGAAAGCTGATATGGGTCGAGTCTCTCGGATAACTCTGCCGGATCGCTCGGCACCGTTTGATGGCGCTGATAACAAAGTCTTCCTTGGGTTCGCTTAGGCAGTTCTAGATCTGCACTAATATGGTTTATGTCATATCTTCCGTTACAGAAAATTTAAAGTGCCTAGAAAGAGATTTAGTTCTCTTACGGCGCTTTACAGATTTCCGAGCCTAGCTGCTAGTGGCCAACAGTCATCGGCGAATGTAAAGCGCCCTGAAAAAGATTGAGTTCTCTGAGGGCACTTTATCAAGTATGCTATTGTTATTATCATTATTATAAGTCGATTGGGAAGATTATAGGTAGATTAGAGCGCACTATTAATAAAATAAGAGTAGATTACAAGTTGATTATAGGTAGACCATAATTATATTATTAATAAATTATAAATAATGTATGAGTAGATTACATGTTTATTAATAATAGACTATGTGTAGCTTGAAAATAGATTATATGTAGATTGTTAATAGATTATAGATTACAAGTGTTTTTTTATGTATAGGTCGATTATGAATAGATTGCAAAGGAATAATGAATAGATTACAGGTAGATGGTAAGTAGGTTATAGGCAGAAGATTGATATTTTATACATGTAAGTAGATTAAAGTACATTGTATAAATATATACTATACATAGAGTAAATTAAGTGCCTAGAAAGAAATTTAGTTCTCTAAGGGTGCTATACAAATGTATTATTATTATTACTATTATTATTACTATTACTAGTGGCGTAGCTAGAGGGGGCAGGCAGGCATTGGATTCCCTAAGGCGGTGCAGCGACCTGGATTACCCCTTAATCCCACGCCCAGCGACGGTCAACGACGACGAAATTATGTCTTAATTCCACTTGATGAGCAACCATTGAGTTCATGTCGACCAAGCACTTTGATTTTGTGAATTTTTTTCATTATTTAGGGGTCTAGCCCTGTCTCAATGAAAAAACTTTGCAGGTCTTTCAACCTAGATAAAAATCCTGGCTCCGCCACTGCAAAAGACTTTACATTATTTCTATTATAACTACTAATATTATTAGGATTTGGACGCTTAAAGCTGAACAGCGAGAACTCAGTTTTAGCAAAGCAATACATGCTGCTATTGCAATCTGCACACGTGCATTACGCTAATAATCGCAAAGCCCCGACGGCTGGCGTTAACGACGGGCGAGCCGCGAGAGCGCCGGCGGAGGCAAGATCAGGGTCAAGGCCGAAATTAAGGATGAAACCACCAGCGCCGCGCGTGGAGAGCCGCTTCTGAGCGGCGGCGTGACGGCCGCAGGTGGCTGGCCAGCGAACGAAGTCGGCGCCGCTAGGAGTAGATGAACGGCGGACGGTGAACGTAGCCCGACTAACTTCAAGCATCTTGCCAACAACGACGCCGTTTTTCTGCTAGGGGCGCTCCCGAACAACCGCAGAGCCTCATGAAATAGTCGAGTCCCGACTGCCCTGCGGTCCGGCGGCGAGTTCGCGGCGCGTTGTTGTGATGGACCGTCGACACATACATGTCCGTCGGGCCCGCCATAGATTATAATGAAATAAATATAATATATTATCAAATATAATAATAAGTACACACGTATATTATAATAGTAATAATTATAATTAATAAATAATAATTATTATATATCGTATATCGCATTTAGATTACAGCTTTTAATTAAAAAGGCTGATGGTTTGCAAACTCATACCTAGAGCCGCCGAAAATCATTTTCCTACATATTTCGTCACCCGGCCAGTTTCGAAACGACCAGTCGCGCTCGCCGAGTCTCGGCGCGCGATGACGACGGAGGCGGCCGGTGCCGCGAGCTCTCCCCTGCTGCCGCGCTCGCGACATGCTCGTCCAGCTTCCCGCATCAGTGGTTCAGCCGATAACGAAGCGGCTCATTCTCGGGCATTCTCCCGTTAGAGGGCGCGTGCGATGACTCGGCAGTTTACACGGCGCACGTGCACTTCGCCGGCGTCCGGCGCCGTTTTCTCGAGCGAAAGCCGTGCTAGAGTGGGCAAGGGCGAACGAACGGTCAAGGTCGAGCGAAGCTCGGGCAAAATCGCGCCGAGGCGCGCGCCGAACGGAGCGCTCGAGCGAGCGCCCTCGCGTCCACCGCGCGCGTGCGCACCGAGCAGACGCCAGCCGACGCGCGTCGCGGTGGTTTGCGGGGAGCCGCCGGAGGGGATCGTTCCCACTCCTCGCGGCGCGCGGTAATTGTCTGGATCCTGTCCGTCTGCACGCGCGCGCAACGCTTCCCGAGCGAGGAATTTTCCATAACTTAGCCTGAGGCTGGAGGTTATTAGCAGGTAATACTTCAAGAACGATAAGCGTCGGCGACGTGAGCCGGAGCGGCAGTCGTTCGTGCCACCGCAGTCGTGCGGCACGCGAAGGCAGACACAGCCGCCATGTTTCGCTGGCGCCAAGGTCCTCCTAATCGGCGGCTGGCGCGGCGACGCGGTTCGACGGTGGCTCGACGCGAGACGTTTTTGTTGGTCTGCTTGATTTTCTGACGGTTGCAGAGACGATGCGCCCCTCGTCGCAGCGCGGCGCACGCGGCCAAGGGCAAAGAGTTAAACGCTAGCCGTTCGGCCGCGCGAGCAGCATTCGAGGCGTTTCCGGCCGCCTGAGGAAGGCCGGCGGACTCTTGCCGTTGGTCGGCAAGTAGGATTGCACCGCTCGGCAAAAATGGCGGGCGCGCGACTACGTCGGACTTCCCAACTCCCGTACGGCGGGG
>WPIO01000008.1:3600000-3625000 GCA_009760855.2 Cristatella mucedo | reverse complement strand
CTAAGCCACCGGAACAAGGTAAAAGAAGCTGTGTGGCACCAAATGTCATGCGACTTTGGGTTCTGCCAACTCAAGGTAATGGTTTAGCTTCTCAGTGAAAGGATTTTCGGCCATCTTCTTCTTTTTGCTCACATAGCTAGAAGATGCACGAAATCGCGTCTGCAGAGGAAAATCGAGTGTTCACAGGGGTCACACTCTGATTAGTTGCTTGATACTATTTCGAGGCAAAAGTACTTATATTTTCGGTTTGACGGGCGTGGGAAGTGAGATGTTGACACTAGTTCGAGCCCTCCACCAACTGCTTAGGGGCATACATGCTAAGAGACAAAACTCCTCTCTTTATCTGATAGGTGTATTTGAGGGCTGCTAGGCCAACGAATTCCTTTCGAAGCTGGTGGAAAGGCAAATTCAAGAAGATAGAAGGAGTTTAATCGAAATAGATTAGACAACACGAGAACGCTCGAAGACGGGTGCAGCTGACATCTTCCTACCTCGAATCCTCTCCGCGAAGAGAGCTACCTTTTCCGAGGCTCGCTGTCGCTTTTTCGCTTCATTTTTCGAAGCAGCGCCTCCCCAGAGTCTCTGACGTCACTTAGGGCTTGGGTCTCTGACGTCAGATGGCAGGCAACTCCCGAGAGGTGAGGAGGCGTGCCATGTTCTCCATTGCACTACGCCACTCGCTCTCATGCAGGGGTGGAGGTGGGGGTAAAGGAAGCTTTACCTCGTATTCAACAGGCGGCTAATCGAGATGGAGTCGACTTCGCCGACGAACGGCGGGATCGCCGCCCATCACATTTTGCGCAAATCACCGGTCAGGTTGGCGGTGTCATTTGAGGCAGTCCGGCCCACTTGCATTTGAGTCAATTTCGTGGCACTGCAGCACCGGAAGTTTAGGATCCGGATCCGGAAGCGATCGAATTGGCGAGCTCCTAACTCTCGAGCGGCTCGGGAGCAGCGCTAGGAAAGCTTACACGGAGAGGCCCAGCTCAGTTACAAGCCACATTTCATTTCTATAGCGATATAAGAGAACTGAATCTCTATAAGAGAACAGAATCTCTATCCAGACGCTTTACATATGTCGCACAGCTCGAGCCCACGACCTCGGTCATCAAAGATGAGCACCTTGACCTTGGTTAGTAGAGGCGAGCACTTTTCGATCCCCTGGAGCAAACTACGGCCGCACGTACGAGTCCGATTATGACACGAGCTGACCTTCCGTTTCATAAGTTGCAGGCATCGATTCCGCGGCTTTGCAGCCCCAGCTGTTGAGTCGCAAAGGAAATTCAGCTGCCACTCTCTTGGCGTGGCTATAAGCGTAATTTCCGGCTCCCGCTTCCTCTTCGAACGCACTCGGATGCTAAAGGCTTCCGCTTCCGGCGGAGCAGCTGCTTGCTCATGCGACTGGTAGTGGCGCGGTGACGCCCGACCGATCGAGCCTCGAGCTCTTCAGAGCCGCTCGCAGATCTTTGGGGGGAGGTTATGCGCGCGTAGCCGCACGCAGTGTGTCTACGAAACGGAAGAAACGCAATTTGCTCTCTGGCTCATTAGGGCACGCCTCTCAGCCCCGCGGCAAGTCGTTCGCTCCCGCAGACCCAGGCCGCGGGCTCAAATAAATAAAAAATAATCTTAGCTGATTTAACAGCCTAATTTCTATAGCGGCAGAAAAGCCTTATTGGCTATCACCACCGCTTGCAGTTAGCAATAAAGTATCACTCAACTGCAGGATTCGAACCCACGACCTCGTTTGTGAAGAGCGGGCACCGTAGCTCCCGGGCAATTGCCTGGCTCTAGTCGTGCAGCAGAAAAAACCCATCCATGCCATCCATCTGAAGCGGAGTGAAATTAAGCGAGTGTCATCTGCCACCATACAAACAATGTCGTTGAATCAGCAGATCTTCTTCTGAAACCCCTGAATTTCTTAATCTATTTGTAAGGTCAAAGGTTCTGCGATGGGGAATCTGCTCGGCGGGAAAGATCTCTCACGACTTTGCCAACGCGCTTCGCACGAAAGGTTTGCCATCGTACGGCTCGAACGTGGTAAGAGACTCGACTCTTAAGCTTCTTCTCCATCGCCTTTCTCCTACATCTTCTTCGGCTACATCGCGGCCGGATTGATTCAGATCGGTCAGCTACTCGCAGCCGCTACTCGAGCTTTGGGATTTCCGCTTAAGGGCGCCTCGTTTTGAATTGTCCGCCTGAAGGCCTCTAATTGTCCGGCTTTCGCCGCTTTTCCAGCCTCACGCCGTGGCTGCGAGCTCGCTCGAGAAAGCGACCGAGTTCGCAAAGACTCACCAGATACCACGGTTCTACGGCTCTTACGAAGAGCTCGCTAAAGACCCGGAGATAGGTGAGCGATATGATGAAGCTAGCCGCTGCGAGGCAGACAACCGTGCGTGCAGGACACCGGCGGCTTCGGCGTGAGGCGGGTCAAGAAGACAGCTGACGAGGAGAGAACTGTTTTGACGGCTCCCGAGCCGCCGCTCGTTTGAGGGAGGGGAGTAACTGAACAATCCCTGCCCGCATCGCTTTGAGCTCTCTCGAAGGCGTGTCGCTTTCTTTCGTGCGCATTCTGACAAAGGCTTTCCATCCGGGGCTGCTCGCGTCTCCCATTCGCTGTTAGCCGTACTCGTGGGAAGCGATCGCTGGTAATGTAATGTAATGTATCTCCGTGTGTAACTCCACAGAGCCATAAAGACTATGTGGGTGTGGGCAGGCGAGTTTTGTATTGCTCACTCACAGCCTAAGCGGCTTTCGGTACGCATTCGGTAGCCATCAGACTTCGTCTCACGAAACAAAGAGAAAGTGGGAAGCAGAGCAGAGCCAGGAGAGCAGTTGAGGTAGTGAATAGCGTGTAAATAACAGCTCAGGACTGCTGAAGGATGAGCCATAGTCGGCAGCAGGAGAGTAGTTGTTGTTGCGAAAGAATTGTGGAAGCGAGTTCTACAGTCTAGGACCTGCAGAGCTAAAGCTTCTTTCGCCAAAGGTCTTTAATCGGAGGAACGGAACAGCTAATTTATTGTCCATACAGGACCCGAGGGCGTAAAGAGGCTGAAACGAGTCAAGTCGTGGAGGGCCTTGTGGGTCAGTGTAGGAACTTTTCTCTATATCCGTTGATCAACCGGCATCTACCCTACCTCTTTAAGAAAATAGGACATGTGCTCAAACCTCTGGGACTTGAAGACTAGCCTTGCAGCCACATTCATAGCCAGCTGCAGTGGCCTAGTTGCTTTCTTTGGTAGCCTAGCCAAAAGGGAATTACAATAATCAAGCCGAGACAAAACTACGGAGCTAGTAAAATCTTTTGCAAGACACTTTGGATGATAGCTCCCAATCTTGGATAGGGATCGGACGTGATGGCTAGCTCAGAAGCTCTTAATCTTGGACAGGGATCAGACGTGATGGCTAGCTGTAGAAGCAATCTTCCGAATGAAGCTTTTAAACTTTAGGCAGCTGTTGAAAACGACACCTAAAATTCGAGAACGTGGTGATGGTCGCACAACAGCATCAACTATTAGAAGAGTAAAGCCTTTAAATCTGGCCACACGCTTAGGGTGCCCTATGATCAGAACTTTGGTTTTATCGTCATTTAGTTTCAAGAAGTTTTCCGACATCCAGGATCGAATGTCGGCAAGGCAATCATCCAGTTTCTCAGCTGCTGCAGCAGATTCTGAGGGTTTGAATGACAAATGCAGCTGAGTATCGTCAGCATGAAAGTGATCTCCAATTCCATGGGCCTTAATCACTGTTCCCAGAGGTTGAGCATAAATGGAGAAAAGCAAGGGACCGAGTACAGATCCTCGAGGAACTCCTCAGGTGACCCTTCTTGTGTGTAAGACCTGACCCCCACACGACGCTGATTGAACACGATCAGACAAGTGCGATTTAAATCACGCCAGTGCCTCGTCTGCCAGACTGATCGTTGTTCTCAATCATTCAAGTAGAACATCGTGATCAATGGTATCGAAGGCAGCTGACAGCTCTAGCAGAGCTGGGGCAGTGAGTGACATTCCCGTCATCATTGTCACGCAGAATGTCATTGTTAACACGGAGGAGGGCAGTTTCAGTGGAGTGCTGCCTCTTGAACCTTGATTGAAATGTCTCTGACATTTAATTCTTTTCAATATGTTCAACCAGTTGCTTAGCAGCAATTTTTTCAAGAATCTTTGACAAGAAAGGATTAAGGGAAACTGGGCGATAGTTTGCAAGGACCTCTGTATCTAATCCAGGCTTTTTAAGTATGGGTCTAACGATTGCCGATTTGAAGGACTTGGGTACGAGCTCTTTTTCCAAAGAGGCATTACAAATCTCGTTCACGGCAAGGCTAAGTTGGTCTGCCAGTGAAGACTACAGAGATGTTGGTATAGGGTCTTTGCTAGACCATATTAAGGTAGCCACATCGCATGCAGAAACCTCGAAAGTTCTTTAAAGGAAAGTCACAGGTTGTGACTCCACAATTGCTTTACTCGGAGGAGGCTTTATGGAGGCACGAATGTGCACAATTTTTCAGTAAAGAAGGCTGAAAATATTTCAGTTGAGCCGTTAATATCTGGGGAGTCAGACCTCACAGCTTTGGCCAGTAAATGGTTTACTGTCTTAGAAATCTGTTTAGGGTCCGACTGGCAGGAATTCAGCTTTCTAGTGAAAACAGAAGCCCTGACTCTTTTAAGCTTCCGGGTGTAAACTCGAAGGTAATCTTTGAAATTGACTAGATCTGTATCAGCCCTCGATTTCTTGAAACGACATTTAAAGCCTTCGCTTAACACGGCGCATCTTTTGATTGTTGCTAGACGCTTAGAAAAGCTATGTCAGACAGCTGCTCATCGCCGGAGAAGAAGCAGAGCTGCGAGAGAGAGAGGGGAGAGAGAGAATGGAGAGGAGAGAGGTGAGGAGAGAGGTGAGGAGAGAGAGAGAAGAGTGAGAGAGAGGAGAAGAGAGAGAGTGTGGAGAGAGAGGAGAGAGAGAGAGTAGAGAGAGAGAGAGAGAGAGAGAGAGAGAGAGTGGAGAAAGAGAGAGGGGAGAGAGGAGAGGAGAGAGAGACTGCAGTCAGAGGAAGTAGACGCGGAACGGGCTGGCTGGAGGACTACGGCGGCTGGCGCTGGTAGGCCCGCCAAAGTTTCGTCGGCTGCGGTTAGCTGACTTCGAGCACGTGCAACTGGCTGGACGCTCCGGATAGCCCGACTCCAGAGCAAGCGCAATCCCATCGCGCCGGTGCGGCTAATGAGAAGGGTTGCGACCGCTCCGGGACGGCCGCAGCCGCTGCGGCTGCGTGCCGCCGCTGAAAGCAGCAGAAAAAGAATAATTCAAAGATAACTCGTAGATTACCAGCAGTATTTCGCGGAGCATTTTGGCCGCTCCTCTTCAGCGGCGTTCGCGCTTGTGAATTTCACGAACTTTTAAGAAGAGGACCGTTGCAGACCCGCCGCCGAAGGCTTGGGGTACAGCCCGACTCGCAAACAGCCGAGAGTTCGAGCTGCTTTGTCTTGACATCGTGACTCTCTCTTATACTCTATTTCAATGCAGACGTTGTCTACGTCGGAGTTATAAGCTCGCTGCACTATCCTGTGTCCAAGCTCATGCTGGAGAACGGAAAGCATGTTCTGTGCGAGAAAGCAATGATGATGAACAGCGAGCAGACGGAAGACATACTGGAGCTGGCGCGTAAGAAGAATCTGTTTATCATGGAGGTAGGCCTTTGGTATTCATTAAATGATCCTTTGTCTCATCGCTGTACTGCTGACAATGCTGCTAGAGGCAGAAGTCGGCGGTTCCGCTTCCGGTCACGTGCATTGTACGGACAAAATCTCCGCCATCAGTATCTTTTAGCCTGAATTGCATGTCCGACATATCTGAGGACGTTTAGTTGGAAAGCTGTAAAATCCCATGAATATACGCGCGAGAAGTGTGAGCTATGTCATAAAACGACTACGTGTTTTTAAATCTGTACTACGGGTGCGATAAAATGAAGGTAACGGTACTTTGAAACCCTCCGGAAACTTAATGGCCTATTGAAGATCTATTACGGTTAACGTACGCTCGGGACAGAGAGAGATCGGATTTTATGGGGGTTGGTGAAACCCTGCAGACGGTCAGCATTAAGTCCTGGGGCGACTGGAATTACTGATCGTGATTACTGTGGAAGCAAAGCAGAGGCGAATACCGAGCTGCAAGCAAGACGCTATTCTGACAAGAGCGTGCTGTCCATCCGTCACGTGACCATCGATGCCTAGTAAAAGTGCCGCTAGATTCGGCGAAGGCAGCTAGCCACAAGCTCATCCTTCAGTCTCCTCGATATCCGTCTGACACTTTAGTTTACCTGAGCTCGAAATCGAAATGAGAGTGGTAACGCGAACTTCCATTTTCAGGCGCTGTGGACCCGGTTTTTTCCGGCGATCGATAAACTGCGACAAGTTCTGGCTAACGGCGACATCGGGGAGCTGCTGCTCCTGGAAGTGAGCTTCGGCTATCCAACTGGCACACTCGAGAGACTAAACAGCCGCGAGTTGGGAGGCGGCTGTCTGCTGGATCTTCTCGTGTATCCCATCCAGATAGCCTGCCTGGTATTCGGAGGACAAAAGCCAGTGCACGTGTATGGCAGAGGTTCGCTATTTCCTTCCGGTGAGTGGGCAAAAAACTAATCGCGCCTCATTGGCTGCCGGTCGGTGAATGAATGAGTAAGTGAGAAGAAAGATAGACAGATAGATAGATAGATAGATAGATAGAGAGAGAGAGAGATAGATAGATAGATAGATAGATAGAGAGAGAGAGAGAGAGAGAGAGAGAGAGAGAGAGAGAGAGAGAGAGAGAGAGAGAGCAAGAAAGAGCAGTATATGCTTTCTCTCGGAAACTTAAGTGCCAGGAAATTGTTTTAGGGGTGGAGGAAAGCTGTGTCGCCATCTTGGAATACGAAGGTGGAAAATTCGCTCAGTTGAGCGCTCACCTTAGGACGCATCTTCGCAACGTTGCTACGATTTATGGAACGAAGGGTAGAATTGAGGTAAGAGTATTGCTTTGCTGGAGCCTCTGCCGTCCTTTTCTTGAGCGAAAAGTGGTTAACAAAGTTCACTCACTGACAAGTAATGCAGATTTACCTGGTAACTCAAGCCCCCCTGACGGTGCATTGCTCCTTCAACTTCTGGAGCAGATACCTAGATTTTAAGCGTAACATTAGCGCTAAAAAGAAACTACTTAAAATGTAAATCGTCTCAGCTCGGTCGCTATCGGTGATATCTGACCAAGGTTTCGAAGTTTATGGATCGACTCCAAAGGAGGATATGACGCATTCATTGTGCTTCGTCTTAGTGTTCCCATATCGCTTAGGGGATTCTCTCGCCGTATATTCCCATCCGAAGATGCAGCCAATATTTCTTTTAGCTCTTTCCACATCTTTTAGTAATCATCGTGCTCATACGAGTATGTCAAAATGCTCTTCGACTAAATTATATCGTTCTATTAGAATAGTGTATGCTTTAGTCAAAATCGGCATGGGCTAAACAGTTTTTATAAATAGTTTTGAAATCGGACATTAAAGCCGACTAGCCAAGGCGAGACAAATGTCAAGGAAGGCCAGCGAAAAAAGGATAAAGTAGCCGTTGTTGAAGCGATGTAGTTCATTGAAGAACTACTAACACGTTATGGAAAGAATGGCTAATAAATTTTCACTTGAAAGTTTAGAGGAACTGCTTCAACATATTTCAGCAGCTTCCTACACTGCTTCTAATATGTATGTTCAATATTTTATCCAGCTCTCTTTTCAAATTATCATTGTACGTACGCTATAAGTGGCTAGATGTCAAGATTTATGTGCGACGTTCCACTGCTGGATGGTACATTCTATAAAAATACTTTTTTATCATAATTACAATGTAGAAATGACTTTTTATCATAACGGCGTAATTGCATGATACATAACTCCGAAAAAGAACTTACATCGCTCTACTGATGGCCTTGTGCAAAAACAGCCACAAAATAGTACACAAAATTGAAAAAAGGCCGGAGAAAAGATGCAGAAAGGGAAATTGCTGACACTAATGTCACCTAAAATCTTAATAAAAAGGCCTGGTTTTGTGGGAACTTTTGAATGACGCGGATTCCAAAGTGGCGCCGCATGCTGAGAGGGTGTACGTCACAAAATGCATTAAGCATTAGCAGGGCTCTTTTTTCAGAGGTAGAACCAGGATTTTCAGGATGGGGTCAAGGGTTCAGGTTGGGGACAAGGATCCTTTTCCCCCCAAAGGCCTGGGGAAATTTGCCCCAGGATATAGGTTCTTCCCTATGTCCGTGTGGGCGGGGGGGGGGAGCAATTTCCCCCGCCCCCTGACTCCGCAGCTGTTCCTTTCCCTCGCCAATATTAATGACAAAGCAAGTAAAACTACGGAATTAAGCCATTTCCTATGCTCGATCATCAGTTTAATTTCTGTCTGCAGTTATATTAGCAGTGCATTTTGTGCTGCAGAGGTTAAATAATTCTTCGGAGTATTTGCTTCATAAGGGAAATCGCACCCAACGGGTATTTGCATACGAATTCGACATCGTCATTCAACGCGGACTGCGAAATGCGGACACGGCATGCATTTTAAGTGCAACGAGATACATAAGTAGACTTTGGCGATTGAAAATACTGGTAGCTCGGCGAGTAAAGTGCAGTGCTTCCCGTTCGAAGATGTCAGGATCCGTTCTTCCTCGGAGCAGTGTTGCATAGAAAGACAGCAGCCAGCGACAGTGCAATCTTGAATTTAAACTGAGGATAGTAGGACTTATTGATCAGATAGCACGCCGAGCGCTCCGATCTGCTCTCTCTGGCCAGCGAACGCCTCGGACGCCTTGCAGGTGCCCTACCCGGTCCACGCTCCGACGCAGCTCGTGCTGCCCAGCGGGACGCTCGAGTTTCCACTACCGCCGCCCTCGGCCAGCCCCAGCTTTTTCCACTACGAGAATTCGTCAGGCCTCAGCTACCAGGCTGCTGCTGTGAGGGAGTGCATCCTCGAAGGTGAGCAGGCCTGCCGGCCAACCAGCCAGCGATTGCTGGCAGGACTCGGCAAGACGCGCTTGCCCGAGCGAGCGAGCGACATCCCGTCGATTCTCGAGTACGCGACCGCGTCCGCATTGGCCCATTCATACTCTTACTCTGGCCCACCACCTATGTGGTGAAATCCTTCCAAACGAGGTGTCTCACTGTACTACGCCGAAACCTCGAGTCGGGCCACTCGGTTGTGCCTCTAATGAGCGCCAAAGTACTCGGAGACTCTGCCGTCGGTTCGTATGCTCCCAAAGGCTGCAATTCACTAGCTACCGGCCGGTGTCAGGTCACATGACCAGGCGATAATGATGGCATTTAAACAGAAGCTAAGCGCCAACTTGTGCTTCTCACAGCCGATGTCCAGTTGGCGCGATTTTTCTCTTCCTTCGTGTTCTTGGACATGAATTAAATTTGGCCATGTTTTACCCAACTAATTGTGACATGCTACATTTCCAGGAAATGTAAATTTCCGATAAAGAGATTTAGTTTTCTTGGTTTCAACATAAATGCTTTATTTATTTATTATTATAACTAGCATTTAATTTTGGAAAGACTTCGGGTACCCGACATTTAGTTAGAAAATTAAAGAGCATGCATTTAAGCACACATCTGCGAAAACGTAAACCTGCAATGACTCACCTAAAGGCAGACTTTTATTAAAACAGACTTCACTGGGCCAGGTTCTTCCTTTTATTCGTTCAAATCAAATTTGCCACATAATTTAAATTACTAATTTGATTCCAGTTACCAAAATATGCTCATCACTATTTCATGCCTCAATACACGATTTCATGTTCAATTCAAACTATTATAGTGTTTTGATTAAGCTACAAATGCAAATTCGTAAATTATCCCTCGCGATACTTTGACGTAAAAATCTGCATAGCTGTACTGTCATAGTATTATTATAATTATCGCAAAGGGCGCAGCGTAAGAATGACGTCAGCGGCATGTGCTCACGCACTGACGGACTCTACATTTTGTTCGATAAGTCCACGATTAAGGAAAATAAAGCTCCAGGACGTTTGATGACGTATGCAGCAAAATATATCCAGCCGAAATCATAAATCTGTCCAGAATCGTGTAAACCAAGCAGAGCTGAACTCATATTTCGAATTTCACTCCGATAAGTGAAGTATTAGCCAAGTTATGGAATTTACAAGGCACCAACCGACCGTGGGAAGGAAGCTATATAAAGGTCGCAGGAATGCACCTCAACAAGCTTCAAGCACGTATCGCCATGTAAAAAGGTTCGAAAAGTTGGGATACAAGTTGCATAAGATGCAGAGATCGGCACATTTTTAATTTTTAGATTTAGTTCCTCCCGGTTTACATCCGGGTTAGACGTGGTTTGCATAACCATTTTTTCTTTCATGCGGAAGTAGTCAGAACTTCCGATCCCAGTTGTAACACATTCGTCTTTCGAAAAGTACCCTACACACATCCTATTAGTAATTTATTTACATTGTCCTTTACGTGGTTTCAGCAGCTCTATCGGTATTCCGGATTTTACTGTTTTAGGGTAGCTCGGTACTGGTATTTCGCATGTCACGAGATCGAAAACCGCAGTGCAAAGTTTTTTTTCCGGAGTTCAGTACTACGGCAGAGGGCTTACTGTCAATCTGCATTTTGAATGACAAGCAAAGCAAGCGAATTTAGTAAAGGTGAACGGCTATAGCTGGAGGGACCCGTTTCGACAAGTCATCGGCATGGTACAAGTAACTCTTGCGCACAAATGACTGGGAACTTTTCTGCAGCCAGCGGTTCTCGTGTGTGCATATTATTCGCATGAGACGAAGAACACAAGTCCACGTTTTCCTTTCGCGTACCTATTCAATTCTCATTTTCTGCCAAATTATGCGGCCTTGACCCAGCTCCATCCTAAACTTGACTATTGTAAAGCTTTTAGTCCGACCGAATTCGTTCAATTCAACGGAGCTGATGGTAAGGAAATCTCCAACCGCGACTACATTGCCGACTACAACTGAGCACTGGCAATGGTCAGGGCTGCGATTGCAGTAAATGGCGGCAATTGCAGTAAAGCATCTCTTTTTGTTGTTGTTGCAGGGAAGCTGGAAAGTCCGCTGATGTCGCACGCAGAGACGCGCCTCACGATCAACGTGATCGACGAGCTGAGACAGCAACTGGGATCTCATTTCTAACGTCGCATGCGGCTTGACCGGCAGCTTGTCAGTACAGACGGACGGTCGAAACCAGTACGTAATTAAATCGTTGAATCGAATCGGGTCCGTCGCGATGGAGACTCGCGATTATTGCAGTACGAGTAAAAATGTGGAACGCTCGTGGATCTAAAGGAGCTTATCTAGGGGCCTAACCGGATTCGGCCCAGGAGCTTATCTAGGGGCCTAGCCGAATCCGGCCCAGGAGCCGCTCGCGACGCCGCGCTTTTAGGTCCCGTTTCATTTCTGCACGGATACAAATCGTAGCCGGTGCTCCACAGCCATGAATAACCTAAACATCCAAGCGTCCTAGCCAATTAAAACGCACTGTTAGGCATATGTCGAACTCCTCGAGAGTTACGAAATGTGCCCACGACGTCTAAGAGCTATTGCACTACAATAGAGCATGTCTCCAGGAGTCCAAATGCTTCCAAACTGGTGGCCGTCAGCTCAAACTAGCAGGATAATAGGCGAGCTCGAAAATGTTGGGGCTCATTAAAGGGAAAGAGCTGCACTTCCACTGGGCTGACGACAGGCAGAGCGTTAATAATAATAATTATAATAATAATAATAATGCACTTGATAAAGCGCCCTCAGAGAACTCAATGTCTTTCTACTCGCTTTACATTTGCTGCAAAGGGAAGCGCGATTGAATGGTGAGTAATTTCATGCTTGATAAACAATAATAACATGGTTAGGGGTGACTTGCACAGGGTCAGCATGCAAATGCGGTTACTGACAGCATGCAAAATATCAGCACACATAAGCACATGAAGGACGAATAACAGGGACCCACTGAATGCTGTCCTAAATAGTTTTTCTTAAGTTCTTTTTAAATGTGGTCAAGTCAGAGGATGTTCTGACGCAAATCGGGAGGGAGTTCCATGCTTTGGGAGCGTACGAACTAAATTATATTATTTAAATAGATATTGGTAAACTGTTGGATTCCGAAAAGCGGGTGGTACGATGCTTGGCCTGATGGGGGAGTATATCTGAGAGATAGGCTGGAGCCAAAGAATGAAGTGACCTAAAAGCGAGCGACAAAACGTTGGAGTCGATTCGTTGCTTGACTGGTAGCCTCGTATCACCCGCTTTTCGGAATCCATTAGTCTACAAATACCTCGTACAAACCTCAAATCCTTTGGAGACCGTGCATTTAGTTCGTATACTCCCAAAGCCTGGAACTCCCTCCCGACCTGCGTCAGAACATCCCCTGACCTGACAACATTTAAAGAGAACTAAAAAACACACCTGTTTAGGACAGCATTTAGTGGGTCCCTGTGATTCGTCCTTCATATGCTTATGCATGCTGACACTGTGCATGCTGCCACTAACCAAATTCGTATGCTGACCCTGTGCATGTCACCCCCTAACCATGTTATTCATTTTGCTTGTTTATCAAGCATGATATTACTTATAATTCGATTGCATTTCCCTTTGCAGCAAATGTAAAGCGCCTAGAGAGAGGTTGAGTTCTCTGAGGGCGCTTTATCAAGTGCATTATTATTATTATTATTATTAGCCAGTGCAAGTCGGCGAGAAGTGGTGTGATGTGGCAACTGCGACGCTCACGACAGACAAGCCTAGCTGCCGAGTTTTGCACCAGCTGTAATCGCCTGATTGCACATGCCGGTAGGCCAGCAAGCAATGAGTTATAGAAGTCAAGACAGGATGTCACAAATGCCTGGACGAACTTAGACGTGGTATCCTTATCTAAGCAAGCCCGAATTTCAGCCATGTTATGTAGCTGAAAGTAGGCAGACTTGACTGTGGAGCTGATGTGATTGTCTAACGAGGAGAGGTCTCATTGAAACATGACACCTAGATTTCGAGCTGATTCAACGCGAGATATGTTGGCAGAGTCAATTTAGAGCTTCAGCCTTTTCAACTTCTGAATTACACTGCGTTTTGCCCATAACTAATAAGTTAGTTTTACCATCGTTTAGTTTTAGAAAATTTGCTGCCATCCATGTGCAGATGTCATCAATCCATGCAGAAAGGGACTTGAGAGAATTCGAGGTGCTCGAAGGCTGGGAGGGATCAAAGCAAAGGTACAAGTGAGTGTCGTCCGAATATAAGTGGAAGCCTAGATGTTGCTTGGCAATCACATCGGCAAGAGGGAGAGTATAAACCGTGAAAAGAACCGGACCTAGCACGGAGCCCTGAAGTACGCCATATTTCCTCGGTTACTCGGATGATCTTCGTCCATTCACATCAATACTCTGGAGTCTCCCACTGAGATAGGACCTGAACCATTGCAGAGCTGTACTAGTGATGTCCAGGTGAGATGAGAGGAGCTCAAGAAGAACTTGGTGATCGATAGTATCAAAAGCTGCCGAAAGATCAAGAAAAACAAGCAGAGATACTCTACCAGTGTCTGCATTCTTAAGTAGGTCGTTGTACACCCTAAGCAAATCTGACTCTGTGTAGTGATTAGCTCTAAAGCCAGACGGGAACTTACTAGAAAGGTTTGAAGTTTCAATATACGAGTTCAGCTAGTCTGCCACGACCCGTTCCAGTGTCTTTGATAGAAATGGAGGAGACTGGGCGGTAGTTGCTTAAGTTCTCTTGGTCTAGTGTTGCATTCTCGAGAAGTGGCCTGACTACAGCTTTTTTAAAGGTGCTGCGACATGACCTGAGGGTTATGACATATTAATTTTGTTAGTTATGCATGGCAGCAGCAAATCAATTCAACGTAGGAGCAGGACAGTGGGAATAGGGTCCAGAGGACTTGTTGTCTTCTTTGATTGGGATATGAACTTCAGGACGAGATCACTAAGTACCTGCTTAAATAAAGATATTCAGGCGCAGCCAGGAATTGGGGAACAACATTCTAGGGGGATGTTGTCATCGCACGGATGGACTCCCTGATCTTGTCTATCTTTTGCGAAAAGAATCGAGAGAAGCGATCGGCTAGATCATCACAAGAATCATCAGGTAAGGAGCTAATATGAGAGCGGTTGAGGAGGTGGTTGATCGTCGACAACAGAATTTTTGGATTGTGCATCTGTGATTCAACAATGTTTTTATAGAAGCTAGACTTGGCCTTTGCTAGGATCGATTGGTACAACCTACAGTAGTCTTCATATGCCTGTCGATGGACAGTTGGTCCTGATCTTTTGTGTTTTTTCAAGCTTGTGCTTAGTAGACCTGGCTAGTTTAATGGCTTTGGTACCAACCGCCGTGGCAGCTGGCACATTGTATCCTACCGATCGCTTCTTCAGTCGAGCTAGCAGCAACGGCCATGTATGCAAACGTAGAGCCTAGGCTACTCATCTAATTTGGATATGGACGTCACCAATGCCCAGGTTTGCCTGAGCAGCACCATACTCCCTGCTCAAGCAGCATGAACTCTCCCTGAGCAATAGGCAGACCATATTGAAAGGACTACTGAATCCGTGAGACAGTCGAGAATGAATAAGATTTTCACCGATTCACACTATATTGACTTGAATCGAACAAGAAACAGACAGGCAAAACAGATTGACAAAGTTAAGCTTAGTAAAATCAAAGTGGAACACCAAGCGTTGCAGAAGCTAATAAGTTACTTTGATACAATTCAAACTATCGTTAAGAAAGTTTCACAGAGAGTCCAAATGAAGACCATCCGATCGTACAAATAAGCAGACTTAAGAGTGCCACTGCTCGTTGTAATGCTGCAACGTTCAGTAGCTTACTCGTAGCCCACGTAAACCCGTTGCCGAACCCTGGTCAAAGCAGCTCAGTCGCTACTACCACTGTACGGCTGGCAGCAGACAGAAGATGTGTATATACTGAGAGACGACAAGGATCGCGGCAGCTGACGAGCAAGCCGACTAGCACTTCGCAGCCAGGCACCGTGACGAGGTTGCAGCCGATCAGCGGGTGTTCCGAGGGCACAGCGACTTGACACGGCGCCCGAGTGGCACTGCAAGCAGACTAGTATTGAAGGAACAGCATCATCAAAACTCTTGAGCAGGCTGCATTCCGTCGACGGCCCAAACCAGGACGACTCACTCACTTCCACGGAGCTCTGGGCTGAGACACCCTAGCCCTGCTGGCGCTGAAAGTACCGGCCCCAAGTCGCGGAGGCCGCAGCCGAGGCGTGGCAGCCGCATAAGGCGGGGGCAAGCGATCCACTGAATCGAAGAGCAGTGGCGGCGGCGTAAAGGGGCCCTTGTTCCACGGAGCACGCCAGGAGGAGGAAGGCGCGACACCGCCCGGGCCGACATCCTCGGTGACGCCACTGCTGCTGCCAAACAGCATCTCGTCAACATAGGTGGGCGTGTGACGCACCAGTCGGTATTTGTTAAGAGCTCTCAGCCTCCGTCCGGGAGAGCTGAGGCAGCGGGCGGAGGCGAGGTCGCTACGCGCTGTTGGCGGAGCACTGCCAAGCGGCTTGACGTCTGGTGAGAGTGACAGAGGAGCAATGCCTCCGGCAGTGTCTGAAGCAGCAGCAGACGACGCAGCTGTGCAGGTCTGAGCAGGGCGAGAGCAGCTCGAGAGTAGCTTCGCATTGGACGATTTGAACAAAGTCTCGTCAACCTAAACAGTGTTGACACAAAGATTTACACGAGGGCAGCCACACACACGAGGACAATTGACAAAATGGCCGGCTCTTGCTTTTGAAGCCAGACTCCCCCCTTAGCGCTGACCAAGTCTGCACCACGCCAGGCTGCTAACGGGGTAGAGAATGAATGCGCCACCGTGTGCACACGCATGCGCACATATATGAACATGATGCACAACTTGCCTGCAATGTAAATGTAAGAGCCTGCTAGGAAATACAAACATGAAAGGTAAGTAGCAGAATACAGTGTATAGAGAGCATGCACTATGGCCATAACGACTGATGGACCAAGGGGCGAAACTAGTAAACACACGTACTGACGAATAGAAATGCTAACGATCGGTGATTTAAGGTTCCAGTGCCAGGTTTTCTAGACTGGCTCATGATCGGGATTCATATTCAGGTATCTAGAAACACGTGGCGACTATGACGTTAGTGTAAACATCAAATGTTGCTCTGCTTAGTCGATTCTCTTTCATATTACACTTCCTGCTTTCTTTCAGCAGAATTTTTACCTTAGCAGATATATTAAACAATGAATTAACAGTAAAGACAGTGACTGACTATTCAGCAAGCATTTTACAAAACTATGGGCCTAACCCGGCTAGTTGCAATATATATAAAGACAGCAATATCATCAACAAATCATATTCCACACATCTTGCCTTACACTTGCAGACGTTCTTGGCAAGTTTTCTCTTCTCACTATGCACAATATACACTTGCCAATGTAGCCAAAAGTTTACTGAAGACGTTAAACAAGTTATGGCTACCACAGTCAAGCTTGAAAAAGCTCACAAGAACAGGATTGACTGTCCATAGCCTAGCACACAAAGGTTATCATAGGCCATACCATCCTAACTAACTAAGGCCAAGTCTAGCTCCTGTAAGAAAACAGCGGAATCATGGAAGCACAAACCTGAAAAATGCTTACATCGACCATCATCTACCCTCTTAACCACACCCAAGTCAGCACCATGACTAGCGACCCTACCGATGATCAAGCAAATATATTGCCTAGCTTTTTGCAAGCAAGACAGACAAAATCAGAGAACCAACCCGAAGTTAACATCAATCCACGAGTCTTTAACGTCTGTTCCTTGCTCTGCCTCAATATGCACCTTTAAGCCTGCCTCTGCTGCCCTCATCTCGATGCCCGCATCTCTCAAGTCGAAATAGACTACTAGCCCTTTAGAGACCACAACTACTACTCTCCATCTGAGATGTACAGATTTACTGCTGCCCAGAATCACTAATATAGTAATTCATTTGTACTGTTCAGCCCCGGCACCTTTCAATGCCTTCAATGCATTCAAGTCCTTACAGATGGTACACAACTTTGCAGCTAGGGTTTGCCTGTCGTAAACGTCGCAGGCTCGCACCACTTCTCGTTAACCTTAATGGCTCCCCGTCAGGCAGTGTACCGACTTCAGGATTCTGTAACTCATCTTGCCACGGTTCTTTCATTCTCTTGCTCAAGACTACCTATCAGAATGACCTCTTAATCAGGCCTCCAGCATACCACGAAGTCTTCCGAATCTTGTCCTTGTCACTTGGCTGTGTCTTAAACGAACTTCAAGTCCCTTGGACTGTTCCTTCAGTTCACATACTCCCAAAGCCTGAAACTCGACACCGATCTGACATAATGCCATCTCCAGATTTAGATACATTCAAAAGAACTTCCCATTCCTCACAGACTTTGCTCGGCGTGCATATAAGTAATCAGTTGAACTGGTTCTTATGTTCCAGCACATGCAAAATGCCTCGAAAACGATTAGGTCCTCTCGGGGTTTTATATACATTTTTTGGCACAGTTAGTGCATACTTTTTCGGGATTTCCAAAGCGATCATGCATTGCGCCAACATACAACGATGGTCCCCCGTAGGCTAACATCTTGTTCTTGGTGCAGCAATAGGGTTACAGCTAACTCGGCTATGGTATAGAGCAGCAGAGGCCGAGTAAAAATCCTACAAAATCAGCAGGATGGTATAGAGCAGCGGACGCCGAGTAAAAATCCTAGAAAATCAGCAGGATGCGAACCCGGATCCAATGGCTTCGAATATATGACACTCAGTAATTGGCTGCTAGATATTTGCCGAAGTGAAAGTACACTCAAGTCAAATTCTGCCACTGATCCAGAGGTCAGATAGTCTGAAAAACTACTGCTTACGGTGAAGAAGAACCCTCAACAGAGAAAATCCCGCTATCTAGGTCGACAATAGCCACAAGAAACTCTCCTCACATGCACAAACCTGAAAATATGGGGTCAAAGAGCCGACAAAACTCAATCGGGTCGATACAATTCCTCACGCCGCCTGCTCCAGTCTAAAGGCTGAACATGCACGCAGCACCGCCGATAAGGCGTCATTTCGTTCATTTCCACGGCTGAAGAATAGGACACGCTGAAAGGGTTTTTAGAATTCAGCATGACACGCGCGAAGAGTGATTATGACCTACCTCGGACGCAGGAGCGACGGTATGGTAATTGGAGCGCGGTCTCTCACGGGTTGGCGCCCTTCCGGCCGCCTGACCATTCAAGCTAAGCTCCACGTCGCTGCGTTCGAACCGTGGCATGACAAAGCTCATGGACGAGCGGCCAGCGTCCTAGAGAACGAAGGCGCACGCGCGCGCTACTTTCCAAATAAAGCAAAGCGCGATCTAAAGGGAGCCGTACGCGCGCACTTTGGCAGTTCACTTCCTCGCCGCACGAACGCTAGCCAGCTAGGCGCGTGTACTGCCGCCGTCGGTCGCTGAAAACGCCAAACTAGGGAAATGACACGGAGCACCGTCTCTCTGCACGCTTCTTAGCAATCCGACTCGATTAAAGAGCAAACAGTTACAAGATATTTGCAACCCGTACTGCACGGTCAACCGAATGCCAGCCTAACTAAAGTCTCCCCGCTCGCGCGCCGATCTACGCTCATATAACGAGCAAGACCAGCCGATCGGATCGGCATCCGTCCTATTTTCACTGAATAAAAAAAGCAAAAATGAATCGAACCGCCGGCCACGTTCTTACACACACGAACGGCGCGCTCGGCAGGTACGCTATACGTCGACGACCGGACCAAGCCCGCGGAGCGAGCACTCACGCGAAACGGCGTCCTACAGACACTGGCTTACGACGACGACCGAATATCTCCTGAAGACTGCGCCGACGCACACGCTACTCAACTTCTATCGGCGAACGAGACTCTTACGTCAACATTTCGCGAGTCACGTCCTTGTCGCGCGCGCCTTACATCTCGCGGGTCGGCGGCGAGCTCGCGACGGTAGCTACGAAGCTGAGAGAGCGACCTTCACCTCGCGGAAGCCCAGACGCGGCACCGACTTGTGGACGACAGGCGGCGAACGCAATCCGTGCTCGCTGAAATGCTCAACGCATGCTGCGCGAAGAGACTTACACGGAAACGACTCTTAAAGTTTTTTTTATTGGTACCTTGGGTAAAGACGGGCCGGTGCTCACTGCTGCTAAGATCTGCTGTAGCTCTTTCGCGTCGGCGGTAACGGGGTGTTGACGTCACAGGCACCGGACGTCCGGCTGACACGCTAGCGGGAGCTACATTTAAGTCAACGATCGAGCGTCGGCGGGCTTACCGAACGTTGCCAACCATCATAACTGATGGTATTCTAGCCGCCATTTACGCCTCGCAGCACAGCGACGATTTTTCTCAACCGGGGCATTTCGGCCGCATTCGGATTTCACGGAGCCGAGCGTCGTCTCCGGACTCTTCTCGCGAAATAGTTGGCAGCGTCGTGGGGGAAAGGCTCACTCAGTAAAGGCTCAATTTAATTCGCTGTCTGCGAGTTACAGCAGACGCCAAAAGTGTTTTGCTAGTATGACCTCTGCATTTTTCTATAGAAGAAGAAGAAGAAGCGATGCACGAGGCGATGAACGGGCGTCGGCTGCAGCCCGCTTGGCCACCGAGCCTGGCAGAAGCTGCGCATTCGCGCGTTTCGTATATCAGCAGATCCGTAGGTTTGAAGTGTGTAGCTTAGCCTACCCGTGCACGTCAGCAGCTCGTCTACTACTTGGAAAACGACGGCAGTCGTATTATTTAACCACGATTTGGCTACGGTTTGTTCAGCAGAGAAAGGCTTCTAAAACCCAGGTGGACTTCTAGGGAGTGCACTTTTTTCCTAGGGACGAAGCCTCTGCAAAAGCATGGCGAAATATAAAGGAGGTCGGCTCTGTTTCCCATAAAACATCCGCCTGCGGCTTCAGGCGTAATTCAGCCACTTGTGTGCAGACGTTCTCGGAGATTATCGTCAGCGTGAGTGATATACTTTTTGGATTTAGTTTTTCCTTTGGGTTGGGTGTTTAAATTAATTACGTGAAATGCATTCAAGAAACTAATGAGAACACATATTTTGTCAGAGGTTATTATAATACAACATTTGTATAACGGCGCAAGAGAGTTAAGTCTCGTTCATGCAATTTTACATGTATCGGAAAGGATTTACGGCAAATTATTAGCACATGGAGGATATTTTTCAACAAGGCGGCTGGCGCTGCGAGGGAGGAACGAATGAAATTTTGGCTTCCTTTACACGTGGTCAAGCCTGGGGATGTCGTAGTGTCAGTCGATAGCGACTTCCAGTCTCTGGAAGCATTGGAAATGGAGACGCGGTCTCTAAAGGATTTACAAATGATTATGAATGGCACCGCTGAACGACCAGAGTCAGTGGAGTGGGTGGTACGATGGGAAGTCTGATGCTAAAGTATTTTATTTAGATAGGCCAGAGGAGTAAGAGATGTAAAATAGAGTGCTAGAGCGTTGAAGTCGATACGCTGCTTGATGGGAAGCCAGTGCAGATTAGCGAGAAGCGGTTAACGCCGCAGTGCGACGGTCAGGAGGCTCAATTTTTTGAACGAATACCAATCAAGATCCAGCATCAGCTGAAGCGGAAAGATAAAGCAACACTCTCCAGCAGCAACGGGCCTGAGAGAGTAAGGCGGAAGCAGAGGCACGTGACAAATTCGACAAGCTGCGGCCGTTCGTAAGTATCGCCAGCGGGAAAAACGGGTCAGAAAGACGCCATGAGAGACTGCTGAACGGCATGCTGCAGAAGTTACAATAATGAGCTGCTCTTACTAGCAACAACGGGCCGTAGAGACCTAGAAAGAAGCACGACGAAAATATAATAAATAAATAAAAATAAATAAATATAAATAATATTAAATAGTACGGTGAATTAAAAAAGCCAAAGCCGCTCGTCAGTCGCACCGCCGCCAGTAGCAACGTGTCGGACTGACTTAGAGAAAAGCCGAAGCAACGGGAAACTTCCCGCGATTGTTCACGATCATAACAATAGTTTTCGATGATTATAAAGCTGATTCAAGCTCCCAAGCTTGAAACCGCTTCGGCACTAAGCCCTAATTTTCGTGCAATAATTATCCTAAAAGCTGTGAAATCCAGAGACTAAGATGCCCTTCTCGTAGGCCATAGCTTTGTCTTTAGAAACCAGGCCCTCAAAATGGGCTCCGCTAGCCTGTCTCCTGTAGTAAATAAATAAATGTAATTCATTCGTATAGCACCCCAAGAGAACTTAATCTCTATTCAGGCGCTTCACATATGCCTCGAGGCTCGAGCCCGCGACCTCAGCCAGACCTTGGTCGGGGTAATATATGCACGAAACCCGAGTGTCCTTTTCCGAAGTGAGCTTTCATTAGACGACCGAATCAGTTCCAAAGTCAAGTCTGCCTACTTTTAGCTAAGTAACATCACAAGAATTTGGCCCTGCTTAGACATACTTGGACATACTTAGACGTACTTTGACATACTTAGACATAGGGGTACCAGATCCAAGATGGTCGTTGCATTTGTAACATCCTGTCTCGACTTCTGCAAGTCAAAACTTGCAAATCTTTCGGTCTGTGAAGTAAGACGCAAGAAGTGGGTGCAAAACTCTGCAGCTAGGCTTGCAAGTAGCGAGCGTTCCGGCTTCCACATTACACCGCGTCTCCCTGGCCTACACTGGCTCCCCATCCAGCAGCACATCGACTTCAAGCTTTCGTCGCTCGCTGTTACGTCTCTTCATTGCATGGCTCCAGCCTATCTTTTCGAACTACTTCTTAATCATACTAGCCATCAAAACAACCACTCTGGGTAATGGCTCAACGATTCTGTCCGGGTACTATCTAAGACTTGAGATCTAAAGTACACTCACGCTGTGCAGTGAATGACTCCTACGAAATGCAAATACGATACGGACATTGATGAGACACTGGCGAGTACTGGCTTAGAGGCATGTGCGAATCACGCAAGAGGAGGCTACATTACTCGAGAGCCACGCAAGTGCTGGACAGGAGCGCGAGAATCAAATGCATTGCCATGACTACGGCTTCAAATCCTTCAGAGACCGTGCTTTAAATTCATTTGTTTCAAAGCATGGAACTTACTCCCGACTGACGTCACGACATTCCCCTGACTTGACGACGTTAAAGACAATTGGCCGCAGGCGCTTTCGCTTTCTGCAGGTCATATACTGAAGAACTCACTTCCACAATTCTTATGCAACGAAATCTATTTTCCTGCTGCCGACCGTGGCAATTCTTTTCAGCCATCCTGAGATGCTTCATCTATGCTACCCACTTCATCGACTGCCCTCCTGAGTCAGCTATACTCCTTGCCGCGTGAGACGAAGTCTGATGGCTACCGCAAGCACACCAAGATACGCTTAAGGCTTTGAATGCGCTATAGTGCAACGTCCACCTTGCACCCACTAGTCTTTAAGGCGTTGTGAATTTCAGACGGAGGTAAATTACATTAAAAAAGAGCTAAAAATGCACCTTTGCAGTACATTATTCGCCGGGTCCTTGTGAATAGCCAATTTTTTGCTTATGGGTGGTGAAGCTGTACATTTATTACGAACCATGTTGACACGTTTCAAGCATAGCATATGTAAAAGTGCCTAGAAAGAGATAACATTATCTGATGACGCCATTCAATTGTATCCTTGTTGCTATTGTTATAAGAGGAGATGTAAATTCGTATTCACGGTCATGTAAGTGGAGCATGATAATAATGATAAAAACAATATATATGATAAAGTGCCCTCAGAGAACTCAATCTCTTAAATCAATCTATTTCTAGGCGCTTTAATATTGCTGCAAAGGAAGCTCAGTAGAATGGTTAGTGGTAGCTCTCAATAAAAACAAAAATAACATGGTTAGGGTTGACATGCACAGGGTCAGCATGCAAGTGTGGTTAGTAACAGCATGCAACAGTGTCGGCCCGCATATACACATGCAAGACAAATCACGTGGACTCATTAAATGCTGTCATAAACGGATGCGTTTTTAGTTTCTTTTCAAATGTGGACAAGTCAGAAGATGTCGTGACGCAGTTCGGGAGTGAGTTCCAGGCTTTGGGAGCATACGAACTAAAGGCACGATCTCCAAAGGATTTGAGGAAGTGAAAAAGGCAAAACCTTAAAGTCGATGCATTGCTTGACTGGAAGTCAGTGCAGGTCGGCGAGAAGTGGTGTGATGTGGCAACTGCGCCGCTCACGACAGACAAGTCTAGCTGCAGAGTTTTTCACCAGCTGTAAGTGCTTGATTGCACATGTCGGTAGGCCAGCCAGCAGTGAGTTATAGAAGTTAAGAGACTGTAGAGCTGACGTGGTCGTTCAGTGAAAGGTCACTTTGGAACATAACATCATGATTTCATGCAGACTCAACAGAACATATGCTGGCAGAGCTGATCAGACACGCTTCTTTTCTATACGATATGCGTTTGAATTCACAGCAATAGTAATAATAATGATAATAAGATGAAAGACTCACCATATAACGCCCAAAGAGAAATGCAATCTTTCCGAGAACTTAATTTTGGCCAAAGCGAAAGCAAATGAGCTCACTAGTGAAGGTTACACTTTGCATACGTAATTACTGCGAAGAAGACCGTGTGCACGATAATTCCAAAGGGCCAAGGAAAGACTGGAGAGAATTCAGGCGAGATTCAGCTTCAATTTAGCTTAGGTCAAGTCGAGAGCTGCATTTATAGGCAGTACTGTTCACACAAGTACTCGGGTATAATACAATGGAATGAGGTGCATCGTTTGGATACCAATTGCCTAATTAGCCAGCCGACTGTGCTGTGCTGATTGTAGTCACTCTCTCTTTTACCAGTGTGAGCAGCTGGATGGGCTTTGCTTGATAACTAACTGAAATGAAATAGGGCTTGATTATTGTTTGCGTCTAGCAAGCGAGTCTGCGTGTATCACTTTCGGATAAAAATTTCCGCTATTCATGAAGGCTCCATGCAGCGAACGCGAATTTAATCGGGGCCCGACATCAACTGCGAGGGCAGCAAAGCAGAGCTGCGAGAGCAGCAACAGCCGCCTGACTGCCGTCGCGAGGCGCCAGACACAGCGACGATTCCTCGGGGGGGGGGGGAGGCGGGCGGGAGGAAGGGGTTCACGTAGCAGTCTGAGCCGCGCAGAGCGAAGAAAACGTCGTCACCTCCTCCTCGGGGGTGGGGGAAGACCGACAGCGGAGAGACCTGTCGCCGGGCACTCCCGAGTCTGTAGAGCCCGCCGAGTCACCGGAAGTGTCATGTACGCGCTATTTCGGCTCATCCGTGCTACTTCCTCTCCTCTGCGCCGCTTCCTCTCCTCCGCGCTACTTCCACTCCTTCGGCTAGCGTAGTGTCGCCGAGCGCCCTGGCAGCGACCGACTGGGCTGCGGTCGCGCTCGGCGGCTGGCGACCGGTCTTGGCCCGTTGGCCAGCGTGACCGTCGCGGGCCGGTTCAGGTCTTTGGACGGACTTCTGCAAAGCTCAGCTCGATCAGGCAGCGATGCAGCGCTTCCTGACGATGCGAAGCTCTCCGAGCGGAAGCTAGGACAGCTCCAAGAACGCGCTCCTCCTGAAGGCAGGAGGCGCGCCCCGCCCCCTCCCCTCATCGAATTGCAAAGACCGGACGCCGCGGCCGGCGAGAGTCTCGTCGAACGCGGCATCTATCGCTAATGCAGCGCTTCCAAGCAAGCAGCCGAACGGCTGATTGACCGTTGGTTGCGTCACGGCCGGTCAATTGCGCGCTTTTACAATGCCTTCAGAAAGGACTCCCAGGGACGGCCGCGCCCCCTTTAACTGTGGATTGTCCCCCATGATGTGTGTATGCTTCCGGTAAGGCTAGAGCCGCTAGCTCGAGGTGGGCCGGGTCCTGCTCGAGAATGGCCGCCACCGGGAGCCCCGACTCCGAGGAGCAGGCGCTGCGGGACGAAGTGGAGAGCCTAAAGAGCCAAATTC
>WPIO01000008.1:3525000-3595000 GCA_009760855.2 Cristatella mucedo | reverse complement strand
CGTTTCCTTGATAGGCACCTGGTGTCAGCATCTCAAGATGGCAAATTAATAGTGTGGGATGCGTACACCGCCAACAAGGTGAGCGAAAGCGAGAGCTCGCCGCCGCAGTGCGCGCCGCTTTCGCGTACCTCTAAAACGAGCGCTGCTGCTGCTGCTCTGCGTCGCGTCTCTTAGCTAGTCATCGGCGGCTGCGCAGCGCCCAGCACCCGAGATAAAGCAAACAGTAGTTGAATCCTGGTTGTCCAAAGTCTCTGGTTAGCCAAAGCTGTGTACGCTGGCGACGTATCGTTTTGGAGAACCACCTCCCAAAGGTCTTCGTACGCAAGTTAATCTCGCATTGCGTGCAATAACGCAGCGCCAGGTACACGCTGTGCGAGAAGAATCTACCTGATTTGTTCGCCGCGGCCTGCTCTCGCTATGAGAATGGCTGCGTCGGCTTCGCGCATTTGAAGCAATTTAGAATGCTGTAACATTAGGAACCTCTCGGCTATTCCTACGGATGAGAAGTCGAGGGAAAGCATTTCCATGGAGGGTGCTGTGGAGCTAAATACAGCCCCCTCCATTGGACGGAGCGTTTTTCCATTCGCATGGACTCATGAAAATGTATCCTCTTGCGGTCTCTAGCAATTGCTCTTCTTCGACTCGCTTTTAGGCAACCAATTTCCTGCACAATTTCCTGCAAATTAGTCATTAACGCAACAGATTTATATACCAAGATAAAAAAAAAATATATATATATATATATATATAATGCTGCACTTCACGTCACTCTATTTTCTGCTTTCTTGCAGCAGCGCTCTTGCCCATTGGGAATACTGCTATTTTGCAATGGCAGCGTCTTTCTATGTTTCCGTTGCGATTCTAGAGAGGTCGCTGACGATTTCTATAAAGCATCTGTAAAGTGCCCAGAAAGAGATTCAGTTCTCTGAGGGGACTATACCAATGTAATGTCATCATTATTATTATTATCACTATTATCTCGCCATTGCAGATGCACGCCATCCCGCTAAAATCGAGCTGGGTGATGACGTGCGCGTTCGCGCCTTCGGGCAACTTGGTGGCCTGCGGCGGCCTGGACAACGCGTGCTCTGTGTACGGCCTGAAGACGCGCGACGGCAACGTGCGCGTGAGCCGCGAGCTGATTGGCCACGGCGGCTACCTGTCGTGCTGTCGCTTCCTCGACGACGCGCGCATACTCACCAGCTCCGGCGACATGACCAGGTGAGCCGCGGCCTGCCGCGGCGGCTTGTCCCGCTCAGCGCGTCTCCGCTCCTCCTCCGTATATCGACCGCCGCCCAGCGGCGCGGCTTACTTAGCACGCAGCCAGCGCATGCCGGCGCTGCGGGTGAACCGCTCCGATAAGCTTCAGCCGAAGCTGAGGACGTCCGCGAGACTGAGGCGCTCCCTGAGGCGAAGCCTTGCAGGTGCGAGCCGCGCGAAGGCTAGGTACGCGAACGGGCACCTGCAGTGCACTGCGCAGCGGCGGCGGCGGCGATGGCGGCGGCGGCGGCCGCTGGTCCGTGGACCGTAGGCTGCAAGAGCGCATGCGCCGTCTCTCCCACCGTTCCGTCTCTTTATAATTGGCTCTCTCTCTCTCTCTCTCTCTCTCTCTCTCTCTCTCTCTCTCTCTCTCTCTCTCTCTCTCTCTCTCTCTCTCTCTGTCTATCTTTCTCTCTCTCTGTGTATCTCAGTGTCTCCGTGTCTCTGTCTTTCTTTCTGTCTCTCCCTGTCTTTCTTTTTGTCTCTCCGTGTCTCTTTCTCTCAGTCTTTTTCTCTGTTTCTCTTTCTGTCTCTCTATCTTTCTCTGTCTTTCTCTCTGTCTTTTTATCTGTGTTTCTCTCTGTCTTTCCGTGTCTCTCTGAGTGTTTCTCTTTGTCTCTCTGTCTTTCTCTCTGTCTCTCTGTGTCTTGGTCTCTCTGGCTATCTTTCCTCCTCTCTCTCTTTCTCTTTGTCTCTCTCTCTTTCTCCGTGCCTCTCTATGACTCCTAGTCTTTCTGTCTGTTTCTTTTTATTTGTCTCTCTGTCTCGCTCACCATCGCTGTTTCCTTCACTGTCCCTTGCTTCCTTCATGCTCGCTCTTAGATCTCGGCTGCCTGGCTTTGCTCAGGATTAAGGTGCTCGCTCATCCAATATGACCGGAGTGTTGGATCCGAGCCCAGCGCCGTATGAAAAGCGCCTGGATTGAGATTAATTATCTGTGGGGCTCTATATAAATGAAGTATTTATTTATTTATAATCTCCAGTCAATCCAGAAATGTGTTCGATCGAAGCATCGCCGCCGTCGTTTCAGCATCCTGTGGGACATTGAAACCGGTCATCGCGTTTCGCAGTTTGCTGGCCATGAGGGTGACGTTATGGCCATATCCCTGTCACCCGATGCTAACTGCTTCGTATCGGGAGCTTGCGATAAGTCATCCAAGGTCAGTGCTAGCGACGGAAGGTTAAGTTGCGGCCCAACGGACGAGTCTGCCGTTTATTTATGCCGGCAGCGGCCGATTAAACCGTGAATGCATCTCGCCCTTCGCGAGCGGCGTATTAGGAAGGCCACCATTGACAAGTTTCCGTTTCCGCTGTTCTGCAGCTGTGGGATATCCGAGAGGGCAAGTGTAAACAGACGTTTTCCGGACACGACGCGGACGTGAACTCCATAACGGTGAGTGAGTGCGGAGGGGAGATGGGAGGGTTCGCCTGGGGAGTCAGCGGTCGCAGTGTCAGCTAGCCGACTCATTCGAGTTCAGGCACGTTCGTAGAGCAGGAAGCGGAAATTCCAGAAGCGAAAGCTGAATGTGGATGCAGCATTTCGATAGACGAGCGAGTGACTTTCGCTTGCGTGCCGCGGCGGCGTGGCGGACGTCATCGCGTTTCTCGCATGACTCGCGTAGGCGTAGTGCTGGATGCGTGTGCTGGCGGTCGAGTCAGCAGCTCAAAGTGAAAGAAGAGAGACAAAGAGAAACAGAGAGATAATAACAACAATACCTGTGTATTGCACCCTCAGATAGCTGAATCTCTTTCTAGGCACTTAACAGAGAGAAAGAGAGAGGTAAGAGAGAGGAGAGAGAGGAGATAGGGGAGAGAGGAGAGAGAGAGAGGGAGGGAGAGAGAGAACGACTGAGAGAGAGAGAGAGAGAGAGAGAGAGAGAGAGAGAGAGAGAGAGAGAGAGAGAGAGAGAGAGAGAGAGAGAGAGAGAGAGAGAGAGAGAGAGAGAGAGAGAGAGAGAGAGAGAGAGAGAGAGGGAGGGAGGGAGACAGAGAGATGACAGCGCCCATTCAGGCCGACGGACGGGCAGAACAGTGCTGACCGAGCGATTCCCAGTCGCATAGCTGGCAACCTCGCTCTTGGCCAACCCTTTGCCAACACGCGCTGGGCCGCTAGCAGACGCGGAGCAGCTGCCCAGCGTGTGCGGGGGAGCGTTGGATCTCGGTTGCTAATGATAGGAGGAGCGGCGTCAGCCAGAGTCGGCAAGACGGTGAGCCGTGATGGCGCACTAGGTAAGGAGGTTGCTTTCGCAACCTCGGTCCCGAGGTCGTGGGTTCGATTCAGTTGGCGATCCTTTATCACCACTGCAAGCGGTGGTGATAGCCGCAAAGTCTCTTCTGTCGCTATACAAAAAGAGGCTGTTTAATCAGCTAGGATATATTTATTATTTATTTAAGACGGCACCCGCGCGGTGCCCCGCGAGTGCGGCTTAGGGCTGTGTGGCCAGCCGCCGTGCCGCATCGCGCGTTTCCCGCCTTCAATTCTGTCGTTGACGCTGGCGCGCTCGAACTCGCATCGAGCCGCTGCCCGCCTCCGCCGCCGCTGCTGCTGCGTAGAGTTCCGCTCCGCCGCTGTCGACGCTCTCCGAGCTCGAGAGCTGCGCCGGGCCGGGCTTTAGCCGCTCGAATGCCGACGCTCCGAAGTCTCCGTATTTCCGGCCAGTTCTTCCCGAGCGGCTACGCGTTCGCGACGGGCTCGGACGACTCGTCGTGTCGCCTCATCGACGTGCGCGCCGACCAGCAGATCGGCGTCTACGCGGACGAGAACATCGAGTCAGGCGTCACGAGCGTCGCCTTCTCCACGAGCGGCCGCCTCCTATTCGCCGGCTACGACGACTGTAACTGCAATATCTGGGACGCGCTCGGACAGGAGCGAGTCGGTCAGTTCCGGTGTCGCGTCCGCGGCGGCGCCCGCGCGCGCGCGACTCAGGCGACCGCGGACGTGTTGCTAACTTCGTAATAGCGTCGTGCGTTCCGCTGGTAATTTAGTTGTGACGCGCGCGGCGTCGCGAGCTGCCCGGCCCCCCCCCCGATATGCTTCTCAAAAGTCGCTTCCTAGCTGGCTGGCTGAGCCCGGTCGCAGTCAGCCTTGCCCGAGCTCTCGCCGCGACCGAGCTAGCAGACGGCGGCGCGGTTCACTTCGCTGCAGGCATCCTGGCCGGACACGACAACAGGGTCAGCTGCCTGGGCGTGACGGACGCTGGCTCGGCAATCGCCACCGGCTCGTGGGACACGTTCCTACGAATATGGAACTGATGCTGTATGACTGGGACGACGTATTGTGTATCATGTATCATGTATCATGTACTATGTATTATGTTGATGATGTACGACTGGGACGTCAGATCGACGCGGCTATGACGGAGGACTGAACGAGCGCCCGCATCTCTCTCCGTGAGCTCCGAGCGCTTGCTCGGATTCGTGTCGGCGTGCGTAGGCGTCGCCAGTTTCTCGCGGTCGAGATGCGGCACGTCGCCCGCCGCCGCCGTGCACGTCGCCGCCGTTGCCGATGCGCCTCTCTTACGGTCTTCTCTTCCGATCGTGCAGCGGTCACTCGAAAGGCGTGACAATAGCGAGGCTCCTTCCCGTTGGTCACCATCCCTAGAAGTGATCGCTTTCCTTCAGGTGCTTCTGCAGTCATAGCGTGCCGCGAAAGCGGTAGCGGCGACGACTATTGGCGGTGGGATGGTCACGTGCACCGGATCCTCTCAACCCTGAATTTCGCGCGCCAGTCGCGCTAGCTCTCGGAGCTCTCGCTAATGCGCGAGAATGTTTTCCAAAGGTTTCCGTTCGAATGCAACGCGTTTCTTATTCATCGGAGCCGCCGCTCTCGAGCTCGAGCAGAAAGCATCTCGAATGCTCAAGCGCTGCTTATTGTCTGGCGCCTTCCGAATGCGACATAATTCTGCGCGTACGCCAAGCGGATTCAGGAAGATCGAGACCTCGACAAAAAAAACTGGAGCAAGAAAACTTGCCGGCTGAAATAGCATATATAGCTCCATATATAGCTCCATAGCATGAATGCAGCGCTCGAGCCATCCGAGCGCAAAAACTCGGCGTCATTTTATTGCGCGAGTCCAAATTTGAAACCATGCACACAGTTGTCTAAGAACCTATTAGCAAAGGGCAGTAGCGAATTGGTAAATGAGACGGTAGGGTACGCGCTAGCAATGGTAAGAACCTGAGCAGAAATCATTCTGACTCTTCTGGCTCTCAAAGTGGCGACTTGGCGGTCCAGCGCGTCCAAGCGTCTGGGCGGGCAGCAGGTCAACTTGCGGATAATAATGATAATAATAATTTGCTTGCATTAGAAATCTAAGCGAACTATATCCATCCAGGCGCCCCGTTACATGCTTTGAGAGAATCGATAATCGAAAACTAAGGTTTTAAGAAATCCTACGAATCATGCTTAGGTTGGCATGCAAAAGCCAAGAAGTAGCATAATGCTTAGGCTACTTTCTACTAAAGAACACAAGTACAGGCATTCGTGGCCACCGGTTGGGGAGACGTCGGACTTTTAGTACGATCTGCATCGTGCACAGGTGCGTACGAAAAAGCATACTGGAGCAAGCGACTGACAGAATCACTGAGGCGAAGGACAAGCCAAACAACCGAAGAAGAAGCGTCATCAGCTGAGACTTACCTTGTAAGTGATGCCAATTAATTGCAGGTAGCGACTGAAGCAAACAAAAAGTTCCATGACATACGAGCACTTTGTCAGTGGTAATCTAGCTGATCCAGCGCCGCAGCGTCGTTCCACTTCCGGCCAGGGCCACAATGCAGTCGATTGAAGAGCAGTGCATGAGAACTCGCGTGCGCAAAGGTGCGGAATTGTGTGGGTACACTCGAATGATAGCGGAGCGAAATACGCGGCATCGAAATTGTGTGTGTGTGTGTGTGTGTGTGCATATATATATATATATATATATATATATATATATATATATATATATATAATTCATTTGCATAGCGCCATAAGAGAACTTAATCTTCATTCGGGCGCTTCACATATGCCTTGAGGCTTGAGCCCAAGACATCCGCCAGACCTTGGTCGGTGCGAGTACCATAACAGCCGGACCAATGAATTATAAATATAAATTGAGCTTCGTACAGCCGAGGTCTGACTAAATTTCTGTCGATTCGAGTAGAATGTGGTAGTGGTGGCCTTTGCGGCTCGTTTGTAAGAGAACTCGAGAAAAGGAAATGGATGGAGCTGTGGGCGGCGATTAAACCTTGACAACGGCGCTTCAATGTGCTCTCGTAAAATTGACTTTCGCGCAGCTTAATATCTGTCAAATTTTATTTTATTAATGTGCACTTTTCTTAATCTGGGTCTAAACATTGAGATTAGCTGAGTCAATAGCTTTGTTGCCGTTGCGGCAGAAGAGCCTACCATCAAGTTTTTGTCGTGCAATAAAGAGTTTCCTGCTGCAAGACTTCAGCGTGGTTAGTAAATGCACGTGAACAAAACCTATACACTGATTTAGATTCTCGAAAGTGACCCTCTTCAAAAACTTCAAAATAGAGAGGATGAGAAGGCACAGGTATACTGTTATTGCACACGGACGTTGCGTAAACAAAGCAATCGGTTCGGACAATCACACTCTATCGCCAACAATATTCTGGAGCCGTTTTCTATCTAGTAAATAGCACAAATGATCATATTCGATTACGAAGATATGCAGATGTGGGTGCTATTAGTGACTTAATTATAATTTTAGGATTAGTTTGACCTTTCAATTTTCAGGTTGGTGCCGATAAGAGCATACCAATTTAGCAAGCTGCGTTTTAAAGGGAGTTTTAATTTCTAAATATGGAAAAAGCAAAAGAATTACTTAGAGCCTAAAAGAATTTCCGACTCAGTGCTAATGTCTGGTCCGAATGTGAGATGCTAACGATTTTTCGCACGTGTGTCTGAAAGAGCGAGCTCATCGATGCCATTTGTAACGAACGAAGCCGAGCTTTGAAATCAAAACGTCGCAGTGTGCAAGCTCTACAGGATAAACCTACAAAATTGAATAGAGAAAATCAGAGGACATAATTACGACGTCTGTGCCAACGCTTCATTTAAAAATTTTGGTATGCTAGACCTTGACCAATGTTCGGCACTGTAAATAACAAGAACGGCGATCGCACGTACAAATAGTGGACCTTCAGGCTGCGTCTCACTTCGTTGCACTTCCCAGCTGCAGCAGATGTAAATGTTCTGCTCGACGCAATGACGATTCTCATTATTGTGTAGTGCGTCGGAACGCGAGCGACTAAGGGAGTGATCCAGCGCATTCTATGAAGGCTAATGGCTCGAGAGAAGATTTTTATTGCTGCTGTGGCAGTGCTAGCTGCGATTGGCATCGGCTATTATGCGTGGTGCAGATACCACAGTAGGTGATGACTCGAGCCATTAAACAAGTCTGCATCGCGAAGAGGTCTCGGTCGGCGTTCGCTCGCTTGCAACTTAGTTATTGATCGCCAATGTTTTCAGAAGCTAATGGCAATTATTACACGACGGCGATAAACAACACGACGTTGGTATACAACGAGACATCTTGAACGGTCCATCTTCGATCGCCCAGCCATGTTCGTCTGGTTAGAAGGCAGATTTTAGCGACTTTCGACGCTGGAAGATGCAACTGCCACGTGGACTCTTTCAGAAAATATGACTTTAAGCATCGACTCGGCGACGCCATTACCGGATGTAATTGCTTCGTATTCCAGAGTGTTAGCTGAGCCAAGCTGATGTATGGTGGCTGCTAGCTCGAGGAAATGCGCTCAACAATCACACAGTCAGCTGAAAATGTAGAACGCTGACACTCCCTGCTGTGACACCATGGTAATAGCAATCAGTGTCCGCATGGTCAGCTCCTCGGCTAAATTGATGTCAATCTTCTTCTCCGTGAGAATCCGTATCAAGTAATTACAGTTTTTCTTCGACCGAGAAGATTAGCCAAGCAATGTCTGAAGCGTCCACACGAATTGCCTCAGTGGAAATTTGTTGACAAAATCAGGCCTTTCGCTGGTAGCGAGTTCTTAAGATTTCTTTTTGTGAGAATATATTAATGTTAATACTTTTGTTAAAATATCAAGCACTTTTACGTTTAATAATAGCAGATGAGCGTATTCAAAGAGTGAGAACATTCCAGTCGTCCATCGTCGACACAACTAGTTTCCCTTGCTCAGAGAGCCAGCATAGTTGCATAGCTAGTATCGAAATAAATTTGCGAGCTCCCAGACTGATATAAGTGATAGTAATAAATACATTTGAAGTGCGCTTTGAGAGGAATTAATCTCTTTCCAGGCACTTTACATTTACTGTAAGGTAAGCGTGGTAAAATAGTTAGCGGTAGCATGCTCAATCAGCAACAATGATAATGTGGTTGGAGGTAGCGTGCAGAGACTCGGCATGCAAAAGGCTAATTGGCAGCATGCATAGTGGCAGCACGTATAGGCAGACAAAGAACGAACCACATAGAACCACTAAATGCTGTAATAAACAGGTGCGTTTTAGCTTATTTATAAACTTCGTCAAGGTCACTTTGGAACAGGACACATACATTTTGTGCAGATTCAGCAGGAGACATGCTGGCAGAGCCGATCGTGAGTGCTAAACTTTCCAATTTCTGAATCCCACTTGGTTTGACCCATAACTAGTAAATTGGTTTTTATCATCATTCAATTTAAGAAAATTTGCTGCCATCCATGCGCGGATGTCATCATAACGTGCAGCAAGGGAGTTGAGAGAGTTCGACGTGCTGGAGGGCTGGTAGGGATCAAAGGAAGGGTACAACTGAATGTCATCTGCATAGAAGTGAAAGTCTAGATTGTGCCTCGCAATCAAATTGGCAAGAGGGAGAATGTAAACCAAGAAAAAGATGGATCAAGGACAGAACCCTGAGTTTCCACATACTTCAGAGTCTCCTCAATTAATCTTTGTCCATTCACATAATAATTTGAAGTCCCCCACCGAGATAGGACCTGAACCATTGCAATGCAGTGCCAGTGGTGCCCAGGCGAGATGAGAGACGCTCAACAAGGACTTGGTAATTGATAGTATCAAAAGCTGCCGACAGATCGAGCAAATCAAGCAAAGAGACTCTAGCCGAGTCTGAATTCTTCAGAAGATTATTATGCACCCGAGTTAATGCCGACTCCTTGGAATGATTAGCTTTAAAACCAGACTGGAACTTACTAGCAAGGTTTGAAGTTTCAATATATGAGTTCAGATGGTCCAAAACGACTCGTTACAGTGCCTTTTATGTGAACGGTAGAAGGGACTCTTGAGTAGTGGCCCGACTACAGGCTTTTTGAAAGGTGCTGCGACATGACCTGAGGCTAATGATAATAGTTATAAGTGTACACCTGATAAAGCACCCTCAGCGAACTCAATCTATTTCTAGGCGCTTTACATTTGCTGCAAAGGGAAATGCGAAAGCCGCCCGGGCTTCGAACGTGCTGTAGAAAAATCAGCTCTCTGGCGAGCCTGACTCCCACTTTATTGTGTGACGTCGTGAAGCTGCAGGTGGAGACACAGGCCATGGAGCGTAGCCACAGGTTCGCGCATCTGTGGGTACGGGGAGCCATCGGAATCGTACCAATCATCTTCTCCGTAGTGGCGAACTGTTTTTTTTTTCAGCATTACCATTAGTACCGAACGCCAGTTAACGAATCGCTAATTGCACCGATGTGAATCACTCGATATGCAAGTGGAGAATATTGCATTCGATCACAGAAAAAAAGTTCGTTGTGTCCGAGTCGTCGTCCTTGTCTTAAAGGCGTCCGAGTTGGCATTTTTGTCGTTGGCTTTTCCCTATTTGTCAGCGCCCGAAAGTCGCCATCTAAAAGCTGGCCTACAATTTTCTCCGCTGCATCCGCAAAATCCGGTGCCAAATTTTAGCGTTAGCAGAATAGCTACTTTTTCTGTACGAGTCCGATAGGCGACTAGTTTCAAGCGATAGTGTTCGACGGGTCGTCAAAGGAGCAGCAAAGTGAGAAGACGGAAGTCGGCCCAAGTCAGCAGCAATGCAGCGCACTGCGACTGCAGGTGCCACGCATACGGCGCATACGGTGCCGCGCATACGGGCATGTGGCATATGTGTCAGCCGGTGCATCGCGCGAGCGGGTCAAACTGAAGTGCAACAGTGGACACGGCACGCCGGAGCGCTTAAGGAAAATTCAGCTGACGGGCAAAAGGCGGATAGGTTCGAGATATGGTACCAGCACAATTGCTCAATTGCCATGGGATTTTTAGAAATTCAAATTTCTGTAGTGGCACACACTACGGAATTCTCAAAGCTTAGGGAGTGGAGCTGGACAAAAACTGCAATAATCCACCTTTCAAGGTAAACCACAATAGAACGCGCAGCTGTAGAGCTATTTAATACTACGGAGACGATCTCGAAGCGATGCTAAAAATTGCCGTAAAATAAAAATAATGGCATGACTTAGCATTCCAGTAGAGAATGACGTAGGCGCTAGCTGAAAAAGAAAGCAGTAGTGGCAGCTATTAAAGGAACTTATATAAAATAAGGAATTTATTACTGACAAGAGGATACAATACATTATCAATTTTTAATTTGTTATTAAATACCATAACCAGCCCCCAGATGCCTAGACATCTATCACGAGGAACCCAAATATGACACACACACACACATATATATATATATATATGATATATATATATATATCATATATATATCGGATATATATACATATATAGAATATATATATATATATATATATATATATATATATATATATATAGGGTATATATAGTATATATATATAAACATATGGAACATATGTATGTGTGTGTGCATTATTAGTTTGACGAAGAAATCTCGATTCTTTGTAGAAATCCTTCCTGCAGCCGTCTCTCTCAATGTATTGGAATCAGAATATGCTGGCAGCAGGCTTGGGGTTAGACTATACTGATTGTGAATGACTGAGACTAGACTATTCTGTTAGGAAAATAGATACGTATGAGAAGACTAAGCTGCCAGCGTATAGTTCTGATTGGACTGTGATAGCAGAAAATAGCCTTTGATATTGCCCCTTTTGCTTTTTCAATTGATATTTTTTATTCTAAGTTTTCAAGCTACAATTTGGAAAACACTTCCTCAGCGGCTAAACATTGGCCATACGGTTAGGTTTTTATCTTTGAGGAGATTTATCTTTGTAATGGCATGCTTATGCGCTTAGCCTGTCTGTGCACGATACGAAGGATTCGAGAAGACGATTATCAGGAGCAAAAGAGCCGCGCCTCCCGCACATCCGGGCCTCCGCAGGCCCGCAGCTATTGAGCTCTCGCCGGAAGTGCTCTCTTTTCAACAGTTCGACTAGCTTCACCTGCCCTGTCTAAGGCACTTTTTTTGTTTGATTAATCATCCAAATATTCGATACTTTCATTTCAGCGACAGCTGGAGATCATGTGCGGCGCAAGGAATTGTAAAGCAGACTCAGCAGGGAGGAGCTTAGATCGATAGAAACGACTCATCCGCATCTCCGCGCTGCTGCTATACGTTTGGTGGACGACTACTCAACAGGATGGCTCATGCTTGAAATAATCTACCCACCGTGAGCTCTTCCTGTAGAATAAATATCGCTACCACTATCTCTGAATGAATTCATGCTAGTAATTCATTAATTTCGTAAGACAGACTTTACTTGGGAACCAGAGAGCGACCCACTGTATTTTCTCCAGTTTCGTGACCTTAAGTCAACTGGCTGGCATCAGAAAAATATTCAGGCTACCAGGAAATTGCTTGAAGAGATTTTCATAGAATGCAACAAGATTTGCTTCGCACTGCATTTTCCTGTAGTTTACATTGACCGTGACCGAAGGATCTACTTTAAAAACGTAATAGTTACTTTCATCCTATTGCAGCAATTAAGTTGGAAAGCCTAACCTTAAAGACTAGTTCATCTCGAATTACTCCCACGCCGTCTCTTCATAAAATTTGCGTGCTATTCGATGGAGACTTGTAATTGCATGGGCACAGTGCCACCACGGTCACGGCGGCTGACTTTCAACTTCCGAAAAGCACAAAAATTAGAAACGACTCGGACGACAGCTAAAGCAGTTCATCCGCTAGTCATATCGCGTCTAGATTACTTTCATTCCAGTTATTCAGGACTGCCAAGCTATGCCCTCTAATCGCCTGCAACTGCTGCAAATTTCAGCAGTTCGTCTTCGCTGCCTTCGAGGGCTTAGTTGCCACATCGCATCCATTTCTGTCGGAATTGCACTGCCTCACTGTGACTAGCGTCTATTCGAATTCAATGTCCCCTATCTGGCTTTCGCGTCGCTTCCCTCGAGTACAGCTATCCTATCTCGCGTGCAACAACCTTGACCTATCCGCGAGCCTTGCTCCTCCAGTCACGTGCTCTCGCACCGCGAGGTCCTCCTCGGCTTCTAGCCGTCTCGCCGTTCCTCACACTAAATACGAGCCCTTTGGTGATCGAGCCTTTGGCTAAGCATGCACCATTGAGTCGGGAGCTCTGGCTTCTGGCTTTGGTCGCAACCTGCCATGACTTGGCAAAAAATGTTTTTAAGTCTCTGCTAAAGTCAGTGCTTCTGCTCCGCTCAGCAGTTCCTCAGCAGCTACTGCGAGCTAGTCGCTTTTCCAGTGTGCCCTGCTTGCTTATATCTATGCGTGATTCCGCGAATGCTTCTCGCGCCGGTTTCTACCAACTAGCAGCTCGGAGTGCTCTCTTTTCCGCTCTTTCATGCTTTCTCAAAGAATGGAAACTTGCTTGTAATTAGCAATAGGCTACTACTCCTCTTGCAGTGAACTGCAATTCATCTGGACAGAGCTTCCATCTTCTTAGATTGCTATACAAACGGCGGCTAATCAGTAAAATGATTTTCATATATATATATATATATATATATATATATATATATATATATATATATATATATATATATATATATATATGTGTGTATATATAAATATCTATATGTATATATATATATATATATATATATATATATATATATATATATATACCTCGAGGCTCGAACCCACGACCTTAGCCTGGCGTTCGTCGGGGCGAGCACCTTAACCACTGGACCAAACCAGCTCGACGATAGTCGACCTCTGACCGATGCGTCGCTGTGAGTCGTGCTGCTAGTGAGCTAGCCCGGCAGGTCTTGGCAGCCACAGTAAATGGCTCCAGCACGGGAAACCAGGGTGAGTGCAATCGCCTTATAAGGAAAGTTGACGGATGAAACGGCGCCGGCAGCGTCTTGCTGGGAGAGTAGTCGACGCGGTCGAATGACTGCCGGTCGACGGAGCTTATTTGGTGTGTACGTTTATTTATGGGCATGACCACGCCCACAGTGCCGTTCCGCCCGACCAGGTCTCACACCGCTCCGCCCGGCCAACGGGCGCTGAGTACCGCCTCATTAATACCGCCTCATTAGGCAGTTGGACGGCGTCGGCTGACGAAGCTGGATTTAATTGCAACGGGTCAGCTGTGGTCGCGTGACCCGCCGGTCCTGCAGCGAGGAACTTTCTGCTTGTGTATCGGCCTGTACGCACGCTATCCACTCTCTCTCTCTCTCTCTCCCTTTTCTTTAACTTTCTTATCCACTGGCGCTCCGGAGCTGCTTACACGACGGCTATGACCGCCACATCCGTATGTGCGCTCGCTCGCTAGTGTAGCCAGCATATGATACAATACAGCCGCCGTCATCAGTGCAACAACTCGCTTGCGGGGGGGGGGGGGCTTCGTTCTTCGTCGCGCCGCCATCTTCGCGCCCGAGCCCCTATATGTTAGCTTTCTCTAGTTGGCTCGGCCTTCTAAAAGCTAGTTCTCAGCTCTGATGACAGCATTCTGACGGCTGCAGAGGAACAGGCGGCGCAGTGACGCACGTCCGCTAGGCGAACCGCGCGAATGTCAGCTGACTGGAGCTGGATGGCTGCGTACAACGATGCCCGTCGTTTCGGTTGTCGAAGCAGGAAGCGCACGACAAATTATCCCCCTTTCCTTGACCTTCTGACCTCAATCTCTATCCCTACCCGCTACGTTGGAGCTTCTGCTCATAGAGCGCCGCAGGCGTGTGGCTGGACTAGAAGGCATTGGTGACGCCGTATCTGCTCGGAATTTAGATGTCGTCTTTCGGCAGCTGCCTAAATTTTGAAAGCTTCTTTAAGCAGACTGCTTCAACAGCTAGCCATCACTTCCAATTCCCATCTAAGATTAGAAACTGTCTTCCACGATGGCTTGCAAGAAGTTGAACTAGCTCCTTAGTTCTGTCTCTGCTAGATTTTTGTAGCTCCCTTTTTGCTGGGATACCGAAAAAGCCACCAGGCCACCTTCAGCTGGCTATGAATATGGCTGCAGGGGTGGTTTACAAATCCCGGGTTTGACCTCGTGTCTCCCTTGCCGAAAGAGCCAGGATGGCTGCCAGTTGATCAACGGATACAGAGCAAAGTTCTTACACCGACCCACAAGGCCCGCCACGGCTTGGATACTCCATACCTAGCTGAACTGCTGCACCAGTTGTAGCCTCCTTGTGCCCACAGGACATACGGTCAATAAATTAGCTGTTCGATTACTCCGCTTAAATACAGTTGGCAACCGAAGCTTTTGCCCTGCAGGACCTAGGCTGTCGAACACACTTTCATAATTCGTATGCACTGACGGCTGCTCTCCTGCTACCGACTATGGCCCATTCTTTCCAGCCGTCCAGAGCTGCTACTTCCTTGCTGTTCACTACCTCAACTGCGCTCCTGACTTTGCTAGGCTTCTCACTTTCTCTTTGTTGCGTGAGGTGAACATTTTTTTTGCAGGGTGTAAGGCATTGTAACCGGTCATCAATGCATTACTCTGCAATTTTTTAATATGGAGAGATAACTGCAGCGGAGAACGCTGCTAAAAGTTCACGGAATGAGTATATTGAACTACAGTCGATGGCTCAATAAGGTAGCGCCCCAGAGAGATAACTGCAGCCGAGAACGCGGCTAGAAGTCCACGGAATGAGTACATCGAACTACAGTCGATGGCTCAATAAGGTAGCGCTTCTCATTACACCAGTTCTCCTTTCAACTTCTTCTGATTCTGCTTCTCGATGAATATTTATCCAACAGATGTACTCGATTCGAGTTTTTAGTATAAATAATTCACAGCAATTTAAAAATGCTGCTTAAACTCTCAATTTACGCTAATCATTCAGCTTTCCAGTATGCCAACTCGGCTATGCCAAGCTGATTCACAGTAAGCGTCTGTCGTCACTTCGTAAGTAGTGCAAAGAGTGCACGCTACGGGAATGCAATGGCCACCATTAGAAAACCCCTTTCAAGTTTACACCCTTTTAAGTGTTCAAGTTTTCCATGTACATTATTAAGCATGCAAGTGCACGTTGCAGCTACACGTTTAAGTTAGTAGATTATTTCCCCTCAATTTTTGACATTCATCATTGCTCGACTCTTGTCATACGAATGTATACATATTGTAGCACAGAGCCGGCCTGATTCAGTTATAGAGCGCATGATAATTACTCAGCAGGAAATACCTCTGTCCTACAGCAAGAGGACGCAGCTATCGTAGAAGGGCAATGAGGCGATTGATATTGGCTGGCCTGTCAACCCTATAGTTCCGGCTAGCAATTTGAGAACAGGGAAGCGCTTGCCAAAGGTCGCTGTCGCCGCCAGCCAGCCTAGATTTGCTGGGCGGTTTCCGTGAGAACAAAAGAAGTGGGTGAAGAACATCTGCGTTCTCGAGCGGTGAGCAAGGGGACGCAGAGGTCGCTGAGGCGATTGATACTGGCTGGAGTGTCAACCCCATTGTCCCAGCTAGTTATGTAATGATAGGGCGACGCTCGCTAGAGGCCTCTTCTTCATCTTCGGCTCCGTCTCGACGCCGTTCCCGGTAGTTTCTGGACTTGTTTCTCTGAAAGCGACGGAGGAGGGCGGGCTGTTCGCCGGCGATTGAGGGACAGGACGAGACAGCGCCAGGAGGATTCGGTGGACGCCACCGAATACGGTCGTATAGCGCTCGAGCTCGCGTTTGTGCGTTTCTTCCGTGTTTTGTGTGTGTGTGTGTGTGTGCGTGCACGTGGTCTCACCAAGAGTGCCTGGCGTAGTGCATGAGGTATTCCTGCCGTAAGGTGGAAGCGGAGCCCTAGTTCTCCGGTCAAGGTCTAGGCTCCGGTTCTGGCTCCTCGTCCTATTTGGGTCGTTCCCCACAATAGACGTAGGTAGCCTAAGTGCGGGTACGTATTCCCTCCGCAAGAGTGCTTGTGCTGTTGAGATCATGTGAGAAGCGTAGAGATAAAGCTGAGCTAGACGCGTAGCGACTGTGCGTTTGCGAATAAAGCTCAATAAAGTCCCCAATTTGTGTGTCTCGCTTTCTGATTCGCGCCGCGGACTCACGACCCCTTTTATTAACGATAAGTAGGTCAGCACCAGAAACGCTCGTTTCGTGGTGGCCTGCTTATTGCGCGTAGGCGCGCACCGAACGGCATTAGGCAGTAGGTTACGCCACTAGGTAAGCGACAGGTTAAGTCTACTCCGCCGAGCCTTCGGCGTTACAATATTACGAAAGATTTAACGTGTGACATCAGGGATGGACAAACGACTAACTAACGAACCTAAATAATAATAATAATAAATTTCTATAGAGCCCCCAGAGGACTTAATCTCTTACGAGGCACTTTGCATATGCAGTAAAGGAAGCATGCACGAATGGTTAGTGGCAGCCTGCTCAATGCCAACACGCACAACATGATTAGATGTGACATGCACAGGGTCAACTTGAAAATATTGTAAGATGTTAAGGCATGTGCATAGTGTCCTCAGAGAACTAAATCGCTATCTCGGCACTTTACATACGCTGCAAGGAAAGCATAGAAATACGGTCAGCGATAGCATGCGAAGCGTCAGCAGGCTCGCTTACGCAAAGGTCAATTCACACGGACCAAGAAAATATTTTGAGACAGAGATTGTTTCTGATCTTACATTTAAAGCGCCTAGAAAGAGATTGAGTTCTCTGAGGGCACTTTATCAAGTGTGTTACTATTATTATTATTATTATAATTACATGTAGATGTGCTGGGCAATTCTACTCTCAAAAAATGCTTGCTGCACACTCACGAATACTTGTCACCCACTTGTCACCCACAACGGCTGCATTCAAGCAGAGGCCCGTGATCCACAGTGTAGCCACCAAACCGCGGTCGCGAGCCTAGTTAGTATAGCTAGTCCGACGCCAATGGACCTACGTGAAACAGCCGGAAATAAAATAACAGCGACTCCCATAATGTTATTTATCTGCCACGCCTTCTGTGCCTATCAGGCCCTTGCAAATAAACCTTTCACCTGGCCGTTTATCGGTGGCGTTCTAGCATCGGCGAAGCGCCACAATGTCGTCCACTAACGAAGACTCTGGCCGAGTGAGCTTCACACATGGCTTCATAGCCGCTTTTTACTGCTCCCGTTGGCGCTCTGCCGCTCGTCCGTGAGCTGTCAGCATGTTTCCTTCAGCCCGGTTCGTCTTTGGCCTGCTGCATTGCAGGTTCTTCGCTGGGGAATATGTTCGGCAGGAAAAATTTCTCACGACTTCGTCACGGCTCTGAAGACCTCGGGACTACCAGCTTACGGCTACAACGAGGCAAGCCTCCTCTCCAATCAAACAGTCTCAGCCTCATTTAAACGCTAAAGACCAGCTGAGGCCACAGCATTGCAGCATGTTCCCATGTTTGTCGCATATTTCTGTCGCGTAGCCAATGCTTTGTGCACAATCCTTATCAGCTATTGCGGAGTGAGCAAGAAACGGCAACTCCGAAACTCCACAACTCTACTAGACGCCGATTTTGACCGGTTGATATTCATGAATAGCAGCGATCGTCCTTCGCAGATATGCATGCGTTCATCTAAGTCTATGAACTAAATTCTGCCTGTTGCATTGATCCTCACCGTGGACCGGTTTACTGCATGTTTAGAGCTGGCGTGTTGATTTTTGCTTTGCTTGCTTTCACGGTCTATAGGCCGTCGCAGTGGCCGCACGTGACCTGCAGCGAGCCCTGCAGTTCGGCAAGCTTCACGGAATCGATAGATGCTACGGGTCATACGAGGAGCTCGCTCGTGATCCAGATGTAGGTATGTCATCGGAACTTTTCGTGCTGCAAAAATTCTCGTATCACTCTGAAAGTCGAGCATATGCTCTTAGCCAGCTGCCATCGCTACACGGTAGGGTGCCTACTGTGGCATTTCACTTTACAGCAAATGTAAAGCGCCTAGAGAGAGATTAAGTTCTCTGAGGGCGCTTTATCAAGTGAATTATTATTAATATTATTATTATTATTATTACAGTGAGCATCGGCTGTGGCAAAAAATGCCTTCTAAGGTTTTATCTGATCTAAAAATCACCGTGCAGTTAGGCTCATCAAATCGAAGTGTTCGACCACTTTCGGCATCATACGAAGTTGCTCTGCTTCGATAATAATAAAAATAAGAAAAGTAATGACAAAGCCGTTTTTGCAGCCCTCTTAAGAGAACTGGATCTCTTTTTACGGACTTGAGATTAGCTGGAAATGATGCATGTCTATTGGTTTGTAACAAAAATTCCAATTTCACCATGCTCAAGCATACTCACCTGTTCTCGCTAAGTAGCATGAGGAAAAGGTGCTTCTGCCTCTAAGTTAGGGGATGTCGTGACGTGAGCCGGTAGTGAGTTTGAGACCCTGGGAGGATACAAACTGGATGCCGCTGGCTCCAGAGAATTTGAGATCGGTAAACGAGGCAGACCCAGACGACTCGAGTCGAGAAGAGCTGGCGATGCTGTGCAAAACCGAAATTGCACTGCGTTTCAGAAAGGTAGGTCCGAGCACAAGAATGAATTGATCTGCAAATGAGGTACAGAACCTTGAAGTCGATAGACTGCTTGATGGGCAGCCGTTGCTAGTCGGTGAGACAGAATGAACGCGGCAGCTGCAGAGTTCACGATAGATATTCCTAGCCGCCGAGACATGCACCAACTGTGAGCATAGAGGTTGTCGCCCCAGCAACTCGCAGGAGGCCAATGAAGCCAGCACAAAGTAGCTGCTGCGACCCATGCAAGAGCGAGGAACTGCCGGCCGGGCCGGGCAGAGGTGGCCACTGCATGCCAGTGAGTTCACCGGCAGCGAGACTGGCAAGCAGCAGGTGGAAGCAGCAGCTGCAGGCTTCGGATATTGATTGCTCTGCTGGGCCGAGAGCATGCAGACAAGTGGGCTGGGCCACTCTCGGCACAAGCTTTACTCTAGCGTACCCAAGCGACCTCCTCTGTTGGAGCCGGAGGTCGACACAGACATACGTGCCTCATGACGAGCACTGCCGAACTTTCATCTCGGCTTGCCATTGCTGCAGCTTACCTGCTTTTCATCCGGTTGTTCTGCCGTTTTCTGTTACCTAGATCACTCGTCGAAGCATCACTTTTTTGCTCCCATTCCAGAGGTAGTTTACATAGGAGCCATAACGTCTGAGCACTATGCGCTGTCCAAGCTCATGCTGGAAGGAGGCAAGCACGTGCTGTGCGAGAAAACCATGATGCTGAACAGCAAGCAAACCGAAGACATACTGTTGCTAGCTAAAGATAAGAAGCTCTTTATCATGGAGGTACGTAAGTGTGGCTCTACTCGCCACCTGTCCACACGAGCTGCTTGGCTGCACGCATGCATGCGTCACATCGGTAGAGAAGTATTGCGAGGTGCTGGCTGGGAGTTGCCGATTTCTTTAGCCTTCGAGCTATTTATGGTCGGGCTTCTGGCCAGCTTAGCTGCAGGCGACTACACGAGTGGACTCAACAGAATGGACCGTCAGCTGGCGCTCTCACACGTGCGGAGGTCAGCCAGCCGAGGCTGCGTGCATGTCGTCGTCGAGCTCAAGCCGGCAAACTGTAATTGACAGTGCGATGTCAGAATGCGCGACTGCCGAAGATATCCTTGGCGTTTTGCGAGTGTACGCTTTGCTGGTGTGAGCGCAGTAAGCAGCATCTTGAAAGTGCTGCAATGCCGACAGAGTGCGAGCTGGATCGATCAACGTTAGCCACAGGGTAGGGGCAGTCGCAATGTGCCTGCCGTAAGAGTTGCAAAGGAATAGGCTCCTTGGAGGCCATGCGGCTTGCACGACCGTGTTTGGCCAGCAAGGACGTGTAAGACTGCTCGGCTTCCGACAGTTAGCCTAAAGACTGAACAGCACATTTAGCAGTGGTGAATGGGAATCACTTTTCACAGTTTACAATCCGTTTACATGCTAGCTCGTGATTGTCCTGAAAATGCACCCTGGTCTCGACGTTGTTGATTTTACTGTGAGCAAGCCCTGCCCGCCCCAGTAACTGCTATTTATAGTCGAGCTAAAAGTCAGCTAATTTAAATGCTTCCTCTTCGTACTGGTAGACTAGTCTTAGCAACAATCACCCTCGCTTGCCTTGGGCATATTACCTGCCGTCGGCAGGACTTCGTGCCAGACACCTGGCTCTTAACACGAGAGCAGCCCACCCGTTCAGCCCTGCAAGCACCGACCGGTCGTGGCCGGCCAGTGGTGAGTCACCCCCGGCCTCACGAGAAGCCTGAGTGTGGGCCGGTGCGCTGTTACTTCTCAGCAATACAGGCTCGTCCGGCGGTGCGCGCTTCGGCTGCCTCCGATCCGTGAGCACCATGCCGCCATCTTTCCTGCCGCTCCCGTGCAGGCAATGTGGACTCGCTTCTTTCCGGCCATCGAGAAGCTCAAGGAGGCGCTGTCGCTGCGAGTCGTCGGCCAGCCGCTTCTGCTCGAGGTCAGCTTCGGTGCGCCGATCGCCCACGTGGAGCGGCTGCACCGTCCCGAGCTGGGCGGCGGCTGCCTGCTCGACCTGTTCATCTACGCAGTCCAGATGGCCTCGCTCGTCTTTGGCGGAAAGCCGAAGAGCGTGACCGGCAAGGGGAGCCTGTTTCCGTCAGGTAGTCGCGAAGCGCCAGCCAGCATTGGGGCTGCGCCTCGTGAGTCGAGCCAGCCGCTGCCCCTCACCCGAGCGCTTCGGAGCAGTGGCCTGCCCCTCACGGTGTGCACGTGCACCGACCCCCGGCGTCGGCGGCGAGAGGGGCCAGTAGTAGCTTGGCCGCGCCGCCAGCTGGTCGCGTGCCGTCGATGGCTGAAGAATGGCGAGAGCTCTCACTCGTACCGAGTCGGTCGCTGTCGGTGGTGCGTTGGCGACGACCGTGAGCCGAGCACGTGCCCGCGGAGCTGCCGGCGGCCGTGGCGCTGCTTTTGCCCAGCTTCGCCAGCCACCACGGTCGGCAGTTTTGCTGCTCGTGAGCATTTGCAGCAGCAGCTGCTATCGTCTGTGGCGCGGCAAATCGTGCTGGTCCCTGCGGTTCGGCTGCGGCTGTGCACTGATACTCAATCCAAGAATCACGCGCCTCAGCCGTAGGCGCTGCTACTGCATCTCCGTGCACCTCGGCGCTACCGAATGCTGTCTTCTTTTGCTGTCGACCAGGCGTCGAGGAGAGCTGCGTGGCGATACTCGAGTACGAGGGCGGGAAGCACGCGCAACTGGTCGTGGATTGCCGAACCAGACTGCGCAACAGCGCTGCCATCTATGGCACAGAAGGTCGCATTGAGGTAGGCTCGCAGCTAGTTAGTGTCAGCGCGTTTTCACTTCGACAGCTTGAGTCAGATTTGTGCTGCTGCACTTTTCACATGCATCTGCTGATTCCAGCTTGCATGCCCTGCATGGTGCCGTGGCCGGGGTGGCTGCTGCCGGCTATCCTGATACTAGGTCTGAGCTAACAGTAAGTTATTCTGGTCATCCTGGACTGATATATTCTGTAGTGGCTCATGCTAAAGTACATCCTAGCTCTCATACTCAATTTAGGTAATATAATGTAATCTTGCTCTGCATGTAACTCCACAAAGTCACAGCGGCTATGTGTGTGTTGCGCTGGAGAGTTGTCTATATTTCACTCATATGCCATCTCGCTGAAGCAAGGTGATGCCTCGCTTACCCGGATGCTGCCTCGTGTTTCCATCTTCTGTGCACGTGTCACGATCTCGCGCTCCTTCATGAACTGGAGTGTGCATTTAAACCCGTAGCAGTCAAAGTTGATTAGGAATCCATTATAAAGTTAAAGATGGTGTCAAACCAATTACTCGACTTTTCCTGCACACCCCTGTACGTGAGCCTCCAGCAGTTAAGGAGCAGTGCAGCCTTGTGCATTTTAAAAATGGCTAGCTGCCTGCGATCGTTTAATGCATGTTGGTGCTCATTCAAGCTGCTGCTGCGGCTGGGTAGCACTTGTCTGCACTTAGAGCACCCCACCCCTCGGAGATATGACACGATGTGGCAGGCACCCGTGAAGCACCGACCCAGCTGGCCTCTGCTTCATGGGTGAGGCATCATGGGTGCAACTGTAACCCGACTGCTGGTGGCCCGTCCCAACGACGAGGGTCGACAGAGCAGCGTCTTTCATCGGTAGCATTTTGAGGAGCGGCGATCCACGCAACCAGCAGCAAGTATCTCCAGGGGGGGGGGGCTGCACCGGCTGCAAGACTTCTTGGAAGACCATCAGGTGCCTATTGACGTCAGCCGAGAACTCTTCGACTTGATCAGCCCTGATTTTACCCAGGGGTTAAGGTGCTTGCCTTTGACGACCGAGGTCGTGAACTCGAGCCCTGCGGCACACGTGAAGCTCCTGGATAGAGCATGCATTTTCTTAGAGCGATATACAAACGAATTATGCATTTTTTATATTGCCCTTTTATATATTTTATATATTATATCGGTGGAAAACTCTGCAGCTAGGCTGATCTGTCGCGAGAGTCGCAATTGCTACACCCACGTTGACAACCTTAGCAACAGCCAGGTCTTCTTATTTCTTGACTGTCTGGAGAATTTTGGTTTGGTCCAACAAGTTAGTCATACCACCCACGTTGGTGGCCATATTCTAGATCTCGTGATGACCAAGGATGTCCTCCCCACTGACCTTGTGGTGTGCCTGCTGACCCTCTCAGATAATTGTTTGGTCTCGTTTACTGTTCCTGCTCTCTTGTACGTACAGGGTAATGTCGAACTTGTCAAGCGACATAACTTACAAAGCATTACACAGACACAATTTTAAAATCTGTTTGTGGGGCCGGTCTTCTTGATCTGCATTCAGACTCGACCGGCAGCCTCGATACCCTCACTGATGCAGTAAACATGACACTCAGGAGCGCCCTTGACAAGCATGCTCCCGTTCGCTCTATTCGTGTATACAGTCGTAGAGATTCCTTTCAATTTACAAAAAACCTAAAAGTGCATTGGGTTAAGCGCAGGCTTGAACGTCGTTTCAAGAAATCGTGGTCTGATGCAGATCTAGTCAATTTCAAGGACTTCCTTCGAGTTTTCACACGGAAGCTTAAGAAAGCCAGGGCTTCTTTTTTCACTCGAAAGCTGAATTCCTGCCAGTCAGACCCTAAACAGATTTATAAGACAGTAAACCATTTACTGGCCAAAGCTGAGAGGTCTGACTCCCCAGAAATTAACGGCTCAGCCGAAACGTTTTCAGCCTTCTTTGCTGAAAAATATTTTGCACATTCGTGCCTCCATAAAGCCCCTTCCGACTAAAGCAATTGCGGAATCACAACCTGTGATCTTTCTTAAAAGGTTTTCCGAGGTTTCTGCATGCGATGCTGCTACCAGACCAACTTAGGCCTGCCACAACCGAGATTTTTAATGCTTCTTTGGGAAAAGGGGTCGTCCCCAAGTCCTTCAAATCGGCAATCGTTAGACCCATACTTATAAGGCCAGGATTAGATACAGAAGTCCTTGCAAACTATCGCCCAGTTTCCTTCTTCCTTTCTCGTCAAAGATTCTTGAAAAAATGGTTGCTAAGCAGCTGGTTGAACACATTGAAAGAATAAAATGTCAGAGACGTTTCAATCAGGGTTCAAGAGGCAGCACCCCACTGAAACTGCTTTCCTCCGTGTTAACAATGACATTCTACGTGGCAACGACAACGGTAACGTCACGGCCCAAGCTCTGCTAGATTTGTCAGCTGCCTTCGACACCATTGATCACGATGTTCTACTTGAACGATTGAGAACAACGATCGGTCTGGCAGACGAGGCACTGACGTGTTTTAAATCGTACTTTTCTGATCGTGTTCAATCCGTGTCGTGTGGGGGTCAGGTCTCACACACGAGACGGGTCACCTGGGGAGTCCCTCAAGGGTCTGTACTCGGTCCCTTGCTATTCTTTATTTATACTCAACCTCTGGGAAAAGTGATTAAGGCCCATGTAATAGGAGATTACTTTCATGCTGACGATACTCAGCTGTGTTTGTCATTCAAACTGCCGGAATCTGCTGCAGCAACTGAGAAACTGGATGCTTGCCTTGCCGACATTCGATCCTGGATGTCACAAAACTTCTTGAAACTAAATGACGATAAAACCGAACTGCTGCTCACAGGACACCATCTGCATGTGGCTGGATTAAAAGGCTTTGCTCTTCTAATAGGCGATGCTGTTGTGCGACCACCACAACGTGCTCGAATTTTAGGTGCCGTTGTCGACAGCTACCTAAATTTTAAAAGCTTCATTCAGAAGACTGCTTCTACCGCTAGCCATCAAGTCCGATCCCTATCCAAGATTAGGAGCTGTCTTCTACAGTGGCTTGCAAAAAATTTAAAACTAGCTCCTCAGTTCTGTCTCGGCTTGATTGTTGTAATTTCCTTTTGGCTGGGCTACCAAAGAAAGCAACTAGGCCAATGCAGATGGCTATGAATATGGCTGCAAGGCTAGTCTTCAAGTCCCAGAGGTTTGAGCACGTGTCTTCTTTGCTAAAAGAGTTAGGATGGATGCCGGTTGAGCAACGGATACAGAGCAAAGTTCTTATGCTGACCCACACGGCCCGCCACGGCTTGGCTCCTTACCTAGCTGAACTGCTGCACCAGTTTCAGCCTCTTCATGCCCTCAGGTCCTCTGCGGACAATAAATTAGCTGTTCCATTCCTCCGCTTAAAGACCGTTGGCGACAGAAGCTTTAGCTCTGAAGTTCCTTGACTGCTGCTCACTACCTCAACTGCTCTCCTGGCTCTGCTATGCTTCCCACTTTCTCTTTGTTGCATGAGACCAAGTCTGCTGGGTACCGAATGCGTACCGAAAGCCGCTTAGGCTATGAGTGCACTATACAAAACTCTCCAGCGTAACATCCACATAGTCTTTATGGCTTTGTGAAGTTACAGACAAAGATACATTACAATATGTTACCACACCACACCACACCACTTCTGGCCGACCTGCATTGGCTTCCAATCAAGCACTATGCATTGACTTTAACTTTCTGTCACTTACTTTTAGGTCCCTTCATTCTCTGGCTCCAGCCCACCTATCAGAACTACTCCATCACAAGGCGGAGAATCATACCATCCACAGTTCTGACTCGAATCGTCTAGCCATACCTTGTACGAACCTCATAACCGTTGGAGACCGCCTAGAGTTCCTATGCTCCCAAAGCCTGGAACTCACTACCGACGCACGTCACAACGTCCCCTGACGTGACGACATTTAAAAAGAAGCTTAAAACGCACCTGTTTATTAACTTGCCTGCGAATGTTACCACCAAACATTTGGTCATGCTTTATATGCAGCGTCTGCCTAGAGAGAGATTCAGTTCTCTGAGGAAGCTATACAAATGTATTATTATTACTATGCTGACGAAGAAGGCAGGTCGTTGTCGATGCATGCAGTAACAGGTCGGCAGAGCATAGCAGCAGGCGGCCAGGAACAATGTTTGTGCTTTATTTCTAGTGTCAAAGTTTATTTGGGCGTTTCGATTGACAACTTTCCTGTTAAAAGGTCTGCATGCGTTTAAGGCAACCTGCCGGCGTCCTTTAGTCTCGGGGTGCTTCGCACGTTCTTACTTAACCATTCGGTCATTTTGCAGCGTTCGGCTTGCAATCCTACTCGTGCTTGTCCTGTCCTGCACTTGTCACTTGTTTTTAGCATACCTTCGTTTTTCAGTTGTTGCTCATCACACACAACCGAACAAACATTGGCCATATTGCTTGTTGAAAGTTTAGCAGATCATTCATGATTGCATTAGTTGAGGAAATAGTGTGTTTGTCTGAACGGCTCTGATTTTAGTTTTGCTGCCCTTCTCTCTTGGTCGCCTGTGGCAGCATGGCGCTGTACTTTTTCGTCCTCTATCTAGATCCCGACACCGTTTCATGCACCGACCAGCATAATTCTCCCGGATGGCAAGCATGATTACCCTCTGCCACCGGATGAATGTAGTCCCTTCAAGTTTAACTTTTCGAATTCTTCTGGCCTCAGCTACCAGGTCGCTTCTGTCCGTGAATGCATTATGCAAGGTAAGTGGAGTTCTTCCATTGCATTGCTCTCTAGACATGTCTTGTTCGGTGTGTATGAGTGTGCGTTTGTGTGCACGCACGTGTGTGCGCATGTTTTCTTGTGCCGTAGCCAGCCCGTATGGACTCGGCTTCGACTTTTATTTCAAGTTGCATAGAATCACGTATGCACATACAAGCAGTTGCATATATCGTGCTTGTACGAGTCAAGCAGCTTGGCCAAGAAGCATCCTCATTTTGATGTTCAAGCAGCATATGAAGCTTTCGCGAAGCAGCATTAGACGAGCAGTTGGGTGGAAGTGTGTGGGTCTCCAAATATTAAAGGCATCCTTTCGACTGCACCACTTGCCTTGGCCCATTCATCTGATGCTTCATCTGCTTGTCACCAGCCACTGTATTTGATGCACTCTTTTTAAGATTTATACTACAGAGATGCACTGATTTGTGGCCTCTATGTTTCTATTGCATTCTGTTTGCCTATGTGGCACGTTAACCTAGCTTGTATGTGCTCCTCATGTCGAAGTAAGCATAGCCGTATAGTAAGGATCAGATGGTCAATAAAGCACGGTCACTTTTCAGTTATGTGTACTGTAGGATTTCTTATTGACTCTTTTGCATGCAGTTCAATTATACAAATTCCGGCCCAGAGTGTCGCTGTCGTTGAGACCGAACCTCGTTTTCTGTGCGACTTATAGTGTCGTGCTGCAGATGTGGTGAGCCGTGATGGCACATTAGGTAAGGTGGCTGCTTTGCGTGACCTCGGTCCCGAGGTCGTGGGTTCGAATCCTGCAGTAGGCGATCCTTTATTGCCACTGTACGCGGTGGTGATAGCCATAAAGGCTGTTCTATCATTATACAAAAGAGGCTGTTAAATCAGCTAGTGTGTTGCTGCAGATCGCTCTGAATGCTCTGTGCACTCATGCTCGGCATGACTCCATTCGGAGTGCCACTGGGGTGATCCAGCGAGCGATCTGGTGTCTCCTTGCTGACTCTTCGACGAGGCGCTATTGCCATCCCCTGCCAATGCAGCTAAAACGCTGTGCATGCGGTTGCAGAAAGAAAGCTACGTGGATAAATGTGATGGTCACTCGCAATCTTATTCGGGGCTTCCTATCAGTGAATCCGAGTCCTTGACTAGATGATGAGTTTCTGAAGCTGGTGAATCTTGATGCCATAATGTGTACCCTAAGCCCCCAGGTCCACCGCACACCTTCCGTCTGTGCTTATAGCTCCCCTGGGCAGCAATTTGTCTGCCACCTTCTCTTCCTCCGCCTCTACCACAAAACTTGCCATCACACGCATGTGCACACACTCGTGCCTGCCCATTCGTACACACTCGTGCACTCTGCTTCCTTAGGTCAGCTGCCCCAATACGATGTGAGACGGGTTTGTTGCCACTTGTGCTGCCATGCTGCTTAGAGAATTTGCCTACTAGAGTGCATTCGGGAGTCCCGGATCTTCCCAGGGGCATTCAAGGCAGGCTCGAAGGCAATAGGTACTTATATTGTCTATGACTGGGCCTTGCAGCACTCCTAGGCAGATGGTCGCTTAAGTCAAAAGTTGCTAGTGACTGTAAAATTGAAAAATAAAGCTAATCTACTGCTTCTCTTTACCACTGCGTCCTCCTAGACGAGCCCTCTGCTACGATGGACCAACACAAAGCCTATCGTTCTTTACTTGTAAGATGACAGCATATGTTTTGCATTTCATCTACTGTGGGCATTTTATTAATAATAATAATAGTAATAATAGTAACACTAATGCATTTGTATAGCACCGAAATGAACCGTATCTCTTTAAAGGCACTTAGCCGTGTTAGTTTATGACGTAAGATGCTTGGTCTCTATAACCGACGTCGTGGGTTCGAATCCTGCAGTGGGCGATCCTTTATTGTCAACTGAAAGCAGTGGTGAATGCCGCTAAGGCTCTTTTGCGGACATACAAATGATGCTGTTAAATAGGCTACTTTTATTAATTACTGCCAGAACCTGCCAAGCCAGCTAAAAAGCTGTACTTGCGGTTGCATAAAGAAAGCTGCATGGATAAATGTGATGGTCACTCGCAATCTTGTTCGGGCTTCCTATCAGTGAATCCGAATCCTTGACTAGCTGACGTTACTTGTAAGCTGAAAGCAGATGTTTTGCATTTCGCCTGCTATTGGCATTTTAATAACAACAATAATAATAAATAATAATATAATTCACTTATATAGCGCCCCAAGTGAACTTAGTCTCTATTCAGGCGCTTCACATATGCCTCGAGGCTCGAGCCCACGACCTCAGTCAGACCTTGGTCGGGGCGAGCACCTTAACCGCTAGACCAAACCAGCTCGGCAATAATGCATCTGTGTAGTGCCGAAGTGAACCAGATCTCTTCCTAGGCACTTAGCCGTGATAATCCAGGAGGTAAGGTGCTTGCTCTTTATGACTTCGTGGGTTTGAAACCTGCAGTGGGCGATCCTTTATTGCCAGTTGCAAGCAGTAGTGATAGCCTTTAAGGTTCTTTTGCCACTATAGAAATGATGCTGTTAAATTGGCTGATTTAAATTTAAGTTCCCGTTACCTGCATCGTTAGCAGCCTTGCTAGCTGCTCAGTCCGTGCGGCTGCTCCAGCTCTTGCCATCCTCGAGACTGTCAGTGAAGAGCCGCTTCGTTCAGTGAATCTCGATGCTGTTGACCGTGACGTTTTCTTTGTTTGCAGGCAAACTTGAGAATCCTCTCGTGAGTCACGAGGATTCGCTTGATTTTATACGTATTATTGATAGCCTGAGACGACAGCTTGGATCAGAAGTCTTCTGAAATTTTTCGAGGAGCAAATCGCATGCTTCATCGATAAGGAATTCTTCCCTTGATCCTTTGGCATCAGTTTCTAGCATGATTCCTTAGTGTTTGTATGTGCGAGTGTATGCTTATGCCTGCCTGCTTGTGTATGTGGCTTGTTGTGCTTTCAGAAATCCTACAAATGTCGATCCCTGCAATTACCCAGATGGCCAGCGTTAATAAATACATCATCGGATTAAATTTTGCAGTTCATCATACCCCCTGCTGTTTGACCAAGTCGTTATGGTGCTCACCCCGAACGAAGTCACGGTGAATGACTTTGATGCCTGAGGTCGTGGGCTCGAACCTCGTGGAATATGTGAACCGCCTGAATAGAGAATTACTCTCTTAATACGCTATAAAAATGAATTATATTTGTATTTATATTGCACGGTGGGCTATAGCGACTCTGTGCATCGTTCTAGCAGATGTGTAGTCACCTGGCGACTTAGGCCTTAAGTAGCATTGTAGAAGTTCTCACAGATGCCGTCTTACTATTTCCTTCGAAACGATTTGCTAGTATTCGGAAGCATGACAAATGCAGCTTATGAACTTCAGGCTGGCCTTCATTGTCAATTTAAGTGTTCCTTGCTCCGACAAATAATTGTTTTTTGGGTGCCGTTCAAAGGCTTGTGGAGCAGGCTCGTTCGATATTGGATTCTGGGGAGACTATCATTGCTGCAACTCACTGCTCGCTGGCCTACCGGCATGTGCGATTAGGCGATTGCAGCTGGTGCAAAACTCTGCAGCAAGGCTTGTCTGTCGTGAGCGTCGCAGTTGCCACATTACTCCACTTCTCGCCGACCTGCACTGGCTACCAGTCAAGCAACGGTTTGACTTCAAGGTTTTGTCGCTCACTTTTAGGTCACTTCATTCTTTGGCTCCAGCCTATCTCTCAGATATACTCCCCCATCAGGCCAAGCATCGTACCACCCGCTTTTCGGAATCCAACAGTCTACAAATACCCTGTACAAACCTCCAATCCTTTGGAGACCGTGCATTTAGTTCGTATGCTTCCAAAGCCTGGAACTCCCTCCCGACCTGCGTCTGAACATCCCATGACCTGACCACATTTAAAAAGAACTTAAAAACACACCTATTTAGGGCAGCATTTAGTGGGTCCCTGTGATTCGTCCTTCACGTGCTTATGCGTGCTGACACTGTGCATGCTGCCACTAACCACATTTGCATGCTGACCCTGTGCATGTCACCCCTAACCATGTTATTCATTTTGTTTGTTTATCAAGCATGATTTTACTCACCATTCAAGTGCATTTCCCTTTGCAGCAAATCTAAAGCGCCTAGAGAGAGAGAGATTAAGTTCTCTGAGGGCGCTATATCAGGGGCATTATTACTGTTATTATTATTGTTATCATTGAGAGGCCGGCCGAGCAGCTGTGATGATAAGGATAAGGAGTTTCTTTTCCTGCTTAGAAATAGGCATCCGATTTTTACTCTTTTGCCAAGGAGCTTCAGGCTTTCCAGAACTTGTTACAAGTTCAACTAACAGTCAAAATGAATAGCTAAAATAACAATAAAAGGATACTAATATGTGTATTAAATAGCTACAGAGCCTATCCGAGAAGATTTACATGAGAAGTCTGTTCATTATCTTGAGCCACTCCTCTCTAGGTCTTCTTGATTGCCTCTCATCTAACCTGGGCATCGCTGGCACTGAGCTGCATTGCTTTGGCGTCTCAGTCGGAAATCTCGTAGAAAGCACGGATGACAGTAGGCAATAGTCGTACAGGGAGCCTTTAAAGTATGGGGTGCCCCATGGATAATAAGAATAATAACACGTTTTTAAAGCACCCTCAGAGAAATCAATCTCTTTCTAGGTGCTTTACAATTTCTGCAAAGGAAGCACGATCGAATGGTTAGTAGTAGCATGCTCTATAAATAATAAGAATAACATGGTTAGGGTGACATGCACAGGGTCAGCATGTAAGTATGGTTAGTGGCAGCATGCAACAGTGTTAGCACGCATAAGCACATTAAGGACGAATAGCAAGGACCCAGTAAATTGTACGATAAATAATGTGCTTTTAGTTTTTTTTTAATGTGGACAAGTCAGGAGAAGTGACGCAAGTCGGAAGTGAGCTTAAGATTTTGGGTGCATACGAACTAAAGGCACGGTTTCCAAATGATTTGAGTTTGTACAAGGTATGAGAAAACGGTTAGATTCCGAAAAGCAGGTGGTAAGATGCTTAGCCTGGTGGGGAAGTAGATCTGATAGTTAGGCTGGAGCCAAAGAATGAAGGGACCTAAAAATGAGTTACAGAACCTTGAAGTCGATGCATTGCTTGACTGTGAGTCATTGCAGGTCGGCGAGAAGTGGTGTGATGTAGCAGCTGTGACGCTCACGACAGACAAGCCTAGCTTCAGAGTTTTGCACAAGCTGTAAGCGCCTGACTGCACAAGCTGTAAGTGCCTGAGTGCACAAGCTGTAAGCGCCTGACTGCACAAGCTGTAAGCACCTGACTACACAGACCGGTAGACCAGCAAGTAGGAGTTACAGAAATCAAGACTGGGTGTCACAAATGCAAGGACCAATTTTGATGTGGTATCCCTGACTAAACAAGCCCGAATTTCTGGCAATATTGTGTAGCTGAAAGTAAGCAGACTTGACTGTAGAGCTGATGTGGTCGTCAAATGAAAGGTAACTTTCGAAAATGACGCCTAGATTTCGTGCAGGTTCAACGGGAGATATGCTGGCAGAGCCGATTTGGAGCCTTTCCAATTTCCGAATCACATTTCGTTTGCCCATAACTAATAAGTTGGTTTTTTATCATTCAATTCACGAAAGTTTGCTGCCATTAATGTGCAGATGTTATCAAGACATGCAGCAAGAGGTTTGAGAGAATTCGACGTGCTGGAGGTCTGGGAGGGGTCAAAGCAAAGGTACAACAGAGGTTCCTCGGATGATTTTTGCCCATTCACATCAATACTCTGGAGTCTCCAAATGAGATATTACCCGAACCTGTGCAGTGCAGTGCCAGTGATTCCCAGACGAGATGAGAGGCACTCAAAAAGGACTAAGTGATCGATAGTATCAAAGGCTGCCGAAAGATCAAACAAGCAGAGAGACTGTACATAACTTGTCATTCTTAAGAAGGTCGTTATACACCTGAAACAATGCTGCCTCGGTGATGGTAATAATGCACTTGATAAACCGCCCTCAGATAACTCAAATCTCTTTCTAGGCGCTTTACATTTACTGCAAAAGGAAATGCGATTGAATGTTGAGTAATATCATCCTTAATAGACAACACGAATAACATGGTTATAGGTGACATGCACAAGGTCAGCATGCAAGTGTGGTTAGTTGCAGCATGCACAGTGTCAGTATGCATAAACACATACAGGATGAATCACAGGGACCTACTAAATGCTGTCCTAAATAGGTGTTGATTTAAGTTCTTTTTTAATGTGTTCAAGTCAGGGGATGATGAGATGCAAGTCGGGAGTGAGTTCCAGGCTCTGGGAGCATGCGAACTAAATGCACGGTCTCCAAAGGATTTGAGGTTTGTACGAGGTATTGCTAAATTTTTGGATTCCGAAAAGCAGGTGGTAAGGTGCTTAGCCTGGTGGGGGAGTAGATCTGATAGTTAGGCTGGAGCCAAAGAATGAAGTGACCTAAAAATGAGTGACAGAACCTTGAAGTCGATGCGTTGCTTGACTGGTAGCCTGTGCAGGTCGGCGAGAAGTGGTGTGATGTGGCAACTGCCATGCTCACTATAGACAAGCCCAGCTGCAGAGTTTTGCAACAGCTGTAAGCATCTGATTGCACATGCCGGTAGGCCAACAGGCATGAAGTTATTAGTGCTAAAACCCTACTGGAAATTATACTATCAAGGTTTGAAGTTTCAATATATGAGTTCAGCTGGTCTGCTACTACTTGTTCCAGTGTCTTTGATAGGAACAGTAGAAGGGAGACTGGGCGGAAGCTGCTCAAGTTCTCTAGGTCTAGTGTTGCTTTCTTGAGTAGTGGCCTGACTACAGCATTTTTGAAAGGTGCTGGAGCATCCCTGAGGCTAATGACATATGTATGGTGTTAGTTATCCATGGCAGCAGCAGATCTATGCGTCACAGAAGCAGGACAGTAGGAATAGGGTCCAGAGCACTAGTTGTCTTTTTTGTGGGATTATGAACTTCAGGACGAGGTCACCAGTGACCTTGAATGGGCTCCCTGATCTTGTCTATCTTGTTGACAAAGAAGCTAGATAAGCGATCAGCTATATCATCACAGGGATCACTAGAAAGGAGCTAACCTGGGAGCATTTAAGGAGACGGCAGGTCGTAGGCATCAGCATTTTTTGATTGTGCATCTTTGAGTCAACAATGTTTTAATAGAAGCTAAACCAGGCCTGTGCATGCTGCCACTAACCACATTTGCATGCTGACCCTGTGCATGTCACCCCTAACCATATTATTCATTTTGTTTGTTTTTCAAGCATGATTTTACTTACCATTCAATTGCATTTCACTTTGCAGCAAATGTGAAGCGCCTAGAGAGAGAGAGACTGAGTTCTCTGAGGGGGCCTTATCAAGTGCACTATTATTTATTTATTTATAGCCTTTTTGCGTTGACCGAGACGTGGCTGAAATCGACTAACCAGCCAACAATGAGCGATGCCACTCCGACTGGTTTTTCCTTCATCCATAGTTCATAGTTCACAGTTCATAGTTCATTCTTTCCATAGCTTCATAGCCCGTAGCTCAATCAAAACGGTTGCAGGCTTTCGAGTTTCTTGTTTTCAGTCCCTGCTACAGCAAGCTGCCAACAGTAGCTGTGATCTCTTGCCGCCCGGTAACAAGTCCTCCTTTATCTCAGATTTATGTGATCTTATTTTGGTTCTGTGCAGGAAATCGGTATATCCTTATTATGGGTGAATTCATTTTGACAACGTAACTGACGCGTTAGATGCCGAATTTTGAGCAGACTCACTCATTTTCTCTTGTGGCTCATGTGCAGGACTCCCCTTAGCACAAGGGTCTGCGCTCGATCGAATGTTCTCCCACAAGTGTATGGTATCATCCCCAATTATTACTAAATTCTGCTTGTCTGACCACATTCCGATCTCATTCATTTTACAATGTTTTTCCTCCTCTGCATCCAAAATCATCCGTGAATCTCGAAACCTCAACTCCCTTTCTCTGGGTCTTGGGCCAGGGGTAAAATGCTCTTCACGACCCTGTTCGTACGTTCGAGTCTTGCAGTGGCCGATCCTTTATTGGCAATGCAAGCAGTGGTGATATCCATAAAGGCTCTTCTGCTGCTATCTAAACGACCCTGTTAAGTTAGCATAATAATAATTATAATAATAATACATTTGTATAGCACCTTCAGATAACTTAAACCTCTTTCTAGGCACTTCTGCACATGTGCTGTTAAGGAAGTATGATCATACAGTTAGTGGTAGCATGCACAATGTCGTTGTCATCGATGCAGTCCATGTGATAATATCATCTTCATTGTTGCTCAGTCTGCCTCCAGACCTGTTATCATTGATAGAATACAAAAGCACGACTCTTGCTGGCGTGCTTAACGAGTTGGCACCTCTGACCTAGCTTAATGTGCACCCTCACCCTGACGGCCTGTGGTTTACCGTAGACATTAAACTACCTAGGCTTACTTCGCATAAGACTGAGAAAGCATGTGCAACATCAGGACTGACTGTCCACTGTCAGGCATGCGAAGACTACTGTAGATCACACAAAACGATCCTACCAAAGGCCAATTCTACCTTCTATACAAAAAAAAGTTGCTGAATTGGTGGTCGATTTGACCATCTCCTTAATCGCTCACAGGTTAGCTCGTTACCAAGTGATCCTTGTGGTAATATAGCTGCTCTTTTCTCGAGCTTCACTGTCAGCAAGATAGACAAGATTGGAGAGTTCATCCCTACAGTAGCAGCTTCCCCTCTGGACCCCTGTCCTTAAATGACAACCCCACAGGATTCATATATCTAATTTCCGTGCAGCACCTCAACCTCTACTTTCAAGGACGTCACCGGTGACCTCATCTGGAATCCTCCTTCCAGTCGCAGAAGACTCCAATCCTCTAGAACCTCTTCCCACCGTCCTACGTCTACGACGCATAGGTCTGCTGCTTCCGTGCACTACTGACGTAATAGATATATCTTTGGCCTCAGGTAGCTTGCTTTGATTCTTCCTGTCTCTCTAGTACATCGAATTCTCTCAACTTCCTTGCTGCATGTATTGCTGAAATTGATAAATGGATGGCAGCAAACTTTCTCAAATTGAATGGCAACAAAACCAGCTTACTATTTATGGGAAAACCAAGTGTGACTCAGAAATTGGAAAGGTGAAGACTCAAATTCGGCTCTGCTAGCATCTCCAGTTGCGTCTACAGAAATCTACATGTCCTGTTGCATAGTGACCTTTCGCTAGATAACCATATAAGCTTCACGGTCAGGTCTGCCTATTTTCAGCTACAATAGTGCTAAAATTCGGGGTTTTCTTAGATAGGGATACTACATCCAATTGGTCCATGCATTTGTGACATCCTGGCTCGACATCTGTAATTCACTGCTGACTGGTGTATTGGTCTGTTCTATAAGATGCTTACAGTTGGTGCACAACTCTATATCTAGACTCATCTGTCGTGACCATCGCAGTTGCCACATTACATGACTTCTTGCCGACCTGCACTGGCTCCCAGTCAAGCAGAGCATCGACTTCAAGGTTGTGTCTCACTTTGGGTCCCTTCATTCTCTGGCTCCAGCCTGCGAATCAGATCTACTCTACCACTAGGCCACCCACTTTTCCGATTCAAATCTATTAGCTATACCTCTTACGGACCTCAAATCCTTTAGAGACAGTGACTCTAGTTTGTATGCTACCAAAGCCTGGAATTCACTCCTGACTGACGGCACGACATTCCCTGAATTAGACATTTTAAAAAAAGTGGCTGAAGACGCACTTTCGTATCACAGCATTTAGTGGGTCCTTGTGATACATTCTCTGTGTGCTTATGCCTGCTCACAATGTGCATGCTACCACTAACCACAGTTTACATGTTGACACGGTGCATGTCACCTCTAAGCATACTATGCTTGATGACATTTCGCATGTTGCGAATAATCATTCGATCATGCTCCCTTCACAACGTAAGAGAAGTGCTTAACAAATTTTTCATTTCTCTTGGGATGCAATGCAAATGCATTATTATTATTATTATTATTATTATTATTATTATTAGCAGTAATAGTAATAGTACGATACCTGAAATCTAGTTCATGCTTCTGTCACTTACTGTTCTCAAGTCTTCCGGCTTGTGAATTTAGCCGCTAATGGTTTACGAATTGCTTGCTTGGTGCCCTAGGAATACTGAATATCTATCGAGGCACTCAGCTGCAAAAGAAAATAACTAGGGCCTAGTGACGTGCTCGGCAGTTCATGCTTACAGACAAGTGTGTCAATGCGATTATATGAGCTGAAAAGCTCGTTAAAGAGCAATGAAGACCACAAGACTCGAAGCCACCACTTGGAGTTAAGTAGAAGGTCTGGCTAGTTATGTGCTCCGAGTCATTCACCGGTAAGTAGCACCAGAGCATCACGTGGGAGCAGAACGGGCAAGCTCACTAGATACTGTTTAGGGGTAAGCTGTCCAGAACAGATTCGTCATTAGCTGCGACATAAATGAGACAAGGTCGTTGCAGGTAGTGACTACATCTGGAAGCGAGTTTCAGACTTTTACATACCTCACACACGTCTCTGGCAGCACACATTGCACTACGTAACGAAGTGGGAGGGGCATTAGCCCACTCCATTCCGATATCGCCGGCATCGAAGATTTCGTTCCGTACTGCATATTCGGAACCAAGACGTACCTTACAAGGTCCTTAATTAAGGCGCACCCTAACTATTCCCCAGCAAGTTTACTCGGGCCTACTGGAGGTTGAAGTAGGATTTGCACCGGGGTAAATCTTTGCCCTATATCGACGAAAATACGAAAATACGTGGGCAGCTGTGCACCCTGTCGCATATTTCTGTCGCGTAGCCAATGCTTTGTGCACAATCCTTATCAGCTATTGCGGAGTGAGCAAGAAACGGCAACTCCGAAACTCCGCAACTCTACTAGACGCCGATTTTGTCCGGTTGATATTTATGAATAGCAGCGATCGTCCTTCGCAGATATGCATGCGTTCGTCTAAGACTATGAACTAAATTCTGCCTGTTTCCTTGATCCTCACCGTGGACCGGTTTAGTGCATGTTTAGAGCTGGCGTGTTGATTTCTGCTTGGCTTGCTTTCACTGTCTGTAGCCGTCGAAGTGGCCGCACGTGACCTGCAGCGAGCCCTGCAGTTCGGCAAGCTGCACGGAATCGATAGATGCCACGGGTCCTACGAGGAGCTCGCTCGTGATCCAGATGTAGGTATGTCATCGGAACTTTTCGTGCTGCAAAAATTCTCGTATCACTCTGAAAGTCCAGCATATGCTCCTAGCCAGCTGCCATCGCTACACGGTAGGGTGCCTACTGTGAGCATCGGCTGTGGCAAAAAATGCCTTCTAAGGTTTTATCTGATCTAAAAATCATTGTGCAGTCAAGCTCATCAAATCGAAGTTTTAGACCACTTTCGGCATCATACGAAGTTGCTCTGCTTCGATAATAATAAAAATAAGAAAAGTAATGACAAAGCCGTTTTTGCAGCCTTCTTAAGAGAATTGGATCTCTTTTTACGGACTTGAGATTAGCTGGAAATGATGCATGTCTATTGGTTTGTAACAAAAATTCCAATTTCACCATGCTCAAGCATACTCACCTGTTCTCGCTAAGTAGCATGAGGAAAAGGTGCTTCTGCCTCTAAGTTAGGGGATGTCGTGACGTGAGCCGGTAGTGAGTTTGACACCTTGGGAGGATACAAACTGGATGCTGCTGGCTCCAGAGAATTTGAGATCGGTAAACGAGGCAGACCCAGACGACTCGAGTCAAGAAAAGCTGGCGATGCTGTGCAAAACCAATATTGCACTGCGTTTCAGAAAGGTAGGTCCGAGCCTAAGAATGAATTGATCTGCAAGTGAGGTACAGAACCTTGAAGTCGATGGGCAGGCGACTGCACGAGTGGACTCAACAGAATGGACCGTCAGCTGGCGCTCTCACACGTGCGGAGGTCGGCCAGCCGAGGCTGCGTGCATGTCGTCGTCGAGCTCAAGCCGGCAAACTGTAATTGATAGTGCGATGTCAGAATGCACGACTGCCGAAGATATCCTTGGCGTTTTGCGAGTCTACGCTTTGCTGGTGTGAGTGCAGTAAGCAGCTTCTCGAAAGCGCTGCAATGCCGACACGGTGCGCGCTGGGTCGATCAACTCTAGCCACAGAGTAGGGGCAGTCGCAGTGTGCTTGCCGTAAGAGTTGCAAAGGAATAGGCTCCTCGGAGGCCACGTGGCTTGCACGATCGTGTTTGGCCAGCAAGGACGGGCTGGACTGCTCAGCTTCCGACAGTTAGCCTAAAGACTGAACCGCACATTTAGAAGTGGTGAATGCAAATCACATTCCAAACTCTATTCACATTCTAGGTCTGGATTGTCCCGAAAATGCCCCGTGGCCTCAATGTTGATTTCAGCTTCAGCAAGCTTTGCTCACCCCCAGTAGCTGCAGCCGAGTAAAGGTAAAAATCAGCTAGTTAGAGGGCCTCCTTTACTTAGCTTAAGGGCCTTTAGCAACACAAGCTTTTGATCAGCTGGACCTAGACTGTGGAACTCGCTTCCACAATTCTTAGGCAACGACAATTACTCTCCTGATGCCGAATATTGCATATCCGTTACAGCCATCCTAAACTGCTACTTCCATGCTACTCACTACCTCAGCTGCCTCTCCCGATTCAGCAATGCTTCTCACTTTCTCTTTGTTGCATGAGATGGAGTCTGGTGGATACCGAATTCGTACCGAAAGCTGCTTAGGCTGCATATGCGCCATACAAAACTTGCCCCCTGCGTAACATCCACATAGTCTTTATGGCATTATCGAGTGTAATTATGCCATTGTAAACTGTAAGCAGAGCAGGTCCAGTAAAATGATAAGCTCTCAGCTTCAATTCAAATTTTCTAGAAACATGTGACAAATTGATGTAATTGTTCATTTTCTTGGTTACCACTTGGTCATGTAACGTGGATGAGAATGACAAAGTGAAGAGTGGCCGAAAGTAACTTCGGTTCTTCGGTACTTGGGTAGGCCTTGCTCATTTTTTACAAGCTTCGTTAATAGCATCTTTTTGTACAGAGCCCGAAGAGCCCTGACCGCTATCACCACCGCATGCAGCGGCAATAAGGAATTGCCAGCCGCAGGAGTCGAACCCTTGACGTCGGACCCGAGGACGCATATAGCAAGCATCGTACCTATTGAGCCATCATAGCTAAACTTAAACGTTGGACTGGCCGGCATTGCTGGCGTACAATTGGTAGCGGTTATCAAAAATCGTACAATACAAAAATGTAAAATAATGAAGACGGGACAGAGACGAGTAAAGTAAAGACGTTCAGCTGATTCCAAAGCTTCTTTTATATAGCGTCAGACTAAACTTCACGGCTCTCAACACCTCTTTAAGCGGTCGGTAAGAAACCGAACACGGCAGGACTCGAAACGACGACCCCGGAGTGAAGAGCGAGTGCCTCACCCCAGGGCCGAGACCCGGGTTAAGGGCAGCACGTTGAGCGAATCATAATAATAATAATATTTATATAACATTCGATATGGCGCCTTGCAGATAGAGAAGGTGACGTACAGGTGAGCAAGTTGTGAGTCGCAGTTTTTAGGGCAAGTACTGAAAGCCTATCTTACCACACTTACGGATAGTGATAATAAGTGTTAACATGGGTTGACAGCTCTTAAGGCTACATACTGCAGCGGCATGTTGTAGGAAAAGTACCCTCCCTGACCATTTTTATTTTTTTCAAACTACTAATGCACACTATCTTTCGAATTTGCAGTTTTCAAATAGAAATAGTGATTCTGGGAGTGATCTTTTCCTCCAACACTAAGACTTTTGTCTTATGTTTTCTTAAATATTTTAAACATAAATTTTATATACTATAATGCCAGAATCAAAGGAATCTACTTTTATAGAGAATTATAATATATCTCTACAAAAATTAGATGATAATGTTAAAACAGTTTTAGATGTTATTGCTGAATCTTTGTGTAGAAAGAAAATTTGTTGGGTCTTGTTTAATTGCATGTCTAAGTGCTAGAGATTTGTTGAAGGATAAATGTGATATACAAATAGAAAGAGGTTTAAGCATTTTCAGAGATCAAGAACTTGCTACTACTCATGTATGGTTAAATGTTAATAGTTTAATTATCGATATTGGTTCTTATATCTTTGCTAAATTTAATACACCTAAATTTCGAGCACGTGGTGATGGTCGCACAATAGCATCATCTATTAGAACAGCAAAGCCTTTTAATCCAGCAACACGCTTAGGGTGTCCTATGAGCAGCAGTTCGGTTTTATCATCATTTAATTTCAGGAAGTTTTCCGACATCCAGGATCAAATATCGGCAAGGCAAGCATTCAGTTTCTCAGTTGCTGCAGCAGATTCCGACGGTTTGAATGACAAACACAACTGAGCATCGTCAGCATAGATCTGATATCCTATTCCATGGGCCTTAATCACTTTTCCCAGAGGTTGAGTATAAATGGAGAACAGCAAGGGACCGAGTCCAGACCCTTGAGGAACTCCACAGGTGATCCTTCTCGTGTCTGAGACCTGGTTCTTGTGTAGAAGATAAACAACAAATACTTGCAGAACTTAAAAAGACTATTGACAAACTAAAAAAAAATAATAAAATCAACACCGTTAACAGATCTAGAAATAAATAATTATATAAAAGAATTAGATACAAAGGACTTTAGAGGAGTATTTGCAAGAGATGAACTAACAAAACCATTAGATAGTGAACGTCTTATTTGTAATACAGGAGAATCAGATCGAGCAATATATCACTGGGTAGCATTGAAAAAAAGAAGGTAAACAATGTTTCTACTTTGATTCATTTGGTGCTCAACGAATGCCTGAAGGAATACATTATTTTGGAGTTACACCAAGCTTTCAGACAGACATTTATGCTACAAGAATACAATCAAACAGATTGCGGAAGAAGATGCCTAATCTTTCTAAAACTAATGCAAGAATAAGATTTTGGATCGACAATGGAATTATTAATTTAATTTAAACATTTTCTTTTCCTTGTATAGAAATGAATAATAAAAATTCGTAGTACTTGAAAATTCTTCTGTTGTAATTCCCAAAGGAAAACCAGCTTATGTTCATATTAAAGAGAAAATTACTAAAGATTCTAAACCTTACTTCAATGCATGGATCTATATCAGTGAAGATATTAGACCTGCATTAGAAGATATTGCTAATCGAGCAAGCATGAAACTTGAATACAGTGGATATGATATGTCTAGTCGTTCAACTATTGGAATAGGATTTCCATTTGGCACTAAACCAAGTATATTCTTTGATCAAAATAACAAACAAATGAAGTTTAGTAGTATTGCTGAAGTAATTCAAAAACTTGGTAATGACTTTGCTATTGCAGGTATTCTTGATGGTGGATATGTAACTAAAGATACTTATAATTCTGAAGAAAGACTAATTTTAGATTGAAACTAGACCAAGTTAAAGTTTATAATTTTGTTAAACGAGGTGAATTCAATCCTGCTGAGTATTACATATACAAACAAAAACAATAAACAAAACAAAAATTAGCTTATTTTTTAATTTTATATATCTTTTTTCTAGTAATTTATAACATTCTATCAACTATGCCACTAGCATAATTTTCTATCTTATTCAAACTTGCAGGATTACTAGCTTCATCTTTTAGGAAATCAGTAGCAAATGAATCATTAAGCATACCACCAATGCCAAGTCCTAATTTTGCTTTTGCTGCCATGACCAATGCAACGGTTTTCGCATCATCACGTACATAAGGAAGCTGCCATGGATCAAGAGCAATACGAGCTGCAGACTCTGCGAGAACAAGATCAGACAAATTTGTATCTCTGTTCGTTTTTGCCCAGACATAGAAGATGTCTCGGTGTGTGTATGATCGTGGACCAAAGAAGATCTGTCTCACTTATTAGCCCCATCATATCCTTCATTCATTCTTTGAGTGAACTTTGTTCCTGGCCCATCATATGAATAACATCCAATATTATTGATTGACCCACCAGGAACAAATTCTAATTTTACTCTATTAGAAAGTTTCAAATTAAATTCTCTTCCACCTGATAGTTCATTGTTAAAATAGACCATTCCACTGCCGACTTCTATTTTGTTTTAGTTGCTTAAGACTGAGATTAAATTGCAATCCAACACCACTGCTTCTACTTTTTCTATTCTTTTTACTTGAGTCATTTTAACAAGTATAGGAACAATACCAGATAGGTCTTCATGTTTTAATCTTATAGAAATAGGTTCTTTAGAGTTATGTATTTGCTTTAGTTGGTGTTCTTACAGAGTTAATTTATCTTCATGATAACTCATTCTATATAAATTAAACTATTTTAAAGACTTCGAAAAAATTATATAAAAAATGTCATTGGATGAAAATTGTACTACTAAAATTGATGAGGTTTCTGCATTTAGAGAGAGAGAGAGAGAGAGAGAGAGAGAGAGAGAGAGGGAGAGAGAGAGAGAGAGAGAGAGAGAGAGAGAGAGAGAGAGAGAGAGAGAGAGAGAGAGAGAGAGAGAAAGAGAGAGTAATGGAGTTGTTATCATATAATCCTTATACCGGCAAGTTTACAAACAAAACTAATCGTGGTGGAAGTGCAAAAATTGGTGAAGAATCTGGAACAATAGATAAATATGGATATAGAGCTATTACAATTGATGGAAAACAATATAAAGCACATAGAATTGCCTAGGTAATTTTTAAAAACGAGATGTCAATTTTTCAATTAGATCATATAAATTCAGATAAGTCTGATAATAGATCTTCAAATTTAAGAATTGCAAGTCATTCTGAAAATCAAAGAAATAATTATATTGCTAAAAGAAATACATTTGGATTTATAGGAATTAGTTTTAAAAAGAAAGAAAACAAATATGAATCATATATTTCCATAGATAAACATAAATATCACTTGGGTCTATTCGATGATCCTGTTGATGCGGCAACTGCTAGGGACATGATGGCTATCCAACTACATCTTGCTTTTGCTAGACTAAACTTTGAGTATTTTCTAACAGAAGATAATTGAATCGTTAAATATACGGACTATTAGTTGCAACATCTGCGCTTTAACTCATATCGGTAGCTAGACTTGTCTGTCGTGAGCGTCGCAGTTGCCACATTACTCCACTTCTCGCCGACCTGCACTGGCTACCAGTCAACTAGCGGATTGACTTCAAGGTTTTGTCGCTCACTTTTAGGTCCCTTCATTCTATGGCTCCAGCCTCTCTTTCAGATATACTACCCCATCAGGCCAAGCATCGTACCACCCGCTTTTCGGAATCCAACAGTCTAGAAATACCTCGTACAAACATCCCGCAGCCTGAAACTCCCTCCCGACCTGCGTCAGAACATCCCCCGACCTGACCACATTTAAAAGGAACCTAAAAACACCCATTTAGGACAGCATTTAGCGGGTCCCTGTGATTTGCCCTTGATGTGCTTATGCGTGCTGACACTGTGCATGCTGCCACTAACCACATTCGCATGCTGACCCTGTGTATGTCACCCGTAACCATATTATTTATTTTGTTTGTTTTTCAAGCATGATTTTACTTACCATTCAATTGCATTTCACTTTGCAGCAAATGTAAAGCGCCTAGAGAGAGATTAAGTTCTCTGAGGGCGCTTTATCAAGTGAATTATTATTATTATTATTATTATCTCTTAATTTTAGTACTTCTCTGTTTATTTCTTCTTGACTCTTACCTTGTGCAAATAGATTTGATAAAAGCATTGCTGACTCTGCTTTATAGACACAAGTTTTTCGAGCAGCAACAGTACCACTCCCTATTTTCTTAATACTATTTTTTAGTTCTGGTGAATAATTGACTCCTCCGTTTTCTATAAGTTTTTTCTTGATTAAGATAGTCCAATCTATTTTTGACTTCTGAATTTTGTACTTTTCGACTCAAATCAATATCAATTCCCCTATCTAATAAGTCTATCATATTATGAATATCAGTAATAGCATTATTTAATCTCCCACTTTACAGACTAAGAGCATTCATTCTTTGTTCATGTGTGTTCATAGGTGGGGCTTTAGAAGTGAACATTGTTTCATCTATTATCTTTTTATTAGACCAGCAATAGTGACTGCAATTGAAACTCCTAATCCAACTGCTCCAATTACACTTGCTATACTTGCTATTATTTCTGGAATTGTTGGGATAAATCCTCCTTCCATTTCATGAAAGTCCTTTTCCCATGCTATAGGATCTAACTGCTCAGCAGACCATGACACTTCTACACCAAACATCTCAGATACAAATTTATTAGGATCCAAATACCAATTACTATTTGACTTTTCTGCTTCTGATAGTATTTCATTTATATAGTAACCTAATTCTAGTGAAGCAACCATTTTTTGCAGTCCTTTTTTCTCTGTCATTGTCTTCCGGAACACCTGTCCATACTTACCGGAACTAATATAATCAACAGTCTCTTTAATAAACAAACCAAGATCGACTATTTCAGTTACACCTGATAGAAATCTTCCAAATACTTTAGTTGCCACTCCAATCACTTTAAATGATTGTAAAACTTAAGGAACTATATTTGCTATCTTTTCTGATGCTTGTAAGGGATGTCTCATGGCAAATTTTGGTGCTATTTTTGTCATTGCTTTTGAACCTACTTCAGTAGCAGTTGTTTTTCCTGATACAACTTTTTAGTTGTACTAATTTCTTCTTTTATATCTTCACCAACTCCTTTACCATTTTTATTCTTCATATATTATAAGTAATGGAAAAGGTAAGAAAAATTAATGGAAATGCTTATACTGATCTTAATGAAAATGATAATAGAATAATTAATTTAGGAATTTCTGTCAATGATGGTGATGCAATAAGATTAGATTATGTTCTTAAGTTCAAATGTTGGTGGTAGTGTTGTTAGTAATGCTGCAGGAGAATTAGCAACAGCATCAAGTCTAAGTATTTTATTATCAAAGAGTGGAGCAAAAATGACATCACAATTGAGTTGTAAGAATGCTATTGGTATATCAGGTAATTCTGGTGATGGAACTGTTTATTCAGATTTAAGACCTTACAAGTAATAAACCATGGACTACTAAAAAGTATGACACAAGTGTTTCAAGGTAAAGCAATGTCAAGTATTGATATGGGGAAAAAAGAATATTATAAATTTAAAAGATTCTGATGTTGTAACAAAACAATATGTTGATAATACTAGACAAGTAGCATTTAGATATTTAGGATTAAGTTCTAATACTTATCCTAGTATATTTTATCTTGATATGTTAGGTTTGAATACTACTGTTAATAGAAAAGGAGGAGAATTTTCATATCAGCAGATTACTCATGGTGACATTCCAATTATTGCGCCAGGAACATCAAAAGTTGTTGCATATGCAACTAAACTCAAAACATTTATCCCTGGTGTATTACCTAACTTTAGTATGGCATCTAATATTATTTATGCAACTGATAAAACTAATTCTTATGTATAGTTAACAAGTGATAATACTTATGGTGTTAGTGGTACAATAGTATTAATCATTAATATTGATGGAACATGTACTTATGCTATCGATAAGTTTACAGTTTCAAGTGGAATTACTTTTATAGATTTTCTTGTTAGTATTGTATAGAAAAGTTGGATTACAGAAAAAAAGAAGTAATGCAAAGAATCATATTAGAAAGACTGGTGATATACTTAATGGAAATCTAAGTATGAATGGTAATCTTATAAAGAATTATGGTGATCCTGTTGATGCTGGAGATGCTGTATATAGAAAGTATAGAGATGTGAACTTTGTTACAAAGGTTTCTAGATCAACTTCTTCTGATGGAGATATTGATATGAATAATTATAGAATAATAGATCTTGCTAATCCTATAAATCCTAGCGATGCTGCAACGAAAGATTATGCTGATACTAAATTTGAGTAAAACAGGAGGAACAATTAACGGAAGTTTAATTGTAAATGGTAGTATTAGTGCTATTGGTGCTCGTGTAGGTGGTAACAGTGTTCCTAATAAAAAGTATATGGATGCAAACTTTCTTAGTGTAAATGGTGGAGTAGTTAATGGTAATCTAGATATGCAAAATAATTTTATCAGAATTAAAAATGATCCTGTTAATCCTAATGATGGTGTTAATCTTGCTTATCTTATTAGAATATCCGACGGAAATGTTGCTGTTGTAAAGTTTTTCGCAAAATATATTACTACAGATGGTGGAAAAATATAAATTTTCTAAATTAAGCAAATATAGAAATCTTGATTCAAGTATTACTTCTGTTTTAAATAGTAATACTATTATAATTGAAATAGGATTATTCGTTCTATGCACAACCTATGAACAAGCTGGGTATTATTTTGATACTTATCAAAGTGGATACTATCCAGATACAAAAGTTCTCGATAAAAGAGTTCTTACTCCTATTTCATTTCCAATAAACTCTATAAATAGTGCAATATTACCTTTACCTTATACAGATATGCCATATACATTATATGGAAACTATATACTAGATGAAAATGGCTAACTATTAGATATATTACAATTGTTAATGACAGGATTTATATAACACTGTTTTATTAATGACTGTTTATATAACATTAAAATGAATATGCTTTCTAGAAAAGAATTACAAATGGATAGAACTTTGGATTTTGATGGTAATAAAATAACGAAATTGGAAAAACAGTTGATTGTCTAGAAATAGATGATACAGAATTTGCTGATAACAATTATTTAAAAAAGGATTCAGATCAACATATAAGAAGTGATCTATCTGTAAAAGAAAAAGAATATGTTAGTGTGTTAGATCCTATCAATAAATATGATATTTCTACCAAGAATTATCTTGATACGAAAGTTGATTCATATGAATATGGAACACAAACAGTAAATTGAAATTTAATTGTAAATAGTTTATCAGCTATTAAAAATAGTGATAATTATCAAGAAAGGGATGCAATTTCTAACAATGCTTTAAATAATCTTTACTTAAAAAATGTGAAAGTAATCCATATATTTCAAATTGTTTTTCTCAAATGGATTTTATTAGATACTTTGGAAATTTAGCTGTAAATAATGTAGGTAATATTGGTGCTCCAAGTCAAAGATTTAATTATTTTACTACAAACAATAATTTTATTTTATCTAAAATATCAGATATTAGCATAAAAACCAGTATATTCGAAAAAAGAAATAAGTGTTTTAGAATTAGACAAGAGATCCTAGTGATATTAATGTATCCCATACTACTCATGAAAATGATATATTTAATTATATAATAGTTAGTAAAACAGATGGTACAACATCTATTATTCTTGATAGTTATTATAGTGATCACTATGTAAAAATATTGATTTATTTAGTAGCAAAAACAAAATAGATAGAGAAATATTAATTACAAGTATAAAACGAAAATATTTTAGAAGGAACTCTAATAATATAATAAATTTCTATTTTAAAAATTATTTGATAGAAAATAATACTTTAATTCTTCATAGTAATATTTATATTAATTATAATAAACTAGCTGATGGAAGATTTAACATTCAATTAGAGTTTTCATATCCTGTAACATCCATTTCACCTTATGTTACTATAAGTGATGATGTTTCTGGTGAATTTAGTACATCTATGCCAAGTTTCTTTGATTGTCTTGAAATTAGTTTTCTTTCAAATGTTCTCTATTCTCCATCAAGATCATTAGATCTTTTTTTATCCAATTTATAGTCCAATGAGAGTTCCAATTCATGGTTCTTAAATCTTCCAATCCAGAGTCTCTTTAATCAATTCTTCAGGTAGGTCACAACTCTTTCCTGCATCTATTTCTTTCTTTATTTGTTTATTTAGTTCTATTTTTTTATAGTAAGCTTCAGACTTCATACTATTTACTTTTTCTATTTTTAAGTTTTTATCTTTAAGGAACTCTTCAAAGATTGAACCATCTCTCACTTTAGTGAATATATTTGCTATTTCTGGTTCAGAGTGATTGATTCTTAGTGCTTTATATTCTAATAATAGTTTAGCAGCATCTAACAAAGTTGATCTGATGTCTTCTATTCTACCCATTGGATATACACAGATTTTAAAGTTTGAATATTGTTGGCCCTGTATTTCTTTAAGACAGTCTGTTCCTCTTGTCTCAACAGAAACCATTTTCTATATATTGTTTTTATTTTTTATTTAAATTAATTAAACAGCACTTGGATCAGGTTGTGCTTGTGCTGCCAGAGCTGCTGCAGCTGATTTTTGTTTTGCAATCATATTATCAGTAATACTTGGTAGAACTGCATATCATTCATCTTTAACAACTCCAGAGATATCAGGTTTAATTCCAGATACTCCAGAGATAAGTGTTGAGAGTGTTGGAGCTTGTACTGCAACCCAAGTTTTATATTCTGCAATTTCTTCTGGGCTATCGAGAGGAGCATCAACTTTAGATCTAACCTTTGATTCTAGACTTGCTACTACCTCTGTTTGTCCTGCAGAGATAATCCTTTGAGCTTCAGGGTCACATTCGTCAATGTAGAATTTCTTAACTGATGTATCAGTCATTACTAAAATATCTGAATTGATTTGTTGTTCATCATAAGATGTCATTCTTAATTTAACAAGATAGTCTCTATATATGATTTAAGTGCCGTTTCGCTAGTCGCAAGCATGGAGTCAGTAATATCTGAAGTTGTGGCTATTTTTCCTATATAATAAGAAAACAATTACACGCACACAATTTTAAACAATACACAGATAGACTGACTAAAATTATTAATTAATATGTACACCATATTTTTTGGAGATTTAGCCTTTTTGTTTGCTTCATCAAGCATTTCATTTATCTTGCTTCTACATTCCATAAGTTTATCGCAACTATCACAGATCTCAGTAAGAACACAGATAAATGAACTATCCAGATTTGGAATAAGTTTGTCAAGTGAATGCTTAACAATTCGTTGATCTTCTCCTTTAAGCTTTTGCAGACAAAGTTTTATTGCCATTTCTCTTGATTGCTCGCAGCTAAGAATTCTTGAGACATCCATTTTCTATACATGAAAAGATAATTTTATTTAATTAATATTAAATGTCCTCTCCTTCATCCTCTTCAGATTCATCTATATATACCTCAGTAATGCATTTACCAAATACAAATTCTTCGAGATCTATCTCTTCATCCTCTTCTGTTTCAGTACTAATAATAAAAGATTCTTCAGACATAGATGATTCAGATTCAATTTCTGATTCCATTTCAGGATCGTAGTAAGGATCATCACATGTGTCTTCTGAATATTCAGATTCAGTATCTAAGCCAGTAATTTCAATCGATTAATCCGATGACTGTTCTGAAATTTGAAAATCTTTGGGATCCATCCTATAATAGAAAAAATAATTTTGTTAATATATATTTAATTTCTCCATTGACTTGTACATATATATTTCTTCTTTTATGTTAACGTGTTTTTTATCTACTTCCATTTTCTCCTTATCTGAAAATCTAACTTTCTTTACTGGTATTGGTTTAGTATTTTCACTCTTCATATTGTGCATCTAAATCAATATTACATTTTTCACAACGACCTGGATTTATTCCTTCACTTAATGCTTTTGCAATCTTGTAATGACAGTATGCGTAAATACAACATCCACGATCTAACCAATAACGTTTCGACTCAAATGCAGATAGTGCTCATTTTTTAGTTTCATTGTAATAATATTACGTTTACTTTGTGTCATACGATGGAAATCTCTATTAAGTGTATCAATAAAATCTTTAGTATTAGGATTGTTCACAAATATATTATTTGCACTAGATAGACAATCAACATATTCTTGATGTGTTAATTTTGAATGTTTAATCACTGCTCTTGGAACACCTTTTGATTTCATAATAGGATTTACTGAACTAACAGAATATAGTTTTGGTCTCAAAGCAATTAATTCGTTAATTTTAGCTCCTTTCATTTCGTCCTTGAATTTATCAAACTCATCACTATGAAACCAATCTTTGATATCAGACATTTCTACATCGAAGTTTTCACTTTTTATATCAACAACTATTGAATCAGTATCTGTATATAATAAACTTATTCTATCATTAAACTTGGTTTTCAGTACATCATAGTAAAATCCTTGCATATGGAACTTTGATAAATCCAGAAATGCAACACGTATAAACATTAATAATAATAATAATAATAATGCACTTGATAAAGCGCACTCAGAGAACTTAATCTCTCTCTAGGCACTTTACATTTGCTGCAAAGGGAAATGCAATTGAACGGTAAGTAAAATCATGCTTGATAAACAAACAAAATGAATAACATGGTTAGGAGTGACATGCACAGGGTCAGCATGCAAATGTGGTTAGTGGCAGCATGCACAGTGTCAGCACGCATAAGCACATCAAGGACGAATCACAGGGACCCACTAAATGCTGTCCTAAATAGGTGTGTTTTTAAGTTTTTTTTAAATGTGGTCAGGTCAGGGGATGTTCTGACGCAGGTCGGGAGGGAGTTCCAGGCTTTGGGAGCATAGAACTAAATGCACGGTCTCCAAAGGATTTAAGGTTTGTACGAGGTATTTGTAGACTATTGGATTCCAAAAAGCGGGTGGTACGATGCTTGGCCTGATGGGGGAGTAGATCTGAGAGATAGGCTGGAGCCAAAGAATGAAGCGGTTTGTTTAGAAGTGTAGTTCTTTTAGAGTGCTCAAAACCAACTAGTGTTTTATCAAAGCATCTAATTTCTTTAAGTCTAGGATCTCTCATTAATTTATTATATAATGAATCAGTCTTGTCTGTTCCTGTGTTTACTAATTTTACATAAGTTCTGTTTTCAACATTTTCACAAGTTTTTCCAAAGATATGGCACATAAATTTTTTATATATATTTCTTTTGTAGTAATCTTTTTACGATCAAATTCAATCTTTTTCTCTGCACATATTTCAATGAATGGTTTTTCCCAACGTTCTTAATTGAACTTATATACTTTATGTATTTTAGTTGGTATCAATCCTTTATTGAAAACAAATTGAAAGTATCTGTAATGAGTTAGATAGTTAATTTTCTTAGAGAAATCACAAATCAACTTTGGCACAGTACTTAGACCTGTTGAAAGTCTTTGTTGGTATTTTGAATACTCAGAATTATCAATAAGTCTACTTTCAGGACAAATAGGATAATCAGTATGTAAATCATGTAGTTCATTTGAATGTTCTAAATCACATAAAACAAATATTCCATTATCACCATCTGATGGTAATGACATTATTTTTTCAAGTGACTAGTTACTTAAATCTTCTTCGATAGGTTCTGTAATAGGTAAGTGCCACATCATAACTGCTGAATATAAACTTGTAGCATCCCAATATGTAAGTCTCTTTCTTTTTTCCTAGTAGATTTATAGTACATTGTGTGTAAAACAAAGTACAAGACCAAGCATAATGAGGTGCAGATAGATAATGTGCAGGATCTAACTTAAATAATTCAATAAAACTGTTTCTGTATGCTTCAAAGCAATCCGCAAGAAGAGTAACAACTAATTTTAAGTAAATATCATGATAATCTCCTAAATCTTTCATGTTAAAAAGTTTAAATACATTTAAAGCATGTCTGTACTCTTCCTGACTAATACTTTTATCAAAAATAAGTTTACTATTGAATGCTTTAATATTAGGAATTACGCTCTCATTGAATTTATCAAAAAAATCCATGTATCCATAAGGATAAATACCTTTTCTTGATACTATATCTAAAAGAACATCATGATTAATACTTGGATATAATTCTTTAAACATACTCATTGTAATATCAAACTTTGGATTAGCTTTCTTTAATGAAGTAACAACATCAGATAGTGCACTACTCATAAAATTAAGAGAATCTTTGAACTCAAAATCATCAAATGACATTGACATATAATTCTCCATATTATGTGCAAAAGATTTAAAGTCAAGACCAAAAGCTGACATTCCTTTTACAATCAAGTGAGAATCATAACCTTTAAAATTATGAATAAAGATAGGAAGTTTCCAGCTACTTTTACGAAATTTAGCAAGTGAATTACAAAGTTTATGAGTAGCTCCTCTAAAAATACCTGTAAAATGACAGTGATCTCTGACTTTCAATTAACCATGTACATCATCAAATCCTTTTCTACAAATCCAACATGTTTCAGACTTCTTAAATTCTGTAATTACATCATCATTGATAATAATAGGTGCTTCAACAAAATGTAATAACTTTTTTTAAGTCCTTAGAAGCATTTACTAGAAGTCCTAAAAGTAATTCAACACAATTTTCTCCTCTATCTATAAATTGATCAATAACTTTTCCATTAAGATCAACAATAATTGCACATGAACCACAAGGAAATTGTAACATATTTGTACATGAATCACTCCAATTACCTGTTGTTATTTTACTATTACAATACTTGGATTAATTTCATTAGATACTATACTTTCATAACAAACATCACATGTTTTTACATTCAAACTCTTGAAATCTGCATAACATACATATGGAGTTATAATTAGTTTAGCATGATCACTACATTTTTAAATGTGTAGTATCTTTTGTTTTACCTGTTTTCTTATTTTCTTTAATTCCTGGCATTTTTAATGTTGAATAACTAGAATTAACACCATCACAGAGAATTAAATTATTTTCAAAATCTGTATCTGAAAAGAATGTATCTAAACATCTATGACAATAGAGTATTGATCCTCCTTTGTTATGTGTTCTACAAAGACTAACAAAATTCTATATCTACATAATGGTGAGCCGTGATGGCACACTAGGTAAGGCGGTTGCTTTCACGACCTCGGTCCCGAGGTCGTGGGTTCGATTCCTGCGGTGGGCGATTCTGTATCGCCACTGCAAGCGGTGGTGATAGCCGTAAAGGCTCTTCTGTTGCTACACGAAAAGAGGCTGTTTAATCAGCTAAGATTTATTTTAATGACTTTTTCAGATTTAGTTATTAATAACAAGTTAATATGTCTATCTGGAATTTCTAATCTTCTTGGTACAATTTTTAAAGGATAAACACCTGATTTATCATTATATTCATAAACATTTATACTAACATTAAATTATTTACCTAATTTTTTAGTATCAATTACTTTGAAGGGCCATTCCATTTGAGATAGAGGTTAATTAAATGATTGATATTCTTTTTTAAATATTTTAAACAAGTCGGTATATCTTTCAGAATGATTATTTACAGGATTTGGAAACCTTAATATACACCACAAAGCACAATAGTTATCTTCATTCTTTATATTGATGCAACAACGTTTCTTTGCTAAACCAGTAGACAGTGCTAAATAAGATTACTCTGCTCTAATAATATATATTCACTAACATTAATCTCAAGACGTTTCACACCAATTAACCTCCAACCAGAACCTGGATTTCTTTCAATAAGTTTATCTATTGCTTCCTTTAAGGATTTCAAATGATTTAGAATAACACTAGCATAATCAGATCTTGCAACAACTACAATCAATTTAGAACCTGTTACAACACTGTGACTATGTGTGTCAGTTTGATCATGATATGAAAGTACAGATATCTTAGTTTGTAGTTTGAATGAAGAGAATCTAGTTGTTATTTCACGTAATACACTATTATAACTTGGTACTATACTATTAAAAAACTCATCAATTTTTGTTGCAGAATAATCTCTGCCTTTAAAAACATATTTTTCATGTCTTTAATTTGCTCCAGTAGATACTAATTTAAACTTATGAACCATTGAAGCAATACTTTTACTTGGAGTTATATCATCAATATTCATTAAAAACTTTGAAGCAATACTTTTACTTGGAGTTATATCATCAATATTCATTAGCCTTCTTGCTTCAGCGTGGAACGAGTTTCTTTTTTGAGGACTTTTTCGATACATCTATATTAAGAAAATTAAAAATTTATTTAATTGAAAAATAAAAAAACATAAGACACAAGTTTTATTGTTGGAGGAAAAGATTACTCCCGGAATCATTTTCCTTTGAAAACTGCGATTACGAACGATAGTGAGCATTAGTAGTTTGAAAAAATGAAAATGGTCAGGGAGGGTAATTTTCCTACAACACGGCAGGCGTGAGCACTGCGGCTGTAATCGCTATTTGCGAGTTCGGCAGCTACACGAAACGCTGTAGGAATGCCTACAGAATGCTTAAGGCGGAATTCCCAGCGGAACGTATAATAATAATTATCGTAATAACGAGGCATGTGCATAGTGCCCTCAAAGAACGCAATCTCTTTCTAGAAATTCTGTGCATGCGGCTACGGTATCCCCCGAAAATCGCTGTTCGGCCCGACGGGCAGTCTTCTGCCTACAGACTGCTGACTGCTGTTTCGGAATCGAGGAAATGCGCCGTTGGAGGGAGCTGCTGAGCGCAATATTTTCAATTGCAGTGAAAGAAATCTGAAAATCCTGAGGTTTGAAGCAGACTCATAAAGCTCATGACGGCCACGATGGGTGTGCCGGCCACTCTTCCAGCGTCCAATCATGACTTTAGTGTGTCAGATACTGTGACTCGCAGGTACCATGGCAATTAGCTGGAGATCTGACCTTAATTCCTTTATTTCAAAGTGGCACCGCACGCTCTCTCCTGAAGACGGCTCGAAGCGAGACAGCCTCAACTGCTCGGCCGTGCGTCCACTTCCCAGCTGCCCTCTGACCTCCCCTATGTATTGGCAGGATCAGCTATTCTTGCATATAAAACCGAGAAATATTACATGCTATAAGAATTGAAGCTGAGCCCAGCTTCAAATTCTGGTCAATTTTCGGAAGAATTGCAGCGGTTGGCGGCATCGGCCACCGCCATTGATATAAATTGCCATGCGTTGCTGGTAATTGTGCACTAGCGACTGGTTTAAACTATGTGATTGCACTTTAAACCCACTGTGCTACGGTACGCAAGTCAATATGGAGATTCGCACAGCCACTTTCTGGCGATTTGCATTGGATCATAAGGGATTGCCGCACTTGGCCGTGTCATTACTGTCAATTGCCTAGCTTTGCCCCAGATCGAGCTCACACGTTGGGCTTAAATTATGCCTGTGTACTTCGAATACGGGGGAATTGTATATTCAACGAGAATTGGAGCTTCGTCCTTCCTCTGGTCAATTTGTGACGAATTGTGGTATTGGCACCGAACTATCACAGCTGTCGATTATCGTGCATTGCCCGAACTATCATTATTATTATACATACGAAGCATAAGCAATCAGGAAATAACACTTTCTACCAGGGGAATATAAATTGTGCTGCATAGTTTCATGCATGGTGCAAATGCAAGAGTGCAATTGTTACAGACAGAGCCATGATCAATCGATACTAAGGCAGCCATATAGCAAACCACAATTATTGGCTTAGAAAAAGCACATGAAGCACCCTGGCTTAGCCTTGCGGTAAGATCACCTTGAACGATGAAGCTCGTGGAATCAAGCCCTGTGGCATATGTAAACCGCCTGGATATAGATTAAGTTCTTAGGCACTAGAGAAATGAATCATATTATAGTTATTTGTAGTTTCTAAACCCTTTCTAATGTATTGCAATCATTTTAAGTTGAACCCACAAACTCCAAGAGTCTACCAACTCACATACTTTTACAGATAGTTTAGGACTATGAAATGTGATTTTTCATCAAGTGCTCCACCGAGTCTTATATATAAGTCATATATAGGATATATATATATTATATATATATTATATACAAGTCTTATATATTAAGAATGCGACCAGAAGTCATCGATATCTGTGGGCGAACCTCTATTTCCTACTGCAAGTGAAAGCAACAACCTAAAACAGAAACTCTTCTGCTACTACACAAATGAGGCTCCTAAATCAGCGAGACTTATTTTATTACACATCTACCAAGGCATCATAAGCAATTCAATTGTCAACCAAGCAACGCCGTTATTTTGATAATCGTAGTAAAAGTAGTACCTTTGCATCACGAGAAAACCAAATATCTTTCGCATAGGCTGGAAATGATGCAAAACCAGCTAGCTAGCGATAATAGCATGGACCAGTGCAGATATGGATATGGATATGGATAGCGATATGGACCAGTGCAGCACGCGAAGAATAACTTACATTGACGAAGCAAAGAAAAGCTGGATCGGCAGGAGTTTAGCTTAGCTTTAAATGTCGTTCAATCACTGGAATGGAAATGGATATCGTGAGTCAAACTCCATCCGACGACTTTTCCGACTTCGCATCACTTTTCTCTTTTCACTCTCGTCGCGACGATATCTCTCCACACGACGCTCCCCGCCTTCTGGGCGTATGTTTCAGCCGAATTTGTTCCATGCAGGCGCAGACGACTCTTTACTTTCTCCCGCGGATCTGGGGCTGCATGTGAGGCCACGACTGCACGACAGCTTGAAACTGCCGCCGCCCCCCCCCCCCCCGGCCGGTGTCGCCTGGCCCCACCCGGCGCGGCCGGCCTGGCCGCAGTCATGGTTTTTTCGCCACGCCCAGTGGCTGGTAGGTCAGTGCCGTGTGCCATAATGACCCTAGCGTTTGCCCGTGCAGATAAAGTTTCCTGCATCGTCGGACACGGTCAGCATCAGCAGTGACAGGGACTGCGACCCATCGTGTAGACGAAAGCTAGGCGACGGCTATGACGGCGACGATGGCAGAAGCATTGCCCAGCCGACGGAAGCGGCTCGAGCGAACTGGGGTTGAAGAATTGAGTTCATGTTGATCTGCATAGGCTGCATGCTGTGGGACTGGGAAACGTCTGTCCAGCACCCGTCTTTCTGCAGGCACCTTTCGCATTACTTTTTCATGCTGGCCACCATCGGATCGCTGTTGTTCTTTATGGAGCTGTCGTTTGGGCAATGAGCATCGCCCGGACCCATCGCGATCTGGAAGATCGACCCGATGTTCAAAAGTAAGCGATCGATCTCTGTTTCTGCCCTGATCTCTCGGTCGCCCGGCACGGAGGCGGCCACGGCCTTCATCTTTGATGGCACAGGCGGCGACCCTCACGTCGACGGTGGCCGGCCGTTGCAGGGCCCGGCTTTGCCACGGTGATGATCTTATTGTTCATCGGTCTCTACGACAACGTGATCATTTCGCACGTGCTGTTCTAGGTCGACGGTGGCCGGCCGTTGAAGGGCTCGGCTTCGTCACGGTGATGATCTTGTTGTTCATCGGTCTCTACTACAATGTGGTCATTGTGCAAGTGCTGTCCTAGGTCAATGATGGCCGGCCGTTGCAGGGCTTGGCTTTGCCATGGTGACGATCTCGTAGTTCATTGGTCTCTACTACAACGTGGTCATTGTGCACGAGCTGTTCTACTTTGCTGCATCATTGATGTCGGAACTTCCATGGAAGCACTGTGGCAATGATTGGAATGCAGCTGGTGGACTCCATGCCACGACCCAATGCGACTCACGAGGATGCCGGTAAGCACCCCCCTTCCTCCTACCCCAACTCGTTTGCTCCGCCGGCCCCCTGTTTCGTTCTGCCTTGCTGGTGTCTTTGCTGCTGCTGCCGCCTTAGCTGATGCTACTGCCTGCTCTAGTGTGGCTACTTGCCTGCTGCTGCTTGCTGCTGCCTGCTACTTGCCTGCTGCTGCTGCTGCCTTCTCTGCTGCTTCCTGCTGCTGCCGGGTCTGAATGCCGGCTTCTGCTATTTATTTGCTCTTGGCTTGGGTCGGTACACCGCCTGCGTCATCGACCACGTGCGTCAGGCCTGTGAGCAGATGGTGCACACAGAGATGTGAGAGCAACAGCTACACAGCTGCCAGCAGCTGCTCTGCTCCTTGTTAGCTGGCTGCCTATCTACGACATAAATCTTTGCAATGCTCTCTGTCAGCTGCCCGGAACCATGAATCGCAGGTCTGCCCAGATTCCGTTTTAACCCGAGTCATGCCTACGTGGAGAGCAGCCTTCGATCCAAATGAACCTGAAGATCTGAAATTCGGGCTCCTAGCTCAGGGCTCCGTGCGAGGTCCGGTTCTGTTCATGGTTTATACTCTCCCTCTTGCTGATGTGATTGCCAAGCATAATCTAGGCTTTCACTTCTATGCGGATGACACTCAGTTGTACCTTTGCTTTGATTCCTCCCAGCCTTCGACCACCTCGAATTCTCTCAACTCACTCTCTGCATATATTGATGACATATGTACATGGATAGCAGCAAATTTTCTAATGTGCTTGCTGATTAAGCAGCCTCTTTTTGTATAGCGACAGAAGAGCCTTTACGGCTATCACCACTGCTAGCAGTGGCGATACAGAATCGCCCACCGCAGGAATCGAACCCACGACCTCGGGAACGAGGTCATGCAAGCAACCACCTTACCTAGTGTGCTATCACGGCTCACCAATGCTAAACGATCATAAAACTAACTTACTAGTTATGGACAAACCCAATGTGATTCGGAAATCGGAAAGGCTGATGCTCAAAATTGGCTCTGCCAGCATATCTCCATTTGAATCAGCTCAAAATCTAGGTGTCATGTTCCAAAGTGACCTCTCGTTAGATGACCAAATCAGCTCCACAGTCAAGTCTGCCTACTTTCAGCTACATAACATTGCTACTATTCGGGCTTATTTAGATAAGGATACTACGTCTAAGTTGGTCCATGCATTTGTGACAACCCGTCTTGACTTCTGTAATTCACTGCTTGCTGGCCTACCGGCACGTGCAATCGGGCGATTACAGTTGGTGCAAAACTCTGCAGCTAGGCATGTCTGTCGTGAGCGTCGCAGTTGCCACATCACACTACTTCTCACCGACCTGCACCGACTACCAGTCAAGCAGCGGATTGACTTCTAGGTTTTATTGCTCACTTTTGGGTCACTTCATTCTTTGGCTCCAGCCTATCTCTCAGATCTACTCCCCCACCAGGCCAAGCATCGTACCACCTGCTTTTCGGAATCCAACAGTTTACCAATACCTCGTATAAACCTCAAATCCTTTGGAGACCGTGATTTAGTTCGTATGCTCCCAAAGCCTGGAACTCCTTCCAGACCTGCGTCACAACACCACCTGACTTGACCACATTTACGAAGAACTTAAAAACACACCTATTTAGGACAGCATTTAGTGGGTCCCTGTTATTCGTCCTTTATGTGCTTATGTATGCTGACACGGTGCATGCTGCTACTAACCATACTTGCATGCTGACCCTGTGCATGTCACCCCTAACCATGTTATTCACGTTGTTTATCAATCATTATATTACTCACCATTCAATCGTGTTTGCCTTTGCAGCAAAAATAAAGCGCCTAGAAAGATATTGAGTTCTCTGAGGGCGCTTTATCAAGTGCATTATCATTATTATATTATTATTATTACCTCATTCTGAGAGAGCTGCCTGTCTTTGACCTCTATCTATGGGAGCTGCCTGCCTTTGGCTGATCCCGGCTATCGAAGCCGAGTGCTGCCAAAGAGAGGCACGTCATTTGGTCAGCTTTTGCTCCCCAGGCCTCCAATGTCGAAAGGCCTGTTCGACAGATTTCCTGGGTCTCGTGCTATGCAATCTCATGGTGTGTTTGCTAGGGAGTAATAGAGGAGTGAGCTGTAGCGTGATTGGCCTTATTCCACTTCTAGTAGTCAGCACCTACGAAGCCTGTGCGAAGTCATGCGACGTATTAGTCCGATGTATTAGTTGCTGCCCGCCACTCTCCCTGCAGGCAGCCTACTTCACGGCCATCTTCTCCTACGTCATGCTGACTGTGCTGCTTATCCGTGGCGTCAAGCTGGAGGGCGCCCTCGAGGGCCTCAAGTTCTACGTGACCCCCAACTCTCAGCGCCTCGCTGACGCCACCGTCTGGCAGAACGCGGCCACTCAGATCTTCTACTCACTCAGTGTCTGCTCGGGAGGCCTTATCACCATGGCCAGTTTAAACAAGTTCGACAGCAACTGCCAGCGGGGCTGCTGGACAAGAAGCTCTTTATCGTGGAGGTACGTAAACGTGGCTCAGCTCGCCTGTCCTTGCTAGCTGCTCAGCTGGGCACTTGTGAAGGAGCATCGGGAAAGACGAGTCACTCACTGCTCGTAAGTTGCTGGCTGGGAGTTGCAGATTTCTGTATGGTCGGGCTTCTGGCCAGCTTAGCTTCAGCCGACGTGCGCGAGTCACAGAATGAGCCTCCAGCTGACGCTGTCTCGTGCGGAGGTCAGCCAGCCGAGGCTGCGTGCATGTCGTCGTTGAGCTCAAGCAGGTGAACTCAAGCTGGCAAAGACACAGAGGAGGAGGGGAGCGCAGCCGCAGTGTGCTTGCCGTAAGAGTTGCAAAGGAATAGGCTCATTGGAGGCCACGTGGCTTGCACGACCATGTTTGGCCAGCAAGGACGTGTAAGACTGCTCAGCTTCCGACAGTTAGCCTAAAGACTGAACAGCACATTTAGCAGTGGTGAATGCAAATCACATTCCACATTCCACATTCCGTTCACCATCTAGCTCGGGATTGTCCCCAAAATGCCCCGTGGCCTCAATGTTGGTTTCAGCTTCAGCAAGCTTTGCCCACCCCCAGTAACTGTAGCCGAGTAAAGGTAAAAATCAGCTAGTTCGAGGGCCTCCTTTACATAGCTTAAGGGCCTTTAGCAACACAAGCTTTTGCTCAGCTGGACCTAGACTGTGGAACTCACTTCCACAATGCTTGGGCAACGACAACTACTCTCCTGATGCCGAATTTTGCATATCCGTTACAGCCATCCTAAACTGCTACTTCCATGCTACTTACTACCTCAACTGCTCTCCTGATTCAACTATGCTTCTCACTTCCTCTTTGTTGCATGAGATGGAGTCTGGTGGATACCGGAATCTTGCCGAAAGCTGCTTAGGCTGTATATGTGCTATACAAAACTTGCCGCCTGCGTAACATCCAGACAGTCTTTATGGCAATGTGGAGTGTAAGACTGGGAAATATTAATTTACATAGTGGTAGACTGGTCTTAGGTGCAATCACCCTTGTTTTCAATGGGCAATAAAGTATTGCCTGCCTGCGGCAGGACTCGTATCCGTCACCTGACTGGTAATAATAATAATAATAATAATAATAATTCACTTGATAAAGCGCCCTCAGAGAACTTAATCTCTCTCTAGGCACTTTACATTTGCTGTAAAGTGAAATGCAATTAAATGGTAAGTAAAATCATGCTTGAAAAAACAAACGAAAGGAATAATATGGTTAGGGGTGACATGCACAGGGTCAGCATGCAAATGTGGTTAGTGGCAGCATGCACAGTGTCAGAACGCATAAGCACATCGAGGACGAATCACAGGGACCCACTAAATGCTGTCCTAAATAGGTATGTTTTTAGGTTCCTTTTAAATGTGGTCAGGTCAGGGGATGTTCTGACGCAGGTCGGGAAGGAGTTCCAGGCTTTGGAAGCATATGAACTAAATGCACGGTCTCCAAAGGATTTAAGGTTTGTATGAGGTATTTCTAGACTGTTGGATTCCGAAAAGCGGGTGGTACGGTGCTTGGCCTGATGGGGTAGTATATCTGACAGATAGGCTGGAGCCAAGGAATAAAGCGACCTAAAAGTGAGCGACATTGACCTTGAAGTCGATCCGTTGCTTGACTGGTAGCCAGTGCAGGTCGGCGAGAAGTGGAGTAATGTGGCAACTGCGACGCTCACGACAGACAAGCCTAGCTGCAGAGTTTTGCACCAGCTGCAATCGCCTGATCGCACATGCTGGTAGGCGAGTAAGCAGTGAGTTGCAGAAGTCGAGACGGGAAGTCATGAACGCATGGACCAACTTTGACGTGGTATCTTTATCTAAACAAGCCCGAATTTTAGCAATGTTATGAAGCTGAAAATAGGCGGATTTGACTGTGGAGCTGATATGGTCGTCTAACGAGAGGTCGCTTTGGAATGTGACACCTAGATTTTGAGCTGATTCAACGCGAGATATGCTGGCAGAGCCAATTTTGAGAGTCAGCCTTTCCAATCTCTGGATCATACAGGGTTTGCCCATAACTAGTAAGTTAGTTTTATCATCGTTAAGTTTCAGAAAATTTGCTGCCATCCATGTGCGGATGTCATCAATGCATGCAGCTAGTGAGTTTAGAGAATTTGAGGTGCTCGAAGGCTGGGAGGGATCAAAGCAAAGGTACAACTGAGTGTCATCTGCATAAAAGTGAAAGGCTAGATTGTACTTGGCAATCACATCAGCAAGAGGGAGAGTATAAACCGTGAAAAGAACCGGACCTAGCACTGAGCCCTGAGGTACTCCATATTTCAGAGGTACTTCAGATGATCTTTGTCCATTCACGTCAATACTCTGGAGTCTCCCACTGAGATAGGACCTGAACCACTGCAGAGCAGTGCCAGTGATGCCCAGGCGAGATGAGAGGCGCTCTAGAAGAACTTTGTGATCGATGGTATCAAAAGCTGCCGAAAGACCAAGCAAAACAAGCAGAGACACTCTACCCCTGTCTGCATTCCTAAGTAGGTCGTTGTATACCCGAAGCAATGCTGACTCTGTGAAGTGATTAGCTCTTAAGCCAGACTGGAACTTACTAGCAAGGTGTGAGGTTTCGATATACGAGTTCAGCTGGTCTGCCACGACCCGTTCGAGTGTCTTTGATAGGAATGGTAGAAGGGAAACTGGGCGGTGGTTGCTCAAGTTTTCTTGGTCAAGTGTAGTTTTCTTGAGAAGTGGCCTGACTAGACCTTTTTTGAAAGGTGCTGGAACATGACCTGAGGCTAATGACATATTAATTATGTTAGTTATGTATAGCAGCAGCAGATCAATGCAACGTAGGAGCAGGACAGTGGGAATAGGGTCCAGAGGACTTGTTGTCTTCTTTGATTGAGATACGAACTTTAGGACTAGATCACTAGTGACCTGCTTAAATGCAGACATTGAGGTGCAGCCAGGAACCGAGGAACAGCATTCTAGTGGGGAGGTTGTCATCGCAGGGATGGATTCCCTGATCTTGTCTACCCTCTGCACAAAGAATCGAGAGAAGTGATCGGCTAGATCATCGTTAGGATCATCAGGTAAGGAGCTAATCTGGGAACGGTTGAGGAGATGGTTTATTGTCGACATCAGCATTTTTGGATTGTGCATCTGTGATTCAACGATGTTTTTTATAAAAACTAGACTTAGCCTTTGCTAGATTCGATTGGTACGACCTACAGTAGTCTTCATATGGTTGTCGATGGACAGTTAGTCCGGATCTTTTGTATGCTTTTTCAAGCTTTCGTTTAGTAGACTTGGCTAGTTTAATGTCTGCGGTAAACCATAGGCCGTCTGGGCGGGGGCGCACAGTGTGCTTTGTCAGAGGGGTAAACTCGTGGTAACACGAGAGCACCTCACCCATTGGCCCTGCATGCACCGACCGGAAGTACAGTTGCCGGCCAGCAGGGACTAACCTGGCCTGATGAGAAACCTGCATGTAGGCCGGTGCACTGTGCCTCGGCACTCCAGCTGCTTTGCTTGCTCGTCCGCCGTTTGCAGATCCGAGCGACCCATGCCGCTAGTGCGACAGAGAGGCTGTCAGAGCATCAGAGCCTCGTCTTGCGCGAGCGATTTTACCCCAGACGGCACCCTCTGTCTGTTCGGACCGAGTCGGTCGCTGTCGGTGATGTGTAGGCGACGACCATGAGCCGAGCACGTGCCCACGGAGCTGCCGGCAGCCGTGGCGCTGCTTTTGCGCAACTTTGCTAGCTACCACGGTCGGCAGTTTGACTGCTCGCGAGCATTTGCAGCAGCAGCTGCTCTCATTTGCGGCGAGCAGCACAGCAAATGCGCTGGTCCCTGCAGCTCGGCTGCGGCTGTGCACTGATACTCAATCCAAGAATCGCGTGCCTCAGCCCTAGGCGCTGCTTCTGCACTTCCGTGCACCTCGGTGCTACCGAAGGCTGTCTTCCTTTGCTGTCGACCAGGCGTCGAGGAGAGCTGCCTGGTGATACTCGAGTACGAGGGTGGGAAGCACTCACAGCTGGTCGCAGCTGGTCGCGGATTGCCGAACCAGACTGTGCAACAGAGCTGCCATCTACGGCACAGAGCGTCACGTTGAGGTAGGCTAGCTGCTGATTAGTGTCAGCTCGTTTTCGCCTCGACGGCTTGGCTTGGATTTACACAGCTGCACTTTAAGCATGCGTCAGCTATGCCCAGCTTGCTTGCTTTGTGGCTCGGATGGCAGCAGCCGCCCCAGCCGAGCAGGCTTAACAGATACTCGGTCTGAGCTAACAGTAAGTAATTCTGTTCATCCTGAGCTACTATAGGCTGTAGTGGCACTTGCCAAGGTACTTCCTAACTTGCAAAGGTAATACAAGTTATATAATAAATATAAATAAATATACAATGTGTTTTTATTTTGTGCTTTTGTGTGTGCGGTTGCGCGTTAGTGCGTGGGCGATTGTGTGCATGCGCTGTGTGCGTATTTGCATGTGTCTGTGCCTGTTTTGTGTGCCCTAGCCTGCCCATTCGGACTTGACTGCGACATTTTGACGTTGCACACAATCACGTGTGCACATGCAAGCGATTGCATATATCGTGCATGTACAAGTCAAGCAGCTTGGCCAGGAAGCATTCTCATTTCTATGTTCAAGCGGCATATGAAGCTTTCACGAAGCAGCATTAGACGACCAGTTGGGTGAAAGTGTGTGGGTCTCCAAATATTAAAGGCATCTTTTCTAGCGCACCACTTGCCTTGGCCCATTCATCTGATGCTTCATCTGCTTGTCATCAGCCACTGTATCCGATGCGCTCTTTTTACGATTTATACCACAGAGATGCACTGATTTGTGGCCTCTGTTTCTATCGCAATCTGTTTACCTATGTGTCACGTTAACTTAGCTTGTACGTGCTCCTCATGTCGAAGTAAGCACTGCCGTATAGTAAAGCGCAGATGGTCAATGAAGCACGGTCACTTTTCAGTTATGTGTACTGTAGGATTTCTTATTGACTCTTTTGCATGCAGTTCAATCATGAAAATTCTGACTCGGAGTTTCGCTGTCGACCAGATCGAATGTCGTCTTCCGAGTGATAGACCAGCTGACGTTACTTGACAGCTGATAGCAGGCTTTTTGCTTTTCACCTTAACTGTCCCAAACTGTGCTCTCTCCGTGCAGTTCAGCCTCTTGGCGAATTCGTCACACTCGGCGACCTTCTCACTCTGTTTCCTGATGAAGGTCTCAGCTTTAGCACCCGACAGCTGTAAAAGACATCTTTGAGGTACTGAAGAGCTGCTGACTCATCGTGCACAGCCCTGAACACTCATTCGACGAGGCTAACCTAATGTGCTCAGTGGTAGCATCGTTAGCACATTCCGAGCTTGGATCAGCAGCTCTCACTCGATGTTGTTTTTTCCCTAAAAAAAATCCGAAGCCTCAGTCGTGGTAGACAAGCTGAACTCATATATTGAAATTTTAATCCTTGCTAGTACGTTCCAGTCTGGCTTTAGAGCTCATCACTCCACAGAGTCAGCATTGCTTTGGGTGTATAGTGACCTACTTAGGTTTGCAGAATCGATTAGAGTATTTCTGTTTCTTTTGCTCAATCTTTCGGCAGCTTTTGATGCTATTGATCACCAAGTCCTTCTTGAACACCTCTCAAGTCGTCTGGGCATCACTGGCACTGCTGTGCAAAGGTTCAGGTCCTACCTCAGTGGGAGACATCAGAGTATTGATGTAAGTGAGCAAAGATCGTCCGAGGAACCTCTGAAATGTGGGATACCACGGGGCTCTGTGCTTGGTCTAATTCTTTTTGCGGTTTATTCTCTCCCTCTGGCCAATGTGATTGCTAAGCACAATCTAGGCTTTCACGTCTATGCGGACGATACTCAGTTGCAACTTTGCTTTGATCCCGCCCAGCTCTCCAGTACGTTGAATTATCTCAACTCCCTTGCTGCCTGTATTGATGACATCCGCAAATTTCCTTAAATTGAATGATGATAAAACAAACTTGCTAGTTATGGGCAAACAAAAGTTTGATTCAAAAATGTGAACGGTTAACGCTCAAAATCGGCTCTAGCAGCATATATCCTGTTGGATCTGCACGAAATCTAGATGTCATGTTGCCAAGTGACCATTCGTTAGACGACCACATCAGCTCCACAATCAAGTCTGCCAACTTTCAGCTACATAACATTGCTAGAATTAGGGCTCGTTTAAAGGAGGATACCTCATCTATGTAGGTCATTGCATTTGTGACATCCCGTCTTGACTTCCGTAACTCACTTCTTGCTGGTCTACCGGCATATGCAATCAGGTGCCTACAGTTGGTGCAAAACTCTGCAGCAAGGCTTGTCTGTCGTGAGTGGCGCACTTGTCATATCTCACCACTTCTCGCCGACCTGCACTGGCTACTAGTCAAGCAACGGATCGACTTCAAGGTTGTGTCACTCACTTTAAGGTCCCTTCATTCTTTGGCTCCAGCCTACCTATCAGATCTACTCCCCCACTAGGGTAAGCATCGTACCACCCGCTTTTCCGAATCTAACTGTTAACCTATACCTTGTACAAACATCAAATCCTTTGGAGACCATGCCTTTAGTTCTATGCTCCCAAAGCCAGGAACTCACTCTTGACTTGCATCACGACATCTCTTGACTTGACCACATTTAAAAAGAAATTAAAAACGCTTTTTGAAAACAATTAAAAAAATTTGAAAAAAGATTATGACAGAATCTAGTGGGCCCCGGTGATTCTTCCTTTATGTGCTTATGCACGCTGATGCTATTGCATGCTGCCACTAACCACACTTGCATGCTGACCCTGTGCATGTCACCCCTAACCGCGTTATTCATGCTGTTTATCAAACATGCTACCATCCACCACTCGAGCGTGTTTCCTTTGAAGCAAACGTAAAGCACATAGAAAGAGATTGATTTCTCTGAAGGCACTTTATCAAGTGTGTTATTATTATTATTATTATTAAGCCTCTGTGGTTGCCCCTTTTGTTAAAGTTCGCGTCACGTCCCGACTAACTCATAGGTAAGGAAAATAAGGAAACTTGGCAAGAAAAACCGTCTTGAAAGGCCTATACCCTAGAATAGACCAGCCTCCATATCGCAGAAGCACAGCCCATCTTGCCTACTTGGAATTAGCTCTTGGAATGAAGTCTGTGATGCTTCCTCTGATCTGCCCCATTCAACCTTTCATCCGAAAAGTTCCTTTCCTCGAGCCTCGGTGTCAGAAACTGAGCATTGAACTGAGTAAGACCACTTAGTGAGACCTCTTATCAGATCGCCGAGGTCTTCGTGGTTCAAAAATATGGCTTCCTCTTCTCACCGGCATCTGTGAAATTGCAACTTGGATCTGCAATCGTATCCTGATTGCTTTCTGGCTTGCTGCTTTCTCCTGAAGACGGCTGGTCCCTCTCTGCAGTGATGGGGACCGTAAGCTCGGAGCAGTGTGGCGCCGGAGCGATAGACAATAGAATATATGGACGAACGCACGACGAAAGGCATCCTCTTGCCAGATCATCATTCGTAAGCGTCCACCAGGCAGGAATAGTAGTCGGGCTAGTGGTCAGCTGGCTCTTACCTATTCTTGGGGATCGTGGCTATCTTTTCTCTCCTCTATCGGCCTATTAACCTACCAAATTTTCGTAGATTAAAAGTGATATTTTACAATTACCAAATATTTTGCTAGAACTTCAACCTGGCGAGCAGCAATCGCTCGCTTTTAAGAGTTCTTTTATGCGGCTCGCGTGAGAAATGAGTTACCCGGGGCTTGTGGTGATATCGCACTGGCATGCAGTATTTAAGTTGTATAGGCCTCGAGCGTCTTTGCACACACTCTCATGCAGTCGCTTCTTGCTCTCTTGTCTTGATAAATTATCCACGCACGTGGCAAAATGGATGGGTGTGGGGGAAGGCAAGCAAGCTCTTGCTGCCATGTCACTCAAATATTGCTAATGACTATTCATATACTCTGCACTAACATGCTTAGGTGGTGGGTGAGTAGATCTGGTAGGTAGGCTGGAGCCGAAGAATGAAGGGACCTAAAAGTGACTGACAAAATCTTGAAGTCGATGCCTTGCTTGACTTGTATCCAGTGCAGGTCAGCGAGAAGTGGTGAGATGTGCCAACTGCGTTATATATATATATATATATATATATATATATCAAATTTCTGCAGCTAAGCTTGTCTGTCGTGAGCGTCGCACATACACACACACACACACACACATACACACATATACACACACAAATATATATATATATATATATATATATAAAGTGTATATGTATGTTTGTGTGCAAACCTGATGTTCATATCGTGGCTAACAGCAAGCAAGACCGGATAATTTAAATGCTGGTTTGGTCCAGCTGTTAAAGTGCTTGCCCCGACCAAGGTCTGGCTGAGATCGTGGGATCGAGCTCCGAGGCGTGTCTGAAGCGCCTGAATGGAGTAGTTCTCTTGAGGCGCTATACAAATGAATTTATATGTAAAAGACAAATGCACCGCCCTGACCACAGAAGGAAAGTTTTGGACTTGTCATTTTACCTCTCCCAAGGTAGACCCTTGGTACGTCCTTGCTAAACCCTTCACTCGCACCGGCTGTCAGTCCTCTGGCGATGTCCATACCTCATCTGTCAGCACCGATGCACCATCAACCTGCACCTGGGATCATCCGCTGCTGCCGCTGGCCTTTCGCACATTTATCTACCCTCTCGTGTAGGCTCCCAGCAATGCTGGCCTCTTGCTGGTATGCTGACACGCTGAGGCAGCCTATTCTCCCACGGACTTTTCAGAATCTCCGGCAGCTGTCCAGCTGCAGGGATGATTGAAGAACCAGGGGAGTTATGTGGAACACCAATGCGTTGTCAATCTGTATTTGGTAACAGAAAGCTGGAGAGCTACCACCCAATTATCTATCGCTCTACATCAATTACCAGTGCAACCGTAGCTGTTTCGTCTTCCTAGTTCATTTTGTAAATCGCCGGACGCTGCTGCTGGCTCAGTTCTCAATTTCCCCAGCGAGCACCAGCGTGCCTGGTGGCGGTTTATTTCGGCTCCTTCACTTCCTCCGCAGAAGAGTGCACTGCCGCTAGAGTCCGCTCAAGCCGACGACCAGAGCTGGGGGGGGGGGCACGAGAACGCCCGCGTTCACCTTCAAGTCAAGCAGGATCAATGCAGCATTGGCCAAAGAAGCTCAGAATGATCCTGGGGAGTGGAGAAGGCGGAGCGGCAATCGGCAGCGGCAAATACTCCCTCGACATCGGCGTCAACTGTGGCGACAACTGCTAGCACTGGAAACCGTCGATCGGCTGAACGGTATAAACGCCAATCGAAGCCGAAGAGTCTGTGGCGAAGCAGGTGTCTGGATGTCACTCACTCTCTGCAGCACGGTCGAGCTCTCCCAGACTACCGTTTGGGTACGCGAGATATCGTTGGTGAAATAGAGCTGGACAACGAAATATGGGACTTCAACTAATGTCTTTGATTTTCAGTAATGGAGAGGATGTGTTTCTTAATGTGAGAGTTGCCTTGCA
>WPIO01000008.1:3477500-3520000 GCA_009760855.2 Cristatella mucedo | reverse complement strand
TTGGATCAGTGCAGTTCGAGCGAGCGAAACCGACGGTGGGCGGCGGTGGACCAATCATCAGGCTGGAGCTATTTAATCCGCGATGCCAGTGCTTCGAACAAGAACAGCTCTCAACGACTGTCGATCTACACATCATTCGGAAAAAAACATAGCAAACATTACATATGCCGCGAACTATACGCCAACTAGACCAATGATGGTGGAAATGGCACTTCGTAGCATTGCTAAAAAGTCATGGAAGCAGGTACAGGCCGCCGGTTTGCCGGAATTAGTGGAGCACGACAGTGCTAATTGGTGGACCTTTTCCTCAAAATTAACTATAAATTCCGTGTAATTTTCGGCTGCACTTTATTCAACTAGAGAGAGCTGCAGTTGCCAACGAAGGAAAAATAAAAATACTAGATTTGTATAGCGCCCTAAGAGGATTTGATCTGTTTCCAGACGCTGTACATATATAGCGCAGGGCTCGAGCTTACGACCGTGGTCATTGCAGGCAAGCACCTTACCAATGTACTAAACTAGGGCGGACAGCACGATCTAACACAGGCTAAATAATCATTTCTGAACAACTTTTTATAATACGTAAGCCCTAGGTTATGCATTATCCTCTACCTAATAATTATTACTCACGCACCGCTGAAAAATATTATTCTTTAGCAACTCAATAAACTCGCTGATTTAGCATGCTACAGCTTAAATGTTGCCGTACCTCGAGCCGCCTGGCGGGATGTGCAGCTTGGCTGCCGCCGCATTGTTATCGTTACAAATATCGACTCGTCAGCTAACGTCCATGATTGAAACGTCGGCCGGCGCTCGCATCTTCCCACGCTCGTCCGCCGCGGCGGGTGAAATCGGCGGCCGCCGTTGCCGCCCGCCGCCACGCTTCCCTGCTCGGGAAATGCAAGCAAGCCATCTGCGGCGGCGGCCGACTGACAGACCAGCTAGTTCGCCGTTCTGCAGAGACGCATCTACTCAGTTCTCCGTTTGACGCCATTTAGCAACTGCATTCTGTAGCTTCCTGGATTTTGAGGCCTGGTTTTTTCCGCCTCTTGAGAGGATTTTTTACCTTTACGGGGTACTGAATTTTATTTATCAAAGTTAGCCAGTTTTTGAGCTCGCATTTTGATAAGAAGTATATATATATATATATATATATATATATATATATATATATATATATATATATATATATATATATATATATATATATATATATATATATATATATCACGAAGGCGGCCGAGAGCATTTGCTGGCTTCGTGAAGCCAGACCTGGCGCTTTCGGCGGCGACATATCGCGCCATACTCGACTCGTGTTGGCCACGTTGGCTCTTCTCTTTCTCGAGCCCACTCGGAAACGTGAGTTTTTGTGAACGGGCGCTATGTTGCAATCTGGAAAGCAGGAGCTCTAAGATTACTGCGCCGGGCCGCCAAAGCCCATCTCGACATCCCCATACGCCCCACCCCAAAATCCCTCTGTGGAGGGGCGGGGTGGGGCGGGGCGGGGCGGGCCGGTGTCACGAGCCGGCGGCGGCAGTCGCTGATCGATCCAGGAGTTTGACCGTGCGGAGAAGCAGCGATCCTAATCGTAGAGCTTGTGCGTTTCCGAGCGTATGCCGGTGCGTGCTTGCTGCGCCCCCTCGAGGTCCTGCTCGCCACGGCGAGAATCGAGGCGCCAGCTGATTGTAAGGCCGATAGGTATTCACTATTTGCGATTCATTAACTATGGTGGCCCGGAGCCAGTTCCGCGAAACCTATGGCCCCAGACAGATTAAATGCGGGAGCCGTGGAACAGGCAGTGGCTTGTGCTCCGGGAGCTGGCGCCATGGCTACTGAGCTGACTTGTTCGCTAGGCCACCGAGCCAAGGGAGAATTGGTGTACGTCGGAGCTGCCATTAGACGCCCATAGCTCTCCGTCACTGTCGAATGGACATGGTCCTGTGGAAATGGACTTGCTATATGGTATTTGACATGCGTCTGCTTATAAAAAGAACTAGCACTATTGTTAGTGTTGCGTTTGTGGCCTAGTACTTTCCGGATGTGAAAGCAGCTACACTGCGTTTGTAGCACAAACTCGCTGTAGCGGCTTCTCGCTGGAGCCCTTCGACTACAACGTAAGTGCTCGCTCGTGGCTTCGCTAGTCCGTGCAGATGCGTTGTGAGAAATAGAGTCGAATCTCTAGGCCTTAAATTAATAAATTCATAATAAATAATAGTTGACTTGACAGCCATATTGTATAAAGCGACAGTAAAGCATTAACGGCTATCGCCGCCGCTTGCAGTTAGCAGTAAATGATTGCCCACTGAAGGAGTCGATCCCAAGACCTCGGTCGTGAAGAGCGAGCACCTACTTACCTCCTGGGCTAAAGAACGGCTAACGCGCGTCGATGCGACGCCAACACACGAGAGTTTCTGACCGTAGCTGAGCAGGGTAACAATTGAGAGAGCACCCCTACCTCAATATGACAAGTCCCCCTCCGTGACGTATAAGAGTCTCTTCGACAGCCGCAGAAGGCTGCGGGACTTCTGGCTCGACTAGGAATTGGAATTGAAAAACAAGAACGAAATTAAAAAGCCCGAAGTTCAGCGGTGAGATATTGCCTGATTATGGTACGACTTGAGCTTGTCGTGCTGCGCAACTATAGACCGTGATAAAACCGGTTATCGCTAGCGGTAAATCAGGAGAGGCGAATAACAAATGCCTTGACTGTCGCAATCAATCAAACGCGGTATGCCAACACTTTGCTGTCGGAAGTATTTGAATTGGATTAGAACTCCTCCTCGGAATGTGTGCTAAACCTGGTATGCGATTGAGCACCGCGAAGATCGCTGTGGAGTCTCCTTCCAGCACAGCCTGCTACCGCAGAAAGCCTCGAGCAGCAGTAGTTGTCAGCCTCGCTCCCACTCCTGCTGCCTCCAGGTGGCGTTCGCAGCTCAATCGCTAGCTTCCGGACTCATCCGTCGCAGCCAGGAAAAGCCGAGAAGCACGTCTGAAAATTACAGCGGCGGCAATTGATTGGGTGAATAACTGCGTACTGGAATCGAAGGTAATCGCTGTAAAGGAAGTGCAAGTACTGACAGCAGCAGCAGAGTACCGGAGAACCAGAGTAATAATAATAATAATAGTACAACTGATATAGTGCCCACAGAAAACTTAATCTCTTTCTAGGCACTTTACGTTTGCTGCAAAGGAAGCGTGATTGCATGGTAAGCCGTAGCATACTTAATGACGACAAGCGTAACGTGGTTAGGGGTGACACTCACATAGTCAGCAAGCAAAAATGGTTAGTGGCAGCATGCTCAACGTCAGCACGCATATGCACGGAAAGGTCGAATCAAAGGGACCCACTAAATGCTGTGATAAGCAGATGGCGTTTTTTGATTCTTTTTAAATATGGTCAAGTCAGGGGATTTTATGACGAAAGTCGGATGTGAGTTCCAGGTTTTGGGAGCATACGTACTAAAGGCACGGTTTCCAAAGGATTTGAACTTCGTAAGAGGTATAGATAAACGATTAGATTGCGAAAAGCAAGCGATACGATGCTTGGACTGGCGGGGGAGTAGATCTGACAGGTAGGCTGGAGCCAGAGAATGATAGAACATAAAGGTAAGTTGCAGAACCTTGAAATCAATGATTTACTTGACTGGGGGCCAATGCAGGCTGGCCAGACGTGATGTGATGAGGCAACTGTGAAGTTCATGACAGACAACCTGCCGATATTTGCACAAGCTGTAAGCGCCTGATTTCGCTTGATGGTAGACCAGCAATCACGTCCCCTGACAAGACGGCATTTAGTCAGAAGCTTAAAATGCACCTTTCTATCGCAGCATTTGGTGAGCCTCCTGAGTCGTCCTTTGTGTGCATGTACCTGCTTATGCTGTGCCCGCTGCTTGCAGATTTTACTTGCATTAAAGCTTTACAAAACACTTGTTAATGCATACGGAGGATCTGTAAAGTCTCCAGAGAGAGATTTAGTTCTCCGAGGGTACTATACAAATATAGTATTACTATTATAATCAGTGAGATATAAAAGTCAAGACGGGATGTCAAAAATGCAAGGAACTATTTATATTTGGCGTCCCTGTCAAAGCAAGCCCGAATTGTAGCAATGATGTGTTGCTGAAAGTAGGCAGACCTGACAGTGGAGCTGATGTGGCCGTCTAATGAAAGGTCACTTGACAAGGATCACTAGGTAAGGAACTATCGTGGAAGCGGTTAAGGAGATAGTTGATCATAGACATCAGCATTTTTGGCTTGCACATCAATGAATCGACGATGTTTTATAGAAGCTAGACTTGGCCTTTGCTAGGATCGATTGGTAAGATTTACAGTAGCCAACGTATGCCTGTCGATGGGCAGTCAGTCCTGTTTTTTATGGACATTTTCAAGCTTGCCCTTAGTAGACCTAGCTAGTTTAATGTCTGAGGTAAAACCATAGGCCGTCTGGGCGTGAGAGCACAGTGCGAAAAGTCCGAGGTGCAAACTCATCGAGTATGACCTCTCGTTAGACGACCACATCAGCTCCACAGTCAAATCTGCCTACTTTCAGCTACATAACATTGCTAAAATTCGGGCTTGTTTAGATAAGGATACCACGTTCAATTTGGTCCATGCATTCGTGACATACCGTCTTGACTTCTGTAACTCACTGCTTGCTGGCCTACCGGCATGTGCGATCAGGCGATTGCAGATGGTGCAAAACTCCGCAGCTAGGCTTGTCTGTCGTGAGCGTCGAAAATGCCATCGCATCACATCTCGCCGGCATGCACTGGCTACCAGTCAAGCAACGGATCGACTTCAAGGTCAATGTCGCTCACTTTTAGGTCGCTTTATTCCTTGGCTCCAGCCTATCTGTCAGATCGACTCCCCCACCAGGCCGAGCATCGTGCCACCCGCTTCTCAGAATCCAACAGTTTACTAATACCTCGTTCAAACCTCGTCTTTTGCAGACCGTGCATTTAGTTCGTATGCTCCCAAAGCCTGGAACTCACTCCCGACTTGCGTCAGAACATCCCTGACTTGATCACATTTAAAAAGAACTTAAAAACACACCTATTTAGGACAGCATTAAGTGGGTCCCTGTGATTCGTCCTTCATGTGCTTATGCGTGCTGACACTGTGCATGCTGCCACTAACTACATTTGCATGCTGACCCTGTGCATGTCACTCCTAACCATGTTATTCATGTTGTTTAGCAAGCATGATATTACTCAACATTCAATTGCGCTTCCCTTTGCCGCAAATGTAAAGTCTAGAAAGAGATTGAGTTCTCTGAGGGCGCTTGATCAAGTGCAGTATTATTTTTACGTCTGCTAGTGTCGTGTTGTAACAATCTACTAATGGTGACAGGTCAGAAGGTAACTGAGCAGCAGAGGCGAATCAGCTATTCTTTCGCGGACAGCATCAATGTCATAGGTTTTGAGGTTTCGAGATTCACAGGTGACTTTAGATGAGGAGGGCACACACTGCAGACCGAAAGAGATCTGTATGTTTTCAGATAAGCAGAATTTGGGAATAATTGGTGATGATAGCGTACAGTTGCAAGATAAAATGTGGTCGAGTGTGTAACCCTTAATGTGAGTAGGGCCATGCCCACGAGGCATAAAAGGGTATGAGTTAGTGTGTGCACCAAGTTTGGTGTTTAATGCATCAGATAAGTTATCCAAATGAACGTGGAAATCACCCATAAGATTTTTGCATACAGATTCGAAATGTGGTCAGAAACCTGAAATAAATGACCTGATGGAGGATAGACTACTGCTACCATTTGTAGCTCACCGTCGGGTGAACTCAAAACAATAGATTTGAAAAGCTGCTTCAAGGGAACTAAAAACGGCTTAAAATTGAAGGTTGAGCGTGTAATAACAGTGACTTCCCCTCCAATTTTGATTGATCTAGGGGTGTGAAAGAGGAAGCCTGTCGGGGTTGCATCGTTTATGGTCGGGCAGTTTATCGATTTCAGCCAAGTTTCGGTTAAAGCGAGAAGGTCGAGGCCTTTTTCAGAAATAGGGTCGCATTTTACCAGGGGTTCAGTACAAATTGAGGGAGGATTCCAAAGGCAAGCAACAAGTTGGGCCACCGAATTTATAGCAGGCCTGATGGCCACTAAGTTAGAGAGATGCAAAGCAACGCTTGAGGGAGAACGCTTTGATCAATTCGATGCAATGCTAGGAATACGCAACGAGCGGATACCAGCTCGCAGCTGCTGCAAAACGTGCGGGTTCTCAGCTCCCTGCGCCCCGATATCGGCTCCGAGGGTGGGCTTTTTCCTTTGCTAATGCATAATTCATGGATCTTAGCAGCAACAATAACGTCTAGGAATACATTTGAACTTGGATAACGAAGCGCAAATAGGTACGCACAATCGTAACTAACAGACGCTAACCATTCGATCGCACTTTCTTTGCAGAAAATGTAAAGTGCCTATAAATAGATTGAGTTCTCTGAGAGAGCTACATCAAACGTATTCGTAGTAAGCAGGTTACTAGCTGCCGGCGAATGTAACGCTGCCGCCGGGATGTCGGAGATTTTAGCAATGGCAATAAAACATAGGAACTCTTTTGAACGACTATAACGAAGCTGTAATCTGCCCGGTCCATGTCACCCCTAACTGTGCTATTCCTGCTGTTTATTGAGCATTCTCCCACTGATCATTCAATCGTGCTTCCTTTGCAACAAATTTAAAGCGCCTAGAAAGAGATCGAGTTATCCGAGGACGCTTTATCAAGTGTATCATTATTATTACTATTACTATTATTACCATAGGTACGCGCGATCGTGTATAAAAAGCAGGTTATTGGCCACCGGCATATCTATATCGGCCGCCGGCGTGGTGGAGTCAGCTCGAAGCGGTAAGCGTTTATACGTCCCTAGGCACGCTATTCCTTTCGCACTACAGTCTTAGCTGTATCGGTTTGCGTAGGTTTCCGACGTTCGTTGAGTAGGACTAGCGAGAGGACAGGTCTCGTAGCGTTATCTCACCTTTGGACCCGGTAGGCGCTGCTGCCCAGATCCTAGCGCAGCAAGAAAGCTTTCATACTGTCACGTCACTTCGAAAATTCGTTTTGAGCTATTTCTTTGCTAAAATTGACGCGACGGCATTCTGAGAGGTTTCAGAGATACTCACTCGCTGGCCGAGTTTCGTCACTTGCGTGTGGTCAGCTTGCAGCAATGACAGCTGTCTCTGTTAGAAGCATTCGCCTAGCAGCGCGGGTCATTGGCGAGCTTGCGGGAGGCGTGGCGGCGGCGGCAGCTGCCCCGACCGTTCATTCTATCCTGCTCTCGGCAATGACAAACGGTTCTCACGCTGCCGCGGATACTTCCGCCGCCAAGATACCTTTGGTAAGCTACCGCGAACAGTGGTGATGCGCAGCATAAGCAGCAGCAGCAGCAGCCCTAGCAAGCGCCGAGGCTGGCTTATCATGCAGACTTTTTCCGAGGAGCCTCGCTTTGAGGCTGGCTCGGAGCTTTGCTTGTAGAAAGCCTCCACTGGTAGTGGCCAGCGCTAGAAACTCGGTAAAGCGCGTTATTGATGAGATAGTCCACGGTCCGGCATCGGGCTGCCGCGCTGCTTTTTTCAAGTCGGTTACTCGCGGAAGACTTGAGGGACATGGGGTGGCGGGTTTCCGTGGGACAAGATGGGCTCGTCCAGCGGTCGCCACTAGCTGCCGAAGCCGGAGCATCCGGCTGCGGCTGGGCGGCGCGCTGCACAGCTGAGAAACAGATCGCGACTCGCCCGTTCTGCGTCGCCGTCGAACGACGACAGCAGACGAGTGCTGCTTGCTTTATTTTCGATGCGCCTTGATTCAGCAGCCGTATTCGCAAGGCGATTCCTTTTGAGCACATTTAAAGTGCCTAGAAAGATATTTAGAAAGATATTTCTAAGGGCGCCGTGCCAATGTATTACTATTACGACAATCATTGTTGCGGTGTGGCGGCTCAAGGCGCGACCAGCCGCCCCCCACCCGCCGCCGCCGCCGCCGCCGCCGCCGCCGCCGCCGCCGCCGCAGCCGCAGCCGCTTGCAGTGAGCAATGAAGAAGTGTCTGCTGCAAGGCTCGGACCCAGGAGCTGGACTGTGAAATGCAAACGCCCTAGTCCTGAACTAAGACGGGGAAGGGTTAAGCTGAGATGTCGAGTACAGCGTCCAAGCATTAATAGTGTGGCAAGCTGTAACCTAAACTCTTTAGGATGTCTTTGACATCTCAGTCGCTCAGTCGCTGCTTCATACTGAACAAAAAATGTGAACATGCAGCCAGGCGTTCACAGCTTGACAGTCTGTTCTCCAATTTAAAAGCAAATCCACAAAAGCCCAGCCTCTCGATTGGTACTACAAAGCAAACAGATAGTATATAGTTTTTATAATAATAACTATAATGATAATGGTAATAATAATTCGTTTGTATAGCGCCATCAGAGAACTGAATCTCTTTCTAGGTACTTCAGAGATGCTGCATAAAACGCATTGCCAAACGTTTGGTGGTAACGACCGAAAGCAGCAGGCATAGTGTAAGCAGGCTAGGCGGCATGTTCACGTATTTTCTCGCCGATGGCGAGGAGTTTCGCACCGTCCTACTGCTGAGGGCCGCCGGCCACTCTTTGGTGCACCCTTTGCCATTGCGAATTCTGGTCGCCGGCTCTCGAATCTGGACAGTTGCGAGTCGATTTTTCGCGGGGCTCCTGAGAATTTCTTGCAACTTTACTACGGCTGATGGCGATCGATGCCAAAACGTACCGTCGATCGATGGCATCGCACATATGACATACGATCGATACGCAATGGCATGCTTGCCCGACTTGCACTTCGCTGTGCGGTAGTTGGCACTGCGACCCGACGCCACTCGCTGCACGGCCCTTTCCGAGCCCAGCGGAGGAACGGGACAGCAATGCTCGATGGGTTCGAGGAGACGAGACAGCCCTCTGCCTGCGGCCCGTAAGATTACCACCAAAAGTCAGCAATCTAGCGGCGGAGTCGCAGCAGGCCAAAGGTCAGCCAGCAGGTAAAAGCCTCTACCCGTCGTTGCATCAACACCTGCACCATTTCTCACAGCTAGTCGTCCTTGCGGTTCACGGAATCCGGATTCCTCCCTCGCGAGTCCAACTTTAGGACTCGGAAGAAGAGGCGTTTGTCACGCTCTCAAAATCACGCAGTCCCGTATGTCGCGGCTATGAGGTAATAGCGTGGATCGCAAAACTTTAGGCAATAGCCTTTTGCCGATCGGTCTTGCCTGCCTCTATCAAGTGCTCGACCACTTCCTTCCTTTGACTGTTGATTGCTTCTCTTGTTTCGTGCAAAAGCACGGCAATATATCTTGCTGCCTCGCAGAATGATTCGCGTCAGTCACTTCCGAACAGTGTCAGCATTTGGCAGACAAAGTCGCGCCGAGAAACGGTAAATGACACGAACGTGAAGTATTGCCTACATACACGTACGGCATGAGGACGTTGGAGTAGTTTCAGCCCCCACCTCCTATGTCCACCTGGTTGCTGCTGTAATTTGACAGCAAGGATTCTCGGTGCACCAATGCAGTAGACTCTCGGCTCCTAGCTAGCCACTAACGTATTCAAGAGGCGAATTAGACATTCGAGTAATTAAGCAAGCTCTAGCTTGGCTCTTTGGTCAGACGTTAAGGTTGACCACAATTAGGGGCGCTTGTGCTTACGGCAACTCTAAAGAATGAAATCGAGTTGGCAAGGCTTGTTAGGTCACACAGACTGTCTCTCGACCTTTTGCTCTGCCATAATGCATGCACACACTCACGTTTGCAAGTGCAGGCGTGCACGCACATGCACACATTCGAGAACACGCACGAATGCTCGCACACACACACACACACACACACACACACACACACGCACACACGTACACGCATAGAAATCGCTGCTTAATGTATGTACACTCTCTCTGGGGTCCATGCATGCGTATCTTGCTTCCTCTTTTATTTCTCTTTTGCACCAATTCTCTGCCGCTCTCATAGGGTGCGATTATGCTTCTCTCTCTCTCTCTCATTCTTTGAATCTGTCTGCACACACACACACACACACACACACACACACACACACACACACACACACACACACACACACACATATATATATATATATATTACTCTCTCGATCTTCGTCCCGATATCAATTGTCTAAGAGGCGCCTGTGTCACTCTACTTGGTGCCGTAGTTTACTCACCTCGTTACTCAGTTTTGAGCTTCCAAAACTTGGACAAACTATTTTATAAGAAAAGGCAGCAAGACAACCACAACCTTTACCCCTTCAACGAATGTTGCCTCCGAGATTCTATGCTTAGTCCATATGTCGGATATCTGGATCGCATTTACTTAGACCTTGCAAGAGCTAGGAGCTGCTGCTGCATTCCTCATCACTCGCAAGTGATGCAGGCCCTCGGTTGAGGCAGAGGACCTGCTGCTCAGGCTGTATAATGAAGAGGTACTGAATGCACCACGCTGTGCGATCCACGTTATAGGCCCAGTAGTAAAGGTGCTCGCCCAGACCAAGGTATTGTTGAGGTCGTGGGCTCGAGCCCCATGAATATGTGAAGCACTTGAATAGTGATTAAGTTCTCTTAGGGCGATATACAGATGAATTATATATACAGTAAATAAATATATATATATATGTGTGTGTGTTTGTGCGTGCGTGCGTGCGTGCGTGCGTGCGTGCGTGTGTGTGTGTGTGTGTGTGTACTTACATATTTATTTACTCTCCAAGTCTTAGGCCCTGCCTTTAAGAGCCTGATATCCTAGCCCTAAAGTACTGGCGTACTTTTTGCTCGTTCACGTTCGCTATAGGCCAGCACGAGTGTCAGCACCTCAGATCTCGCTGAGCTTTAAACTGCTCAATGTATCGCGTCTTGCTCGCCGGTGCAAAGTTACGAAAATACGTCGCTTTCCTGAAGCTCAAATGCAGATTTATCCGGACTTTTAGAAGCAGAACTGAGTCTTAAAGGGGGACTTCAGCACGTGCTGCTTTCTCACTGCCTGAATCGAGGTGCTACAAATAAATGATCCACGATGGCGGCCATTGTGGAGGGTCAAGTAGCAGCTGACTCTTCAGGCTGCCCTTGGAAGCAATCGCCGAAATCGCTCGATGCCGGTCGAGGTGATTAGTGGGCGGTGACTAATGGGCCCGCTTTTTTTTTAGTAGTTTTGACATCTTTCAAGAGTTGCATTCTTGCTGCCATATCTAGGGGCAGCAGCTGCTGTATCTAGGAGCTTGTGGCACTGGCTCAGCAGCAGCAGCAGCTGCTGCTGCTGCTCCAGCTGCAGCTGCTGCTCGCTGTCGCTACAGTGGCCAGTAGGGATTCCCAGAGCATTCGCGGAGAGGAGCAGCAGCAGCAGGACGGAGCAGAGGAGGGATGAGAGGGAGAGGGGAGAGGAGAGAAGCAGCCGGCTATCTACTCCGGCTGCTCTTCTCGCAAGCTACGCCCCGCAGGTTGACCTGAAGGTCGGCGAAGGTCAGTGCTGCTGCAGTCTGCGAGCTCAGCTTCGTCCTCACTAGCTTAGCTAAAGCAGCAGCAATATGGCCTCTTAGGATGGATGATACTTTTAGTGTTAGCATCTTGAAGTACGGCATAGTAAGAATGCTTTTAGTTATATATAATTACATCGTGATAATCCACGACTAGCAGATTGTGGAAGAGGGCGGACGAAAACCGAACACAATTGAAACCAATACTGCTTACACATTCGAAATCAGTCCAAATGCCTTAACGAGAGCGCTTCGTCTACTCCACTGCCGTCGATCCTTCTCTCTCTCTCTAGCTATTAAAGAAAATTCCATCCGACATAGCGCTACAAAGTATGAAGTCGGAGAATATGATCCACACGGTGTTTAATATTTACAGTTCATAAACCTTCAACAGACTCGATTTGGCTAACTAAATTCGAGAGTCGATAATGACCGGCCAAGGTTTTAATTCCGCCAGCCACTGCACGACGTACATAATGCTACAGCTAGTAGTGAGCCGTAATGGCACACTAGGTAAGGAAGTTGCTTTTCACGACCTTAGGAAGTCGTGGGTTCGAATCATGCGGTGGGTGATTCCTTAATGCCGCTGCAAGCGGTGTTGATAGCGGTAAAGGCTCTTCTGTCGCTATACAAAAGACACTGTTAAATCAGTTAGTATTTTTTTAGTTGTCAGTTCACGACCGCTGACCAGATTATTGATTTGCTTTCGGTCACGGACCGCAGACCATTATTTTGAAGAGCTTGCTGCCGCAGCTCTAAGGTGCACTGCTAGGCCTGAGTAGCAAGATATATGTACAGACAAAAATGAATGGCGGCTCCAAGAGAGATAGCCGTTGCACTTCGCCCCGAAGGCATGCAGTCGGCGGCGGCAAGGACTTGTTCGCTTTCCCTTTCCAGATCCTTGCCTGGAGAGAGAGAGAGAGAGAGAGAGAGAGAGAGAGAGAGAGTGAGAGAGAGAGAGAGTGAGAGAGACGGAGAGAGACAGAGAGACAGAGAGAGAGAGACAGAGACAGAGAGACAGAAAAATAATAATAATAATAATAATTCACTTGATAAAGCGCCCTCAGAGAACTTAATCTCTCTCTAGGCGCTTTACATTTGCTGCAAAGGGAAATGCAATTGAATGGTGAGTAAAGGAGAAAGAAAGAGAGACTTCACTTCAAATTTTCTAGATAGAACGGACAAATTGACTTACTAGTTCATTTTACTGGTCACCACTCGGTCATGTAACGTGGATGAAAATGGCAGAGTGAAGATTGGCCGAAAGTTACTTCAGTTCTTTGGTACTAGGATAGGCCTTGTTAATTTTTTAATGTCTGATTTAGCAGTATCTTTTGTATAGAGGCAGAACAGCCTTGAGGGCTGTCACTACCGCTTACAGCGGCAATAATGGATTGCCGGCCGTAGGATTTGAACCCACGCTCTCGGAAGGAGGACGCACAGAGCAACCATCTAGCCCAGTCAGCCATCACGGCTTAACTTAAGAGTCAGACTGGCTGGCATTGCAGGCGCACAATAGGTGGAGGCGATCATAAATCATACGGTACAAAAAAAGTGAAATAAGGAAGACGGGACCGAGACGAGTCTAGTAAAAAAGGTAAGCTGATTCTTAATTTATATGGCTCCAGCCTATCTTTCAGATATACTACCCCATCAGGCAAAGCATCGTACCACTCGCTTTTCGGAATCCAACAGTCTAGAAATACCTCGTACAAACCTTAAATCCTTTGGAGACCGTGCATTTAGCTCGTATGCTCCCACAGCCTGGAACTCCCTCCCGACCTGCATCAGAACATCCCCTGACCTGACCACGTTTAAAAGAAACTTAAAAACATACCTATTTAGGACAGCATTTAGTGGGTCCTTGTGATTCGTCCTCGATGTGCTTATGCGTGCTGACACTGTTCATGCTGCCACTAACCACATTTGCATGCTGACCCAGTGCATGTAACCCCTAACCATGTTATTCATTTTGTTTGTTTTTCAAGCATGATTTTACTTACTATTCTATTGCGTATCACTTTGCAGCAAATGTAAAGCGCCTAGGAAGAGATTAAGTTCTCTGAGGGCGCTTTATCAAGTGCAATATTATTATTATTATTATTATTATTATGGCGGCAGAATAACCATCGTGGCTCTCACAGCCACTTTCTGCGGTCAATACAGAATCTACCATGGCAGAATCAAAACCGCGACCCGCGATTAAAAGCATGCGCCGCACCCCAGGGCCGAGACCAGGATAAAGGGCGGTACGCTGTGCGAATAGGTTACAGGAGACGACGTAAAGGCGAGCAAGTCGCGCGTGGCAGTTTTTGGGGAAAGCACCGAAAGTCTATCTCCACACTTGTATATGGTGCCAATAAGTGTGTAACATGGGTTGAAAGCTCTTAAGGCTTAAGACAGATGGGCGTGTCTAATATTGCGGCGTCCAATCATGGCGCTAGCGTTCCACACGTGGTGACTCGCCGGTACCATGGCAATTAGCCGGAGACACGACTTCAAGCTACACGAAGGTACCGTTTATAGGTGGTGCCTTCGGGCGGAACTATTTTAGAGCCAGGAACGACAGCCCTTATAGTCGCTTTGTCCCCTGATATCTATGTAGTCCTGATTCTCCTTGGGTTTAAGGGGTTTTGAGCTAGGGAGAGAGAGAGAGAGAGAGAGAGAGAGAGAGAGAGAGAGAGAGAGAGAGAGAGAGAGAGAGAGAGAGAGAGAGAGAGAGAGAGAGAGAGAGAGAGAGAGAGAGAGAGAGAGAGAGAGAGAGAGAGAGAGAGAGAGGAGAGAGAGAGAGAGAGAGAGGAGAGAGAGAGAGAGAGAGAGAGAGAGAGAGAGAGAGAGAGAGAGAGAGAGAGAGAGAGAGAGTGAGAGGGGGATATAGGGTAAGAGAGAGATGGAGAGTGAGGGAGATATAGAACATAAGGGAGAGAGAGAGAGAGAGAGAGAGAGTGAGAGAGGGAGATAGAAAGAGGGAGAGGGAGATAGAGGGTAAGAGAGAGATGGCGAGTGAGGGAGATATAGAACATAAGAAAGAGAGAGAGAATGAGAGGGATAGAGCATGTGGGGAGAGAGATGGTGAGTTAGAGAGATAGAGGGGAATGAGAGAGAGATAGAGAAAGTATTAAGGACCGAGAGATGGAGAAAAATGTTCACCGGCAACGTCTTAATCTCCAGACCTGTTTGGGTATGACGAGGCTGTGGTTATTCTATAGCCCTCCTGGCTCAGCAGTCAGCTGACTCCGGCATCCCAACGGATCACTTAGAGCACTGCTGTTGATACTAGCACAGTTCATCAGCCTCTGATCAACCCTAGATTAAGCTGGTCGTGTGATCCTCTCGTATTCACTCTGCTACTGGCTACTTACTGACTGCTCAGTTTAGACTCCTGAAACCAGCATTTTAGAGATGTTAGAGCACTATTCTTGTCCTGGGTCTATGCACGGCAAATGGAAAGGTAGCTAACGTAGCTCTCTGCGCTAGCGCTGCATGCATGTGTGAGGCCTCTGCTTGGCCGGCCGTACTTTCACTTTTATACGGCAGGCTCTCTTTCCTCTCTTTCACCTATTGGAGGAAAAACACTCTGGTAGTAGGACGTTTAATAATCCAGCAAAATACCAGCTCTATTCAGCAGCTGTACATCGTTTTGTTATCAAGCATACACTTGCTACAAGGATGAGCAAATTTCTGGGATCTCTAAACGTGACTTACGTTGTTGACAGGTGAGCTTGTGACTTTGTTGGCATTCAGGTGGATTGCTTTTCACCACCAAACGGGCTACAGGCACATGTGTGACTCGACTGACCATGTCTGTGACTAACCAGCTTCCTGTTGACCCAGGATGATTAGCAGATTATCGAACGCGGTTTAGCCGAAAGCCACATAATTAATACTACTGATTGGATATCTTGGTGCCGGCCCTGAGAACTAAGATGAGCAATGTGGCATTGAGGGCATAACTAGCTCGAACCTTGACTCCGTAGGCAGGAGGCCCGAGTGACAACTCTTGGTATGGCGATATGCCTCGGGGATCGTGCCAACGATCTTAGCAAATCTTTCGAACCTTGCTTAAACAAAGGCAGGTCCGTGTTCACACGCACTGCGCTTTCCCAGCTGTGATGCTGCCTCTGCCCGTCAAAGCCCTGCAATTTGGCTGCCTATTCCAGGCAAACCGACACGCCTCCGCTGCTGCATTGGATAGCTGTTGGCCTCTTGCATCAGATATCGTGGCTCAAAGTCCATCCGACGACTTAGCATCTCTTCTCCTCTCTCTCTCTCTCTCTCTCTCTCTCTCTCTCTCTCTCTCTCTCTCTCTCTCTCTCTCTCTCTCTCATCTCTTCGTGACCGTATCTCTCTAGGCGATGCTTTCCCTGGCTTCCGGGCCTGTGCTTCAGCCGCATTTGTTCCATGCAGTCGCAGGCGACTTTTTACTGTCTCTCAATGGACGCGGGGCTGCGCATGTAGCCACGACAGCTCGGAGCTGCCATGCGCAGGCATGCCCATGGCGGCTGGTGCCGCCTGGCCCCGACCCGGCGAGGCCGGCCTGGCTGCCGCCATGACTTTTTCGCCATGCGCCCAGCGGCTGGTAGGTCAGCGCCGTGGGGCGTAACGACCCTAGCGTTGCCCCGTGCAGATGGAGTTTCCTGCATCGTCGGACACGGTCAGCGTCAGCAGCGACAAGGACTGCGACCCGTCGGGTAGTCTGCAGCTAGGCGACGGCGATGACGGAGACGACAAAGTGGGACTCGGAAGTGGTGTCCAGCAGCCGACGACGGCATCGGTGGCGGCGGCGCCGCGAGCCAACTGGGGTGGTCAGATAGAGTTTATTTTGACCTGCATAGGCTACGCAGTGGGACTGGGAAACGTCTGGCGCTTTCCTTACCTGGCCTACAAGAACGGCGGCGGTAAGAGCGGATGGATGCTGCCCTACCCTGCTTCTGCCGATCTGCGCTGGCTTCATTGGCCGACCGAAGGCTGCACTTCAATTCTTTTCCGTCGTCGTTGTCCCATCGGCGAGGGTGCGCCTGTGTTTGTGGCCACACACTGCTGCTGCCTGCTGCTGTCTGCGCTTTTCTGCTGCTGCTGTCTCTGCACTCTCGGCCGTCGCCACGCGCCCTTTACCGTCCGTCTTTCTGCAGGTGCCTTCCTCATTCCATATTTTTTCATGCTGGCCACCGTCGGATTGCCATTGTTTTTTATGGAGTTGTCCTTTGGGCAATTCGCATCGCTCGGACCCATCACAATCTGGAAGATCAACCCGATGTTCAAAGGTGAGCTACCGCGATCGATCTCCCTTTCTGCCCTGATTTCTCGGGCGTCGGGTTCGGTGGCTGCGATGGCCTTCACCTTTGGCGGCACGGACGGCAACCCCGAGCACTGGCCGACCCTTGCAGGGCTCGGCTTCGCCATGGTGATGATCTCGTGGTTCATCGGTCTCTACTACAACGTGGTCATTGCGCACGTGCTGTTCTACTTTGCCGCGTCGTTGACGTCTGAACTTCCGTGGAAGCACTGCGGCAACGATTGGAACACAGCGAACTGCGTGGACTCGGTGCCGCGACCCAATGCGACTCACGAGAATGCCAGTAAGCACCCCCCTTCCGCCAGCCCCAACTCGCTCGATCCGCCGGCCCCACTGTCTCGCTTTGCCCGACACTCTCCACCACCACCACCCTCTCTGCTCCACCTCCCACTGCCACGGCACAGCGCCGTCAGCGGCCAAGCTGTCGTGGGACAGCGCCGAGGGCATCAATGGCGCCATGCCTGCTTGCTGGCTTAAGGCCCGGCCCGAAGCACATCGAGCCAGCGCCACGGCCCGTTGCCCCTTGGGGAGAGGAATCGTTGTGGTGGCTCACCGTGCGCTGGCTGCCTCCTGGAGATTAAGCGCTGCTGATGTCGGCAGGGGCAGGCAGACAACATGGTCGCTCGTTCCGGGCGTGCCAGCCGAGCCACCGCTGCCGCGGCTGTTGTTTCCGGCGCATTGGTAGGTGCAGGCGGAGCTGTATGTGCGCTTGCCTGATTGCAGCGGCAGCTGCTTTCACGTCAATCGCCACGATGGCCACCACAGCGATGTCGAACGTGACAGCCGCGAATCTGCCTCAGCTGATCAGCAACGTGAGCGAGCGCCGGGTCACGTCTGCCGAGGAGTACTACTACCACTACGTTCTGCAAGCTTCCGGCGACATCGACGATATGGCAGGCGGCGGCATCGTCTGGAAGCTGGCGCTCGCCCTGCTGGTCGCCTGGACCCTGGTGCTAGTAGTCCTCATCCGAGGCATCCAGACGCTGGGCAAGGCAAGCAGATGCACGGCCCGAAGCCCATCCGCCGATCGCTGCTGCCATCGGCGCTGCCATGCACGCGCTTGTGGCTGCTGCTGCTGCTGCCGCCGCTCTGTGCTCGCCGACTGGCAGTTTTGCCGCCTCGCCACCACTGAAAGCGCTCGAATCTGCTAGCGCATGCTCTCTGCTCCGACGGTGCTCTACTCGGCCTCCTTGCCAAAAGCAGAGCCCTCCTTCCATCATCTTCTTGCTGCTGCCTTCTCTGCTGCTGCTACGTGCTGCTGCTGCTGCATGCTGCTGCCGGGTCTGCAAGCCGGCCGATGATATTTCCTTGCACTTGGCTTGGGTCGGTGCACCATCCTGCGACCACCAGCGACTACCTGCGTCAGGCCAGTGAGCAGGTGGTGCACACACAGAGATGTGAGAGCAGCAGCTGCTGCTCTACTGCCAGCAGCTGCTTCTGCTCCTTGTTAGCTGGCTGCCTATCTACGACTGGAAGATTTGCAATGCTCTCTACCAGCTGCCTGGAACCACGAGTCGCAGGTCTGCCCTCAGATTCCTTTTTAACTGAGTCACGCCTACGCGGATAGCAGCCATCGGTCGGAATGAACTTGGTGTTACCTCTATCTACAAAAGAGCTGCCTGTCCTTGAACTCTGTCTAAGAGAGCTGCCTGCCTTTGGTTGATCCCTGCTATCGATGCCGAGTGCAATCAAATAGAGGCACGTTGCTTGGTCAGCCAGACTGCCTTTGTTCTGCAGGCCTCCAATGTCGAAAGGCCCTTTCGACAGATTTCCTTGGTCTCGTGTTTACGCAGCCTCCGTTGTGTTTGCTAGGGATTAATAGAGGAGTGGGCCCTCGCGTGATTGGCACGCCAAGGCATTACTCCACTTCTAGTAGTCAGCACATACAAGCCTGTTCGAAGTCGTGCAACGTATTAGTCTGATTTAGTCGTCCAATGTGAAGAAGAAGTGCCCGAAGTAGTCTGCATTCTACTGTAACTCGTCTCCCTGCCAGTCCTGCTTCATTCTTTTCGGAGACTTGACTGTTGTGAGGTTTGCTCGAATGCTTCTCTTGTGAAAGAGTGCACTTTGACCTCCTACTCCTGCTGCCACTCTCCTACCTCCACCTGGGCCTTGTGTCAGTCTGTACACACGTGTATCTGTCTGCCGAGCTGGTTTGGTCCAGCGGTTAAGGTGCTCGCCCCGACCAAGGCCTGGCTGAGGTCGTGGGCTCGAGCCCCGAGGCATATGTGAAGTGCCTGAATAGAGATTAAGTTCTCTTGGGACGCTATACAAATGAATCATATTTATTTATTCATTTGTCTGTCAGTGTGAGCATGTATGTGCATGTGTGCTCAGGCATCTGCTCGCGTGCGAGTGAGCCAGAGTAAAGCTCGGTATGTCTCTCTCGCTATATATATATATGTGTGTGTGTGTGTGTGTGTGTATTTGTATTTAACGATTGTGTGTGGTTCCTCTTATAGCTCTCTCTCCCTCTCTCTCTCTCTCTCTCTCTCTCTCTCTCTCTCTCTTCTTCCCCTGTCTGTCTGCCTGTCTGACTACCTCCATAGCTGTCTCCTTTTTCCTGTTCCTGCCCCCTGCTCGCTCGCTGCCTGACAGTTGCTGAACTCGAGCTTGCATTCGCTGCTGACCGACTGCCGCTGCCCGCCACTCTCACTGCAGGCGGCCTACTTCACGGCCATCTTCCCCTACGTCATGCTGACGGTGCTGCTTATCCGTGGCGTCACGCTTGAGGGTGCCCTCGAGGGCCTCAAGTTCTACGTGACGCCCAACTTTGAGCGCCTCGCCGATGCCACCGTCTGGCAGGACGCGGCCACTCAGATCTTCTACTCGCTCAGCGTCTGCTCGGGCGGCCTCATCGCCATGGCCAGTTTCAACAAGTTCGACAACAACTGCCGGAGGTGAGGCACAGGCAGCTACAGGCCACGGCATGTCCCCTGCTTGACTGACTGACCTCTGACCTGACCTCTCTAGCTGCCTGCCTGCGGCCGAGCACCTGCTCGACCCGAGTTACCACTGCAGCACTTGCCCGGCACTCTCTGCTCGCTCGGAAAGTGCAGTGTGCAGGCATGCCGCGATCTCGCCAGAGCAGACGTGGATCGATGCAGCTCGGCCGACCCCTGCACTCTCCCCCCCCCCGAGGGACAGCAGGCTTCATCGCTGGCTAGTGTGTATATGTTAATGTATCTCCGTCAGTAACTCCACAAAGTCAAAAATACCATGCGGGTGTTACGCAGGAGAGTTTTGTATAGCGCACTCACAGCCTAAGCGGCTTTCGGTACGCATTAGCCTGTTGTCTTTGCACTCCGCTAGTCGTCGACGAAGCTTTGTGCTTTCGTCGGAGTCAATCTCCTCCGGCCGCACATTTGCTGGTGCTTGCTCACTCGTTTGCCGCCTGCCACGATTCCCAGGTCGCGAACCCTGCCGATTTCTGCTTCACTTGCAGCCGTGCCGAGCCAAGCGGAGTGCAGCATTTTCTGTTTCGCATTCTCCAGGGACTCTCTCATCGTCGCTCTCATCAACGCCTTCACGAGCGTATACGCCGGCATCGTCATCTTCTCCGTGCTCGGCTTCATGGCCGTTGAAAAGAACGTGCCCGTCTCTGAAGTCGCTCAGGGCGGTGAGTGGAGGAGGAGGAGGAGGAAGAGGCTGACAGAGCTGGCTCTCGTACGGCGGTGGCCTCTGCTGCCGCCTCCGCCGCGGCCACCGCTGCGCAGCTGGGTCTCTGCGCTTGGTGCTCAAGAGCTGCCGGCTTTACATGTGTGGCCCTAAAGCTGCTGCAGAGGGTGGCAGGCAAATGGCGAGGTGGGACAACCATTGAACGTGGTTTAGTATCTGAGAAAATTGCTAACTTGTGGCTATGTAGAAGCATGCGCCAATACCTCATAGTTCGACCTTACCACACAATTTGAGACCGGGGCTAGTCTCGGTGCCAACATCCACAGTCTGTCGGAATATGCACCGGCGCGAGTCTGCGCTTGTGTCCTTATTCTCCAGCTGTGTATCAAAAGCGTATCGACCTTGGCCAGTTATCTCATCTAGCTAGTCATTTATCGCATGATCTAGTTACCATGCAGTGCCATGATGCAGTTAAGCTCCCCCTCGCTCGGATTCCCCTGTTCCCACAGTGTCACTCAGAGTCACGCGAAGAGCTCCCTCTCTCTCTCTCTCTCTCTCTCTCTCTCTCTCTCTCTCTCTCTCTCTCTCTCTCTCTCTCTCTCTCTCTTTCCCACGGGCGTTTTGGTGTCAAAATTTTGGTGCCTTATCTTTAATGTGTTGTCCAAAAGAGTTGTAACCTTGGATGGTGAGATTTGCAGATGGCAGGCCTGTCATCAATTTGTCGATCTCGACGGCAGGTGCTGCGCCGGCAGCACAGCCTGCCCGCCACCAGCAGCAGCTTCATGAGCCACCTGCTTCTGCCTTTCCCTAGGATTCATTTCCTTTCCCATGGTGCATCTCGCTCTCAGCCGTCCATCGCTGCAGCTTGTGCAGTGGGTAATCGGGATTCGCACGTCATTCCCCCAGTCAATACCGGGAAATGAATGCCAGCGAAATCGTTCTCCTGGGAATATATGATTCATTTGTATAATGCCCTAAGAGAACTCAAACCTTATTCAGGGGCATCATATATGCCGCACGGCTCACGCCCACAACCTCGGTTGTCAAGTTCGTTCACCTTGACCTTGGTAGGCAAGCACTTTAACCACAGGGCCAAGGGGTGGAATGATCCAAGCATAGGAGGCGGCAGCGGTGCCTCACTCTCGAAACTTGTTTCCTTGTCAATGGCGTGGGGGATAACAGCCTGGGGGCAATGGCCGGCATTGGCAACAAGCTTTAAACGAAGCGCTAGCCGTCCAGCTCGCATCGTGCCTCGCCGTCAAAGCGCATCTTCACCGCATTCGATCGTGCAAGAGAGCCAAAGCTGTGGCCGCCGCTGCGATTGCAGCAATGCAACTGATGCTGCCTGATGCTGACAGGCCGGCGCCAGAAGCTGCGACGCTGCTGCCTAGCATCTTGCCTGCTGCCGCCTCTGCTGCTCGAGAGCGGCACATCGCCCTCCTCACTCTGACCAGGCAGCGATCTGCTTTTGTCGTCCAGGTCCCGGCCTGGCTTTTGTTGTATACCCGGAAGCTCTGGCGCGCATGCCCATCGCGCCCATGTGGTCCGTCTTCTTCTTCCTCATGATGATCACGCTCGGCTTCGGCTCCATCTTCTCCATCGTCGAGACGGTCATCGCCGCGTTCACGGACGAGTTTCCCCGATGGCTGCACCCGCGACGCAACAACATAATATTTCGCTGCGCCGTCTGCGCCAGCATGTTCCTCCTGGGCCTGCCCATGGTGACAAAGGTCAGTCTACGTGGGCGGCGCTGGCGCGCTCCGCGCCCCGGCCTACGGCCCGGCTGCCGCAGCCTCGCTCGCCACTGTTGACGCTGTCGGTCGTTCGCGCAGCAGCCGTCGGCCGGCCTGCCAGCTTGCCTGCCCTTGTGCACTTGAGCAAGCTGTCGCCGGCTCTGCGCCGCCGCCATGCAGGGAGGAATCTACTTGCTCAATCTCATCGACGCGAGCATAAGTGGCTTCCCGCTGCTCATCGTCGGCTTCTTCGAGCTGGTCGCCATCTCGTACATATACGGCTACAAGCGCTTCTCGGACGACGTGAACCTCATGCTCGGCAGCAAGCCCAACATCTACTGGAGAGCCTGCTGGATGGGCGTGTCGCCCGTCGTCCTCGTCGTGCGTACAGCGCGCCCCGGCAGCACGAGCACGATCGCCCGAACCGCCTCTCGGCCCCTCCTCCTCCTGGTCCTCCCCTCTCCCGGCACGCCACCGGCCGGCGACGCCTGCCTAACGGGGATCTGACGATGGGCTTGCTTCTCCGAGCGTTCTCGGCATGCCATGCCATGCCAGCCGTGCTCAGATCTGGCTCGGCAGCAGCTTCGCTGTGTGCGCATCAGGGAAGAGAGGCTGTCGACTGTGCTGCTCCAGACACAAGATTTGAAATCAGTTATGTCTGGTGACCCACAACCCCCTCCTCCGATCCGACACTTCGCCCCTTCTAAGCGAAGCTTGCTCAGCAGTGCAGAAGCAGTGTCGATAGCTGCTCGCCCAACTCTGGAAAAGGGAATGAAGGTCAAGAACCATGTGAGAACCGAGTCAGCGCCAGGCTTGCACGGGCTGCGTCCTCGTGACAAGGCCACGGAAGCGTCTGCCTGAGCAGATTGCCGTTTGTTGTTCTGCATCAGCTGTCAGGCTGACAGTGGAGCAGATACTTCCGGCAGCCTGGACGTACTTCGTCAACCGCGAGAGCCGTCAGCTGAGTCGTTCTAAGGAAAACAGAAATCTCGGCTCCCTAAACTTAAGACAGGTATCTTTGCCAATGAGTTCATTCAGACCACGAGACCCAGGTGCTCCTCTGTCCTAGTCTTGGCCTTCGTCCTCCTCGCCCTCGTCCTCCATGTCCTCCTTCTCGTCCTCCTCCATGTCCTCCTCATCCTCCACCTCCTCGTCCTCGTCCTCCTCCATGTCCTCCTCCATGTCCTCGTCCTCCTCGTCTCCCTCCTCTTTCTCCTTGACCTGGTGAACATCGCATGCCTGGAGTAGGGAACCAATTTCCTGGGGAGGGGGTTAGGTGGCGGGATACCACTTTTAGAGGCAACTTTGTTCAATTCTCTGAGAGCAACTCTCTTTGTATTCATCCACAGAAGCCGGCAGTGCTGCTTGCCGTCAGTCCAAAGCTCGTGGCCCGATGATTGGGTCACCCAATCGCCAGAGAGCCCCGTCTGAAGGGCTCTTCGAAGCCCCGAAAGGGCTTCCCCCATGCGCTCCATTCCTGCTGCTGCCCCTACTCCTGCTGCTGGCAGGTGAAGAATCGTCTTCGGATGATTGAGCAGCTGGGGCTGCAGTGGCGGCAGCAGCCCGGTATCGTCGCACGGCCCTCCGCTTGGAGCTTGGAGCATCGCCATAGCAGCCTGCAGGCTGCTATGGCGATGCTGTTGGCTCGCCATGGGGAGCAGCTGGGAATCTCAGGCGATCCAAACCAACTCCGACGAGTGATCTATCGACCGTGCAGTGTCCACGGCCACGGCTGCTCGTTGCCTAGACATCTCGCTGATGCCCCTGCTGTGCACTGCTGGGCAAACGCCGATAAGTTGGCATGGCCAGGTGCTGGCGAGCAGCGGTCGGCAGCAGCGACAGTTTTGCCGTGGCAGAGGAGGGGTCCCTGCGGCAGCCATGCACGGCCAGGCTTGCGGCTCGAGCAGCAACACTCTCTGCTGCTGCTGTTATTATCGTCGTTGTTATTATATTCTTTGCTGCTGTGCTGGAGCTTCGATGATCACCGACTGCCGGCATCTTCCAGGTGACGGTCGTATTTGCCTGCAGCCAGTACAAAGATCCCGACTACAATGGTAGCAAGTACCCGTCATGGGCTTTGTCACTCGGGTGGCTCATGTGCGTCACGTGCATCATGCCGGTGCTCGTCTGGGCCTTGTACTACTACTGCAAAAACGGCGGCTTCGAGGTAAACTGAGCGGCTGCTCAGCAGAAGCAGCCAAGACCCTAGCCCGTCGGGGCACTGGGACTCCCGGGGTCGCACATATTTGCTGTCAGTAGAGTTGGCGAGTGAATGCTGACCTCGCTACAGCCTCGGTGCAGCCAAGCACGGGTGACCAGCTGCTGCTCAGCCGAAGCCACAGCAACTTCTGCCTGGGGCGGACGCTGTGGGTTTTGGGGTGGCTTGGCAGACGGTGGGGAGGAGCGGGGAGATGAGCCCCGTGATAGTCGCTTCAGAGCTTGCTGCTGCTACTACAGCTTCTGTTGATGCTGCTGTTGCTACAGCTGCTGCTGTTGCGGCTGCTTCAGTTGCAGCAGGCTGGTGCTGCTGCTGATGCTGCAGCTGCTGCTGACGCTGCTGCTGCTGACCGATCTGCCGAGGTGGCAGCTGGCTTGCACCACGACGCTGCTGCTGCTTACGCTGCTGCTGCTGAGGCCAACGGTGGTGCTAATGCTGGTGCTGCTGACGATGCTGTTGCTGCTGATGTTGCTGCTGCTGACCGATCTGCTGCTGTGGTGGCAGGCAGGCAGGCTTGAACCACGATGCTGACTCGACAGTTAGAGACGTTCTTTCTTTTCTTGCCCGACAGCTCTTGAGAATACATTCCCTGCCGCTCGGACAGTGGGGCCCGGCGCAGAGCCACCACCGGCGCGGACGATACCAGCTCTTCTCGGCTGCCCATGGTGGCAGCGCTCCGGGCGCAAGTGTCCAGTGGAGTGACAAGTTTAACCCGGGCTACATAAAGAGCCTGCAATCGATCGTGTCGGTGGCATCGAGGCGGACGATGTCCGAGAGCAGCGACAGCGAGCTGCAGTCGCACAGCGTCGCCAGTGTGACGATGGCCCAGCCACTGCTGCCGGCACTCCAAGCCTCGGGCAGTGACTCCGCCACCGCCGCCGCGAGCTTCTTCGTCGGCCAGTCGGAGCTCTAGCTGACGGTGACCATCTCCAGCCCCTTCTCTGCCCGTGTAGGTCGGAGCTCCAGCCTCCATCCTCTCCAGCCTGACCTCCATCCTCTCCCGCCTGACCCAGCTGCCGCCTCCATGACTGCTGCTGCAGCCACTGCTGCAGGCGCTGCTGCTGCTGCGAGTCAGAAGAAACCGACGACTTTGGTTGCTTGCGGTTGCAAACGAATGGGACGATTCGAAATGCAATGACAACTGCTTGGATGTCGCCTCACGGCGCCTCTGCATCATCACGGCATCGGGGACTCTTGGCTAGCAGATGGGCAGCTCCTTCATGGCACGAGTGGCTGTGTTTTAGCATTCAGCTTGAGCTATGTCACGTGTATTCTCTTAGTGAACGAATGCGTTCTGCAGAGCTGCTGCTGTGCCTCTTCCCCCCAACGGTACGCTTGGGCTGGACAAAGCTCTCTGCTGATCTCTCCTTGCTCTTCCATCCGAACCCTACCCCTTCCTCTCTTCTCTACTCCTTCCTCTCTTCTCCCCTCTCCCTTGCCCTCTCCCCTGCTTCTTCAGTGAGCTGCTGCCAGCTTCTCGATGCGATTGACAGTAGTCGTCCAATCGTAGTTGCAATACCTGACGACGTTGCACCGTAGCTGCACTAGCAAAATGTCCAGGACTCAATACCTCACTGGTGGAGAAATGCTGACATCAGTCTGTGTTCGACTCTAGCGTAAGTGCTGCTGATCCAAGTCGCCATCTCAGCAAACCTTGCGTAGCCCCGTAGGTGTATTTACATGCCAATTGACTGCATGAACGACGCCGCAATCTGGAAAAAAGAACACCAGACAAACGAGCGCTACACTCATGCTTCGTGTTCTGAATCGGCGGCTTTCCCCGTTAAACAAGCCGTGGCACCGGCTGACCACTTCTTGATGAAGAAGTTTGGCCATCCGAAAGGATCTCACTGCATCTTCCAGAAGGATCTCCCTGCCTCTTCCAAAAGGATCTTTCTGCGTCTTCCTGAAGGATCTCCCTGCGTCTTCCTGAAGGATCTCCCTGCATCTTCCGGAAGAATCTCCCTGCATCGCACGGAAGGATCTCCCTGCATCTTCACGGCAGTCTTTTGTTGATCCAGCAGATGCAAAATGCTTAAAAGTTCGTTGAATTCCGTGCAAGACCAAGCCGCCTGGTCGATGGCGGTGCCCTTGCCGACTTCTGCATCAGAGAAGGAATAACACGTGTTTGTAGTGCAGACCCACTGACACAGTATCGTGAAGAGTGGCTCGGCAGCCAAATGCACTGGCCCTTGTGTCTACCGCAGGAACGTCAGCAGCCGATGTCGCCTCACATGTCTCCTGTGAGGCGGGCACCTCGAGCGTCGTCTTTCTCGCGATTGTTTCACAAGCCAATGATGCTGCACAATTTGCCTCACTGGCATGAAGCTTCTCTGGCCTATGCTGTATCTCTGGTCTGGGCTGTCTCTCACATGCACGCACGAAAGTGCAACCAACCACTGTGGGCCCCTAGATGTTTTACAAGAATAAATGAATTTTCTGACTGCACTCTATTATTGAGTGGCTCTCTCCTGCTTTGGTAAGATTGGATGCTTCGGCTGCAGAAAAACGCTGCTCTCTATTATACCGAGGCCAGGCTATAGGAACCTCTCACCTGAACTGGGGTGGGGGAATGCAACTGGTGTGGGGGAATCAAAATTATATGTGGGGTGGGGTGGGGGGATTAAAGCTAAGTGCCCGAGTTCGAATGGATTGCTAGATAAAGGTGATGTCGTCTACATAAAATGAAAGCCTAGATCGTATTTGCCAATTACATGTGGGCAGGACGATGAGAAAAAAAAGATTGCGGCTTGTAGCTAAAATCTCACAGCCATATATTTAGGCGGTAGTTTTCGAAGGCCTGGAAGGTGTACTGGAGCAGCAAACTCTGCTTGGTGAGAGCTCTAAATCAAGCAGAGTGGAATCATTAAACCATACCTGCCAACCGATCCTGTCACCCTTTAAAAGCATTCAACTTTAGGCTCAGGGGCCGGCCATGCCTGCGTTTCTATGTTTGGTGTATGTAAGTAAATGTGTTTAGCTGCAAGCGAATAATAATAATTATAATAATAATACATTTGATAAAGCACCCTCAAAGAACTCAATCTCTTTCCATGTGCTTGCCGATTGCTGCAAAGGAAGCACGATAGAATGGTTAGTCGCAGAATGCTCGATAAACAGCAAGAATAACATCGTTAGGGGTGACATGCACAGGGTCAGCATGCAAGTCAGGTTAGTGGCAGCATGAAACAGTGTCAGCACTCATAAGCATACAAAGGACGAATCACAGGGACCCACTAAATGCTGTCATAAATAGATGCACTTTTAGTTTTTTTGTAAATTTGGACAAGTCAGGAGATGTCGTGAAGCAAGTCTGTGTGAGTTCCAGGCTTTGGGAGCATATGAACTAAAGGTACGGTCTCCAAACGATTTGAGTTTTGTACGAGGTATAATTAATCACTTAGATTCCGAAAAGCAGGTGGAACGATGCTTAGCTTGGTGGGAGAGAAGATCTGATGGGTAGGCTGGAGCCAAAGAATGAAAAGACCTGAAAGTGAGTGGCGAAACCTTGAAGTCGATGCGTTGCTTGACTGGGAGCCATGCATGTCGGCAAGCTCTCACGACAGACAAGCCTAGCTGCAGAGTTTTGCACCAGCTGTAATTGCCTGAGTGCCCAGGCCGGTAGATCAGCAAGCAGCTAGGACGAGTTACAGAAGTCAAGACGGGATGTCACAAATGCGTGGATCAATTTAGATGTGGTATCCTGTTTAAACAAGCCCGAATTTTAGCAATATTATGTAGCTGGAAGTAGGCAGACTTGACTGAGGAGCCGACGTGGTTGTCCAATGAAAGGTCGCTTTGGAACATGACACCTAGACTTCCCGCAGATTTAACAGGAGATATGTTGGCAGAACAGATTTTGAGCGTTAGTCTTTTAAATTTCTGAATCATACTTGGTTTGCCCATAACTAGTAAGTTGGTTTCATTATCATTCAATTTAAGAAAATTTGCTGCTATCCATATGCTCATTTTATCAATACATGCAGTTCAAGAGTTAAGAGAATTCAACATGCTGGAAGGCTGGGAGAGATCAAAGCGTAGGTAAAACTGAGTGTCGTTAGCATAAAAGTGAAAGCCAAGGTAGTGCTTTGCAATCTCAGTGGCTAGAGGGAGAGTATAAACCGTGAAAAGAACTGGACCAAGCTCGGAGCGCTGAGGTATGCCATATTCCAGGGGTTCCTCGGATGATCTTTGTCCATTCACAACAACACTGTAGAGTCTCCCACTGAGATAAGAACTGAACCATTGCAGAGCAGTGCCAGTGATGCCCAGGCGAGACGAGAGGTGCTTACGAAGGACTTGGTGATGAATATTATCAAAAGCTGCCGAAAGATTGAGTAAAACAAGCAGAGATACTCTACCTACGTCTGCTTTTCTAAGTAGGTCATTGTACACAAGAAGCAATGCTGACTCTGTGGAGTGATTAGAACCAGACTGGAACTTACTAGCAAGGTTTGAAGTTTCAAAATATGCGTTCAGCTGATCTGCCACGACTCCTTCCAGTGTCTTTGATAGGAACGGTAGAATGAAGACTGGGCAGAAGTTGCTCAAGTTCTCTTGTTCTAGTGTGGCTTTCTTGAGTAGTGACTTAAGCCTTTTTGAAAAGTGCTGGGACATGACTTGAGGGTAATTACAAATGTATGATGTTAGTTATGCATGGCAGCAGCAGATCACTGCATCGTAGAAGCAGGACAGTGGGAAAAGGGTCCAGAGCTGTCTTCTAGCTGTCTTCTTTGATTGGGATATGAACTTCAGGACGAAGTCACTAGCCACCTGCTAGAATGTAGCCATTGAGGGGCTAAGTTGAATTGAGGGACAGCATTCCAGGGGGGAATGCTGCTATCTTAGGGATAGACTCCCTGATCTTGTCTGTCTTGTTGACAACGAAGCTAGAGCGGCAATCTGCTAGATCATTACAGGGATAATTTGGTAAGGAATAAACCTCGGAGTGCTTAAGGAGGTGGTTAATCGTTGACATAAGCATTTTTGGATTGTGCATCTGTGATTCAATAATGTTTAATAGAAGCTAGACACGGCCTTGCTAGAATCGATTGGTACACTCTACAGTAGCCTTTGTATGCCTGTCGATGGAAATCAGTCCTGACTTTTTGTGTGCTTTTTCAAGCTTTCGCTTTGTAGACCTAGCTAGTTTAATGTCTGTGGTAAACCATAGGCCATCTGGGCGAGGATGCACAGTTCGCTTTGCCAGAGGTGCAAACTTGTCGAGCATGTCAACTAGTGTCGTGTTGTAGCAATCTACCAATGATGACAGGTCGGAAGGGTATTGGGCAGCAGAGGCGAAGCAGATATTTTCGCATGGACAGCATATTGGCTGTGAGTTGCCATCTGGTGATTGTGAGGCTCGCTAGCATTTGAGTGGCCTGTGCTGGAAGGGAGCAGACATCAGTGATTTTGGAGTGGACACATCGTAAATAAGCGAGTTGTAAGTTGTTCAATGTGCGAGTGAGTTAAATATCGAGAAGATTTTCTGCCATCATGCTACCTCGCCAATCCGCATCTATCTTTCCCCTCTGAATTATTGAGCTGTCAACGATCCGGCCAAAGACAGTTCGATACGAGGAGCTGACACGCGAAGTTCTATCCACGATACTAGAGGGTCGATCGATTCGACGTAAATATTGTCGCCGATACTGCGTAAAATATCTGAACCAGCTTGAGCGAGCTCTTTCTGCAAACGTGTTATAGATGCAGTTCTGTAATATAGCTTGATGGCGATCTACGACTTCCATCTCGACTAGCAGCTAAACACAGTTACAGTCTCGTATCTTTTACAATCGGATACTATATTCAATGACCCTGTAGTGTGAATTGTAGCAAAGCCAGAAAGAGGGAGGGTGTTTTGGTCCTACTCTGTTTGCTGAGTGCCGTGGTTGAGCAGGGTCCAATTGAAGTGCGAGCCCTATAGCTGTCATCTTTAAGTCCTGTGCTCCCCTGAAATGTTAAATATCGCCGCTGAAGCTCCGGATGTGGCAACGCATTCAATTATTGACACTTTGCAAAACGATGGCTAAGAATATGAAAGGCTAGTAAGAGTACTCAGAAGAAAGGCCGTCCAGATGGTGGCCTAGCCGTTAGTTCTCAGCTCCGTTGTTCTGTACTTTACTCTATTCCTCCTGGTAGTATATTGGTAACAGTATTAGTAAAATAGTAGTAAAATAGTAGTAGCAGATGTTATAATCAATTTAATAAATAATAGTAGTATATAATATTTGTAGCATTGTTCGCCATTCAGCAGAAACTGTTCACAACTGAACAATCCGCACTTCGCAGCTAGGCGGTTAGCGAAAGACGTCAACCTGAGCGACGGTAAAACATTTCGCCACCAGGAGGCATAGGTGTCAGTGTAAGGCGTCTTTGGCTGTAAATAATTCCAGACAAATTGCATTTTTAGTTACTGGACGGTAATGACAGCAACTTTTGAATCAGCCGACATAAAATAGGTTACCGAGCACATCCCAATAAAATACAATCAGCAGGAAATCTCGGGTCACAGGATGGTGGGCAGCCCTAATTAGGAATTACTAAGGCAGTCAGTCACAGGTACACAGCATTGTTTCTTACGGTGCGAGTCCGTCATTGGTGATAAATTTCTAGGATTTTCCAGATGCCATTTGGAGTCAGCCTATGCACCACATCGTTCAGAATTACAGTAATCGTTGATTGTTGGTGGGAATTTTTTGGAACAGCTCAAAGGCAGAACCAAATTTAAGTAATATCAATGCGATACTGCTACGAAGTTGTATTAAGCCTCCTTTTAGACTAATTCGACGTCGATTATGTATAGAGAAACAAACTTTTTGCTATGGAAACTGCACCAATAGTGGGAAGTTCAAAAGGATAGACTGTGTCTGTTTATATTAACATTAAATAAACAAGTTTTGAGATGTTTTCTGCTTAGAGTTTAGGAATTAGGGATTTGAGGTATATATTTTAGGATTTGGGTCTGCAGTTGAGGATTTGGGGTTCAAGAAGTGGTATATGCGGCTTAGGGTTTGGGAATTAGGATTTAGAGTCTCTCTCCACTGCTTTGGCAACGAGAAGGCTAAACAGTAAGCGCGTAGTACTCATAGCTCGCCGGTGGTCTCAGGCCACATCTTGGCCGAAGCTGTCTGCCGAGCTCATCAGCTCTGGCCGTACTACCAGGGCTACCATCGACGTGTGCATCAAGGAGTTCGTCGGCGATCCGAACTGTTCTGACGTCCTCATCCTTAATTACGAGGCTAAGTAAAGGCTGCTCGGATGAGGCAGGCGACCGCACGGCCTGTGGAAACAAGCCGGCTGCGTATGAGATATCTTCATCGCTGGGCCACACATTCCTCCACCATTGGCCCTCGTCGGGTCTCGCAGCTTAATGGTGCATCCCACACCACCACCATTTCGCAAGCCACCCCCTTGTCTCCAGGCGTCGCCGCTGAGTCTCCGGTCGCCGCTGCAGGATCTCTGGGCGCCGCCGCGTCCCCAGGCACCGCCGCGTCTTCAGAAGTCGCCGCGGCCGTGTTTTCTACCTGCGCCTCTTCTCATACCTGCGCCTCTTCTCCTACCTTCCCCTCCCCCTACCTGCGCCGCGTCACAGCCCACTGGCGTCGCCGCTGAGTCTCCGACCTGAGCCGAATCTCCAACTTGCGCCCAGTCACAGCCCGCCGGCTCGTCACAGGACAGCGTCACCTTCATGGCTTTTGCTGCCTCGCAGGGATTGCATCGTTGCACACCATCGGCACCCGGCAAACCGTCACAGCCTGGATCGCTGTCGCCACGTCCCACACGGTGACATCCTTGAAAACAGTTGTCGCCCGGCACACCGTCAGCGATTGCTGATACTGCTTGTGGTCCCTTCAGTTGCCGCCCTCTCTTCGACCAACTTTTGCTAACTCAGCGCTCAGCAGTCGCGGTTTAACTACCGGGCTAGCCAGCGATGCTACCAGAGCCTCTCGTAACAGACGGTAGTCATTTTTGATTGCCTTTGGCTGGTAAGAGTACACGTAGAAGGCGCTTCCTTCCATGAAGAGAGGCACATACTTGTGCCAGACTGTCGGATTCACACCGCACAGCTCGAGCCTCCGCTCCGAGTCAAGCAGCCAAGTTGCGAAATCATCACCGACTTCACATTGCTCAAGCAGCGTTGCTACAGGCCACCGCCGACGCCGCTGGAAATAGCTTGTAGCTTGAGTTGTCGTCGCGAACGGCACAGAACGCTAGCCGACGAGCAACGCCACCAGTTTATTTCATCTACACACGGAGCAGGGCGAAGCACGACTCTCTTCGCCACTCTCGCCCACCGAAGTCCTCCCCCCGACTCTCTTGTCACAACAATCACCAGTAGCACTTCCCGACTGCATAACACATCGAGTGTCAAAGCCCACTCGTAACGATCAGGGGCAGGGTCATCAATGAAAATGGAACAACACTTTGAGTTTAGTATTGACGGCTTAGGATTTACGATTTTCACGCTGGCTACAATGTGGAACTTCCTGCTTTGGGTAATGGATCCGTAACAGAAAGCTGGCAGGAGCTATGAAAAGCGACATCGTGTGAGCTGCTCTTGCACTCGCTTTCTCGTGTTCTCCCTCTCTTCCTATCTCCCCTCCCTCCTTCTTTCCCTTTGCTCTTTCCCTCTCTGGCTAGTCATTTCGTTCACCTGCTGACTTTTGGCTATTGATTAGAGACGATGAAAACCTGGCTTGAATTCTGATCGTGGCATGGTTTTTTCCTTGTCTATTGACAAAATAGCCTGTGTGACAGTTGAGGAAGTAATAAACCTAACGAGTACATTTAAATAAGGCCGCTATAAAAAAAATCAGTACTAAACATAAAAGCTACTTGGATCTTCAAACCTAAAAGCCTTTGGCCGAATCCCTTAGCTCAAGAAGCGACGGTAACTCTCTGCCAATCAGTGAAACAGTTGGAACTAATACCCGAATCATCTAGGCTGCCTACTGAACCTCTGCAGCAACATGAGCCGTGATGGCACACTAGGTAAGGCGGTTGCTTTCACAACCTCGGATCCCGAGGTCGGGGGTTCGATTCCTGTGGTGGGCAATTTCTTATCGCCACTGCAAGCGTTGGTGATAGCCATAAAGGCTCTTCTGTCGCTATACAAAAAGAGGCTGTTTAATCAGCTAGGATTTATTATTTATTTATAAGCCACCTCGTACCTTCAAGTAGTCCGAGTACATTAAATTAGCAACATCCTTGCTTTCACTCAAATCAGGGAGTGGCAGATGCTTTTGCTCCACAGACCTCAGACTTCGAAGCTAATTTCAACACTGAGTAAGCAAGGATAACGTGTTGTTATGCAACGTAATGTACCTCCGTCTGTAACACCGAAAAGACTATGTGGGTTTTCGGTGTTACAGACAGGTGTTACAAAGGAGCGTTTTGTATAGCGAACTTCAACCCCTAAGCGGCTTTTGGTACGATATTTGCTGCCACCTTTTCCCGACACGTCCTTCTCTGTCATCGTTCTCTGCTACTTCTTTGTAGCTTCTTTCGTCTACCGCTACGGTTCTCACTTTTCTTGTAAGATAAACACTGAGGGCCATCGATTGCAAACCTAAAGCTTCTAGGGGTTTGATTATTTCTTTTTAGAAAAATCTTTGACGTCACAGCATCCAACTTCTAATGGCATAATGGAGTAACTTAAGGTGATCTATACACAAACACAAACGCGTATACACATATGCAAAACACAAACGTGCACAATACACACATACGTACATACATACACACACGCAAATGTATATATGTAATGTAATGTAATGTATCTCCGTCAGTAACTCCACAAAGTCATAAAGATCATGTGGGTGTTACGCAGGAGAGTTTTGTATAGCGCACTCACAGCCTAAGCGGCTTTCGGTACGCATTCGGTAGCCAACAGACTTCGTCTCACGCAACAAAGAGAAAGTGGGAAGCATAGCAGAGTTAGGAGAGCAGTTGAGGTAGTGAGTAGCATAGAAGTAGCAGTTCAGGACCGCTGAAAAAGATGTGCCATAGTCGGCAGTTGGAGAGTAGATGTCGTTGCGTAAGAATTGTGGAAGCGAGTTCCACAGTCTAGGACCTGCAGAGCTAAAGCTTCTGTCGCCAACTGTCTTTAAGCGGAGGAATGGGACAGCTAATTTATTGTCCACACAGGACCTGTGGGCGCGAACAGGCTGAAACTGATGCAGCAGTTCAGCTAGGTACGAAATGTGTATATATATATATATATATATATATATATATATATATATATATATATTGTATATTACATCTATAGAGTTCAGATTAATAAAAATACATTTGCATAGCTTCCACAGAGAACTTTTCTCTTTCTAGTCACTTTACGTCAGGTAGAGAAAGCATTTATTTCGCTGACAATCATCAGCCAGGTAGCCATCTTAACTTCCTGTCTGACTTTTCTGACCTCCTCTTTTGTCCTTTGCAACAGGAAGCGTCTTCTTCTCTCCTTCCGGACGATTTCTAAATCCATATTGATAGCAAGTCTGATCTGATGTGACCCAACGTCATTACTACGACTGAGTCGCACAGCCTACTTGCTCAAGCTCAAACCCATACAAATATAAAACCATACAAGGCCACACTCTAGATCAAACTTTCTCAAACGATTGTACCATATAAACCTCTATTATTAACCCGATGAACCAATTTTGAGAGCGAGGTCTTCCCATTTGATGGTGGCATCAGACCTGCCAATAAGCTATTGGGCGGGTCTTATCCTGGTTAAGCTTCCGGAAGTTAGTAGCCATTCAAGTGCAAATGTCGACGCAGCAGGCTGCAAGGGAGTTGCGTGAGCCAGATGCTGAGCAAGGCTGGTAACCGTCGGTAGATAGATAGAGCTGAGCGCCATTGGAATAGAACTGAAAGCTAAGATTGCGCTTGGTAATGACATCGGCCAGCGGGGAGAGTACAAATGTCGAAAAGAGGGGGCCTAAGACCGAAGCTTGAGCTACTCTGAAATACTTAGGGGCTCCGTGAATGACTGACCGCCATTTACAACTACAATCTGACGTCATTTCTCAGTTACGACCTAACTCAGTTTAGCACCATGCAGCAGTGATATTTAGGCGTGTCGAGAGACGTTCGAAAGGATGTGGTCGTCATTTTTTTCAAAAAGGTGCTGAGAGATCTAGGGAAACCAGCAGAGAGGCCTTGCTGCCGCGATCAGTTTTGTCTGTGAGACAAATGGAGGCAGAGCAGCAGAGCTGCGCTTTCTTCGAAAGGGCAGCTTTAAATCTCGATTTGAGATTTCTTGCAAAATTTAATGAACGGGTATGTTTTCCACCTGATTGGTCCCCACTTATGTAAGTGTCCAGCATAATAATGACGTTAGTCAGGCTGGAAGAAAGTCATTGGGGTTCTCGTCACCTAAGGTTGCTTTTTAACGAGTAGTTGGACTGCAGCTTTTAACTGACGGACTTTTTCTCGATAATCGTGGACATATTTACAATATTCGCTAAAAAAATTTGCAGAAGCTGACCTAGTCACTTCATTGAGAGACTGCTTGCCGAGGTCTAAGAGGGCTATTGTTTCTCGTAGCGTGCGAGACGAGCTCACATTGATAAATTCAAGTGCTTTATCAAGTGAATTATTATTATTATTATTATAAGTGAGACCGACGTGAAAAGAAGAAGAGAGGAAAAGCGCGGCGACGTGGGATTGCAGGTTGGCAGAGAAGCCAGCGAGGGCGTGGAGTCCATTATCTGATCGTCCTTGACTTGCCTAGGAAGAGCTCGGAGAAACGCTCTGCTAGATCGCCATCGGGATCACGAGACAATGTCCTTGCCCTGTGACTGGTTAAGATTGTCAATAGTGGACATCAAGACTCAGTTTAATGATCTACGATTGGACTACTACTTCTCTAAAAACATGCGGACTTGGTCTTGGCCTTAGCAGGTTGGTAAGACATACGAGAATCCTTAGATGCCAAGCGGTGGACATTGGGTCCCGACATCGTCGTGGGCGGCCTTCGTGAGCCTACGTTTACGCATTGAATTTGCAATTTCATCTAATCTAAAGCTACATCTCTTCAGCTCAGCTTTCTCTAAACAATAGCAAACTTAAATTTCTTTCCGTGCACGTTGACTGCTTACCTGTGCATGATTTAGTGCAAACACTAAGAAGGGGTCCTACTCACCAGAGACCCAGAATTGCATCTAGCTTTTCTTTTGCACGCATGCCTAAGCATGAGCTCCTTCTAATCATTAGCTTCTCACATTCAGTTAGTTGTTCAGCACCTGAAAATTATTCGGCTCTCATCGGGATCTATACAAAAGGCATTAATATTAATTCTATTCGATCGTTCATAGTTGTAGCTAAGGAACCGAAAGTAATTTTTAGCAACCACCACAAAAAGGACGATTTAGCAAAGCAGTGTCTCATTCCCTCAGCCTTAAATTTAGACCTCCACCATGATAATAAAGAAAACCTAACGCAACCATTTACTGTCAAATCTGACTTACTTACTCCTCGTCAGGCTCTAAAGCTAACTTCTACCAAATATTTTTGACGCCTTCTTCACAGCAGTAGTTGCAGCTGCCTTCTCACTGTCTTCATCGCCGATAAAAATCACTGGATTGGACTGAGATTCGACTTCGCTTTTTAATCCTTAGCCCCTTTGAAGTTCAAGTGACTAGTATTTCTCTGGGCTAAATACATGTGAAAGCTCTGTTAATAAAAGTTTTTGCAAGCCACCGTGGTAGACAGTCCCTAATCTAAAACATGGAACGGGCATGATGGCTAGGTGTGGAGGCAGTCTTCTTAATGAAACTTTCCAAATGTTGGCAGTTCTCAAAGACGGCACCCTAATTCCAAGCACACGGTTACCATCGCACAAGAGCATCACTTATCAGAAGAGCAAAGTCGTTTACTCCAGCCACACGCTTGGAGTGTCTTCTGAGTAGCATTCCACTGCTGTCTTAAGGAGATTTTCCGAAATCGAGGTTCGAGTGTCTGCAAAGTAAGCATTAAGCTTGTCATTAGCTGCAGCAGATTCCGACGAATACACCGTTAAAGAGAGCTGAGCATCGCTTTATATATTTGTACCGTAAGATACCGTTAACACTCTCAAACCGGAACACGATTAGAACAAACAGCGTAAGTGAGAAAATGCCTGCGTGCACCGCTCATGCAATGCTGGCTTCGACTTTTCATCTTCGTCCCTTGCATGTCTTGTCCGTCTCCATGTCGTGTCTGCCCTGCATTAAGTTAGACAATTTGAGAGTACGATTAGCAATATACTACGGTTCTATGAGCTGAGTATGAGCCCACTGGCAGTCAAAAAGGCAACGAAAGTCAAAAAAGTAAAGAAAAAAACAGTCAAAAAAGCAGTCAAAAAACTGGCTTTCAAAAAACACATTGAATGATCAAGTTACCGCCAATTAAATCGGCAAGTTCAGTCCACTTGCATTTACGCCATTACAGTAACTGTAGCTCGGCCATAGCTGCAAACAATTTTCGCCATACATGAAGCAAAGATCGCTGCATTGCATCCTTCCTGTTCTCGTCTTAACGGAATAATTTCATTATTATTAGCCAGGTATTAATCACCATCATAGATGTTGTGGAGTTTGCCAACTCAATTAGAATATGAAGATGAACCATAGAAGCGTAGAAAGAGCGTGATTGCACAGCTATTACTCAATTCTTTGTCATAAAGCATCGGCATATGCTACATAGCCATGTCGCTGCCGAAACACGGATCCCCATTAGGCCCCACCTAAAGAGGGCTGCAAGCAGTCACGCGACTGGTAGATCTGACACTGTCGCCGCAAGATTGGTGGCAAGAAAAACAGCTTGTCCAGCATCAGAGCAGCAAGCGCTCCATCAGGTCCGTAATTAGATAAATAGCAGTTTCTAAGCAAGTTACCCAAGTCACAGGCCCTACAATGGTATTTGCCGGAATAGAAACAGCGGTCACTTCGTACAATTGTATCGCTACTCTAGGCTAAATCCCCGGGGAAAACAGAACAGCACCCACAGTCATTTCAAACTCAGGCTAACCAAATAGGTTTCTTCAATTTCACCATACTGAGCTTCACCGACGACATGCGTCTGTGCTACAGGGATAACATTATCGCTTGCGGTTGAAAATAATTTAAAGCCGATACTCTAAGCATATGTATTGAGTTTCCAGGTGAATGTAGTCTCGATACCTTCGTCAATAGAGCAGACCGGCAATCCGTAGGTAGCGGGATCGGTCCCCGCTCGAGGCTATATTCCGTATCCGGCGCTCAGTCAAGTGACATACGGCCTCCTGTCGTTCTGTGTTTTGAGATTACCGTGTTCTCTCAAGCCCTGCTGCAGTCGGTACCACACTTGAATATCTGCTTGCTTTTAAATTCCGAGTTACTAGTACTAGACTGTAGGCTATCCGCCGCAGGCTTGACCGCCGATGTCGCTGCCACTAACCTACGTTTCAGATATCTTGTGTCTGCACCCAAAGTTATGGTACTCTCAAAAAATGCACTGTGTTAAGCCATCAAACGCTCGCTGGCTGCAAGTGTCGCACCTGGATCAACACCTGGAAATTCCTGAAGGCGAGCAAAGTCTCTTAATCCAGCTCGTCATACAGATTGTACTGCGAATGTGTAGCGCACTTTTATATGACTCAAGTATGTACAACATAAGTTTGGTCAAGCACTGCTCAAATGGCCCCGATTGATTTGGAATTCTCAGCCTATCGCAAACACGTTTGAAAGCAAACGCCTGTAAGCTTATGGTTCTGCTGCTGAGCTGAAGCTCTTCCCACAAAAAGGAGAAATGTAAGGAGTGCTAGTTCTTGCAGACGCATGAAAGACACTGGCAGAACTAGCCGGCCGAAGCACAGCTAAGGAGTCGTACGATCCATCCACAGGCGTAGTGAGACCTTTCGGCGTCCGGGGACAAAGTTAAAATTGGTGCCCCCTCCTATTTCAAAAATTGCTGCAAAATAGATCCACCAAAGAAGAAATGCAAAAAATACTCAACCTGGCATATAGAGTCAAGAAAGTTGAATTAACTTTAGTAAAGGTACAAGGTACCTACCGCGGCTTTAATTTACACGAATTTGTTTGGCATTGAACGTGGTAAACTGGTCTATTAAAGTTTGAAAGTCAATATTTTCCCGTCCTTTTTCTTTCTATTTAAAAAGGCCGAATTGGAGAGTCTTGATCTTAATAATAATAATAAATTTGAGAAAACACCATCAGAGAACTAAATCTCTTTCTAGGCGCCTAGTCAATTGATATTCTCAAATAGGACATGATTATCTTCCGCTGGCTAAAGGAACGTTCGCAACTGGCAGCTAAAACAGGTATGTTGAGAAGAACTTGCAAGGCAACTCTAGAATTAAGAAACACATCATCTCAATAACTGAAGATGAAAGACATGAGTTCCAGTGGTGTCTTTAGTGCCGAGTCGTGACGTTCGTCAAGAACCATTTTGGTCACATGCATTGTTTTCCAGCTCTGTTCCATCAACGTCTGAACAATAATATCGCCCAAGATCTAGACGTTGCTGTTGGAGTTTGGTGTGGTCAAGTGTTTTCAAAAAGCTTCTCAAATTCCCACAAGAAACTAAATTTTCCCTCAAATTCAGAGATAGCCTATGCTGTGCTTTATGATTCTTGAAATCTTCTCCTCTGCCGTGATACCAACATCTTGAGAGAGTTCTTCAGGGATCAGTGTCCTTGGGTGGATTCTTCGTTCAACTGCAACTCCCCGAAATTCACATCTCCTTTTGGCATCTATTTGTGAATCTTGGCACAGGTCTTCTCAAGTCTTGACACATGCACTCTCATGAGGGTGGAAGTTACAAGAGGCGTCTTTGAAGTTTATCTTTGGATCCTGCAGTCTTTTTTGAACACGGTCTATCTTCCTTAAGGTGCTTTACCAAAATGGCAACAGAGCCAAAAAGTAAAAGTTTAAAATACGATGTAGGACACTGCCAGCTTCTCTTCTTGTTTCAAGTGTTACACTTGTGTCTTAAGACAGTTGCTCAAGTTGCTCTAAAAGACCTACTGTATACTGTCATGACCTTCATCCATAGCTTTAACTGTCTCCACTCTTTCGCTTCACCGCGTTGCAGAGCCACGTTCGAAAGTGATTGCCAAGACTTTCTACCGTTCTTCCAAGGTCAGAGTTTATCTTTAAAAGAAAAATTAGGTGTTCTCTAATGTTGCAAAACGATAATGACAATGGAATTTTGACTTGCAGCAAGAACTCCTGCCAGGTTCAAGCTGTGCTTATCGCAGATTACGAAATTTGTCTTCTCATTTCTGGACAGTATTCTCTTTTAGACATCTGACAATTGGCCAGACACGATTGCTAAGTTTTCGTGGCACAGCCAGCTAAGTAAGTCTAGATTGTGTGGTCTAATAGTGTGTCGGTGCTCAGCCACGGCACGCTGGCTCTCCCTCGACGAGACGCAGCCCGCCTGTAGCAGGCAGGATGGGGCGAGCGGACGGGAAGGGCAATTGGAGCGTGGACGGAGTTTTGGACGGCTTTGTGCTTGTTTCTCTACGAGCGCCAGCCGAATACACGGTATTTGAAGCCCCTCGGTGTTTCCACGTCGTCGCGCGTGTGTCGCCAGAGCATCAAGCTACAGCTTGGTATAATTTTTAAACATTCTTAACTAGCTCAGCCAGCAATAGTCAAGTCCGTTGAAGCAAGAACTTGCTTGAAATCAAAACTGTTTTCCTGCATGCAAAATTTAAAGAAATATGCACAATACATTTTGCTTTTGGCGCCCCTTGGCGCCCGGGAATATCTTACCCCCCATGCGCACCCCTTGCTAGGCCTCTGAATCCGTCCTGATGGGGATGGAGACGCAATAATGAAGAAGTTATCGAGCGAGAACTCTCTTATTAACGCTCTTAGTAACCTTAATAACGAGTCTGCATCCTCAACGTTTAGCTACATGTCCCGCGGCCGAAGAGGGTCACTTGTCCGAAGGCTGAGATCGGAAAGTACCGCTGCACTGACCTTCACTCTAGATGACTCATTTTGTAAGGCCAAGGCCGTATATATTTCGACACACCGGGTTCTCAATTTTAATAGCCCAAGAACCGCTACCAACCCATGTCAGCGGTCATAACCTGGCCGATTTACCGTACGAACGTTTCAGCGCCAGCTTCAAAAAGCCTCAAAGCCAGCTTGAGGCTGACCACCGGCCAAAGTTTACCGAAACGCGGGTGCATCGAAAAATGTACGCAAGCGCTCAATTGCGCATAAGCTCTAATAATACTGCATGGTGGAACGTGGCAGTAGGTAGTATACAGACTGTGTGCGCCCCTGCGGATGACCCACACGTCAGAGCGGACGTAACGTGTAGAACAGCGCTCCTGCAGAGGACTTACATCTCAGGGCAGACGCAGCTTGTGGTGGCGGCGAGTGCAACGCTGGCTGGCAAGCCGACCTGCAACCGGCGTGAGCGCTCGAGACAATCGAGGCGCCTGAGACAGAGCTGCCTGAAAATGTAGCTCAACGTTTCTGCAGAGACTTGAATCATTCTCAGCAGCTCGCACTTTTATGATGCACGTCACAGCAGATGCGGCATACCCTACACGTTCGGCGCTTTCGAAGCAGCCCTACAGCTGCGGTGAAATTGGCTGTGCAGAGTCCGCAACTCATTTCGGCCGAAGGCAGCAAGGAATGGCATTTCCACAAATATTCTAATCCTGTATCACTTATTTTACTTGGTGGACTTTCCGCAGCTCAGCGATGTCGACTCTTGACTCGGCGCGTTTAGTGCCAAAACTGCAATGCATCGGGATTAGTTGGAATAGCTATGCTTGGCCGCACTGAATTTGAAGAAGAGGCAGACTTCGAAAAGGGCTCCTGACAACTGGACTTTGTAAATAGCGCGATATTTGCACTCGTTTTGGTATTTACTTTCATCAGAACACCGTTGAGATTAATTATCAGCAAGCTAGCCCGCTAGTTCGACGAGTCCTTGTAGCAAGCCCGCCCGGGCAGCCGGACGCACACGACTGCACTAAACAGTGTGCGCGCGCACGCAGGCAAGTCCTAGCGCTTACGCTAACACGGCGTCCTCGACTGCGGCTATGGCCGCGTTTAGCACTCGATCATTACCTTCACGCGCCGTCCGCGCTAAGTGCACGAGTTCTGGCGAGAATCAGGCGGCCATGGCGGCGCAGAA
>WPIO01000008.1:3452500-3467500 GCA_009760855.2 Cristatella mucedo | reverse complement strand
ACCGCTGCGGCAAGGACCTGATGGGATTTCTGTTCATGTTCATGATCATGTTCTTCGCCTTCGCTCAAATGGGCATGGTCATGTTCGGCACGCAGATTGAAGACTTTAGCGAGATCGGCGTCTCATTGTAAGCGCTTATGAGCGACCGTCCCTGCAAACACTCTAACTACGCGGGCGCTCCGATAACGCGACTACCGAATCAGGTCGAAGCCCTCCTCGGGCTTTGGGCGAGTGCGTGCGCGCGAGACGAGTTCAGTCCGCCCCATGGACGGGCGCGTGAAGTTCGCGCCCAGTTCGAGCGTTCGTTTGCTTGTTTTTTTTTGGCAGCTTCACCCTGTTCAGAATCATCCTCGGCGACTTTGACTTCAGCGCGATGGAGACGGCCCATGCCGCGCTCGGTCCGATCTACTTCTTTTTGTACGTCTTCTTCGTATTCTTCGTGCTGCTCAACATGTTCTTGGCCATCATCAAGGACACGTACGCGGACGTGAAGAGCGAGGACGAAAAGAACACCGAGGGCCGAGTCAACTTCGACGAGTACTTCAAGAAGGTGCGACGGCGGCCCCTGGGTGGAGGCGGCGGCCCGCATGCGCTTGCTGCCGTGCCGCCATCGGCTGCTGCCTCCTGTCGGATCGGTTCGTGCTCGAGCTGCCGTGAGCAGCGCGGCCATGCGCCGCTGCGCGACCCACGGTTGGTCGCTCGAACCCGGCGGTCGAGAAAGATGGCGCCGAGCAGCGAGCAGCTTCCTTTGCTCAGGGCTATAAGGCCATGATCGGCAAGCTGGCGTCGAAGAAGGAGAAGATCATGGACATGGAAGAGATGCTGCGCAGCGCCGATGCAAATGGCGATCATCAGCTCGACTTCAGCGAGTGGCGAAACGATCTAAAGAAGTGAGCGAGCGAGCGCGAGCGAGAGCGCAGCCCGACGCTCACTCGGCGCCGGCGCCTGCTCGGCGCCAGTCTACCTGTCTCCGCCGTCCGATGTTCCTCCGTCTCGGTCTGACGCCTAGCCGACGAGCTGCGCGTCCGCCTGATGTGCTTGCGTGACAACCCCGCATGAAGTCGTGCTGTGCTGGAAGTCGCGCCGGGCGCCGTGCCGGGCGTTGCCCAGCGTCGAGTAGAGCGGCCACATCGAGGTCCCCTACCGCGACTGCGAGAGAGCGCTTCGTTCGATGCCGACAGGCGCGGCTACGCCGACACGGAGATCGAGGCCATGTTCGCTAAGTACGACGTGGACGGCGATCGCTGCCTCGATCCGGATGAGCAGCGGCAGTTGGCGGACGACCTGCAGAGGCAGAAGAAGGCGCTTTTCAAGGAATCCGAGGCCGGAAACTACGACGACGAAGAGACAAAAGAAAACAAGGAGGAAGCCGGGGAGGGAAAGGCGGCCGGCGAGGTTCGTGCTCCGATGCCGCTTTGAAGACACGGCGGGACGGCGGCGACAGACGCACTTGCCTCGGACGGCTCGCCGGAGAAAGCGGGAAAAGAGGATCCGCCACGAGCAGGCGCGCCCGCACATTTGGTCGCGGCCTGGCGCCACTGAGCTTACCATCTCTTTGCAGAACGGCGAAGAGGCGCGGCCGGAGAGCGCTCGATCGGCCGGCGGCGGCGGCGACGACGACGAAGAGGGTCTCAACGACGAGGGCCTCGCTGACAGGATAGGCGGCAGCGGGCCGCGAATCGTCAACGACGGCGTGTCGTATGAAGAGTACGCCGTGATGGCGCGGCGCGTCGACCGCATGGAGCACTCGATCGGCAGCATCGTCACGAAGATCGACTCGGTCATCGGCAAGCTCGACACGATGGAGAAGGCGAGGGCGCGCCGTCGCGAGACGATGAGCAAATTGCTCGACAGCATCGTCGAGGTGAGAGCGCCGCCGTTGCCGCCGCACCGGCGATGGCATCGGGCGCAGCCTGCTGCCTCGAAGGCAGAGCGTGGCAAGTGAGCGAGCGAGCGAGCAAGCGCTGCGTTCGTCGGCATTCGTGAACGCGCGGCGAGCGTCGCATCCGTGTCGCCACGGTTTGCAGGGAAGCGACGCGCACATGAGCGAGGAGCAGAAGAAGGAGCAGATGGACTCGCTCGTGGCCGAAGAGCTGGCACGATGGGATCGCAGCGTTATCGCCTCCAGCTCGGCCGACCTCGGCGGCTCGCAGTCGCGCTCCGCGTCGGCGGCGTCCGTGCTTCGGGCTCCGCCGTCGGCGGCGTCCATGCGGGTGAGGGCGCCACAGCTCCTCGCCGCAGAGTCGCAGCCGCTGCTCGCAGCACTCTCGGCCTATCTCTCGATCCTTCTTTCTCCGTTGCAGCGCTAAGCGCAGGACGCCGCGTCGACGCGACGGAGCGACCGACCATCGAGGTGGGCGTTCGCCCCTGCCTGACCGCCGGCCGCCGCCAGCGCATCTTCGCTCGCTGCACCACGCTGCGCTCTTCGTAGCACCGCCTCGCTGTTGGCGCCGGGAAAACCCACCCGTTCCCTGCAACGGGGCTGGGGGGTTGGGGAAGAGAGCCCGCCTCTCTTCGCCGACCGAGCTGGCCGAGCTCCGACGTGAACGTCTGTCTGACTACTGGAGCGGGTCGGGACGGGAGCTCCGGGACCCGGTGGTCTCGCGCTCTTGCTACTGCCGCTTCGAGCTGTTTCCAACTTCGCGTCCGGATAGTGTCCGGGAATCGTGCAGGCTCGAGTTTCTTTAACCTGGCGCGTTCCGCTGCCAGCGCTCGGGTAGAAATCGTCCTATCAGCCGATCGGTCAAGGGAGAAGGATTTCTGCACCGTGCTCAGCAAATGTCGAGCCGCCGGGAAAGTGAACGGTTGGGACATTGTACAGTATACCTAGTTTCTCGTTTCTGAGAAAACCAGAATGGATTCGCCGGAAGATGCGAAGGAAATTTCTCTGCTTCACGGAGAGGGGCACGCTCGGTTGGCTACTGTTCGATGCTTCCGTCGCACTATGAGCTTTACGACTTGCGTCGCTTTCGCGTCATTGGAAAGCGAGGCAAACGAGCGGACCCGCTTCGGGCGTTTTCCAAGCGAGTGGAAAAATTCCACGACTACCGGGAGTCGAGACTGTTACTTAATGTCACCTGGCTGCAATGGGACCCGCTTTTCTGCCGTGGCAGCTATCTCGGGAGACGGTACGAAAAGCCGCCTGAGCGTCGAGTGCGCAGGAGAACTATCTCTCCTGTGCAGAGAAAGCCCGCCGATTCTATGCAGACGGGTTGCCGACGGACATAACCTACGAGGTTCGGCCACTACGCCAGCTACGAGTGTGAGAGCTGGATACCACGAGTCTCCTGAAGGCCCTTCAGCTTGTTCTTGCCTTGACTAGTTTAAGCCACGTTATGAGCTGCTACGCTGCTGAGCGCTCTATCTGCCACCCTCGTGCGGCCTCTGCTGGGTCGGTTAGCTGGGGAAACAATCGCTGTGCGGGTCTGATCAGTGACGGCTGATCATAGTTTGGCACGCCTAAAATCCTTGTTGCTGATGCGGAAAGTTAATGTCTTAACCGACATTTTATCGAATAAATCCATCCGGCTTATCTCCTGCCAAAAATTAAATAATCTTGGAGCGAACTCAGCCTCGGCTATGTTTCTTGTGCGTCACTTTAAGCTATGGTTGAGCAAATTCTAGCCACCTTGGCTTGTCACTAGCAAGAGTATTCATGATTTAATTTTTCTAAAAGCTCTTTTTTTCAGGAGCACTATTGGTACTAAGCAAATAATACAAGCCGTATTATTAAGCGTATTATTTGCAGAGTCGTGAGTACAGGAGTCTACGTCATACCATGCACGTAACGATAAACGTCTCAAGCTTCGTATCATTTTATATCATGTTGTACTTGACTGTTTCTAAATGCATAACTAGCCTTCATTTTTATATCATGTTGCAGTTGACTGCTTCTAAATGCGCCACTAGTCTTAATATGGCCAGGCTGAACGTGTTTGCTCAACTGCGTGCATCGCCTTACGAATTTTAGAATCACGGAAGGACACGGTTTGGTTGGCACGGCTAGCCGCGTCAAAGAATCCCGCTGGACATAAAGGAATGGAAGCCTCTGCTCTGTAGCTTATATTTTCTTATGCCCGCTGAAAGAGTTTTTTCAATGTCACTGCACAGTTTTACCACGACGCTGGGTCGCCGAGACCCTATACATGCGATCATAGTCCGATCCGCTCTCTTCTTGACGCGACGCCTTTGGAGCAGCACTTTCCATCTAGTTTTTCAACCCAAGCATCGCGCAGCAGAAGCAACAGCTACCTTTAACTATACCGCGCCCGCCGCCATCACAGCGGCAGCGTCGACGCAGCGACGCTTCACCTTTAACCTATTAAATAAAGGCATTCGCTTGCTCCTGCTATGGCGTGTCTTGAAGTCTGCTTGCGCACGCACAGCCGCGCTTGTCGCCGACTCGCTGGACAGCCCAAGGTCTCGGACCGCTAGCATCATGAAGCTCGCCAAAGACCAAATGGTATCAAGCTCTGACCGTGCCATGGCCATCTACGATAAGACAGTAGGACTGTTCCAGTCAATGACTAGCTGAGAGTAACGATTACATATATATGACATTGGTTAAGCAATCTCGGAGAACTTTATTTGTCTGTAGGAACTTTGCGTATGCAGTAATGAAGGCGTAATATGACTAGTAATAAAATGTAAAGCTTCAGCTAGCATAATTACATGAAGGAAAATAAAAACCAATCTGGCGAATGCTGTAATGCAATGGGGCGATTTTAGCTAAATGCCGTTAAGTCAGGAGATTTCGCGAAGTCGATTGGGAGTAAGTTCCAGGCCGTGGGAGCATACGAACTAAAGGCGGGGTCTCAAAAAAAGAGTTAGGAGAACAGGTAGTACGATGCCTAGCCTGGCTGGGAAGTAGTTCGAATAGGTAGGCCGAAGCAACAGAATGAAGGGACCTAAAAGTGAGCGACAACGCCATTGAATTCGAAGCGTTGCTTGATGGATAGCCAGTGCAGATCGATGAGAAGCAATCTCATGTGCATGATGATTCATGTATGATGACTCATGTATGACGTTCACGATAGGCGAGCCTAGCTGCTGAGTTTTGGACCAACAGTAAGTGCCTTATTGTACCGGCCAAAGAATTATGCTTAGTGAGCTGTAGAAGTCAAAGCGGGATGTCAGAAATGGATGGACAAGTTTTTAGATGGGGTATACTTGTCTAAGCAGGCCCGAGTTTTAGCAATATTCTGAACCTGAAATCAGGCTGAATTGACCATAGGCTTGATGTGGCCATCTAGTTAAAGATTGCTTTGGAAATGGACACTCATTTTTCGAAGAGGGCGGCAGGAATTATGTTGACCGAGCCCGTGAACGTAGTTCCACGTCGAGTCGACGACAGTACCTCATGTGACCGCACGATTGCGATTTTGACTGCAGCCCTGTAGAGTTGTGCCGACATGCTCAACGCAGAGCACACGAAAAAGTAGCAGTCGTGTTTTTGGCACATGAACCGCAAAACAGTGAGCTTCCCCGAATTAGCCAAAACGCGAAGACGAGCTATCCAACCGAATTTAAAATGCAGGAAATTGAACAGCCTTCTTCTTCGTTGTCGTAAAACATTAGCATACGACTTATAGAATTGTCCTCACGTTGACAAATGCCAAAACACGCTTCTTCATTATTGTTAAGTTTGTGCGAGCAATCGCGAACAGTAAAAGATGGCTCAGACAGATGCCGTTTATTGCGGAACGAGGAACCGGGCCATGACGGCCACCGCGTACGCTAGCTCAGGTGCCACTGAGAGTACCCAGAAGTAGGTCGGTTGTTCTCGGTCGGAAGAGGTCGGTGGCTAGGCAAGTCGTGCGGATAGAGCAGCCTCTCCTCCCACCAGTGGCCGATAAAGCGCCGTTCTCGAGGTATACAATCCCGTAGGTAGGCAGGACAGTATCCTCGGTTGATACGCGTTGATGTACGCTGTGCGTGCGAGCTGGAGTCGGCGGCACTGCTGTCAGAGATGAATCCAGCTCCGATATTCGATGTATCTGCCTCCGAATGAAGGCTCATGGAGGCTCTCAGTCGAAAGGGCTGTAATAGCGTCCCTTGTATCAGCAGCGTCAAGGTATAGCTGAGAGTCAGAACGGGCCATCGTAATCTCAGTTGCTACGCCAGGGTCTTGGCTGATTATGTCAGTGGCTGCTGCCACAGTCGAAGCACATTATTATCCGCACTAGAATTACTTGTATAACTGGCAATAGGTCTTCTTCCTCTCGGGCCCTGCTCACACACCTTCCCTGGGTCACATGGTCAGTGTATGGCATTACATCTCGCCGGCGAAGCTGGTTTTGTTTGCGAACCGCGAAGTCAGCACCATCTCCCGGCTCTACCCAATACGTCACGCAGCCCTTGGCTGCCTTTATGGTTTCCGGAGATCGTATTGCTGCACGGTTAATAATAATCTCTGTACCACACCAGGTTTCAATTCGCATATCTGAGTGGCCTAATTTGATATGAAGGTGTACCCAGGCCAGGTTCAGTTTGCTGGGACGGAACGGCGGTAATGTGGTAAAGGTCACCGGCTAGGCTGGGGTTTGACCTATGGGCATTGCCAGATGTGCAGTGACGAGATGTCGCCGGGGCTCTTGGGTAAGTGAAGTTGGCCGAGTAAGTCATAGTGTTGGAGGCCCCCCCCCCGTCTCGCCGAGTTATGCACCTGGATGGGTGCAGGCGTGCTCCGGCGATGCGGCCACGCACGCAAGGCAACGAGTGATCTGTGGCTTGTGGTTCTCTGTGCATGGCTCAGATTGCTGGGCTCGCCGGCACACTGCAAGTCAGGCAGATGGCTAGAGGCCTAAGGACAGGCCAGTGCACGGCTGTGGTCTGACGGCTGTGGTTTATCCACAGGCCGGCTTTGTCCTCCCGCCGACTCGCGGGATGAGTTGTGGCTGGGAGGGAGCGGGCGAGGAGGGAACGCCAACCTGGCAGAGGGCAGTTGTGTCTGGGGGAGCGCTGCAGGCGCACGCGACAATATACGTTCCTGCGAACCACCATCGGCGTTCTGCCTGCGCCCGCGTACGTAGGCATTTGGAAGGGCACCGACTATTTAATCTACATGCTCAAGGCCCGAGCGGAGCTGGAGAGCACGCTCGTTGTTATGACTTGTATATTTCGCGTTCGCCCGTGCAGCGCATGTTCGTTGCCAGCCCCCCCTGTGAGTTGGCGTCTTTCGGCGGAAGCTCTCAACTGTGGTGGACGTCGACTTTGACTAGCCAAGCGGTTACTCAGCTAGCCGGATCTTTTACGGTGTACGCTCGTACTGTTGGAACGAAGTCGGTACAACGGCGGGACTGCGGAAGCCGACTGACCAACCGACACGCTTGTTCGCGCTTGCGGCGTCGTCTTGTGCCCCCATAGTGTACTGTGTATAGGACCCTCCATGTAGACTTGTTTAGTTCCCCAGTTGTTGTTGGCGCATGCGATATTATAAAGAGGTCTAACCTGACGGCCGCTTGTCATACCCTAGCTCAGCGGCATGGCGAGCGGCAGCGGGGCCAGAGTTGGGCGGGCTTGGCAAGAATAAGCCTCTGACCCATGGAACTCGGCTACAAAGGCATGGCAGCACCTTCAATGGCAGGACGAAGTAAGTCCAGCTACGTACGCATGTTTTACGCAGTAACTGAGATAGGGAGGACCCAGTCGTGGCATTCTCAGAGAAGCCGTACTTTAATAGGAAATGGTCGATGCTCTGCTGCGCATCGACTGCACTAGCAGCATATGACCGCTTGAAAGTTTCCACAAAGCGCTCAGCTAGCCCATTGCTCTGTGGGTGATAAGGTGCCGAGAGGAAGTGCTGGATGCCGCTGGCCTGTAGAAAACTAGAAAAATCACGAGAGGTGAACTGCCGTCCGTTGTCAGACACTATTACCCTGGCTAGACCCAATCGGGCAATGAGCGACAGCAGAGTCGAGATTGTTTGGCCGGCCGTTCCCTCGCTCATGCAGAACACTCCGGGCCAGTTCTAAAACGCATCGACCGCTATTAGGAAATAGTGGCTTTCAAGTGGTCCGGCAAAATCAACGTGAATACGTTGCCAGGGTCCAGCTGGATTACTCCACCTATGCGAGGCTGCTGGCGGTGCATGCCTGACTTGGTTGCAATGAGGACAGCTACGGCACACATATTCTATGTCAGTATCTACGCCAGGCCACCAGACGTAGTTTCTAACAGTAGCTTTTATTTTTTAATTATGCCGATATGGCCGTCGTGAAGCTCATGCAAGAACTGGCCACTGAGGGAAGTGGGTATGGCTAGTCTCGTGCCCCGAAGCAGACATCCATCAAGTATTGCCAGCTCCTGTCTGCAGTTTTAGTATGGTATCATGACCGATGAAAGATTTCTGGCCGGCCATCTTCCCATCGTTGTGTCATAAGCAGCAGACACTGTTGGATCGCTTCTGAGCGCTGCCGAACCGTTTGCATAGTCGCAGGAAGCATAGCAAAATGGTCACCTTGGAGCAAAGTGGTCTCTGGACAGGGGTCTTCCCTATGTGGCAATAGTAGTCGCGACTTAGCATCTGCGTTAGCATAATATTCTAACCGCCTGTACTCGGTGCTAAATGCAAGTGCAGACAACACTGCGACCCAACGTTGCATACGCATGGCAGCACTAGATGGAATGCCGGTCTCTTAGGTTCGAGGATAGTAACGAGTGGGCGGTGATCGGTGAGCAGCAGGAACTTCCGTCCATACAAATATAAATAAAAACTCGTGACGTCGAACATTAGTGACAAGACATCCTTCTCAATCTGCGAATAGTTTTTCTTGCTAGTGGATAGCGCAGGGGAAGCGAAGGTCTCTTCTGGGCCTCTCCTGTGCCTCGGCCAATCGATGAGATAAAACAGCACCCAGTCTGGCTAGGATGACGCGTCACGAGCTAGCGTGGGCATTTCGTTTGGGCTGCCAGGAAACTTTGAGAGCTAACCATTTCCTTAACCTTGTGAAAGCCTGCTGGCAGGAAATAGTCTATAGCCACATGCTTCGCTTTTGAAGCAAATCATACAAGGGGGTGCAAAACCCGTGCCAGGCTGGGCAAGAACTTGCGTTAGAATTTCGCCATCCCTAGTCGGTGCTCTGTGGAAGAGCCAGGGGGCAGAGCTGCTTTTGCGCCAACTGCAGCCAGGCAGGGAGATGAACGGCCCCCTATTACTACAACCAGAGACCGTAGCCAACGAAGAAAACAAAATATAATTCATTTGCATAGCGCCCATGGAAGGACCTAATCTCTATGCAAGCGCCTCACATATGCCCTGGCGCTCGAGCCCTCGGCCTCAGCAAGGCCTTGATCGGGGCGAGCACCTTAACAACTGCGTCAAACCAAATGTGGCAGCAGATCCATGCTGGCAGAAGTTATACTTTTTAATTCCACTTACTGCGGCAGCAACCAAGTTTTTATCAAGTAAACACTGTGCTAAAGCGTAACTCCTGCTCATAGGACATCCCAAGCGTGCTGCTGAACTAGAAGGCTTTGCTTGTCTAACAGGCAATGCTGTTTCGTGACCATCAACCATGTGCTCTCAGAATTTAGGTGTCTTCGACAGCTGCCTAAATTTTTAAAGTAGACTACTTCCGCAGTTAGCCATCGCGTCCGATCCATATCTAAGACTAGGAACTGTCTTCTGTGGTGGCTTGCAAAGAAAGTTAACTGAATCCTTAGTTACGTTTTGGCTAGATTATTGTAATTCCCTATTAGCTGGGCTACTGAAAAAGCCACTAGGCCACTACAAATGGCGATGAATATTTCTGCAAGGCTAGTTTACAAATTTCAGGGGTTTTACCATGTGTCTCCTTTGCTGAAAGAGCTTAGATGGCAGCCAGTAGATCAACGGATACCGATCAAAGCTCGTACACTGACCCACAAGGCCCGCTACTGCATGGCTCCTCCATACCTAGCCGAACTGCAGCACCGTTCAGCCTCCTCATGCCCTCAGGTCCTACATGGATTCACCACGCTCCGCTTTAAAGACCTTTTGCGACAGAAGCTTTTGCTCTGCAGGTCCTACGCAACTATGGAACTCACTTTAACAATTCCTACGCAACGACAACTACGTTAAACAACAAAAACAACGTAAAAACAACGTTACAACAACAACTCCAGCTGCCGACTGCGGTGCATCCTTTCCAGCTGCTATTTACGCGCTATTTCACTCACTACCTCCACTGTCATCCTGACTCCGCTATGCTTCTCACTTTTTCTTTGTTTCATGAGACGAAGTCTGTTGGCTACCAAAAAGCGTTCCGAAAGCCGCTTAGACTGTGAGCGCTCTATACAAAACTCTCTTCTGCGTAATACCAACGTGGTCTTTCAAAGGCTTTTTGGAGTTACAGGCGTAGATTAAGGTACGGAGATACATGATTTTACGCGATTATTTTTTTTATTAATTGCGCGTTTGGCCCTGTCGACTTTGAAATCTTGCAGGGCATATGCCTACATAAAAACATTGCTGGCCTTACCCTATAGATGAAAATCGTGGCTCAGCACACACCACTTCCGGTGCCGAATTATGGCTGCCCGACAGAGCTGGCTCAGCCTCGCATGCCGAAACTTTAGGCGCCACAGTTTCTATTCGCGATGATATTTTACCAAAGAATTTTACCCGAGAATTTTGTTAGATGCGCGAGAGGACCTAAGACTAGGACAGATACTCTGTTGAGACCGCGATGTGAGTGTGCACGCCCAAGCCTCCGACAGCGCTGCACCTAAATGCATCGGTCAGCCGGTACTAGGTTGGGGGGGCGCCTACCGACCTTGGCTAGCCAGTCGGAGCGCAGCGTTCCGGCCATCAGGCACGACTAAATACGCTAGCCAATCGGCGCGCAGCTTTCTTGAGCCGCAGCCGACGGAAGTTCCTGTTAAGAGTTAATGTCAGCACTGGGGTTGAGAATAAACGCGGCTGAGTACGGATGCGTCTGAGTGCTCCGAGTCATTTTCCGTTTAGCAATAAGCGTGCACTCACGAACGCAACAATCCGTGCATCGATGGACGTACCAGACAGCTCGCGATAGTCGCTCGATACAGCCAGACACACTCGTGCCGACGTTTGGGCGGGGCTTCTCGCGAAAGAAAAAATTGTTGGGCATTATTCAGCTTCAGCGACAGCATAGGCGGCCGCGAACGCTTCTTCGTTTCGTTTGCCATGTTTTGGACTGTACTCCTACCCAGGTCAGTCACGCGGCTGAACGAAAGTCTCGCACGTTTTGCTCACTCTGTTTTATCTGAAAGACTTAGTTTGAAGCCGCTTAAAAAATTTATAATAATACGATGCTTGTCTCGTAGATACGACGACTAGAGGGCCATTTAGGTGCAGCTACGCTAAGCAGCGGCAAAAATCCTCGCAGTGTGGCGGCATCTGCTGCGGCTGAAAATTCGTACGGATAATAGAAAGAAAGTTTTCTACGATGCCCAGCAGGCTAAAGTAATGCTTGGCGTGGGAAAATAGTTATTGAAAGCCCAAAACAAACACACATTTTTTACTGTCGGCATGCGTGCGTTTAGTTAGACGTTGTCACACTTTGATTCTTTATTACTCCTCTATTAATTCTGTAGCCAGCCACAGAGGCTAGCAGCGTCTGCGTTGTCGCTTCTGCTGCAGCTTATTCCACGACGGAGCCCCCGTTTTGATGAACTGGTCGGCCACTGATATAGATAGGCCAAACATCCGTGCCAGCCGTCTGTCGATATTACTCTGATATCCGTTCTCTCTGTGGTGTATAAATCAGGCGACTGGCTGGGTTACAGCATCCGCACTGAAAAGGCAGCGTGCTAAATCACCAGCCAGATCATTACTGTAACTTATTACTCGCGGTTCCTAAATTTTAACTGATAGGAAATATTTGTACGACAATCTATGGCCAAGGCTGCATACAAGCAGAAGTTCTTTTACCGGACTCTACGTTATGCCTCCGGAGCTGGACTTGGCATTTAAGCTCTGGGCCACGGAAGCGTTGGCGCGCATCTAGGGTGCTGCTTAACGCCTAATGTAAACCTCCGTAGCTGTCGAATAGACTTGTCTACGCTATGCGAGCGGAGTTTTTAGCTTGAAGTTTTGACTGACTTATTGCCGTGCTATTAGCGTATGGGCCAGTAGCTTTTACGGCCATTATATTCCCGCTTCGGCCAGTTTATGGGGTGGCGGTGGCGGTGGTGACTGCAGAACGCTACTTGGACATCATTAAGAATATTGGTATTCCGCTAGCTCACATCGTGCATGATTAGGACTTGATTTGGCAACAGAACAAAGATCTTAAGCATATCTCAGGCAAAGTTAAGGACTTGTTTAGCAACCGTAGGCGTTAAGGCTGCGATCTCTTCCGGTTTTAGGAATGACCCAATCAGAGTCTAGATTTGAACCTCATTGAATATTTGTGGCAGAATTTGAAGCGTACAATTCGCGAACATGTCATCCGTTTAAAAAATTGTAATTCATTTTTCGAACTTCTGCAGAAGGAATGTCAGAAAATCGCATCTGGCGTATGTGAGAAATGTTCGGGGTCAATGTCCAAAAGGCTTCTCGCAAAAATCGTGGAGGAGCTAAGTTTTGTTATTTCATTGCAATTTTGTGCGAAATAAACTGCTTTAACCACGCATTGCAGAACAGTGTAATCGACTATATCTCGGTTTGTAACTCCACCTGGCTGCAAGAACTAAGAAAATAATAGTAGCTGATTTAACAGCCTCTTTTGCATAGCGACAGAAGAGCCTCTACGGCCATTCCCACAGCTTGCAGCCACAATACAGGATCGCCCGCTGCAGAATTCGAACCCACGACCTTGGAACCGAGGTCGTGAAAATCAAAAACCTTACCAAGTGTGCCATCACGGCTCAACTACGAGAGTGGAGAGATTACGTAGAGCACTTAGAGCCTTGGGAGGGGAGCTTTCGTTATGCGTGCAATAGGAAACTGACTTAATTTCACGAAATAAATAGAAAGCGATAAGTCATCAGGGAGATCGAGGAAGTGTAATGGAAATAGCAGCTCAAAACTACTGGAAAAGATGCGCCACAATCGAAAGCAGGAGAATAGATGTCGACGGGCAAGAATTAAGGCAGTGAGTTCTACAGTCTAGGACCTGCAGAGCAAAAGCTTCTGTCGCCTGCCATCTTTAAACTCAGGAGCAGAGCAGGTAATTCATTATCCGTAGATGCCCTGGGGGCACGAGGAAGAGGCTGAAAAAATGGTGCAGCAGTCCAGCTAGGTATGGAAGGAGGGAGCCAAGCCACGGCCGGCCAGAGTATAGGCACGGATCAGAGCGTGAACTTTGCCCTTTCACCCGTAGATCGAAACCGGAAGCCATCGCCGCTTCTTCAGCAAAGGAGACTCAAGGCTGAACCTTCGCAATTGTTGTTGACTAACCTTGCAGGCATTCACTAATTTCTGCAGAGGCTTGGTGGCTTTTTCCGATACCAATTCAAAACTGAGTGACAGTAGTCCAGCTAAGCCAGAACCAGTAAACGGGCAAGATTGTTAGCCAGCCACTGTTAGAGACAGTTACTAATCTTTGACGGGAATAAAACGCGTTTGCTAGATATGGAAGCCGATCTCTTGGGGCCCGGTTAGCATTTCCAAGAGGCTCGTTGTAAATGGAAAACAGCAAAGGAACAAAAGAGGAGCTCCATGGTGGAACTCCACAGGAAACTGGTCTGATGAATGGAAAGCAGTCTCGATAAATCTATCAGTAGAGTACTGGACCGTTTAACGAGATTATTGCCCTCCGCCCGAGGTGAAATTGTTTTTCAGCGCTCAATCCAGCCCGGATGGCCTCCCTTCGCTCTGTGTTTTGACGTCACTTCTATGCAGCGTGAACCTGACGGTAGACTTACTTATTTTATTGTCCTTGAATACAGAAACGCACCCACGCGGTCTTGTACTTGCTTCGCGAGCGGAGACAGAACAGCGATTCACGTCTACCTGTTAAAAGCTCGCGGCCAAAACACACATGCAGGTCGACGTCGGATGCCATGAGCTATCCATTTGGCCGATGAGGGTCGGCATTGATGGTCGCAGTTTTTGCAAATGGCTCGCTCTCTCCTAAGTGGCGCCCGTATGCCGCTGCGAGCAACTACGAACTTCCTTCCGAGATTAACCGCGGCAAGCATAACTCTGGGGCAATTTTGTAGCAGCGCCTCGAAACGGACGCCGACGCGCGTTCAGCTCAGTTATGGATGTGGGAAGTTAAGAAGCGTTGCTATTCTGCCTCCCGATGGCGGTAGTTCAGAAACACCGACTGGGGTCTGGTAAAAATAGGCTACGCCTTCGAATAAAGATAACGCGAGAGGGTGACAAATTTAATGAGCCCAAAAATAGATTGAAACCTATTAAAAATAAAACAAATTAATTAAAAATAAATTGTAAATTATGATAAATGAAAATGACAAATTACAATAAATTATAATAAATTAAAACAGGACTAGAGCCGCTAGAGCCGCCGTGCTTGCACTGTCAACGTGCTGCTAAAACCACGTGCGGCGGTTCTACGGAAGCTAACGCGGACGCTCACTATAGGAGCCGCACCTTCATTCTCGGGCTTGGATTTAACCGTCCGGGACGCGAACCGTACAAGCCGTCGCTCGGCCGTAGGCGTTCCTTAAGAGCATGAAGTACGGAGCAGCCGCCTTAATAATAATAATAATAATGCACTTGATAAGGCGCTCTCGGATAACTCAATCACTTTTTAGGCGCTTTACATTTGCTGCAAAAGGAAACGCAATTGAATGGTGAGTAATATCATGCTAGATAAACAACATGAATAACATGGTTAGGGGAGACATGCACAGGGTCAGCATGCAAATGTGGTTAGTGGCAGCATGCACAGTGTCAGCACGCATAAGCACGTGAAGGACGAATAACACAGACCCCTTAATGCAGTCCTAAATAGGTGTTTTTAAGTTCTTTTTAAATATGGTCCAGTCAGGGGATATTCTGACGCAAGTCGGGAGGGAGTTTCAGTCTTTGGGAGCGTACGAGCTAAATGCACGGTCTCCAAAGGATTTGAG
>WPIO01000008.1:3440000-3447500 GCA_009760855.2 Cristatella mucedo | reverse complement strand
AGGCGCTTCTTCGGAGTCCACTCGCCGGGCAGACGGCGCTGATAGGACAGAGCGAGTGTCGCCTTTTGGCGAGGAGCGGCGGCAAGCGACAGCGCACGGCGCTCGCGTGGCGGCGGCGTGGCCTCAGCGGGGACGTCTGCGGGAGGCGTGGACGCGCTTTCGCGCACGAGCCTTCGCGAAATCTTTGGACAGAGAGGATGCCCTTGCCGCGAGCAGAACGGCATAATAGTCCCGCGCCCGTACGTCTGACAACTTGCTGCTGCATGATTTTACAGAAATTGGTCCTGCTTACACAATGAGAGCACCGATTTTCACGCTTATTTCAAGTGTCTATAATGCGATTTAGTTCTCTTACAAACTCATTATTATTACTATTAATAATACCGAAGTAAACACGCGTCTTTTTAAAGATGGTCATCCCATAACGTAACGCGATTTGTGGTGGCGAGAAAGCCGCCGACTGCGCCAGCTGGGCGCACGCGCGCTCGCTGGAAATCGTGCAAGAGCGTTCTAAATAAATAAATTAAATATCTATCCATCTATTTTCTATCTGGCCACATATATATGTATATACTTTATATATATATATATATATATATATATATATATATATATATATATATATATATATATATATATATATATATATATATATATATATATATATATATATATATATATATATAAGTGAATCCACAGGCAGTGAGCCACTCGTATATATATATATATATATATATATATATGTATATATATATATATATTTATACGAGCAGTGAATATTTACGAACAGCTCACTACCTGAAGACTCGCTTCGCTGGGTCGTAGTAGCTCCGCCACGGAAGACAACGCTGCGCCATCTTGCCTCTTGACCCAAGTGTGCCATCTTGACACGCGAACCAAGTGCGCCATCTTTCGGCGTGACGGACTTACTCGCTTTAATTAGTAGAGATATATACATATCCATCTATCTAAGTGTGTTCGCCATGCAATTGTCTGCGCTGCAGTTCGCTGGCCCCAACGTCGACTTCGATATCATAGCTTCGCAGTTGTACTCCAGTTGGGAGGGTTTCTACGGCGGCGCAACTAACCCCGACATGAACTACGTGCTCTACGAGAACAAGCTGCTCGGATTGCCACGCTTCCGTCAGCTGCGAGTGCGAAACGATTCCTGCACAGTTCATCCCGACTTCGCCGACGAGATCAAGCAATGCTACGCCGGTTACTCGCCGCTCGCCGAGGACAACAGCACGTTCGGACCCGGCGTCGGCCCTATGTAAGTCCGTCGCTCTACCCTCAGCATGTCGGTTTCCGGCAGAGGGCGCCGCTGCTCTGCCTGCTACCCGCAGGTATAGAGGGCGTGGCCGCGACATTATTAATAGGGCTGAACGCTGACGCTCGTGGAGCGCCGGCCGGCTCATCGAGGTGCCACTAGGGACGCAGAGGTTGCAACCGCTGGTCTTCTTTCCCTGCTGCTGGCAGGCCCGCGGCCTGGATTTTTCCAGGGAGCCAAAGCTTGGGCGGACGAGCGGACGTAGCGGGTATGCGGTGGAAGTATGAGGCGCTCTACGAAGTCGTGCATCGAAAGACAAGACTGTCTTCTAATGCTGCATACCAAATAATAACAATAATAAAAATAGTATGTTTGTATATCGCCCTCAGAGAACTGAATCTCTTTCTAGGTACTTTACAGATGCTGTATAGAAGGCATTGCCAAGCGATTGGTTCTAAAATCAGCAAACAGCACGCACAGTTTAAGCAGGTACACGAACACGAAAGGTGAAGTACAAAAACCCACCAAATACTGTAATAAACAGGGGTTTTTCAAAATTCTTTTTAAATGCCGGCAAATCAGGGGACGGTGTGACGTACGTCGGTAGGGAGTTCCAGGCCTCGGGAGCAGACGAACTAAATATACGTTCTCCAACGGTTTTGAGGTTAGTAGGAGGTATTGCCAAACGATTCGAGTCAGAACGGAGGGAGAAGGATAAAGAGCGAGAACGCACTGAGTGGTTCGAGACAATCCCGGGAATACCAGACTACAAGCGGTTTTCAGCTCGAGGCTCCCCGCGTCGGCTCCGGTTCGCTTTTTCTTTTGTTAATGCATAATTCACGGACCTTGGCAACAGCGATAACACACAGGAATGCATTCGAACGACGATAACGATGCGACACTAGGTACGCACGATCATAACTAATAAGCAGGTTTCTAGCCACCGCCGGAGTATCTAACGCTGCCGGCGTAGCTGGCCCAGCTCCTGGCTGTAGCCGTTTATATGTCCATAGAGGCACGTAATTTCTTACTGGCTATGGTCGAGCAGCAAACAGATAAGCCAACAAACAAGGAAAACAAACCTCAAAACAGCGGCTCAAGAGGCTCTTTTCGGACGGCATTGCTAAAGTTTATGTAGAAGAAGCCCGATCGACGAAGGGGCTCGGAGGGGCCAAGGGGCTTTCCGAGGGGCCAAGGGGGCCTACCACTTGCAGCAGTCAGCCTTCTGTGAGGCAGCAGAGGGCTCTAAGCCCCCCCTCCCGCTCGCATCCGCCGACTCATAGCTAATGCAACCTTGCTGTTCCAGTAACCATCGTGTAAATGAGTTCTGAACTTTCTTCTTAAAATTGGCGCTTCATTAACGGAAGCTAATTAACAGGAGTGCCGTGCTGTTTCTGCTCGTCGGCTCGTAGCCTCGTGGCTTCCTTCGAAGCCACCGGCAGCCCCCCCCCCCGCCCCCTCCCCGCTCGCACAGGCAGCTGCGGCCGGAGCAGGCGCGGGCGCTGCGGTACGCTGCAGGTGGAAATACCAGACCGCGAAACAGCTGAAAGGCAGGTCGTACGTCGGCAAAGTGGCTGAGTACGGCGGTGGTGGCTTCGCCTTCAACCTGCCCTTGAATTCGAGCGATTACAACGCGCAGGCGAAGTATCTGATGGACAACCTGTGGATCGACCGAGCTACGCGAGCCGTCTTTCTTGACTTCACGCTCTACAATGCCAATGTCAACTTGTTTTCCATCATCAAGTAAGGGTCTGCGCTGGCCTGCAGAGGCCACCCAGCGAGTGACCTGCAGAGGGGCCGGCGATAGCGGCCGCCGCACAGGGGAGCTCATGTCCGCTGGAGAGCGAGAGTGAGCAGGCGAGCGTGTCCTCCACAGCCGCCCCTTTTTTTCCCTCTCCAGGCTGGTGTGCGAGTTTCCGCCAACGGGTGGCATGATCACTTCGTCCGTGTTCTTCACGACAAAACTACTCAAGTACAACAGCAACGCCGACTACGTGGTCTTGATCGCCGAGATTTTATTCATGCTGTTCACTCTGTACTATTTCGTCGAAGAGGCGCTGGAGGTAGATTGAGAAGGAGAAGGCGTCGGCGAGGCATAATTAGGCAGCGGTATATTTTGGCCGCTCGTTCGATCTCGTCTCTGCGTCTGCGCGAATGAGTGGCGGGTGACGTGACCGGCTACAGTCTCGCCGGCGACGGCTCAGCCGACGGCCGCTGCGACGTTGCTCGCCCCTTTTGAATCTGTCCGTCGGCAATGGCCGCCACCGGTCCGATCGGTCACTGCTCCCTTAAGAGGCTGTGCACAAACGCACCGGCACGAAAGAGGACGACGACTGACCCTCGTTGGCGGCTGCAGCCCCTGCGCCCTCCTCGCCGCCCGAGAGCCGCTCCACCTCGCCAATCTGCTGGGACCTTTGCCCGAGGTGGGACAAGACCCCGAGCATAAGCGGGCTTAACCTCAAGTCACCGGAAGTGGCATGTCGCGAGAAAAACACTCCCTGTCCTTACGGCACAGCCGGGTAGGAGCAGAGTGCTCTCCTACGAATGCGACCAACTTTACTTTACGACCACTTCTGCGATTAGTTCTTTAGGCGAATCGGTAGCTAGGCGGTGGCTAGTGCACCCGATCAAGCTTGCTTGCATTCAAAAGAGCTGATTTAAGTAGTCACGCATCTGGCAGCTCCTTAGACAGAGGCTATTTAAGACTTCAATGACTCGCCCCGAGAGAATGGCCCCGGATTGGGAGCACTGAAAGGAAGCGTCAAATGCAAGTGGATGTTGCCTTTTGAGAATTCCTCATTCATTCATTTTTGAGAACTCCTCATTCATTCGGCATGAAGTGGCCCGTGGCCACCTCATGCCGATAGTAGTCCCTCTTCTGGGGCTGCTGTACATCAAAGGTGCACCGCTATGGCCGTTGCCCGCCGCTGTGTAGCCCGTCCGCACGAAAACACACCATTTACACGAAAGCAAACCCTTTAATCTTAATGTGATTGGCTACCTCTACACACACACACACACACACACACACACACACACACACACACACACACACACACACACACACACACACACACACACACACACACACACACACACACACACACACAAGTATATATATATATGTGTGTATAAGAGGCAGCCAATCCCATTAAGATTATATACATAATTCATTTGTATAGCGCCCCAAGAGAACTAGATCTCTATTCAGGCGCTTCACATATGCCTCGGGGCTCGAGCCCACGACCTCAGCCAGACCTTAGTCGGGGCGAGCACCTTAACCGCTGGACCAACCCAGCTCGGCAGATCTCCAAGATGAAGATAGACGGTAGCGGATTATGGAAGCTGAATTTACGCCTTCGAATCAGTGACGTGTGTCGCCCGGAAAGGCTCTTTTGAACATCGAAAATAAAAGTGGATTCGCTCCGTTTAGGGAAAGCCTGTAGCTGTGGTGCAGCTCTTAAGTACGAATCGGTGTGCCTAATTCGGAACTTCTCCTCTATGCAGCTGCCGGAAATGCTGCTACCGGAAGTGCGGCCGCCAGGAGTGCGGCTGGTGGAAGTGCAGCTGCCAGAAGTGCAGCTTCCGGAAGGACTGCTGCCGGAAGTGCGGTTGCCGGAAGTTCAGCTGCCAGAAGCGATCCGGTTAGTTCGTATTTAATTTGCCCGTCTAAAACCAATCAGACGGTAGCCTGCTCCCCTCGGAGAGGCCTGCGAGGGTGGATAACTGTCACACAGTCGAAGCTTCGCCTGCCAGAACGCTCGCCCCACGCGGTTTCAACCAAGAAGGGTTGTGCTAAACTCCGTTTTGGGATATAAAGCTAGAAGCGTCGAGCTTCCGATGGGCTACCTGCCCATAAGATCTCGTCCAAATTTGAGAACCGCACGGTCACGGGACTCTCAGAAAATTTCGAATAAACGAATGACCTCTATAGAGCCTTTTAAAACTTATCAACTCGCTTATAGATGCAAAATTGTATCCTTTTTGGAGTAGCAGGCCAATCTGGCGGACTGAATAGCCACGTGAGAGGTTGACCCAATGGGCCACGCCCAAAGGCTTCATCAGTCACCACACGTTGCTGTGTCGTAGCTGGCAACACAACATCAATCATGGCGTTGGTGCTCTGAGAGCGTGCGTCACTTCCGAGTCATCATTCTCGGGCTGGGGGAGGGACTAAAGGTCGCCTAGTCCTGTGGCTCCAGGAGATGCGAGGTTCTCTGTGAGATTTTTAAACTGCCTTAGCTCGGAGTTTCTGCCGGTTGAAAGTTGCTTGGCCGGTTCTCGGTCGTCTTTCCTCGAAGAACGGTTGCACCGGCGGCGAGGACCAGCAGCTGCCATGCGGCCAAAGCTCTGACGAATGCCCTGCAGAGAGTTTAGAGCTACCATCGGCTCTGCGAGATGCTTTCAGCTCTAAAATCTACTTTCGGTTGTGCGAGAGACTTTCAGCTGGGCAAGCTACTTTCAGCTCTGCAAGCTAATTTAGCTCTGCATGTTTCTGTCGGGGTTCCCCTCTGCTACGTAAGTCGCTGTCTCGTTCGAAGCTAGCGCCGAGCTCTCAAGTGGCGCATGTGCTCTGCAGCTGAAGAGTATGGGACTGAAGAAGTATTTCAAGGACGTATGGAACTGGCTCGACTCTATAATCATCTTGATGTCCATCCTGGCGGCGGCCTTTAATGTCTACAGTCTCATGGAGATACAAAACACACTGGATGACTTACTGGAAAAACCGGATGTTTTTCCGGAGTTTGAATTCATTCGATGGACCCAGGGCCTGTACGAGGAAGCTATAGCAGCGATGGTGTTCTTCGTGTGGATGAAGGTAACGCTGCCACAGCGTCATCTCGCGTTCGTGGCGCTAGGGCAGGGCTGGGCAGTCGACGACAGCATCGCTTGCCGGCCGCCCGCCCTCGCGTTCTCATGCAGATATTCAAGTACATCACCTTCAACAAGACCATGTCGCAGTTGTCGACGACCATGTCGCGCTGCAAGAACGACCTGCTCGGCTTCGGCGTCATGTTCTTAATCATCTTTCTCGCGTTCACTCAGCTCGCCTACCTGCTCTTCGGCACGCAGATTGAGGATTTCAAGAACTTTCCGTTCGCAATGTGAGAGCTCCAAGAGCGCCGCCGCCGCCGCCGCCGCCACCGCGAGGCTCGCTCGCGCTCGCGCACGCACGGGAGAGAAGTCGAAGTCGCTCTGCGCTTGCTCAGTGCTATCTACGCGCGCTCGTGCGCGAGCGATTTCATGCGGGGCGGCCCTCTCGCTGCGCACGCACGCTTGTCCGCAGGCTGGCCCTGTTCCGGATCTTGCTGGGCGACTTCGACTTCGGCCAGCTGGAGGATGCTCAGCGGGTGCTCGGACCCATCTTCTTCATCGCCTACATGTTCTTCGTCTTCTTCGTGCTGCTCAACATGTTCCTCGCCATCATTGGCGACACCTACTCCGAAGTCAAAGCGGAGACGGCAAACGAGAAGAGTGCCCTCGAGATGTCGGCATTCTTCAGGAAGGTCTGCCGGTGCTGCTGCGTCCGCCGCCGCCGCGTCGAGGACTGCCGCGCCGGACGGGCGTGCTCGTTCGCCGGTCATTCCTCTCTTTCGTGTCGCTGCAGAAATACTCGGACATGCTCGGGAAAATGCGAACCAAGCGAGACAAGCTCGCCGCCATCGAAAATGCTCTCGGCCAAACGGGCTCCTTCAGCATAGAGCAGTTCAAGATTCATCTGAAGGAGTGAGCTCGCTCGCTCGCTCGGCGTCGGCGGCGGCGACAGGGAGTCATAGAAGCTTTCCGCTGCGTTCCGGGCGTTTCCCTTTGATCTCATTTGACCTCGTTTGCTCTCGTCCGTTCGAGTTCACTTCGCTGCTCGCTCGGCTCTCGGGCTCGCGAACGTTGAGCGGGTTGAGCGAGCTCTCATTTCTACGTTGCCGTCACGAACGAGCCTTTCTCGCTCTGGCAGCTACCATGCGACTCGAGAGATCGCCGAGCGATCGCAAACGAACCGTCCCGCCGCCGCCGCCGCCGACCACCCACCTGCTTGCTCGAGTGCCTGCCAATGCAGCGCCGGCTTGTTCGCTGCAGGCAAGGCTACACCGACTCGGAGGTGAATGCCGTCGTGGCCAAGTACGATGTAAACAGCGACAAGAATCTGAGCGAGGAAGAGGTGCAGAAAATGAGAGACGACCTGGAGGGCCAGAGGGTGAGACCGCACTCGGCGAGGTGGTTCGCCGGCCGCT
>WPIO01000008.1:3307500-3437500 GCA_009760855.2 Cristatella mucedo | reverse complement strand
CTTCATCTCACGCAACAAAGAGAAAGTGGGAAGCCTAGCATAGAGTCATGAGAGTCAGCATACGGTTACTGGCAGCATGCGAAGTGTCAGCACCGAGCATAAAAAGACGCACCACAAAAAAGGACGATGCACTGGACCCACTAAATGCCGTGATAACTAGATGCGTTTTAGCTCCTTTTTTAATGTCGTCAAGTCAGGGGATTTTCGTCGGACGGACGAAGGCTGCATTTCGACGCTGACGTAGCGGCTGCCGGGTGGGTGGTATTGGCAGCTTTCTTTACCGAAGCCAAGCGATCTCGGCACTAAGAGGATCAAATATTGGCGAGTCGATGAGGTTGCTTTGACTTGCTAATACTACTGCAGACATTGTATACGGTTTTCTCGTCCAACTTATCCGTCTTGGTAATTTACTGGCGATTTACCTTTAGTCCCCCTCGTTCGTCTTCAGCTGGCAGCCAGTTTTTTAAGCCAGTTTTTTAAGAGCCCTTGTTAATCTCGGCGCATTGGTCATTATATGCGCACACGGAAAGCGCATGAAGCGCTGGCGAGGCCAACTACACGTCGCGGTGTGACTTCCTGAGTTCCCGGTGTGACTGTCCACTTTGTGAGCTAACGCTTGCCGGCCACCACCAGCTTTATTAAACCTGCGCTGCTCCGGGCAGAGCCAGTATTCAACTTTCTTTCAGCAGCATTATTTTTAAGACCGCTCGTTTTTTTTTAGAAAAACAAGTAAATGCCCGAGTTAACGGAAAGAGGCATCGGTAAGTGACCGCACGACTACGTCCACTAAGCGTTTTGTGCATTTTCTTGAAGCACCGAAGACATTAGGTCGACAGGTCGGCGACGCATTTATTGGATCATTGTCCGGTGGCTCGTTAGGGGCCAGTCCTCTAGCGATCCAGCGAGCCACCGAGATTGTGGCTTCGTTCTTATTCTTCGCTCAACTCGCGATTCGCAGCCGCTTGAGGTTTTTAAGTGACCCTTTCACCTCGCCAGATACTCTCGATCCCCTTGATCTACCGAGTTCGAGTCTCGCTTCCTAAATAAAATAAGAAAATAAAAAATAAAATAAGAATAAAATAATATAACATAAGAAAATAAGGTAGGAATAAAATAAAATAATCCTGATAAAATAAGAGCGCTCACGCTTGGTCTGAGAAAATACACGGACCTACTCTTGTCGGCAAGAGTAAGTAGCCAACTGTCAGAGTGGCGTCTCTGAGGAACTACATCCGGCGTATTCACGAGCACGGGCGATTTTATTAAGGCTTAGTTGTCTTGGACTTTTCGTCTAAACTCTTAATGGAACTGTGGCGAGGAAAGCACGTGTATGAGATTTCGCCCGCTGGATTCCCAATATGTATCGCTGAGCAATGCTTTCTCTGCGTGTGTTTTTCTCCCGTTTTGTCATGAAGCGTCTGCTAATAAAGGAGTAGGAGTGCCTCTTAAAATATTATAAGTTATCACCTGCAGAGAGCTGCAGTTTTGTGTGGCGTGTGCAGTTTAAACTAACTGGAAGTGGTCTTTATTATTCGTACAACAATTTTCTCAAAAATATATCTCAAAAACGCATGAGGACGCAAGTTGCAACAACTTTGCGCATTTTTTTAAAATCACACAACACCTGTAAAGTATATCACTACTTAACTCATTTGTATAGCACCCTTAGAGAACAGAGTTTCTATCTCGGCGCTTCATATATGCCACAGGGCTTGAACCCACGACCTCGGCCATCAGAGGTGAGTACCTTCACCGCTGGGCCAAACTTGGGCGGCTATACCTTACAAGCTCAGTCCGTACCTGCAGTGCCCTAATCAGTCGTCAAGGTTGGTGGGTCTCGCCCGAAGAAGAACACCTGCGTTTGCATACACCTCATGCGAGACTGCAATGCTCTGCTCAGCATTTACCGCCATTGCTGCCGATGCTCCTGCTGCTGCTGCTGCTGCTGCTGCCGATGCTGCTGCTGCCGATGCTCCTGATTTGACCTTTAGCCTACACGTCACAGTCGCTCAAAGGATCTGCTACTTCTGTTGTAGAGTGAGGACAGAAAGAAAGCTATGTTCCACTCTCCTGAGCTGACGTTTGAAGCGATATATCGTTTTAGTCTGCACACCTGCTGGCTCTAACCATATTTATATTCATGACAGATGATAACCACAAACAATTCTCTTCGTGTGAGACTAACTTGTTCCGACAAGTCCAGACGTTCCGTCCGAGGCGTTTTTTTCAAGAGCTTACTATTTTAAGAATCTTTTAATGCCGCATCTACCCCAGATTTCTCTATTTTCCATGGCATTGTTTCATAAAGGCAAATTTTGACAAATTTCAGGTCCGAACCTGAAAAGCTCTGCTGTGCATTTCCAGCACGCGTAGCTGCCTCACTGGCCGGCATGTATTGGGTTGCTTTGGAGTGCAATAAATAATCTGCAAAACGAATTTGTATCCTTTATTGTATTGTAGTTATAAGTATCCTTTATTCCGTTCGTTGAAGAACGTCCCGCTTGAATGCGAAAAAGTTCCACAAATTCCGCACCTTTCGATCTTTCACGTCGCACTTATATTGATGCTTGTTTTTTCACGCGTACAGTTCACGTTAATAAAAAAGGGTGACCAACGTACTTATTGGTGACGCAGTGGGCGCATGCGCCTACTTGTCCAATCAAAGATGGCAGCTAATCCCTCGAACGTACCGGCGTAAGTTCGAAATCGATGCATTTGCTCTACCTTCTAACTAGTCTTCCCAAGAACATTGAGAGCGGCAGCAGCTTCATTAGCAGCTGAATTAACCAGACAAAGCTGCCGTCTGCACGAGACCCCTCGAAGCACACTTACGTGTGTGCACGGCGACCCACCCGCAGCACACTTCCGAGTGGGCACGCTCTGCACGAGACCCACCGTCGCGCACATTACCACATTACGCACGCACATCGGTCCAGCCGCGACTTCGTTCGAGCTCTGCGATAACGCCGTCCGCCTCAGAAAATAGTCGAGCCACTGCTTACTAAGATAGATGACCGGCTCTCTCATACCAAAGTGGGGCCGTTCATGCACACTTGCTCCTGCCACGTCTGAAATGGTGCGACAAATTACCACAATGCACTCTAATTAGGCCACAATCGACAGTAGCGCATTGGCGTTGCCGAGCTCAACATGTAGGCGTGTATTGTAGCGCACCTTCAATTTGATCTTTCCCCCAAATTGCAAGTCATTGTGCGAACTCGCCTTTATGCAAACGAGCTGTAACGACGGAGGCCTGTTCCGCCATCCGCTTTAGTTCACCCTTACTTCACCACAAATCAGCAGTGCAGAGCTCAACAAAGTTTGGAATATAAAACTAAGCTACATGTGCAATGTACCCAAAATATTTTGCGAGATTCCGCTCACGTTTTCACGAAGTCCCCTGAAATAGATTGCAGCGGCCCTGGTCAATATCGAAATCCACCTCAATCGGCTACACATCATTTCCAGCCATTGCCAGAATGCTTGGGTGCCCATTTTTTATTGTGTTTGCACACAACACAGTTTACTTTAGTATGTAATATAAACTGTAGCTCGGCGAACTCTATTCTAATCATTTTGCCTTAGATGCGGTGGATTTGAGTAGATTGTGGTATTAGCCGGGGCTGTTGCAGTCAATTGCAGCGTATTTCTCGAGAATAGCCTTGCCAATGCAAGTAAAATTTCATGAATGCGATTTTCGCTGAGTATACTGTCATATGCAATCAGAAACAGAGCTTTTCGAACCGGATTTCTTTCGTTGTACTGTGGAATGCAATGGATTGCGGTGATTGCGGTATTGGTCCGGGCTGCTGCAATTTTATTTCAGTGGACTTCAAGAGAACGCGGGAGAGGAATCGCGCAAAATTTTCTGGATATATTTTAGATATACCATTGTTTTATATTAATAACTTGTTGGAGCTTTGCGTAGCTGATCTGTGGTGGATTTAAGGTGAACTAAAGCGGACTTCGGTACAAGCCTCCGTCGTTGCAGCTCATTTGCATAAGTCTGCTTGCGCACAATGATATTAAATTTGGCGGACAGATCAAATCGAAGGTGTACTACAAAACCCGCCCACATGTTGAGCTCCTCGACAGCGATGGTCGGTCGATTTTAGCCAAATTAGAGTGGATTAGGTGGATTTCGGTAATTCGTCGAACCCCACCCGACAGACCGGACGACGGACGCACATGCAGCAAGCAACTCGAAGTATGGAGAAGAATCACTGTGCGACGAAAAAGGCGCGGGACAGATCTCCGACGGGTTCGAGAGAACTTGCCGCACGCCTCGAAGAACGGCGTCCAAGACTTTCGCCGCAGGTCAGACAGCGGCCCCAAGCAACGGGGCCATAGGCGCATGGACGCTCGGCGGTAGCTCTAGGACTTTCTATTAGTCCGAGCCGCCACTCTTCGCGACCGAGGAGCAGAGCGCAGGCGCCGCTGCTCGGTCGCCACCGGATGCTTCAAATTAGCTGCGCGAGACAGCCCCTCCCGACGCCATTGATTTCACAGCCGCGAAGAAAGTTTCGCAAGCGAGCGACAATGAAATCACCTCGCAGAATGTGCAGACAAAACGAACACCGGCAAGCAGAGCCTTTATAGTGGTCTTCGCCAGATTTCACAAATGCACGGACATACTTAGTTGCGGCGTCATTATCTTAGTATGCCCGACCGAAATTTTTGCACAGTTTTGGAGCTGAAAGTATGTGAATTCGACTAGATCGAGCCGATAAATAGACAAATAGGTCGGTTGAATGGATGAGAGGGGATGGGATGGGATGGGATGCGATGGGATGGGATGGGATGGGATGGGATGGGGTGGGGTGGGGTGGGGTGGGATGGGAATGGGATGGGATGGGATGGGATGGGATGGGATGGGATGGGATGGGATGGGATGGGATGGGATGGGATGGGATGGGATGGGGTGGGATGGGATGGGATGGGGATGGGATGGGATGGGATGGGATGGGATGGGATGGGATGGGGTGGGATGGGATGGGGTGGGATGGGATTGGATGGGATGGATGAATGGATGGATGGGATGGGATGGGATGGGATGGGGTGGGATGGGATGGGATGGGATGGGATGGGATGGGATGGATGGATGGATGGGATGGGATGGGATGGGATGGGATGGGATGGGATGGGATGGGATGGGATGGGATGGGATGGGATGGGATGGGATGGGATGGGATGGGATGGGATGGGATGGGATGGGATGGGATGGGATGGGATGGGATGGGGTGGGATGGGATGGGGTGGGATGGGATTGGATGGGATGGATGAATGGATGGATGGGATGCATGGATGAATGGATGCATGCATGGATGGGATGCATGCATGGGATGCATGCATGGGATGCATGGACGGATGAATGAATGGATGGATGGATTGGATGCATGGGATGGATGGATGGATTGATGGATAGATAGATAGAGCTGAATAGAGCCGAGATAAGACAATGCATTCAAAGATCTCTTTGGAACAGCAGTCTAGCATTGAGATAGGGAACACAATGGGGAAATGCAGGCTGGGCTCAATTTTTGGGTTATGCTTTCCGATTTATGAGTGATAATAGGCTTGCTCATAACTGATTAAACGATGATGTGTCGTCATTTAGTTTGATAAAGCATCTCTCTGGAGTCAGTAGCCAGATCAACCGTTACTGTGGCATCGATAGGTAACTCTCTTTCTCTTTCTCTCTCCCTCTCTCTCTCTCTCTCTCTCTCTCTCTTTCTATATATATATATATATATATATATATATATATATATATTCTTCATGTGCTCATGTCTGCAGCTGAACAGGCTGTGTCGACGCTGGGCATGCAGTTCCGGTCGGTGAAGTGCTGTGTCGTCGCCCGCCGCAAGGGTGCATAGGCTATGCCCGCCTCAATCACCCTGCACGACAGGCGGATCCCAGAGCTGCCAGAGAACGAGTCAGGGGCCTACCTCGGAGCCCCACAGGGTCTCGGGCAGCCTAGGGCTGAAATAGAGCACGCCTGCTCTTCCCTCGAAAGGGACATTAAACCTGTTTCAGGCCAGCCTTCTGGCCCCTTAACAAAAGCTTGACGCCTTTCGGACTTTCCTCCGGCACGTCTCGACAATCTTAGTCGGGCGCGGTTTGTGCCTAAGGGTGCTCTGCAGCCAGCCGAAAAGGCTCTGATAAAGCTATTTTGCTTCGCCTGCGGTCTGCCAAACACTGCATCAGCGCATTTCCCGTTTTCGCCTCGATCTGTGGGTGGGCTTGGCTAGATCCGTTTCGGGGCGAACGCCTCCATTCTACGTGTTGTGCAAGCCTGTCCTTAGCCGTGCTCGCCCGACGCGTGAGTCCATCATGTTGGCCGTCACCGACTCAACCGAACCGTCGTCAGCTTGGATGGCAAGCCGCCGTCCAATGAGAAGCATTCTCGATACATGAGCCCGGCAGCCTTCGGCCCTGGCAACAGGGTTGGCCCGATCTCGCTGTGGTCGGTCGCAAATAGGTGCCTCAAGCGGCTCTACTGCCGCTTCTCGCTGGCCGGCCCTGACGTGCTGGTTGTGTCCACCGACCCTGATGGCATCGAGCACACTGGGTCGTGCCTCAAGTGGTTATTACCAAGCTTCGGGAGTTTTCCAGGCTCGTGAAGGCCTAAGATAAGGAGCTGTCTTCCATGGTGGTTTGCAAAAATTTAACTAGCCCCTTAGTTGTGTCTCGGCTTGATTATTGCAATTCCCTTTTGGCTGGGATACCAAAAAAAGCAAGTAGGCCGTAGTAGATGGCTAGGCTTATGGCTGCGAGGCTAGGTTTCAAGTCCCAGAGGCTTAACCACGTGTCTCCTTTGCAATAAAAAAACTAGGATGGCTGTCGGTTGATCAACGGACACAAAGCAAAGTTCTTACGCTGACCCACAAGGCCCGTCGCGGCTTGGCTCCTCTATACCTAGCTGAACTGCTGCCCCAATTTCAGCCTCCTCGGGTCCTCAGGTCGTGTATGGACAATAAATAAGCTGTTCCATTCCTTCGCTTAAAGACCGTTGGCAACATAATCTTTAGCTCTGCAGGTCCTAGACTGTGGAAGTCGCTTCCATGATTCTTACGCGGCGACAGCTGCTCTCCTGCTGCCGACTATGGCTAATCCTTTTCAGCGGTCCTGAGCTGCTACTTCCATGCCACTCACTACCTCAACTGCTCTCCTGACTCTGCTATGCTTCCCACTTTCTCTTTGTTGCGTGAGACGAAGTCTGTTGGCTACCGAATGCGTACCGAAAGCCGCTTAGGCTGTGAGTTCGCTAAACAAAACTCCTGCGTAACACCAACATAGTCTTTGTTGCTTTGTAGAGTTACAGGCGGAGATACATTACATTAGCCGTGATGGCACGCTAGCTGAGGTGATTGCTTTCACGACCTTGGTCCCGAGGTTGTGGGTTCGATTCCTGTAGTGGGCGATTCTGTATCGCCACAGCCAGCGGTGGTGATAGTCATAAAGGTTCTTCCGTCGCTGTACAAAAAGAGGCTGTTCAATCAGCTAGGATTACATAGGCCGTGCTTGGGCAGCCCAGCCTGTACAGGGCAGCAGGTCAGCCACTGTCTGACCACGGACAGTTTCGCCGCTCACAGTCACTTCCTGACCCGACGGGTCGTGGCCTGTCGTTGCAGGCCTGGCGGCTCGTGTGCCGAGCGCGCTGCCAGTGGCTGCTGCTAGGAGTCGTGCACACCCCGGGACGGTTACCGGCTGCTGCCTATGCCGAACGTAGGCAGAGACCGTTTGCCACGTGCTGAGCCACTGCCGGCCGACGGTGCATGCAATTGCAGCCCGACATGACTCGGTTTCGGGTCGCATAATAGGAGCTCTCGCGGCCACCACGGTCAACTTGCAAATCAGGAGGCCGCGCCCTCCCGCTTGCCGGTGGTCAGGCTCTTAAGCCGGACCTGGTCATTGACAAAAGCACTGATTTAGCAACTGTGAATGTGACGGTGCCGTTCGACAGAGGCGAGGACGCTCTCATTATGACTGCCCGGCCCAAGACCGCTGAATATGCAGCCGTTACCCGGTCTTTCCTAACAGCTGGCTACCGTTTCGCAGCAGGTACCCTTCGTGGTCGGGGCTCTCGACAGCTGGAGGCCAGAATGAAGCTTGCCTGGCCGAACCTCTGCATCCCACGCGTGGAGAGGATGGCTTTGAGGCGGCACTGCGTCTCCGGCGCCATTACCGGCTCGGAAGTCGTGTGGTCCCTGTTCCTGAACCAGGAGGCCCGGGTAGCATTCGCGAGTTCGGCAGACAGGGCACCGTCCGCTTTTATATGAATAATAGTTAAAATATCTCCATAAATCTTTCTATATATATATATATATATATGTATATACGTATATGTGTGTGTGTATGTGTGTGTAGAACGATATATGTATATATATATATATATATATGCATATATCGTTATATGCATATATCGATATATGCATCGATATATGCATATATGCATATATCGTCAACCTGAAGAACGATATATATATATATATATATAGCACGATATATGTATATATATATATATATATGAATATGTATATGTATATGTATATCACGAATAGTGGTGCAGCTCTACACTTGATTTGCCTTTATAAGCAAAGACATTTAGAGTATTCTTTGAGTTTTAAGTGTAAGAGATAAACCATACCATTACTTGTGTCCAGTGCATTCCTATGAGTAAGGACAGTTTTCCTACTGAGCCATATGTGCACAAAGTGCCGCTGCCATCGCAGATGGAGCTTTTGACAACTATACACTCAGTTCCTTCAAACATATGTGGCAACGTATTTCCCACAATTTCCGAGTTTTCTTCTTCTATTTCTTTCATATGTTTTCTCAATATTAGCTCTTTATTGGCGCTTATCACGCTCAGCAAAATGTCTACCCTTTCCATGCCAGTTTAGCAAAGCATAGTGCTTGCGCGTGATTTTAAAAACAATCAAGGCAGAACTAGCTTCAGCAGCTTCAATATGACTCGGCGGCATTACAAGATATTGGCGCTGCGCTCATCTCTTACTTACGTCCTCAAGTCTCTTCCGGTCTGCGCGAGCAAGCTGTGGGTCTGTCCGCCGCACTGGCGCGGACGAAGTCAGAGGCAAGATAAGGCGGGAAATGAGGGCTTCTACTCGGAGCAGCAGAAACTGCTTACAGTGAGCCACGCACGAGTCGCCGCGGCATGAAAAGTATTTGCAATGACCTGTCAGACTCTCGTACAGCGGCTGGACGCCAGTGACGTCATGCCGTGCAGCCGCGGATATCTACCATCCGAGGTCAGCGTCTGTACACGCTGGGTCCGATCAAGTTCCCGCGCGAACGCTTTCGCTCAATAATACAATAAGTCTGGAATGGAGTACTCGCAGAGAAAGGCATATCGACTACATTCAAATTGATAGAATTTTGTGAATGCACTATGTAGCTGGCCACCCTGACAGCAAGAAAGCGACGGCACAAAAACAACCTCGTGTCCAAGAATAGCTGTGCATTTGGGCTTGCAGCTCAATGGTTTACGATCGTCCCCTCCTGCCCGCGCGCGTTCTCCCTACCCCTTCTCTGCAAGCCGTGACTCATCCGCATAAAAAATCAACTCATCAAACCATAATCCCATATAAACCATAAACCGATAAAACCATAAACCCACGATAGACCATCAAACTGCACTGAACACGCTCCGGGGCGGTTTTCGACTTCACGGAGTCAGCCATGTTGTCCTGCCGTTGTCCAAATAACTGGCTTGAGTGCTGGCCCGAAGTGGATAAAGCAAACTGAAACCCGAAGAGACGCGCGTACGCATTTTCCGGTGATGAGTCGTTGTCAGAGTGACGAGCAAAGGAAACAAAATTCAGACGCTAGCAGCTCAGGCGCTCAAGGAGGAAGATTACAACCGATTATATCAGGCTGGCCGGCTTATGTGAAAGGGGCTACTGTTAATCGGGGGAGGTAGGCTAAAACTCCTCTCGAGAGATTTGGTCCGGGACCTAAAGATTAGACTCATTGACCTTGACCTTGACCTGCCGGATTGAGGACCGGCAGTAAGCTCAACTTCTGGCAGTAAGTCAATGTTTGCCGTCTCTTTTTACCTGTGAAATATAAGCGTTGCCCTAATAACAATAATAATAATAAAATTGTATAGCACTCAAGGAGAACCTAATCTTTTTCTGGGCACTTTACATGTGGTGTCGAGGCAGCAGGATTGAATGGTTTTGTGGGCGTAGCATTGCCACCATGCTGCCCCGCCCTAGCCTGACAGGGCAGGAGTGCATAACGTCTCTGCGGCCGGGAGCTTACCGCTGATTGGGTGGAGGCATGAGTGAATGGCCACCCAGTGATGCGATCTATTTCCCGAAGGTCTCTCGTTCAGCTCCCGCAGTCGTGAGTGGCGTGCGGTCCGTCTCCGGCTCGCGGACGTGTACTGCTCGCGAAAAGTATTGCGAATTCGATTATATCTTATGGAGAGGTCAGTGACTCCTTCTGCTATCGGTGCTTGCTGCACCACACACACGCTCGTATACCTTCCGGGCGCTAAGCTGAAGACGACCCCTACAAATTGGTGAACCTGACGTGACGCGAACACGCAACCTTACTCTACTACAAACTCGGCGACAATCCAACAACCACAAACTGGTACGGTACGCCTTTCATTACTACACCGTCACTCGGCGCTCGTCGGCAACGCTCCACTCCACGTGTGTGCTGTCGGCCACGTCTCAACGCCGCCGCCGAACAGGCGCTGTTCGGCTCCGACTACGCCGCCATTGTGTGCTGTTCGCAGACTCTTGCCGCAACGTGGGCGCTGCACGGCGACTACGCCGCGGCCTACGGCTGCCGATCACTGGGCCAAGTACCAGGCTTGACCTCGCCTGATATTTTTGTTCGTGCCTGTTTGCTGCGTTCGTCGCACCGCTTGGCGTAACGTCGCTTGGCTCATGCCGCGCGACTTGGGGGCATGTCATCACCGTCACGTGGTTCCGCCCCCCCCCCCAGCCGACGTTCCGTTCTTCCAACGGTCGCGCTACTTGCCAGCACATGACGCGTTCCTTGCCGCGCCATTCACTTTCTGCCTGTGCATCGGCCTGCACGCACGCTATCCAATCTCTTCTCTGTCTTAACACCACGTGCTCCGGAGCAGCGCGCACGACGGCTGCTAAATCATATAATACAGCCGTCGTCGAAAATGCCACGACTCGCTGTTGGGGGCATCACTCTTCGTCGCGCCGCCGTCGTGCGCCCACGAGGCCCTACAGTTTGTGATAGCGTGCTCAATGACAACCATCGTAAAAGAGTAACGTTTCTCCAACAATACTAACATCAGCTTGCCATGATTTGACGTTAAAAATCAGCTTTTGCATTGATTAATGAATCGTGCCAGAGCTCAGAGTAATATAAATTGCATAACTTCAGGCAGCAATGCGTCTTTCTGTTTGTTCTTGCCCGTTCACCGGTGAAGTTGCGATTAGGGCATGCCAGCGACCATCCCGTCCGTACAGTCAGTGCTAAATGGCCGCGTGATCAATAGTCAGTAGCGAGCACGGTTCACTTTCGCCGCGCACCAATTTTTTAGAGCCTGAATTGAGGGTGCTGTTGCGTATTTTCTCCATTTATACTCAATCTCTGGGAAAAGTGATTCAGGCCCATGGAAAAGGATATCACTTTTATGCTGACGATATGCAGCTGTATTCGTCGTTTAAACCTTCAGAATCTGCTGCAGCGACTGATAAAATGAATCCTTGCCTTGCCATTATTTAATCCTGGATGTCGAAAAATTTTCTTAAACTAGACGGCGATTAAACTGAACTGCTGCTCGTAAGACTCCCTAAGCGCGTGGCTAAACTGGAAGGCTTTGCTCATATAATAGGTAATGCTGTTGCGCGACCATCACCGCATGCTCGGAATTTAGGTATCGTCTTCGACAGCTGCCTAAATTTTGAAAGCTTCATGAAAGAGACTGCTTCCACAGCTAGCCATCACGTCAGATCCTTATGTAAGATTAGGAACTGTCTTCTACGGTGGCTTTCAAAAAACTTTACTGGCTCCTTAGTTTTGTCTCGGCTAGATTATTGTAATTTCCTTTTGGCTGAGCTACCGAAAAAGGCCTCTAAGCCACTGCAGCTGGTGATGAATATGGCTGCAAGGCTAGTTTTCAAATCCCAGAGCTTTGACCACGTGTCTCCTGTGCTAAAAGATCTAGGATGGCTGTCGGTTGATCAACGGATACAAAGCAAAGTTCTTATGCTGACCTACAAGGCTAGCCACGACTTGGCTCCTCCATACCTAGCTGAACTGCTGCACCTGTGTGAGCCTCCTTGTGCTCTCTGGTCCTGTATGGACAATAAGCTAGCTGTCCTAGTCCTCCACTTAAAGAACGTTGGCAACAAAAGCTTTAGCTCTGCAGGTCCGACTCAGTGTAATTTGTTTGCACGATTCTGACTCAACGACAACTACTCTCCTGCTGCCGACTATGGCACAACCTTTTCAGCAGTCCTGAGTAGCTACTTCCTTGTTACTCACTATCTCACCTGTTCTCCTGACTCTGCTATGCTTCCCACTTTCTATTCCCACTTCCATTTGGGGCGGCGAGAGATAACTGCAATAGCGGGCAGCTTTCATTCTACCGGTAATTGAGCTAAGCTGCGTTTACACGGCAGACGCTAATTTTTCTCCTAGTTAAGACGTTTACACGACAGATTTAGTCCCGCCCATGACTGATTTGATAGCTGACTTAGTCACGCCCTTTCACGCCCTTAGGCCCGTGCTCAAATCCGGGAGGCTGGCATGAAAGAGGGCTTTCCCGGAAGGGCGCCAAGCCAACACCGGCAGAAGTTTAGTTCGCTGCTGCAGTTCTTACTGAAGATTATTGCGAGAAGAATATAAATAAAGACAATAATTTAAAAAGATTTTTCTGGAACGGAAGCAGTACCAAATAATTTTCGCCGTTACGGGTGTGCGGGTGCATAGTGCTAAGTAAGGTGCGTCGATACGGGCGTGTTGGTGGATCGGATAAACAGACGCATAGCGTATGCTATGTATAAAAGGCTGAAGAATTGGTAACAACGTGTAAGCATCCAATATTCAAGGACTTGCTCTGACTGCCTCAATATACTCGAGCCTAAGAATTTCAGCCATTTTTATTTTGGCAGTGGGGTATATATGACGAGCCTCGGAGTTTTGAAAGGTCAGCTGGACCAAAAGAGAGCCAACAAGTTGAGACGGATCCTCCTGAGGAGTCTGCAAACTTAGCTGCACCAACATGTTGTGACGTTTGATGACATATTAGCCAAGTCTGTGGAAAATCTGTCCACAATTTGAGGTAAAGTCTAGTGTGTAAACGCAGCTTTAAGCTGTGTTTACACGCGAGAAGTGAAGCACACTCGTAGAGAATCGCCATTGCTATCCCATGAACGCTCTGTGGGCGTAGCGAGTAGGCTGCCAGCAAGATTTGTCGCAAAACTGCCGCCTAAACCTCATACAAACCGCAAGACTGAAGTAAAACTCAGAGTTGGTAGGAAGCAAGACTCCCGTCTAAACCAGGCTTTATCTTTGCAGACGAAGTGTTGGGTCCGCCTGGCGTATCCACCCCCGAGCTCTTCTAGTTGAGACAGCGGACCCACTTGCGGTAGCTGCTTGCAGGCTAGCGTGCTGGCCGTGCGGCCCGGTTTTACGTCTCTGCAATAAACGGCATCTTCCTGAGCCGTCTTGATCTGTACACGACTGCTCGCACAAGCATAACAGTGGTGACGAAGATGGGATTTGAAGAACACGTGGCTTGGATGTTGTACGAGAGTTCCGCCAGCGTCCGGGGTGCAGACGTATGCAGACTACGTCGCAATTGCTGAGAGCATGTGCGATGAGAAATTTCAGAGGAGACCCGACGAAAGGCATGCTTATAAGCATCCTTCCGGGTAAGTTTTATTCCATACTAAAGCTGGAGGTAGCTCCGCGTAAGCCGGCGGAACTCCAGCTACAGGACCTTTGGCGGCACTTTTCGGGAGGATTCTTCCTCCATCCCCTGCCTCTGTGCCTGAGGTTTGCTACATTTGCGGTGGATGTTCCTGTTCAGGCCGCATTTGTGAGAGCTTTGATATAGGCTCTAGTATCGGGACAAATTTTTTGCCGTCGAACGTGTCTCTGCCACAAGTGCCGGTGAGGAAGACGCTAGAGTAGCAGCAAGTGGCGGCGATGGCGGATGAGCCACCTGCGGCGGCCTGCACCGTAGTGGCCTGACAGGCGGCGGCTTGCGAGGCTGCGGAAGAGAAGGCACTGGTCCGCGAAACGGAAATCCGCGAGGTTGCGCACAAGAAGGTGCAATACACAAGAAGGTGCAGTACACGGACGGTATCTGCAACTGCGGTGGCCCAGAAAAGGCCTGCCTGCTGACGACAACGTCTGCGTAAAGGCAGCAGCGGTCGAGCTCAGCGATACGGCCAGAGCTTCTACGCCGGTCGGCGCTGCGACTACGACGCTGGTCGGTACGCAGGTCCGCCCTGCTACGAAGCCGGTTAGTGTAACACTGCCAGAGCTGCTATGTTGGCAAGAAGAGTAGGCGATTTAGAAGCAGCCGCCAATGCGACGGAGACTGCGGAAACCGGTGCGGCAAAGGGAAGTACGCGCTTAATCCCCGGTTATGGGAGAGGGGCGCTACCTATGCCACAGCGGTGGCTTAAAGCTGGTGACCTACTCATCCAGCTTGTCACCAAAGGCTTTGGTTTGGTATGCCTCCTACGAGCAGGTGTCACGTAGCCTCTAGAAGCCGACCGATGCTCAGTCGGCCACTGTTGGGAAGAGAGGTTGTTGGGTCAGCCTGGCTTATCCAACCACCGAGCTCTTCCGGTCGAGACAGCGGACCACTTTCGGCAGTTGCTTGCAGGCCTGGGTGCTGGCCGCGCGGCCTGGTTCCACGTCTCCGAAATAAACAGCTTCTTCATGAGCCGTCTCGATCTGTGCGCGACTGCCCGCAAAAACATAACACGAAGGGAACTTAATTCCTGCCGCTTGGGCTTAGCGGATGCACCCTTCTCTGCCTGCCGCTCGGCCTGATCGGACATCTTCTCTCTCTCTCTGTCTCTCTTCTACTGTGGCTGCATAAAGAGTTCGTAACTGAATAAGTGTTAGCAACCATCAACGAACGAACACGCCAACAGGTCTTCCGCGGGAGGGGGCAGAGGCGGAGCCATGATTTCGTGTAGGGGGCTACGAAACCAGTCAGTAATGAGATGTGGTAGCGCACGATCGTGGTGTTTATTCGACACGCGTATGGTGGTTGCTCGTCGAGTGGACGTCAGACGTACTTTCACAGTTGGCGACGGTCTGGGGCGTGGGTATGGGGGATGCGACTACAGCCTTTTGAAAGGTACTGGGACATGACCAGAAGCTAATGACATATTTATGATGTTATCTATGCATGGCAGCAGCAGATCAATGCATCGTAGAAGCAGGACAGTGGGGATAGGGTCCAAAGGACAAGTTGTCTTCTTATATTAGGATATGAACTTCAGGACGAGGTCACTAGTGACCTCCTTGAATGTGGACATTGTGGTGATGCATGGAGTTGAGGGACAGCATTCTATGACGATGCTCGTTCCAGGTCGCTGCACCCAGAGTGATCGTGGGGAATTGCCTTTGTTAGGGTGGTAGGAGGTGGCCCTCTGAGATGCACCTATCCGTGAAGTTTTACCTTTCACGATAATAATAATAATAATGCACTTGATAAAGCGCCCTCAGAGAACTTAATCTCTTTCTAGGCGCTTTACATTTGCTGCAAAGTAAAATGCAATTGAATGGTAAGTAAAATCATGCTTGAAAAACAAACAAAATGAATTATATGGTTAGGGGTGACATGCACAGGGTCAGCATGCAAATGTGGTTAGTGGCAGCATGCACACGATCGCCTTAATTTCCTTTCACAGTGTCCTATAACTAGGGACTCTCGCGGAATGCTACCACGATTGTGCAGATCGAGTCGTCCGCCATGCTTTACATAGCAACGAAGAAGGCGTGCTCTAGACGGCACCTGCGATTGGTCGTCTGTTCAGGCTCGCCCAAGCCTCGGCATAGTAGTAGACCCACGTTTATATTTTGAGTCTTCGTTACGTCTTTCATAAGTTTTGGGCCCCCCAGTGTTAGTAACGTCTACCTCGAAGACTCGAGTAGTACAGAAGCAGGAAGGAAGCTAGGCTCGCCGCCTAAACGCGGCGAGTTAAAAAGCGCACCCAGTTTCTCGGTAAAAGTCGGAAGAGCTGTTCTTCAGTGCTACTTACCCCTCTCTCCATCTCTTATAATAATAATGATGATGATAATAATAATAATAGTAGTAGTACAATTGATTAAGCGCTCTCAGAGAGCTCAATCTCTTGCTAGGCACTTGACATTTGCTGCAAAGGAAGCACGATCGAACGGTATCTCGTTCCCCGAACTTTACCATAAGTCTTGTCGGTGTGACTCCTTCGTCCGACACTCCTGTTCTAGCTTTGCACTGCAAAGACCCTTCAATTTTTGCTGCTCGAGGATCCTGCGACCTCCTGCGAGGGGATTCCATGCAGGTAGCTACTTCCGGCTAATTTCCCGACTGCGCTGACGGAAGAGATATGCTAATCCAACACCTGTGAAGATTCTTATATTTGTCGCTGTAAGGTACGATAACGCGGTTGTCGCCGCTGCTACTATGAGTGAATTTCACAAAGCGGCGTTGGCGGCAGCAGCAGCAGCAGCAGCAGCAGCAGCGCAAAGAGGAGAGAGCTCAGGTCTGCACCAGGTTATATCAACCTCAACCTCATGATCCAAAAGTGTGTGCATTCCGTCACGTAAAATTTATTTTCACAAGACTACAGTATTTTTAATGCAATTAAAAATAACGAATGAAAGTGCTAAATAGTATGTGCGAGCACTTTAATTACGAACATGCTTGGTAAGCGGGGCTGCAAGCGGGCACGCATGCTCTTTTCGGGCGGTTATCTATCTACCGGTGCTCCTGTCCTCGGTAAGATGTTCTTGGATCGGTTCGAGTATACATGTATACACATCTATGTATATATATATACATGTATAATGAACCGCGAGTGATTTGGGCTCTCTCTTTGTCCATTTAGTGTGTTCGTGCGTATTAGCTCAGGCGCACGGATCGTGCTCGACCACCGTATGCGAGTCCAGCCTGACGGGCGAAGGGCTTCCCCCGGGTTTTGCGGTTGTATCGTCAGCGAAGCATGTGTACCATTTATTTTTAGGAAGCTCGTCAAATATTAGGAACAACTTAATCCGTATGTAGCCCGTCTGCACCCCTGTTTCTCGATGCTCGCCGGGTTTTCCCAGGAATTCCCACTGCCGCTTGGTGTGTTAGCCTGCTTGTTCCGCGACGATGGTGCACCGGCGGTTTACTGTTGGTTGCAATGGCGTGCATGTGATACTGGTGGAACAGTTAGTGTAGGGATGAAATGTTAGTTAGCACGCTTCCTGTAAGTACTAGTGTACATGCACGACGTGCTTCAAGCCTCTTGATGTAGGCCCTCGTTGTCTTTACGGTAGGTCAGCGTAGGCATGTGCAGCTAGTGGTTGGTGCCCGTCATGCTAGTATTTCCCTAAGTCTTGCGATTGTTGCCGATGTTGCCGATGGTCGGCGTCTTAAAATGAGACTTGGGGTGTGTGTGTGTGTGTGTGTGTGTGTGTGTGTGTGTGTGTGTGTGTGTGTGTGTCTGTGTCTGTGTGTCTGTGTCTGTGTGTCTGTGTTTCTGTGTATGTGTGTGTTTCTGTGTATGTGTGTGTTTCTGTGTATGTGTGTGTCTATGTGTGTGTCTGTGTGAGCTAGCTGTGGTTCCTACTGGGGAGAGCGATGTCGGCTAAGCCTGATGTGAATCCCCATCAAGCCAGCCTATCTATACTAGCTTAATAAGCTATAATAAGCAAGCCAGCCTATACTGGCTTGTGAATGATTGGCCCTATCCCTAGGCCCTTCGGGCTGGTACTCAGTTAAGTGTATGGCTCTGCCAAGTTTTATAGACACATTTGTAGTTGGCACATAGATGTCCATATTGGTGCCAAAAATGTGCTCATTTGGCCAACTTATGAAAATTATGAGGCGTTGTGCCATTTGCTGGCATGCTATGCAAATCTGTAATTTCGTTTACCATGATCCTGGGTGCTTATGGTAACGAATCGCTGTGTTGCTGATTTATCTAGACAGCACGCCAAGTTTGCCAGACCTTGCCGTGACACCACTGCCTTGAATGGCGAAAGTTGTCAGTAGCGACGATGAAGCGGCATCAGCAACAGAACCGGAGATACCTAGGACGACATGTGCGTTACACTCCTGCAACGTGCTTGTGCTTTTTTTTGCATCGTGTATTTTCCCAATGACGTCTTGCTTACAGCGTTCTTCTATCTTTGTCGCATGAGTTCCCTATCACTTCATGTTTGGCTACGAGTTCCAAACTGCTCAGCACGACCGTGCATGCAAGTTTTGTTTGAGGCTCTTTCAGATGGGACTACAGCATGTCCACTGCATGTTCCTGCCATATTTGGCAAGTTTGGCATCGCTCGTAGAAAATGCTAGCATAGCATAAGGGGCTGCCGGTGCCAAACTAACATCTATATCTGATTGCTAAGCACAGGATGCAGTTTTCATTCGGAACTACTACTAATCGTAATAACTATTCCTTGCATTCTCTCATTTGAATTGCTGCTAGTTTCTCAAACCTAGTAGTGATAAAGCCTACGCTCATGTTATACATTGCTTGTAACTTGTGCCTCTGTAATTGCCTTCTATCGCCCTCTTTGCAATAGCCATTACTTGCTTACAGTTTGATACTTAACTAGGCTCTTAGCTTTTTTGCTGTTGCTGATGCCTGACTGAATTAGATTACCTAACTGCTCGGCTATAACCGATGCTACCACTGAAAGTTTCTTTTTTTCGTACTTCGAGATCATAAAAAACTGGTGGTGGAGTAGCCACTGTCACCCCACCTTTTGTAATTTCAAACTTGTCTTCATTCCTGCTAAACAATCTTTTGAATATCCGGTTCTCTGCCCGGCCAGTGGTAAGTTGCATCCTCTGCCCTTCTACTGGACCTTCCCACCGACCTTTTCTTCTTGATGCAATAAAAAAAATCCTAGCTGATTAAACAGCCTCTTTTTGTATAGCGACAGAAGAGCCTTTAAGGCTATCAGCACCACTTGCAGTGGCGATAAAGAATCGCCCACCGCAGGAATCGAATCCACGACCTCGGGACCGAGGTCGTGAAAGCAACCGCCTTACCTAGTGTGCCATCACGGCAATGCCACACTTTGGGAGCTGGGCTGGCATAAGAAAACCGCTGTTGTCTGGCCACTTATTAAAAAGCCAACCATAGATCATGTAAACCTAAAACTAAATAACTTTCGTCTAGTGTCTCTTCTATCATTCTTATCCACAAAAATTGAAATGAGCAGTGGCCCAGCAGCTGATCAATTACACCAGTTCATCAAATACTGTTAGCAAGTTCCAGTCGGGATTACAGCTTACCATTGCATAGAAACTGCTCTGCTTTGGGTTTGCAATGACCACTTATACAGTTCTGATCAGGGTAGCGGCTGTATCTGCCAGTTCTCCTAGGTTGCTTCTCAGCATCTGACATAATTGACCACCAGATCATTCTGCAGTTCCTTTCGACAGGCCACTGGGAGCATGCTTACCGGGTTAGGTCCCACCTTGCTCAGCTGTGTCAGAATGTAAATGTACATGGCTGTCGGTTCATCCAGGGAGCCCTTCAAAGTGCTGGGGGGGGGGGTTGCCTCAGGGTTGGTCTTGTGTCTCCTTTTTTTCTTGTTTGTACTCTCCCTCTGGCCACTGATGTGATCGCCCAACACAATGCTGGCTTTCATTTGCAATCCGGATGACAGTTAGCTACACTTGTCGTTCTCGAGCGTTCTCAGCCTTGCTTTGCACCTGACTCTTGATTCTCTCGCTACCTGTATCAATGACGTTCATACGTGGATGGCCACTAACTGCCGAAGCTTGCCGTTAAGACCAACCTTATAGTTGTGGGCAAGCCTAGTGTTACCTTATGTTGTAAGACCTGGCCCTCAAGATTGGGTCATCGAGCATAATTCCAGTGTCCCCAGCCTGTTTCTGGGCTTGGTGTTCCAGAATGAGCTGTCCTTGGATGAGCACATTGCCTTCACAAGAAAGTCGGCTATAGTTCAGCCAAGGAATAGTGTCAGAATCAGGGCCTACTGAGCCAAGTGTACAGCAGCCACAGTAGTTCCTGCTCTTGTGAACCCTGCATCTAGATTACTGCAAAATGCTTTTTATTTAGGACTCCTAGCCTGTGCCCTTAATCGTCTTCAACTAGTGCAAAGCTCGGCATCTGGCCTGCTCGGTCGTCTGTGGCATATGCATGCCGACATTGCACCACCTCTGTCTGAGCTTTATCGGCTCCCTGTAAAGCATTAAATCGACTTCAAGATCCTCTCTCCATCTCATTGGTTGTTTCACTCGCCTGCACCAGCCTTGACCTATCCGACCCCCTTGTTTCTCTAACGCTGATCTGTTGCACCACTTGCTCGTCGGCTTCCAGTCGTCACCCAGTACCTCGCTCAAAAATTGAAATCCGGTGGTGATTGGGCCTTGAGTTTATATGCAATGAAAGTCCTCAGATCCTGCCATCATCCTGCCACTCTTTGCCACCTGTGTTTGGTTTGCATCGTGTAAGTGTCTGCTGAAGTGGCATCAATTTGGCTCAGCTTTCCCTTATTCTTGGTGAACGTCGCTTTATAGTTGTTGTATGCTTTGCTTGCCTACCTGCAGAGTTCTGTGAATATTACGAAGCATCGGTCCAGCTACTCGGTAGCCCTGAGAGTCGTCTTATGTGCCTGCTGCATGCCAGTCCAAGTATGATACTTGTGTACTTTTTTGCACACTATCGTGCATTTCATTAATAACTCTTGGCAGTTGCTTCTCTTACAGTGTGTGGTAAGGCACCTCTGCCGCGATTCAGTTTTCTTAGGGTGCTATACTGCAACCTATTATTTGTATTGTTATCATTATTGTTATAATTATTATGCAGATGGTTGGTGGCATATCCTTGTGCAGGATGCATTGAATTGCAGCTTTGGTTCCTACTGCGACCTGGTGCCTTCTCACAAACATTTTGCCTGGTGAAATGGTCGAGTCGCTCTTAGGAAAAAATGCCAAATGTGTATGGTGCTTCTTATGGCGTTGGTTTTTTGGAGTCTTAAATAGAAGACACGTTTTCTCATTATGGTTGCCGTTGGGTAACAGTGGCTTTTAACCCTAGTCCTTGATGTACCCGAGAGTTATGGGGGGTATTACCTAGTGGCTAATACCCTGCCTGGTATGATTGTGCTCATGTGTGCTGACACTGCATGCTGCCAATAACCTGCTTGCATGCTGACCCTGTGCCTGCCATCCCTAACCATGTCATTCTTGTTGTTTATTGAGCTTGTTATTACTAACCATTCGATCATGTTTCCTTTGCAGCAAATGTCAAGCACCTATAAAGAGTTTGAGATCTTCGAGGGTGCTTTATCAAGCATGTTAACAGTATTTTTATCATGACCATTTCTTGTGATAGACTGCAGAAGCAGTTTATGCTTGGCTGGCTTGACTGTCATAGTAGGGCAACTCATTAGCTGCTGCATGCTTTAAGCCTCCCGTGAATTAGATTAATGCCTATGCATCTGTATCTCGGCTTGATGGATTGCCGTAGCTATTAGCTATTAACGATGTATGTGTGTAGATTAATTGTGTTGTTAAGGCTCTTTGAAGTATTAGTAGGTATGTATGCTTGTTTTGATGGGCTAGAACATTGAAGGAGGAAGTAAAGCTTTGGGATGCCGGTGGTGTGTGGGAGTGGCAAGGCACTGACAGGTCGATTAGGGGAATAGATAGTTGTTGTCACAGGCCTGCTCCCTATGCTTAGGGAGGTGCTGAACAAGCCATCATTGTTAGCTTATAGTGCTCCAGGAATGGGATTGGTCTGCCACACCCATCTGCTGTGAAATCATAGCCTGATGTTCATTAGTACATTCATGTTGCCTGCCCAATATTAGGCATTAAGAACTAGCTGGTAGTGCTCATAAATTAAGCACGAGCTTAAGATGTTATATTGGTTGCTTCATCCTTAAACCCCTCTTGATACACCACTTTTATCTCCCAGATCTAGTACCGTTGGACAATGCCTTAGCACGCCCACGATCGAGGCTGGTTGGCTTGCATTGCAAAGAGATAGTTTCTAGTGACTAAAATAATACTAATACTAATAAGACAGCTCTTGTATAGTGTTCTCAGAGAATTCTCTTTCTGGGCACCTCGCATATTCGCCAGCAAAATGCCGGGAGTATGCTTGGCTGTTTTTTTTAGCTGGTTTTAATTTCCTGCCGTTTGAAAGTGGAACGCTGCGGCTCTCTCTAAGGAAATGCAAGAAATGCTCTGTTCGGTCAGATAGTATGGTCGTATTTTTTTACAGATTAAATTAACCAGCAATTACCTTGTTCGTGCGTTTGTAGTGGTGTGTATGTTCTGCGAGATGCAATACTGTCATATTATTCACATAAAATCGGTAGATCTGGCTGCTGAAGCAGCCTTATAGTACATAGTGTCATTCAGCACAAAGCCTCACTCCAGAGCAGCTTTCCGGAGGTCGTCGACCTTCATCTAATATGTGGAATTTCGTCGGCTCACATTTTTCGTGGCTGTCGTTTAGTGTTTTCGTTATGCGTCGGTATCCTTTATTAGCTTGTTAGCAGCATGCTTTGCTGTGCATTTAAGGAATTTTTGGCTTTTGGCTTCCTTTTTTGTGAAGCACCACGTGACTGCCCATATGTCTGCCTGCAGCCCAAGTCCTCGGCAGCTCGTTTGTGTTTGGCTGTCGAGCGCACTCCTGCACTCTTCTTGTCATGCTGAGGAGAGAGAGTGTGTGACCTTGACGTTTCATTGGCTGTGAGTTGCCTTGCCTTGTCAGGGGCATTTTACAAGCATGTTGAGATCTTTCATGTAGCCACGAGTCTAGTGTAATAATAATAATAATACATTAGTGTAGTGTCCTCACAGAACTGAATCTCTCTAGGCACTGTACAGATGCTGCGTATAAGGAATTACCAAATATTTGGTGGCAACATCCGCAAGCAACAGGCATAGTGTAGGCAGGTGCACGTACACGAAGGACGAATCACCAAGACCCACCAAATGCTGTAATTAAAGAGTGTTTTAAGCTTCTTTTTAAATGTCGTCATGTCAGGGGACGTTGTGACATGTGTCGGTAGTGAGCTCCAGGCTTTGGGAGCATCTGGAGGTATGGCTCAACTATTTGACTCAGAACAGCATGTTGTGCCACTCTTCCCCTGGTGGGGTGGGGTAGTTCTGATAGGTAGGCTAGAGCCAGAGAATGGAGGGACCTATAAGTGAGTTACAGAACCTTGAAGCCTATTCGCTGCTTGATTGGGAGCCAATGCAGGTCGGCGAGAAGTGGTGTGAAGTGGCAACTGCAACTCTCACGACAGACAAGCCTAGCTGCTGAGTTTTGCACCTAGTTTAAACGCCTGATTGCACAGGTCGGTCGACCAGCAAGCAGTGAGTTACAGAAGTCGAGATTGGAATGTCACAAACACGTGGACCAATTTATATGTGGTATCCATGTCTAAACAAGTCCAAGTTTTAGCAATGGTATGTAGCTGAAAGTAGGCAGACGTGACTGTGGTGCTGATGTGGTCGTTTAATGAAAGCTCACTTTAGAACATGACATCTAGATTACGTGTGGATTCAACAGGAGATATGCTGGCAGAGCCGATATCACACTTGGTTTGCCCATGACGACTAGTAAGGTTTTTTCGTCATTCAAGTTAAGAAAGGTTGCTGCCGTCCTTGTGCAGATGTCATCAATGTATGCAGCAAGGGTGTGTAGAAATGTTTACCTGCTCGAGGGCTGGGAGGGATGAACAAAGGTACAACTGAGTGTATCACCAGATATACTGGGCCTGTTTTAAAGGGCCGGGAAAAAGATCTGGTCGGCTGTGTCGGACTGATATAAAGGAATACCGATTCCTTAAGATAATCCATAAGGTGGTAGCACCTCGGGATGGAACTGCCACGTGTCGAGACATTGTGCGATCTAAAAATGCAGTTACTGTAACTTGGTAAAATAGGGTAAGTGGGAGGCTTGGTAAGGATGGCTACTTCCAAGGTGTTGCTAACAACCGCCTCGGCTCACCAGTCACCTTCAAGCAGGCGCCTTACAGTAGGTCCACGACCATGTCCTCGGGTCCAAAGATGACTATAAAGTTTTGTTGTATAGACTGATAAAAGTTAGCTAGCGGTGTTTAGTAGCAGAAAGCTCCACATAAGGATTAGCCAATAGGAAGATAGTGCACCTAGGCGAGACTGCCTTTTACCTACAATGAAATTTAATAATTCTTTTGTTTGGTGCGGTAAGAGAACTTAAATCCTACTCGTGTGCTTCGCGTATGCCACGGGGCTCGAGCCCACGACCTGGGCTAGATCTTGGTCGGGGCGAGCACCTTAACCACTGTGCCAAACCAAATTTGGCAGCAGATCCATCGTGGTTTGAGGCTCATTTGCTGCCAAGGATGTTGGAGCTCTGCATCAAATCCAAGGTATTATGTACCAACACATGTACTTTCAGATGGTCATGCAAGTTGGATTTTGAAGTGCTCTGCTTGGGGGTCGGTATATTTGGCAGCAAGATGACGACCCTAAGCAGATTGCTTAGTCAGTAAAGCACTTTTTTGACGAATCTGGTGTGGTGGTAATGCAGTGGCCCAACCGGTCGTCTGATCTGAATCCCAATAGAGCATTATGAGAGTGTATCGACAGGCGGCTGAGGTGGATGTTCGGCCCTACACCAGTATCCAACCTTTTCTGTAAAATGTAAGCTCTGTCCAAAACACCATAGTGGTCCGTGGCAAGTTAGCGGTGATGCATTTTCTGTGCACGGTACTGCGTTTGTACTCCAGCTGAAAGGCTGTGGATGAGCGGGCTCAGCCGCCGGCACAAGCAAGTGTTGTTTAGTGATGGCTCCGACATATGGCCGTGGCTACAATCATGACGTCACGTCCTGCTGCTGCTGTCGTGGCCAGCCACTGCTGCTCCTTGCTTGGCTGGCGGGAGTTTTCGGCACGGCACGTTCGAGTGAGTGACACACCACCAGCTCTGTCCATTCCAGTTGTGGCCGTGCAGCAGTGGATCAACACGCCGATGCACGTGCGCAACAGCCAGGAGCGAGCGTTCGAGCTGTACACGCTGGCACCGCTGCTCTTTGGCCGCAGCATGCCCAGGTCGCCTGAGCCGAGCTCAAAGGTGCTGCTCAGGATGCTAAAAGCGGGCAGCATCGCAGCAGAGGTAGTGGCCACCAGGTATGTGCGCCACCTGGCTCGGCGCTCCTCGCTGTACGTACCGCGCGAACGCTTGATATCAGGTGCTGCTCATTTCGATTTGTACGCTGTTCCTCTTTATATGCTTCTTCTTTACCTGAAGATTGGCTGTTTTGTGCTCTCGATCGGTGCTGGATAGGCCACGGAACCGCGTGCTCGGTGCAGGCTGGCGTGGCCTGCTTTGATCTTAGCCCAGCAATGAGCAGTGCTTCCCCTTAACGGCTCAGGCTATGGGTTTGAGTCCTTCAGTGGGCAATACGGGATTGCTCTCCCTCCCCTCCCCCTCCTGCTGGCGGGATGGTAGCAGCAAAGGCTCATCTGCTGCTGTATAAGTGAGGCAGTTAAATCGACAACTCCTTTTTAATGATACTGTTCAACAATTGTTTTCAAAGTCAATCGGTAGATACTTGCTATTTTGCTTCTACTTTGTGCACGATTGGTTGCAGCTGGCTTTACCTAGGCTATAGGAATGGAGCTGCTAGCGTGGTGAAGGGTGGGATAACGAAATAATATATGCCTTTTGGTGTGCTGGTTGATCTTCATTGAGTTGAAGGGGTCTGTTTCTGACTCAGCTGCCCAGTTTTGTGACTTCTGCTGACCCATTATGTGCCCTCTGTATTGCTTGTGCACTATGTCATGTAGACATCTGGAGGCCACATAGTTTTCATTCATAGCTTATGTCAAGCTGTAACTTACGGCTGTGGGCCTAAAGCCTTGTTTCTTAGCCCTTCTTGCTTTTGTCCGGCTTTAGCCGAAGTTTGCAGTCAGTAAGTTGTGCGTCCTACTTGCTCTGCCCCCAGTGTGGTCTTGGTAAAATTGCATTTGTTAGGGAGGTAGGAAATGGCCCTCTGTCATGCACCTTCCACTAAATTTAAACCTTCAACGATTGCCTTTTTCGGCCCCACCCTCATGATCTGATTCCTATTTGAAGAGCTCGTAGTGTCCCATCAACAGGGACTCGCATGGAACTCATCGACGATTCCGACCTTCATGTCGTCTGCCATCCTTTCAATGTGATGAGGAAGGCCTGCCCTTAACGGCACCTATGCTTGGTCGTTTATTCAGTCTTACCTCTTTTTAGCGCACTAGTAGACAGAGCCATGGTCAGTTTCTGAGTAGTCTTTCAGTCTTTCAAAAGTTTTGGACCCCCCATTCTTGATGACGTATGCAGCAAAGACTGAAGCAAGACCGATGCAGGAGAGTAGCATGACTGACCATGTAATACCGGGCTTAAGTGCTTGCCGCTGGCTGCTTCTGCTGAGCTGTTGCAGCTGCTGTGCGATTGCTTGCTAGGAACACAGCATCGACCCGGCCTAACGTGACCGCACCTGTCCTCTCGTACGTTCGTGCGCGTTGCTAGCACGAATAGCTGAGGGGGCAGGGGCAAGTGCAAGAACTGCAGATTTTTTGCTCACTTGGAATTTATTTCATTTCTTGTTCCACATTTCTATTTCCCATTTCTTGTTCCACAGCAGCAGCAGCCTCTGCCGACGACCGCTGCTGTTTCGATTCCGGCACCTAGGCAGTATGCAATAGTGTCAAGTGCCCAGAAAGAAATTCAGATCTCTTTGGGCGCTATACAAATGTCTTGTAATTGTTATTTTTATTAATTTTGTCAGTCTCTGCACCTGCCGGCTGTGTATCCATGTATCCTCTTTTTGCCACCGAAGAGATTGCATTATCTCACACGCCAACGAAAAAAAGTGTTGACTGCCGTGCTGAGCCAATTGGTACAGAAACAGAAGCAGCTGCCAGCACTTCAGCAAATCAGCTTTGAGAGCAGCTGTGGCAAGCCATTCTGGACAGCCGTTGTCTCTACGGAAACTGAAAGGGAAAATACACCAAAATCGCTGGTAGTGCAAACAAGTAGCACCGTGAACAAGAAGTAGCCGGCGAACTATGTGTCTTCCTTATTACAACCGACTTGCTATGCAATCCAGGAAGGCCCATTCGGTAAATTGATCTTGTGGTTTAGGAAATTTGCACTTGGAAGCATGAAACAACTCTTGCCTAGATCAGGTTATGTAACAATTAAAAATGAAGAGAGAGATTGTCTAAAATCTTCTCTCTTCATTTGTTTTCCACGATGGGGCCCAACAGATGTACTCTCTGCATAACTAAGTGCATAACTAACTGTGCTCCTGCTGCACTAACGTCATAGGCCAAAGCCTGCACTGTTCCTAGATTATATCGGCCTCAGGGTCGTGTTAACAACCTTGTCGGTACGTTGTTGGGGGGGTGCATAAGTGTAGATTATGTTGACACTTGCTTGATACGACCAAAGTAGCCAGTTCACCTAGGGTTAGAATTATCATGCGGCCAATAATCGTTGTTTAATGCAATGCCCTGCATCAGCGAGCACAAAAGCTGTGTATCGTATGTACTAAAATATTAATCAAGTTATTGGAAATATATGAAGCACTCATAGCTGGGTAAGAAGTAGTTGCCATCCGGTCAGGTGCGGGTGCTAGTAGCTTCTGAGCTGTCTCGTGTATCGTCGATGTCTCGTAGTGTTTGAAGTAACTGTGCCGAGCTGTGACGGCTTGCGGTATCATGGCTAATTGTCATCCCACCCAGTGGCAGCTTGCAGAGCCTGCTAGAGCTCTGTTCAGCCAGCCCTCCATTGAGAGATAGTGCAGCTGTCTTTGACACCAGAACGTCAGGCTGACATCTTGTTTAGGGGTTTTTCGGTAGCAGCAGTCTGCTGTTGAACCTCTCCTGGCATACTTGGGCCAGGTTGAAGCGCACTCTTAGCCTTGGCTCACTTGGGCTGTAGCAAATGGCTTTTTATCAAGTGCTCTCAAAATGTCTAATCGAATTCGCAATGCTACCTTGCTTCTTTTTCACGATGTAGTGAAACCAGTTGCTGGCGAGATGACCGGCTGTAGGATTGAAAAGAAGCCAGCGCTTACTGGGAATAATAATAATGATAATAATAATAATAATAATTCACTTGATAAAGCGCCCTCAGAGAACTCAATCTCTCTCTAGGCGCTTTACATTTGCTGTAAAGTGAAATGCAATTGAATGGTAAGTAAAATCATGCTTGAAAACAAACGAGATGAATAATATGGTTAGGGGTGACATGCACAGGGTCAGCATGCAAATGTGGTTAGTGGCAGCATGCACAATCTTTCAGGCTCTTAATTGATAAAATGTCCTTGATTTGCGTTGTACAAAGCCATATTCTTGTGATGTGCGTGCATTCTGAAAAGACGATTCTGCTAGTCTATGCACCCAGAGCTTCTCCGGACGGTGGCCAAATAACGAGATAAATGTTATTGCTAAGTTTGTTTCTCCTGTGCTGCTATTCGACCGGTAGCTACTTCGCAATGTGGAGCGCCTAGAGAGAGATTGAGTTCTCTGAGGGCGCTTTATCAAGTGCAATATTATTATTATTATTTGACACCAACAAGTATTTCTATTTCAGGCCGTGTAAATACTTACACGAGCCTGTGTACTTATAGATACGAGCAGCTCAATGCCCGTGGACTCGCTTCACTGAGTCATAGTACGAAAGACCATGCTTCGCCATCACGTGCCATCTTTCGGCATGACTGACTTGGCAGAGATGACTAACACTGGAAATGTGCTTGTTCCAGGGCGTGCAAATGCCTGTGGACATGACTGTACATTCCAGAGTGAATGTTAGACAAGTGTGCCAGCATTGCTGATGGAGAGATTCGATTGATCTTGTTTGTTCGTGGCTCGGCTATTGGCAGAGTGTTCGGATGCTGTGAACGAGAGAGCCACGAGTTTATGGCTTACCGAACACGATGCAGAGATTGTTCTGACAGTAATGTCATACTGAGCATCCTATTCAGTCCAGCAACCCTCACGAGTCCGACATTGCAACACCGGCCTCTGTATTTTCTGGCAAGTCCCTGGGTCTTAGCCTCGGGGGAGAGGTGCTCGAACTGCGCAACCCAGATCCTGGGTTCGAGTCGTGCTGTAGGCAAGTCTTTACTGCCCGCTGCAAGCAGGTTGATGATCGCTAAGGCTGTTCTGCCGCTAAATTACCAGTGCTGGTGCAGTGACTCAAGCGCATGCCATAATGAGAGAGTAGTGTGCGACTGGTTGGTGAGATTATCTTGCTTATGTCCGTGCTTTGAGGGCTTGTTGGCATCGTTATCCCACAGTGCCAGTCCTTTAGTATGCCGTAATAATACACTTGATAATACTTATAATACACTTTATATACATATACAATACACTTGATAACACTCCCAATACACTTTGGAGACCGTGCATTTAGTTCGTGTGCTCCCAAAGCCTGGAACTCCCTCCCGACCTGCGTCAGAACATCCCCTGACCTGACCACATTTAAAAGGAACTTAAAAACACACCTATTTAGGACAGAATGTAGTGGGTCCCTGTGATTCGTCCTTGATGTGCTTATGCGTGCTGACACTGTGCATGCTGCCACTAACCACATTTGCATGCTGACCCTGTGCATGTCACCCCTAACCATATTATTCATTTTGTTTGTTTTTCAAGCATGATTTTACTTACCATTCAATTGCATTTCCCTTTGCAGCAAATGTAAAGCGCCTAGAAAGAGATTAAGTTCTCTGTGGGCGCTTTATCAAGTGTATTATTATTGTTATAGTATGCCGTGTTCTCTCTCTGTGCCTCTCTCTGTGTTTCTCTGTCTGTCTGTCTGTCTGTCTGTCTGTCTGTCTCTCTCTCTCTCTCTCTCTCTCTCTCTCTCTCTCTCTCTCTCTCTCTCTCTCTCTCTCTCTCTCTCTCTCTCTCTCTCTCTCTCTCTCTCTCTCTCTCTCTCTCTCTGTATCTGTCTCTCTCTCTCTCTCCCTCCGCTACCCCGTCGTGCGCGGAGCTGTGCAGGGTCGCTGGCCGTAGAAACATTGTGTATTGTGCATTTAAGAGTGGAGCCCTCTGGCTACTTGTCAGACCAACAATTGTGTCGAGTCGATTACTGGAAGGCCACGTGCCGGCGGATGCTGCATTTTCTGGTAAGTCTTATTTTGGTCTGCCTTCTCATCTCTTGCCCTTACTCTGGCTGGCAGCCGTGGCTTCCTGCTGATGATGATGATGATGATACTGAGGATACTTGTTGGTCTTATCTGCAGAGCTCAATGGCACCTGAGCAGCTGGCAGCCCAGGTCTTTCTGTGGCAGCCGTCGAAGGCGAACAGCATGAGCAGCCTTTACTGTGAAGCCCTTGTAAAGCAATTCTCGCAGGTCGTCCCCAGCGACCATCCGGATGATATGTGTGCAGCCCTGTCCATATTTCATCATTGTAAGTGATTCTCGCTTTATACCAAGACGGTGTCCTATCTTGCTCCTTGCTGGCTGCTTGGCGAAGTGGTGCCCTCTATACTTTGCTGCTGATCTGCAGATAGCACTGTTGAAGCTGTGCACTGGTTCACGAGCACACCTGGGTACGGTTGCTGTTTGTGGCATACAGTGCTGCTGCACTCGGTCCATGTTCTCTTCTATTCCCCACCCCACGCTTAGAGCTCGTGCATCTATGCTGGCCATCCCGGTGGCCTAGTGTTTTTGTTGTGGTCCCTGGGTCATGCGATAATCCCGTGTTTGATCGCTGTTGGCGTTAGGGTTTTTCACCGATCAGCCCCTTGCTTTCAACCCCAGTCAGGTCACGCAGTTATCAGGCAGCACTCGTAGCCAGATGGTATCCGCATGCGGTGCAGCATCACTAGAACGCATGGTCAATACAGCTATGTGCTCCACCTGTGAGTAATGCCACAAGATTCGCCTTTTAGGTTGATATTTGATTGCTAGGTCTTGGTGTAGCTACAGGAGTCTGCTGTCAGTCTGCACCTAATTGAGAGGTCGATTCATTCCCTGGCTTAATAGTTTAGTAATACCGATTACCCCCCCCCCCAATCAGCTAGGAACAAAGATTTGTATGGCAATCGTGCTGCAGTGTGTCCTGCTCCGATAAAAGTCGAACAGGAATAATAATAATATTAATAATTCACTTGATAAAGCGCCCTCAGAAAACTTAATCTCTCTAAGCGCTTTACATTTGCTGCAAAGTGAAATGCAATTGAATGGTAAGTAAAATCATGCTTGAAAAACAAACAAAATGAATAATATGGTTAGGGGTGACATGCACAGGGTCAGAATGCGAATGTGGTTAGTAGCAGCATGCACAGTGTCAGCACGCATAAGCACATCAAGGACGAAGCACAGGGACCCGCTAAATGCTGTCCTAAATAGGTGTGTTTTTAGGTTCCTTTTAAATGTGGTCAGGTCAGAGGATGTTCTGACGCAGGTCGGGAGGGAGTTCCAGGCTTTGGGAGCATACGAACTAAATGCACGGTCTCCAAAGGATTTAAGGTTTTGTACGAGGTATTTGTAGACTGTTGGATTCCGAAAAGTGGGTGGTACGATGCTTGGCCTGATGGGGTAGTATATCTGAAAGATAGGCTGGAGCCATAGAATGAAGGGACCTAAAAGTGAGCGACAAAACCTTGAAGTCAATCCGTTGCTTGACTGGTAGCCAGTGCAGGTCGGCGAGAGTAATGTGGAGTAATGTGGCAACTGCGCCGCTCACGACAGACAAGCCTAGCTGCAGAGTTTTGCACCAGCTGCAATCGCCTGATCGCACATGCTGGTAGGCCAGTAAGCAGTGAGTTGCAGAAGTCGAGACGAGATGTCACGAATGCATGGACCAACTTAGACGTGGTATCCTTATCTAAACAAGCCCGAATTTTAGCAATGTTATGAAGCTGAAAATAGGCAGATTTGACTGTGGAGCTGATATGGTCGTCTAACGAGAGGTTGCTTTGGAATATGACACCTAGATTTCGAGCTGATTCGACAGGAGATATGCTGGCAGAGCCAATTTTGAGAGTCAGCCTTTCCAATTTCTGAATCACACTGGGTTTGCCCATAACTAGTAAGTTAGTTTTGTCATCGTTTAGTTTTAAGGTGCTCGAAGGCTGGAAGGGATCAAAGCAAAGGTACAACTGAGTGTCAACTGCATAAAAGTGAAAGGCTAGATTGTGCTTGGCAATCACATCAGCAAGAGGGAGAATATAAACCGTGAAAAGAACCGGACCTAGCACTGAGCCCTGAGGTACTCCATATTTCAGAGGTACTTCAGATGATCTTTGTCCATTCACGTCAATACTCTGGAGTCTCCCACTGAGATAGGATCTGAACCACTGCAGAGCAGTGCCAGTGATGCCCAGGCGAGATGAGAGGGGCTCTAGAAGAACTTTGTGATCGATGGTGTCAAAAGATCAAGCAAAACAAGCAGAGACACTCTACTCATGTCTGCATTACCAAGTAGGTCGTTGTATACCCTAAGCAATGCTGACTCTGTGGAGTGATTAGCTCTAAAGCCAGACTGGAACTTACTAGCAAGGTGTGAGGTTTCGATTTATCCCCTGACCTGACCACATAGGAAGAATTCACCCACCAGATAGCATGCAAAGTAATAGGAAAGATATAGAGACTGGAGGCATAGAGATAATGAAAAAGCAGTTGTAAAAGAGAGGAGGAAAGAGCGATCAAAGTCTAGGAAGAAGTAGATGCAGGAGAAGAAAGAGTTGTTCGGCGTAATTGATCTTCTTTCGACATGTATGAATGGAATCGCCTAATTCTCATTTACTCTGAGCCGGGTTTGTTTTGTTGCTAAAGGCAGCTGCCAAAGATATGTTTAAGCATTGTATTAAGTCGTTAAACTTTGGTAAGGTATCATCTGCTGAAGCTGTGACTCGACACACCTGGTTACCGATTTGTTTGTGGCCATTGTCACCCTGTGTTGCGATGGTTCTGCCGTGGGAACTTCGACGAGAGCACGATTACAGCTGTGCTGCGCATTCTCTTCATTGCAGTCGCTGTCCACATACAGCGTGTTGCTGATACAGCCTGCTTTGATGACCTGCTCACAGAACACACTGGGCTTAGGCATTATATTTCGGAATGTGAAAAGGTGAGCAGCTATTAGACAAAAGTGCGGAGTTTTGGAGGTAACTCCTGTTAACTGGATCTAACCGGATATGAGCTGCAGCCACACACGGTTTCAGCGATTGCTATTCCAAGTTCACCTGCAGTGGATATGTTACTTCGAAGCTGTTTAATTTAGTAAATACAGCATATTCTAGCCATCTTGCTCGTTCACTGACCACCTCCATGCAATTGTTGGGCAGTTAGTTCGGTTACGGCATAAGCTATTTTGGTTTGCAACCGTGCAGCACCTCGGATTTGTAGTGTGACTGCTGATGCCAAATGGAACTGTTGGCTAATGCCAGTGCCACTGATCCACTGATCACATCAAGCGATTTATTTGCAAGGGTTTGACTTGCTTCAGCTAGTTTTGACAGGCGGGACACTGTCTCTGCTGAGCTTAATAATAGTAAAACATTGGTATAGCATCATCAGAGAACTGAATCTTACTGTAGGCACTTTATGTGTGCTATAAGGGAAGCATGTCAATATGGTTAGTGATAACATGAATAGTGTCAGCACTCATAAAGTACACAAAGACGAGTTGTCACAAATGCATGGGTTGGTATCCTTCGGATTTAGTATTCTTCTCTTAGCAGGCTTGGATTTTCCTGTCTGATTTAGCTGAAGGTAGGCACACTTGACTATGGAGGTAATCTGGCAGTCTGGTGAAAGGTTACTTCAGAAAATGATACCTAGATTGCACCCGTGTGTTGCAAAAGATATGCTTTCGGGGCATATTTTCTGGGGTAGATTTTCCAATTTCTGATAAACACTTTGCTTGCCCATTTTTGGTGAGGTTTTATTGTCATGCAATTTGAGATAGTTCTTTGCCACCCAGGTGCATATTTCAACTATTTATGCAACTAGGGAGTTAAGAGAGTTTGTCTTGCTTGAAGACAGGGATGGATTAAAGCAACGGTACAGCTATGTGTCATCTGCATAGACATAAAAGCCTAGATTGTCCAAGGTGATTTTATTGGCAAGAGGGAGGGCATGCATTGGTGTGAAAAGATGTAGACTAAGCACCCCTAGGTTATTCTCCACCCCAAACCCCATGTACATTAGTGGATTGTCGGAGGATAGTTGCCAATTGACGTCAATACTCTGGAGTCTCCCATTGAGACAGGACCTGAACAATTGCAGTGCAGTGCCGGTGATTCCACGGTAAGGTAAGAGATGTGCGCGAGAAAGAACTAGTGATCAATGGTAACACATTCTGCCGAAAGATTCGGAAAAACAAGAAGTGAGACTCGATCTCGACCTGGGTTCGTGAGGTTGTTTTACGAGAGCAATGCTGACTCTGGAGTGATCAGCTCTTAAACCTTATTGGAACTTGGTTTCCATGTGTGGTTTCCATGTGTGAAGTTTTGGTATAAGAGTGAAGCGGGTCTGCCACTACCCCTTCGAGCGTCTTTTATGTGACCGGTGTTAAGGAGATTGGCGGAAGTTACTCGGATATAGTGTTGCCTGCTTAAAAGTGGCCCAACAACAGCCTTTTTGTAAGTACAAGGACAGTACCTGAGGCTAATGAAATTTTTACTCTCTTAGTTTTAAATGGTAGCTGTAAATAATATTCATATTAGCTGATTCAACAGCCTCATCTGTATAGCAGCAGAAGAGCCTTAACGGCTTTTACCACTGCTTGCAGTTGTCAATGAAGAATTTCGCACTTCAGGAATGGAACCCTCGACCTCGGTGATGGAGAGAGAGAGAGAGCACCTTACCTTTTGACCAAAGCATAGCAAAAGGAGAACAGTGGCCATGTGTTCTAGGGGGCTAGGAGTCTTCACTGACTCAAAAATAAACTCGAAGATGAGGTCATTGTTGGCAGGCTTGAATGTAGACATTAAATCGGGGCAAGGAGTTATGAGAATCCAAATTGGACACTACCAGAGGGGATGGGCTCTCGTATCATGCCGTTGAAGAATTGGGAGAAGCGATCTGCTAGATCAACGAAAGAGTCGCTAGCCAGCATGCTGACCTGGGAGTGGTTAAGGATATGCTTGATGGTTGACATCAGCAGTTTTCGATTTTACACCTGTGATTTAACAATATTTTTATAGAAGCTAACATTGGCCTTTGCTAGGATGGATTAGTATGATCTGTGGTAGTCATCGTTGGCCTGTCGGTGGACAGTCAGTCTCGGTCTTTTGTATGCTTTTCATTCTTTCTTTCTTATTCTGTATGCTCTCTCAAGCTTATGCTTAGTAGACCCAGTAGGTAGTTATATGTCTGCAGTAAGCCATAGGCCATCTGGGTGAGGGCATACCGTGTGCTGAGTTTTAGGAGTTAACTTGTCAAGAACGTCAGCTGGTGTTGTGCTGTAAGTAATATTCTGAGTCGCTGCATTCGCTAAACCTCGTCAGATCGTCTTTACTGGTGCAACAAGTTTTTTCTTGAACAACGAGAGAGAACAAGAATGGCCACTTGTTCCTTTGGCTAGTAAAGAAGCTGCCTGGTGCTCTGCTCGTCCGCGTCGAGCAGCTCTAGTAGCAAGCTTCGGAGGTGGCCCTGGTTACTTGGCGAGTCGTGCACTCGATCTTTACTTGGCCGAGATCTAGAAAGTCGAGGTTTTCTCAGCAGCACTCTGATGCTGTCATGCTGCAGCAGGTAGTCGGTTGGCTTTGTTGCCCCACCCCCACCCACCCCATCCTCAACATGCCAGCAATCGTGAAAGGCTGTTCAGCTTCTATGCAAGTACGGCTGTTGGTTCAGCTGCTTTTTAATTTATTGTTGACCAAAGAAAAGTTCTCCTGTCGGCTGCTGCGACAGGTACAAGTACCTTGGGGGGGATGAAGCTGACAGGTCGACTGATGCTGATGATGGATGAACCATGGTGCTACAAATGCAGGGGCATGGTGGCTTAGAGAGTGTACCACGGTTTGGAGAAGTAACGGTTTTAGCAGATCTGGAGGGTGCGCCCTGAACGAAAGCCTTTTCTAATAACTCCTAGTTGAGCGTTTGGAACCGAGGCAAAGAAGTCCTTGTGGCATATCGACTCCCTCGTCATTCAAGAATCTGTTGGATATGTGAGTCACCCATCTCTCTTGAGCACGTTCAAGCCAACTGATGGGAGAGGGGATTGGAGAAGAATGCAGCTGTATAGTGGTCTTTGATCCAAGGGGTACAAGTCCGTGGATTATCTTGCTTACACTAAATTGAAGGTTCGTGTGTGCAGGCTCACGGATATCGTTCAAGGTCATTTTTCTATTTTAGGCTGTTTCAGACATTCACGAGATGGGGAACAGAGCATTTAAGGATGGCTTGTACGACCGTGCAGTTAATTTCTACACGGAGGCACTCCGGCAGTGGTAAGTTGATCGGCTGCTGCCAGTTTTTTGTGCAATTCTTCACCTCATTCCCGTGTCCCACTGTCGTCGGTAGCATATGCCCATAACGGGAGATTCGACCCATGTGAACTGCTTGCAAAGTACTTTTGGTTTTTGTTCTTGCCTGTTATATAATATTGTCTGTTATCCTTTGACTCGAACGACAATAATAATAGTAATGCATTTGTTTATCGCCCCCGGAGAACTTAATCTCTTTCTAATCTGTTGTGTCATTTCAGTCCATTCGGTCCAGTGCTGTACAGTAATCGAACACTTGCCCATCTCAAGAGGAAAGATCCACGGTACATAAAAGCTGCTGCTACTGCTGCCCCGTCTGCACTGTACCATGCGACGTCCTGCACGGCTGATTGTAAGACAAGTACAAACGCCGGGCTGAAGGTTATCTTCTTTTTTCCTCTTTAGATCTGCAATCTCTGATGGAATAAGGTGTGTTAACTTAGATCCGACGTGTGTTAAGGTAAGGCCAACTGTGCATCTATCTCTTCTATTTAGTTTAATCTGTGTGAGAGTATTGTATGCTCAGTGTGGAAAAATGTGAACATCTGTTGATCTGATTTTGGATGAATGAAGGCAGGACTGTAATTGCAAAAGCTTGTAGTAGCTCTATGAACTCGACCACAACAACCCCATCTTAGTGTAAGGGTAAGGTGCTGGCACTTCACGATCCAGGTCACGGTTTCGAGTTCTGCGTGTGCCTGCTGCAGGTTGGATCGATCGATAGTTAGTGAAGCTTGTCTGCCGATATCTAAATGGTGCTGTTAAATCAACTCCTTAACTTGGTGAACCTAGCAGCCAGATCAGAAATGTCAAGCAGTCGGCTGGCTTAGTCGTGCCCCCTCTAGACTTGCTGCGGAAAGGTGCCGTGGCTGTGGTTGACTCGCTTCAGTGTGGTGAACACGCAGAGATGTGGATTTTTCGTTTTCCACCTGCTGCCGAATCCTGATCAAATGCATATTTAAGCACCGCTTTGATATATTAAGGACCAGTCCCTAATGGACACTCGAGAACGTTCCTAGATTTCTGTAGAATGCTGGCAAACGTTTTAAGAGACTTGGTTTTTCAACCACTGTTGGTCGGCACTGTCAGTCTTCCAGCTTAGTCCGGGTCTCGTGTCATCCTATTATATTCATCACTTTGAATGCATGCTGTAGTCTTACTTTACCTATGGTTAGTCACATGTTAGTCGCACACTCGTCGATGAAGCTCGGCCACACCAGTGAAGCCAGAGAGCTGCTGCTCTGTGCATCTGAGAATAGATACACGTTAGCAAGGTGCTGGAAAGCTGTGTTTACACTAAAATAATAATAATAATACACTTGATATAGTGCCCTCAGAGAACTCAATCTCTTTCTAAGCACTTTGCATTTGCTGCAAAGGAAGCACCATCGAATGGTTAGTGGTAATATGCTCAATGACAACAAGCATATCATGATTAGGGATGACATGCACAGTGTCAGCAAGCATAAGCACGTAAAGGGCAAATCACGTGGACCCACTAAATGCTGTGATTAATAGATAGGTTTTAGCTTCTTTTTAAATGGGGTCAAGTCAAGAGATGTCGTGACACAAGTCGGAAGTGAGTTCCAGGTTTGGGGAGCATACGATCTAAAGGCACAACCTCCAAGAGATTAGAGATTTGAGATATAGGTAAGCAGTAGATTCTAAAAAGCGAGTGCTACGATGCTTAGCCTGGTGGGGGAGTAGATCTTATAGATAGGCTGGAGCCAAAGAATAAAGTTACCCAAAAGTGAGTGGCAGAACCTTGAAGTCGATGCGATGCTTGACTGGGAGCCAGCGAAGGTCGGCGAGAAGTGTTATGATGTCGGAACTGTGGCACTCACTACAGACAAGCCTAGCTGTAGAGTTTTGCATCAGCTGTAAGTGCCTGAGTGCACAGGCCGGTTGAGCAGCAAGCATTGAGTTACCGAAGTCAAGACAGGATGTCTCAAATGCATGTACTAATTTAGATGATGTATCCCTGTCTAAACAAGCCCGAATTTTAACGTTGTTATGTAGCTGAAAGTTGGCAGACCTCACTGTTGAGCTGATGTGGTCGTCTAATGAAAGGTCACTTTTGAACTGGTCACCTAGATTTCGTGCAGATTCAAGAGGGCACATGCTGGTTGAGCCTATTGTGAGTGGTAACCTTTCCAATTTCTGAATCACACCTGGTTTGCACTATCGAACGTTTGATCCGCTCCCATACTCTCACTGTCAAGTTTGCCTTGATTTATCAGCTAGAGGAAGGCCTGTTGGCTAGGGGAAAGGTTGAAAGGGGTCTGACCTTGGCCAGCCTCAGCTTTGTGCACTGTCGATGACACGTGAGCTCGAGTGTTCCAAGTTACCTATTCGGATGCACGCGTGCATGCATGCATGCACGCACACACACACATGTGCAATGGCAGCAGTGCCGAGTTGTTGAAGTCTGTTGCGTCTGTAGTACCTGGCCGCTGAGGTTGTTTTTTGCCCAGGGTCGTCCGTTAGCTGTGCCAGTGATATGAAAGTATTACTTAATAATTTGTTGATTAAGCATTTGTATGGGATGACTGCCAAACGCTTGCTATTTGCTGCTAGGGGCTGGAGTTTTACTGATAAATGTTGGGCTGTTGTGAACACAGCTAGATTAGTAGCAAGTTTGAAGGCGGCAGGCCTTCATACATTCCCTCGCATAGTTTGGCCCAGGGGTAAGATGCTTGTCTCCAGTAACCATAGTCGTGGGCTCGAGCTCTTCGGCATATTAAAGTGCCAGGATAACCGACAGAGCAGCTTTTAGTAGTTCTCCGAAGTTCACGCCGTGGTAATCAATTTCTATAGCCATGCTTACCGTGACCGTGTTCAGGCACACGTGACCTCCTTTGCGTGACCTCCTTTGCTTGAACTCCTTTGTGTGACCTCCTTTACGTGACCTCCTTTGCGCAGCTTTTCGAATCTATCCTACTCGTGGCAGTGCTAAGTATAGGGTAATTACATACTGACCACAACATTAAAGATGTGTCGGAGTATGTAGTCATATAATCCTAATTTTTTCAGCAGATATTTAGTGAGACTGCTGACCTTGTAAAGCAACCGTGGAACAGCACTCAGCAATGAGGCAACCAGCTGTCTAATGTGAATAGATTGACCGACTGGTCGTGGGCTTGAACCCCGTGGCACATGTGAAGCGCCTGAATGGAGATTTAGGTTTTCATAGGGCGCTATGCGAATGAATTACATACATTTTTTATAGAGAAAATTACGAGAGGGCACCAGGTGCTAAATTTTTTGTAGTTTTAAAAAAATGAGGTAAATCCTGTCTGCACAGGATGCTATTGTCGACTCAGCCGCAGAAATATGGGTCACTTGAAATGTGCAACCCCGGGTAGATCATATGGGGTTTTCCCAATTGGCTTTTTGGTTCTTTTAATCGTATCCTCCTGGTCACATGCTCACCTACCTTCCATTGTTGTCGAGGCATATTGCATGCACCTACAAACCTGGCTCGCCGGTTTGGCCTGGTGGTTGAGAAACGTTTTACTCGTATCCAGCTGCATGCATGGCTTCTTTTTTTCAGGGCATGTGGAGGTTTGCCGAGGCCCTTTTCAGCATTGGTAACGACCAGCTAGCTTTTCTCTATAACCAGAAAGCTAGTAAGGCATGTACAAGTGAGGACAAGGCCTCTCTTCAGGAGCAGCTCGAGAGATTCAAGCAGTATGTAGTACAGGGCCTGCTTTTTTTTGTGTGCGTTGCTGTTTCTGCTTTTATTTGCCTTTGTTGTGTGGTAAGTGTGCATGCATGCGTGTGTGTGTGTGTGTGTGTGTGTGTGTGTGTGTGTGTGTGTGTGTGTGTGTGTGTGTGTGTGTGTGTGTGTGTGTGTGTGTGTGTGTGTGTGTGTGTGTGTGTGTGTGTGTGTGTGTGTGTGTGTGTGTGTGTGTGTGTGTGTGTGTGTGTGTGTGTGTGTGTGTGTGTGTGTGTGTGTGCATGTCTGTCGGTGCTGGTAATGGTGTGGCCACGTGGGCCATGCACTCTTATAATGTTTTGGATGCGCACTATATTTTCTACAACTCTTCGTTTGCGAGACTTTTCGAGCCTCCCACAGTATGGCAGCAGCAGCTGCTTTCAGCCTTGCCCTCTTTTACTCGTGCTGCTTCAGGCTACATTTGTAATAAAAAAAAAGGCTTGCCGTGTGCCTTAAGTCGCTTGGGTTGGTAGTTGTGACCTCTTGTTTTGCCATGCTCTAAAGAAAAGGCCCCATCGTTAAGACAGGATTCCATCGGCTTTGCCACCTCCTTCGGTCACGTGTAAGTCATTGGCCTGCGAGTCAGCACTTCCGGTGTCAATATGCTGGGTTTTTTTATTCAAAGCAGCTCCCCCTTTTTTCTCACCATGGCTCTTCCCAAGTAGGGCTACTTTACTCTGCCTTCTGCAAGTTGAATTAAAGGAAACCGCTCGGTGTGGGGCTTAGAACCCGGCACTGCCACGTTGCCTGCGTTTGAGGATGGCAGGTCAGTTGGCTAGCGTAGGGCAGCATTATTTTCCATCTGCTGCTGCCCGGCAAGGGCCAAACCGGGCGACGAGGGCACTTTTGGTGCAAGTGCAGGCCACTGTCGAGGTGGGTCATCACCGCTTGGTGTGTTGCAACGCAGCCTGCTTGAAGCCGTGGCACGAGCCTTGCTCAGGTCCGGGACCGTTGTTGCCAAGTCACTCCGGCGGGTTTTCTAGGAGCCGTATCTGTGAGGCTTTCATTGCTGGCTCTGGCAGTCCACAGCTAGGTTATTCACTGCAGCAGTACAGTAGCCGTGGCCCCGAGTGCCAATGACAGGGACTCCAATGGGGGTTGCAAGGCTATTTCAGGCCGAGGTCGTGGATTCGAGTATATACTGCTATGTATAGTACTGCTGCAGGCAACCTGCTTCATCGCCCTAAAAAAAAATCCTAGCTGATTAAACAGCCTCTTTTGTATAGCGACAGAAGAGCCTTTACGGCTATCACCACCGCTTGCAGTGGCGATAAAGGATCGCCCACCGCAGGAATCGAACCCACGACCTCGGGACCGAGGTCGTGAAAGCAACTGCCTTACCTAGTGTGCCATCACGGCTCACCAATAATAGCTACTCGAAAAAATTATTGCGACGACTGTGCCAGGTATGACCAAGCTTTGAGACATACGGTTTGGTTAAAGCGTTAGCATAGACCAGACATGGTTCGAGGCTATGCACGAAATTTAGTGTGCAGTTGGAGTGAGAAACCTGCCAACCTCGTTTCCGGATTGGGGAAAAAAGCTTTGAGAATGTGTAAAACTACTACGAAAGTCTTGGTAAGTACTTGAAATGCCAGAACCTTATGGATCTACGTGTATTGGAAGTATTCCTTTAGTTTATGAGTGTAGTTCAAGTGAGTATATGCATTTGGTATACCGAAGTGAGAAATGGTTTGAAAGAATTCTTTGGTTCTCGGTTTGTCAGAAAACTCAAGCGCCTTTTCCTTTCTTTGTCTCTTTTTCCTTATGCTGCTGGGCCCGCAAGGGGTTCTATGCTGCGCTGCTGCCTGTCGATGAGCAATGTTCCGTCCCTGGGCCGGAAAAGTCATGCATTGGGCTTGGCATGTTTTTGGCCCTCCCCGGTGACTGCCAGCTTGTGCTTCTTGAAGCTCGGGTCGCTCGCTTGCTTGTATGGGCCAAAGAGTGCAGCAGTGGGCCATCGTTTGGCGTTTTGCTTGGTTTTGTTTGCGTAGCAGTGCCTCTGGCGGAGACGGCTGAGTTGGCTCTGCTGGTGGCTGCTCGAGCTGTCTGTCTAGGGAGCCCTGTCGGGACAGGTTGCTTGCTTCGACCGAGCCTCGCAGGCAGGCGACAGGTGCTGCTGGGGCGGCCCGCTGCTGTGCTCACTGTCTGCTGAGATTTAAGATGCACAGGATCATTTTGTGTCTACCAGCATCTACCATCTACCGTGTGTCCATTTTGTGTCTGCAGCTATTGGTGCCTGACCTGCTATCCTGGTGAAGGGCTGCTTCTGTGACTAGAATTTTACCGGCCCAGATGATTGGCCGTGGAAGAGCACCAGCTTAGTTGTTGTTGTGGCATTGCAGAGATGCAGTAGCTCCCCCCTCCCTCCCTCCCTCCCTCCCCCCATGCATGCTTTCTCACTGGTCAGCATTCGGTGCGGTAGCTAAAAGAAATAATTATAACTATAATGCATTTGATATATTGCCCTAAAAAGTACTCAATCTCTTTCTAGGCATTTTAAGTTTGCTGAATGACACCAGCTCATCAGCAGATCATTCCACTTTTGGGGCATGCACAAATTGCATTGTCACACTTTCGGTAGTGCTGCGACCAGCCAGCAAAACTACTTAAGTCAGGACGGTTTCAAAACGCTTGAGACTGCTATTGTATAGCATTGCTAAGAGAATTGTTGATTTCTGGTCGCCCTGGACAGTTCAGCACTGTGCCTAGCTCGACTCCAGTCCTATCGGCAGTGAATATCGTGGTCTGCTTGCCCCTGCCTTTTTCTTAAAATTCCCACGCCGTATTCTATCGTTGCTTGGCTGCTCTTTAGCTTTCTCAGTTACAGCGTGATCTGAAATGCACGACCGCTTGTCTGGTTGTGGCTCGGTTTCTCTTGCTTAGCCGTGTCTGAGAGTTCGCTTTGAACGTTTGCTTCCGATTGTCTTGTTAAAACGCACCCGTCTTTCTTGCTTCTTGGTTGTCCTGCCGCATGTGCCAGTTTCGTTATTCCTGTCGTGTGCGATGTGTTAATATAAGGATAATAATTATAATAATACATTTTTATAGCGCACTCAGAGAACTGAATCTCTTCCTAGGCACTTTACTGATGTTGTGTAGGAAGCATTACCAAATGATTGGTAGTAACGACCGCAAGCAGCAGACACAGTTTAAGCTTGCATGTGCACACGAAGAATGAACTGGAGTTTTCGGACTATAGCAGTCGGACATGATTGGCTTGGTAGTCGCACTCTGTTCACTTCATCCTTGGTTGGCAAATCCGAATTCACGTCTGCACACGAAACGCATGTTCTCTGCCGGATAGCAGCATGTTGCTTTGTCTCGAACATTCTTCATTTTGTGCTCTCCTCCCCTTCCCTTGTTCACAGGGTGCACACCACCTTCTTTCGGTGCACTCATAATCGCAGCCCGTTCGTCTGGCTTTGGCAGTATGATTGGCGCTGCACTACTTACTGCAGCCTTCAGCTGGGTCTTTGCTCAGAGGTAAGGTACTTGCTCTTTACGACTCAGGTCGTGGGTTTCAAGTCCAGCAGTGGGCGATCCTTTATTTATTTATTCCCCACTGCAAGCTGGTTACAGCTCTTCTGCCACTCTATAAATGAGGCTGTTGAATTAGCTCAACTTCGTGGCTGTCTTGCAGCTCCTCGACGTTTATGAATAAAATGGCCTGCACCCATTTATTTGCTGAGTTTTGCCGAGACAAGCAGTTGCTCGGCCTCTGTAACACTTCCAAGTTTCTCTGTCTAATCCATCCTCTTTGCCACTGCTGAGCTGCCCTTGCTTCCAGGCTTTCACTTGTAGGGGGGTCTGCCATTCAGGAGAGACAGAGAGAGAGAGAGAGGGAGAGACAGAGAGAGGGGGGAGAGACAGGGAGAGACAGAGAGGGGAGAGAGAGAGAGAGACAGAGAGACAGAGAGAGAAAGAGGGAGAGAGACAGAGGGGAGAGAGAGAGGGAGCAGAAATACCTGGCAAGGGTGGGTGTGCTTTGATTGGCACAGGGCCATCGGGTGGAACCTTGTCTTCAGCCAGCTCATGATGTGTTTTCAGCGTTTGTTCGAAGCCCTGTAGTGAATGGAAAAACATTCTCGGCTATTTACCTTTATGCTGACGTTCATTCATGGTTACTTATAGCATCTCTACTGTTCTGTCTGTCATGTGAGAGTCTGGCAACTAGTCGTAGAGCATTAAATCATACGTTGGCCTAGCTAATGAATCGCCCACCAGGTACCAAATCCTCCTCTATCTCAGATTTCTCCGATCTCATTTTGATTCTGTGTGCAAGAATCGATCCTTCCTTGTTATGGGTGATTTCAACGTTCACTTTGTTAACTTATAACCTGTGAACCGCAAAACATCAAGACCCTTGACATCGATGCTGTCCGTGCGAGAATATCTGCTTCGACTCTGCTGCTCAGTCCTCCCTCCGATCTGTCATCATTGGTAGATAGCTACAACAAGACACTAGCTGACACGCTCGACGAGTTTGCACCTCTGACAAAGCACACTGTGCGCCCCACCCAGACGGCCTATGGTTTACCAAAGACATTAAACTAGCCAGGTCTATTAAACGAAAGCTTGAAAAAGCATACAAAAGATCCGGACTAACTGTCCATCGACAGGCATATGAAGACTACTGTAAGTCGTACCAATCGATCCTAGCAAAGGCCAAGTCTAGCTTCTATAGAAACATTGTTGAATCACAGATGCACAATCCAAAAATGCTGATGTCGACAATAAACCATCTCAACCGTTCCCAGATTAGCTCCTTCCCTGATGATCCTTGTGATGATCTAGCCGATCGCTTCTCTCGATTCTTTGTGCAGAAGAGAGACAAGATCAGGGAATCCATCCCTGCGATGACAACCTCCCCACTAGAATGCTGTTCCTCGGTTCCTGGCTGCACCTCAATGTCTGCATTTAAGCAGGTCACTAGTGATCTAGTCCTAAAGTTCGTATCGCAATCAAAGAAGACATCAAGTCCTCTGGACCCTATTCCCACTATCCTGCTCCTACATTGCATTGATCTGGTGCTGCCATGCATAACTAACATCATTAATATGTCATTAGCCTTAGGTCATGTCCCAGCACCTTTCAAAAAAGCTGTAGTCAGGCCTCTCCTCAAGAAAGCAACACTAGACCAAGAGAACTTGAGCAACTACTGCCCAGTCTCCCTTCTACCATTTCTATCAAAGACACTGGAACGGGTTGTGGCAGACCAGCTAAACTTATATATCGAAACCTCACACCTTGCTAGTAAGTTCCAGTCCGGCTTTAGAGCTAATCACTCCACAGAGTCAGCATTGCTTAGGGTATACAACGACCTACTTGGGAATGCAGACATGAGTAGAGTGTCTCTGCTTGTTTTGCTTGATCTTTTGACACCATCGATCACAAAGTTCTACTAGAGCACCTCTCATCTAGCCTGGGCATCACTGGCACTGCTCTGCAGTGGTTCAGGTCCTATCTCAGTGGGAGACTCCAGAGTATTGACGTGAATAGACAAAGATCATCTGAAGTACCTCTGAAATATGGAGTACCTCAGGGCTCAGTGCTAGGTCCGGTTCTTTTCACGGTTTATACTCTGCCTCTTGCTGATGTGATTGCCAATCACAATCTAGGCTTTCACTTCTATGCGGATGACACTCAGTTGTACCTTTGCTTTGATCCCTCCCAGCCTTCGAGCACCTCAAATACTCTAAACTCACTTGCCGCATGCATTGATGACATCCGCACATGGATGACAGTAAATTTTCTAAAACTATACGATGACAAAACTAACTTACTAGTTATGGGCAAACCCAGTGTGATTCAGAAATTGGAAAGGCTGACTCTCAAAATTGGCTCTGCCAGCATATCTCCTGTCGAATCAGCTCGAAATCTAGGTGTCATATTCCAAAGCGACCTCTCGTTAGACGACCATATCAGCTCCACAGTCAAATCTGCCTATTTTCAGCTTCATAACATTGCTAAAATTCGGGCTTGTTTAGATAAGGATACCACGTCTAAGTTGGTTCATGCATTCGTGACATCTCGTCTCGACTTCTGCAACTCACTGCTTACTGGCCTACCAGCATGTGCGATCAGGCGATTGCAGCTGGTGCAAAACTCTGCAGCTAGGCTTGTCTGTCGTGAGCGTCGCAGTTGCCACATTACTCCACTTCTCGCCGACCTGCACTGGCTACCAGTCAAGCAACGGATTGACTTCAAGGTTTTGTTGCTCACTTTTAGGTCCCTTCATTCTATGGCTCCAGCCTATCTCTCCGACATACTCCCCCATCAGGCCAAGCATCGTACCACCCGCTTTTCGGAATCCAACAGTCTACAAATACCTCGTACAAACCTCAAATCCTTTGGAGACCGTGCATTTAGTTCGTATGCTCCCAAAGTCTGGAACTCCCTCCCGACCTGCGTCAGAACATCCCCTGACCTGACCACATTTAAAAGGAACCTAAAAACACACCTATTTAGGACAGCATTTAGTGGGTCCCTGTTAAATAGTCCTTCACGTGCTCATGCGTGCTGACACTGTGCATGCTGCCACTAACCACATTAGCAAGCTGACCCTGTGCATGTCACCCCTAACCATGTTATTCATTTTGTTTGTTTTTCAAGCATGATTTTACTTACCATTTAATTGCATTTTTCTTTGCAGCAAATGTAAAGCGCCTAGAAAGAGATTAAGTTCTCTGAGGGCGCTTTATCAAGTACATTATTATTATTATTATTATTATTGATATTATTATTATAAATTGCAGGGGGTGGTTTGCATGAGCAGACAGTGTGCGTATTCCCCACAATAATTCGCTGGCTGGTAGCTGTGTCTCCCAGGTCTAGCGACTGCACAGTAGCATCCCGAAGTGTACTGCAATCGTGTCAAGCTTCCTTGGTGTGCTTGGGCAGGCTAGCTGCCCTTCAGCTGCAGTGGTTCACGTATGATTCTGCTGCTTTACGAGTCGGTAATACCTGTACCACCAGGGCAAACCAGGTAACACTGCTGTGTTTGATTGGAGTCTGTCTTTGTTCAATTTTTTGGCAAATCATTTTTGCTTGTGTTGCACACCATGCATCCAAAAACTTGACTTGTTATTTTTAGATGCGCTTGCATGAATTTGCCCATCTCCCTACGTTCGTAGCTCCGCAAATCCACATATACTAAGTGATTGTTAGTTACTCTGGGAAATTTTATTAGAGCATGCTCAAAGGCTAATCTTGATTGGTGCACAATTGGTAGCCACCCAACGATGTCTGTCAGAGCAGCATCTAATTAATGATGCCCTTAGCTGAATTAGGAGGGTCGTCGACGAAGTAAGTAGCATATAAGTACGTAGCTGTAAGGACCACTGGAAGGGAAATGCCAAGATTTATCTGGAGAGCAGTGACAGAGCATGGTTAGGTGAGAAAATCACGTGAGCAACTTCAGTAGTCTAAGACCTGAAGATCTTAAACATATGCCACCAACTAAAGGGCCGGCTGATGTGGTGTCTTTATCTGTTCTTAATAGTAATAATAATAATGCACTTGATAAAGCGCCCTCAGAGAACTCAATCTCTTTCTATGCGCTTTACATTTGCTGCAAAGGGAAACACGATTGAATGGTGAGTAATACCATGCTTGATAAACAACATGAATTACATGGTTATGGGTGACATGTACAGGGTCAGTATGTAAGTGTGGTTAGTGGCAGCATGCAGTGTCAGCATGCATAAGTACATGAAGGACGAATCACGGGGACCCACTAAATGCTGTCTTTAATAGGTGTTTTTAAGTTCTTTTTAAATGTGGTCAAGTCAGGGAATGTTCTAACACATGGTGCAAGAGACTGACATTGTTCTGTTCTGCTTAATATGAAAGCATCTTGGCGTTGGCGACCCTTGTATGTCATTTTGAGAATTTTGCGTGCGTCTTTCATTAACCGTTAGCCCCTCTTGCTCCTTTAGCAAATGAGACATCCAGCTGACTCTCCTGGGTTTTCGTAGACTAAACCTTGTGCGAGATGTTACACTTACTAGACGTTGGTATTTATTTGTAGCAGCCCTGCTTAAGCTGAGTTGCATTGTTGCCTGTACAGCAGATCTTTAGCTACTAATTCTGGATAGAAAGGATATAATGACAGTTGCATTAGTGTTCGTCTGAATAAGTTAGAAAATAGGAGGTCGGTGTCAAAGAGAACATCCAGTTTAAAGCCCCTAGACGATGGCCGCTCAATCCCACCACTGATTAATTAATTAGTCTCATGAGTTCTGTTATCATTGTTCAGTTGGCAGCACATCCCGAACCTCGGGAGATTATCAACTCTGTTTTAAATTGCCGCATCAGACATTAAAGGTTTGAGCGATTAAAAAATAATGTAATTTATTTGTATAGCTGCCTTAGAGACCTTACTCTCTATTAAGGTGCTTCACATATGCCGGGGGCTCGAGTCCTTGACCTCGGTCATCAAATATATTCACTTTGACCTTGGTTGGGGCAAGCGCATCAACCACTGGGCCTTGGTCGGGGCAAGCGAATTAACCTCTGGGCCAAACCAGCATACCTGGTCGAAGTGGCAACCGTGATTCTGAAGTGGCCTCTGACCATTGACCTGAATTACCTGCTCTATGAATGTGCTCTGTAGATAGCTAATAGCTAGACCATGAACCTGGTGGAATTTGGCATGTGGCAAGCTGCAGGAGCTTGATCACAAAAAGAGTAACTTGCTAGGCTTTATGTACAGGCAAGGGCATACAGCACCGATACTATCGCCCTCGGCAGCATTTTGTTTTTATTACCTGTGTGCCTTCTTGTCCCGAGTACCATGTTGGCACTGTAGGCTACCAGTCTAGTGACCTGACCAACAACAAGTCTTACTGCCTTCAGAATTTGAAGCCGGGATTTGAAGATTCAGAGACCTTCACAATAACCACCAGGCAACTGTGATGGCCCACTGACTGCCATTCTTATAGACTGGGCTTGTTGTTTAGGCACTATTGGAATAGTGCCGCGTCAGATCGGCCATTGCTCACTTCTGTACAAGGGTCTAGTGATCAATGATCCGAACTCAAATAGTTGTTTGGCCTTAGGCAAACCTACAACAAATCAATGAAGTTGACTTGGTGAAACCAAGAGTGTCATTTGTATATTACCTTACAAGAAAGAATTCGTTTTGTAGGAACTTCGAGCTTGTGGAAAGGAATCAAAGCAAGTGATTATTAATACCAACATGCACAATTGCAGCAAGCGTAAGCACATAAAGGGGTAGCTCACATGGACTGGATGGACAAATATTCTTAAGAGCTAGTAGGTTCTTCGCTTGTTTGAAATGTCAAGTCAGGGAACGTCCTGGTGTCGGTTGGTTGTGAGTTCCAAGCTGTGGATGTATTGACACTGAAAGTCTCCAAAGGATTTGAGGTTTGCTTGAGGAGTAGCTAAACGACAAAATCAGACGAGCATTCGGGGCAATGGTAAAGCTATCATTAACCATATTTTATTTGACACTGTGTATGTCACCTCTAACAATGGTGTGATTATTTATACTGTGCATTTTACCATTAATAATTTGATCGTGATTCCTTTACAGCATATATAAAGCCCCTAGAATGAGATTAAGTTCTCTGAGGGTGCTGTACAAATGAATTATTGTTATTGTTAAGGGCCCTAAAAGTGAGTCGGACCACGAAGTTTATGCTAAAAACGGAGCCAGTGCCTGTCGGAGCGAATCGTAATGTGGTTATTTCGAGGCTCAAGACAAACAGCACGGCTTTCCTATCTTTGCACAATGTATAGGCATATGATTCATATGATTTCTTAGGCAAGAGGACTAGAAAAGAGAGAGATATATGTATGTGTTGAAAGAGGGGGAGCAAGCGAGGGAGAGCATAGAAGTTTAAGTGTGATGTTACAATTGCATGAACTAACTTGGTGGTTATCCATGCCCATACTTGTTGAACTTCTGGTTGTGAAAGAAGGGAAGAAAGCTGAAGCATTTGGTTGGTCACGTGGCTATGTCATGCAGCCGTAGTCTGACACGATTGCCTAGAGTGGCGTTTGCAGTCCAATTTTCTGTCGCACAAGTTTCTCAACTTGTCTCGTTTTCTTAATGTTGCAGACACCAATCAAGTTTTAGTTCACAGAAGCAAATTTCTCTCACCTTTTAAGTTAATCGACATTCATCAGTTTGTTGCTAGCAGGTCAATCTGTCATGCTCCTGCCTTGCTCTTAGGTCATGGCCTTGACAGCCATGAGAGCCTATGATTAAAGGAGCTAAGGAAATTCTTTTAGCTTGCTGTCTGACTGCAGCTTCCGAGATACTGTGTTCGAGTAGCTCTGAAGAATTTTATGTAACAGATGTATGTGTCGTACACTTTCTGGGAATAGTTACCACTCGGTAATGGAAACCTGGCAGTGCGTGACTGCAGATCCAGCCGTGTACTGCTATAATTCGCTCGACCTGTTCATTCAGTATGCCTTACTATTCATGTAAACTACTTACTATTCATATATAGTAGTTTCGAAATCTATACTTGGTAATATAATAATCATACCAAGACATTCCTATAGCATTATAAGAGAGTAAAATCATTTCCTGGGCATCGCATGTGACATATAATGTTACATAATTACATAGTTTCTTTGGATGTGTGTCATTCATCTCATGTCTTTGTTTTTATTTTTTTTTTGTAGGTGCATACCAAAAGACCTGCCGGCACTAATAGATTCAGAAGTAGGTACAATTCGTGTTTCTTCTTTTTGCTTGAGTGTATCATCATTGCTGTGATTATTGTTACCCAATCTCCTGGTGACCGAAATTGCATTCTTAAGGAGTGGTGTCGGGTACTTGAGACTTGGAGTAGCTGTGCAGTAGGTTATTCCCATCAAATAAAAGGCTGGGATGGTTCTATTAATAATGCAAGGCTATGTACAAAGCATTGCTTTATATATGTAAGTATACAAATATCATTTTCACGTATCAAAATGTATATCGACTATGTAGGTGTTATGCTGGAGAGTTGTCTGTAAAGTGCCCAAAGCCTTGCTGCTTGCTGGCCAACAGCTGGGAATCTGAGGTTTTTAACCCCATAAGCACACCGAGAATCTTAAAGATGTGGTGGGTATATGACCAGGTATATGTGGAGGTGTACCGTATTGAGCTTGGCCAATGTCGTTTTTCCCTGTGATTAAAGAAGAGCAGTTATGATGCTATATCTTTTGTCCTATCGTTCGAACATGTTACGATGTTAGGTCTTCATCTATTAATGCAGATTTTACCAAAGCCTTGGTCGACCACCACCATCCCTCAGTCGTATGTTTATTAGTGAAGTGTTGTAAATATCTCTTCCTATCGTACCCGGAAAATGTTTCTTGTCGTGCAGCCCACTAAGCTAGTAACTTCTAGCGTTATGCTCCGATCAAGGCAAGCTAAAAATTGTTATGGGCCGCGCAATCGAAATTTAAGTGGTGTTGCTCGATTTTGGGTGTGATCGCAGTACCAAGCTCTCTCGTTTTGTTTCCAGGGGAAGATAGTTACTAGTGTCAGCTGTTGCATTGCCTTAAGATATAAAGTTGTGTGGTGGCCTGGCTGCTAAGCAGCTATGTTCTTCGGCAGCATAATTTTATTAAAGATGTATATGACGGCTGATGGCTGTAACTTGTTATCCATATCCTGTTGGCATTGGCAGCCCGTGGGATATGTCATCACAGAATGCTGCATTCTCTCTCTCTCTCTCTCTCTCTCTCTCTCTCTCTCTCTCTCTCTCTCTCTCTCTCTCTCTCTCTCTCTCTCTCTCTCTCTCTCTCTCTCTCTCTCTCTCCCTCCCTCCCTCCCTCCCTCCCTCCCTCCCTCCCTCCCTCCCTCCCTCCCTCTCTCTCCCTCCCTCCCCTCTCTCTCTCTCTCTCTCTCTCTCTCTCTCTCTCTCTCTCTCTCTCTGGCATATTCACTGCTGCTTCAGTCAATGGCTTTTGGAGAAATCTTTGCAGAGCTCGGCTACTTGTGCCTGTTTTCTGTAGTGAATATTTGTAAAGATCTTAAGGTTACTGCATCAACAGCTCTCGGAATCCTTGCATGTTTTCTATCTGCTGATACAGGTAAATGCTGTGTTGATATTGCCTTCACTTATACATATAGCACTCAGGAAGCAATATAATAACTTGCAGGAATAGCGCCGATTCAGATATGCCCACATTTAGGTGCTAGCAGTTGGAGTGTAGAGCCACCCAAAGATGGCCATGAGGGAAAGTGGATGGTGGGTGTGTCAGCCCGTGTGTGCCTGTGTGTTCTTTTAGACTTGAAGAGAGAACAGGAACATTTATAGTCACATAGTTGCTGACACAGTAAGCATTTACCCGACAGTGAGTGCCACTTCGGCTTGCACTTGTGCATTGTTCTCGATTGTAGGATAACTCAAACGACGACGACGAAAATCGTGATCTGAAATCGAAAAATGGAACTAACAAGCAAACAGATATTCCTTCAAAAAAGAAAAAAGTGCGTACTATAGCCTTTCGAGCAGGCATGTCGTTTTGTATGATTCGTTCTTGCAATGCAGTGGATAAATACTCCGCTTAGTTCAATTGTTGCGCTTGCTTGGGTTGGTTAGTGCTAGGCCTGCTCATCATCAAGTAATAGCCAAATGTTTAAAGTTAAAGTGTGAAACCTTAAAGTATTTCCTATTCTCCTTACTCTAGTTTGCTGCTGGCTACTAGACTGACTAGATCAGTCGTGGGTTATCTTTTTCTACTTACTCTGGCCTCGGCCAGACTGTCACTTTTTTCTTTGTTTCATGAGAAAGTCTGAGTCTGGCATCTTAATTTTTATGAGCTGCTGATATATATATATATATATATATATATATATATATATATAATATTCATTTGTATAGCATCATAATATAACTTAATCTCTATTCAGACGCTTCACATATGCCACGGGGCTCGAGCCCACGACCTCGGCCAGACCTTGGTCGGGGCAAGCACCTTAACCACTGGGCCAAACCTTGATCTGCCAAACCTTGTTCAACATGATAGTGTTACTCTGTTTTAAATTGTCTCCTTCGCTAGGCCTAATGTCACCGACTGTAAGTTAATTGTGAGAGGGCAGTTACTAATTTTCCCCCACTCTACGCTTGTTTGCCACCTGTCCGGCTAGTATGGTCGCTAGAAATGCAAGAGAACCGACACCATGGCAATCGGCACCTCTTTATATCTCTGGTGATAAATGGAAAACTAGACGATTTACCTTTCCAGTGCCTGATGCACTCGACACATCAGTCTGCAAAAATGTCTTCTGGCTCTCATCCTTATGGTGCCTTTAGAGGTATTCTTTTATCGATCGTGTCCTTATAGCTGTACAAGTTTTAGTCGACGCTGCCATATGCCCAGCTGCTACCTTGGGCATCTCGGTTCTGCCAGCCAGGTTGCAAAACCGTGTCGTACCACGGATAGCATGATTCTGCACAGCTAGCTGACTTTTATTCTAGTGCATTACTTAATTCCATTACTGTGTGTTGTGCTTACTAACATAATATACCAGAATAATAAGCAAGCTTTTCAATTTATTCTTGTTTGTGATCAAGGCATCTTCAGAGTCTATCTGCGTTCAAGCATATCTAGGTAGTTTTGCAGGTCGCAGGTCACGAAGAAGCTGTGCGGTGGCATCCTGCTGATCTCGATCCATTGCTGCCAAACTGCTTTCATTCGCTGGCAACCTTATTTGTGGTGCATGAGACATGGGCAAAATACATGCACATGGAAATTTTAACAAGCTGCAATCACTAAGCAGTTGTAACATTTGAGGATTGCTGTAATGAAGACCCAAATTCTAAACTGTTTTGGTGTGTTTTTGATAGGCAGCAGCTTTTTATCTTGCTCAGCATAGCAAAAGTTAGAAGCAACACCACCATCACAAAGGAAGACAGTCGAAGAATTAAGTAGCATACAAGCAGCAACGAAGGACACGGCTGGAAAGAAAGTGCCCGAGCATGCCTGCAGCAGGAAATTGGACAGTGTCTCTGCATAAAGGATGGTCGATGTATGCTGTACTCAAGGTCCTGTGGAGCTAAGGATTTGTCGCTAGACGAAAGGAAGGAACAGCTAGGATGTCAGTTGTTAGGCTGTAACTCCACCAAGTCACAAAAAAGCTATGTGGGAGTTACGCACGAGTATTTTGTCAAGCACACTCAAAGCCTAAGCTGCTTTCAGTATGCATTTGGCTGCCAAGAGACTTCGTATCACTCAGCAAAGAGTAAATGACAAGCATAACTGAATCAGATGGGCAGTTATGGTAGTGCGTAGCACAGAATTAATAGCTCAGAACTGCTGGAGAGGATGTGCCATAGTCGACAGCAGGAGAGTAGACGTCGTTGCATAAGAAGTCTGATACTCATGTAGCTGTTTGGCTTGGAAAGTAGGAGTAATGACTTATTATTGCCATGGCTTGTCTAAGGTAATATATCTAAGCCATATCTTAGATCTCTTAGCTATATCTTGAAAAAGTTCGAGATGAAGCTACAATGAGATTAGGTCTTTATAATCAACTTGGTGACATTGCGTGATTAAGGGCTAGTTGGAACATTCTGTATATACTATAGAGCTCATTGCTCAATTAACGCATGCATCTCGTGCATGCATATTTCTGCTAGCCTGTTGCTTAACAAGTTTTTGACAATCTGTCACTGCCAGCAATGTGATTTTAGACTGCTTCTTAATTGCCAGGTCAAGGGGCAGCATCCGCCGGCAAAGGCACTTAAGTCTGCCGTCCATCCATTGCAAAATGGCATCGCACATCAAGTGAGTATCAGTCGTGAACAGTCGCGTCAGCATTGCTTGATGTTGGCTGTTCATTGGGTTTTGGTTCACCTTTTAAGCCGGATTTTTAAATGGCAGTGCACTGTCTTAAATCCTTGGGTGATAGCGACACCATTTCTGATGAGCCGTCGAAGTTATGTGATAGTATTTAAACAGCAGTGACCATGCCTGCTTGAAATCTTTGTGCATCGTGATGCCCGAACACATCACGGATTTGTCAGGACCGTAGTTACCATATGATGTTGAAATATGGTGTAAATGTAGCTCGTCTAGCTGCCGAGCGTTATTTGTGGGTTGATGTGGGGGTCTGATGCTGTGCTGATTGAACCGGTGCATGGGCTGCCCTTGTTATCCCTTTTGTTACCGATGCCCCCCTTGTCGTGAGCTTGATCGCAAGCTAGGTGGTAGTCCTAGCTGCCATGCTGTGGACACTGTATTTGCCATCAAAAGCACAAGCGATGGCTGTCCCACTGGCACATGCCGTCTCTGTGCCGTGTGCCTGCTTACAGAGCAAATTCAATCTTGTCAGCACGTTTTTTGTCGTTACTGTGGTGACAAGTTAGGCTCTGCTTTCTTAGCTTGCCCCCGGCAAGGATGAAAGACAGCCGGCTTCTCGCGCAGAAGCAGATTCCGATGCATGGATTGGCAAACTGCAGTTTGCCCTTGCCGCCGGTGGAGCGGCTCTGCTCAACGAGCACTATAGACAAGCAAGATCTCAGTTCGACGTCTGTATTAGCCTCATAGCCACTCATTCGCCTCCCGTAAGTCTGACAGCTGTGACCACTGGTGCTAGGTGACTGGGCTAGGTGCTGTCATGCAGCTGCCTGCGGGCGATGTAATTGCCATTCGACGAGATGCGTGCATTGCTGTATGTACTTCATGGCTTTTGTCTGTCTTTGCAGTTGCCCATCGTCGACGGTGTGTCCTTGCAGCTGGTGAATCTGCCACTGCTGCGCTACTCTTGTGGCGTTGCCTGCTTGCGGAGAAACACACTTCAGGTGACTGAGCAGCATCACTGGGTTTTCTATGGTTGAGCACTTTTTTTTTGCTCGTCGTCGCCCAAGTTCCGATCGGCTTAAATTAATCCTGTGTCTCGGTGCCACTTTCTGGGCTTACTCGGGAGACATGTATTTTGTATGCCACACCGACCCCGACCGTTTGTCTTCCTCGAGCAAATGCCGCCAGCCATCTTGCTCTATTTTTGTCGTGTTTGCCCCTCGACTTATTCTTGGAGCCGTGCTTGTTAGCGCGAGACTGGCCGCAGTGTCGAGCAGATAACAGCAATGTACTAATGCTGGGCACGTTGTGGCTGACTTATATAGGACATAACTGTCAGTATGGAATATTTTAAAGTATCTATGGATAGCACCGACGGCCAGAAGTTCCCGCTTGCCTACTATGGACTTGGCCGGGCACTAATGCAGCTTGGTCGGTAAGTTTTGTTGCGGGGCTGAGGGCAGACGTTGGCCTGGCTTTGTACATCGATGGCATGGCTTTGTGCATCAGTATAAATGGTCGATTTGTATAGCTGTCATGTTAGGTGGATGAGCATACTTTTTCCCATAATTTTACTTGGGCAGCAGTGCTGGAGCTGGACCTGTGCCTGTGGAGTGCTTTACCTGGAGCTGTCTATTTAATTTAGCCCAGCATATAGCTGTTCTGAAAGCTGTCTGCCTGCTTCGAAGTGCATTCAGTCGTGACTGGCAGATTAGGTTTGCTCATTCTTGATTAGTCAAGCTTCGTTTTTGAAGGAACCACATGAATAAGCTCTGCTTTTCCAAATCACCTGTAGCTCTTGTAGTGCGCCTGTTGTGAGCTTCCGAATCTGCGTTTAGCGATGCACGTAGTTATCTGAATTGTATATCAAGTTTAGTTACGACTTATTTAGCTATTAATACAGCACTAAAGCAACCATTGCTTGCTTGCTTTCTCCTTTGCCCGGCCCAGGCCGCAGCCTCTCAGCTTGATCCCATCTGCTCGATTTGCAGCTACCGTGCGGCACGTACACAGCTCACAAGCGGCTTGCAAGTTCTTAGCTACTCGATTACCGTGCCACCTAAGTTGATGTGGCCGGGAACAAATGCTGTTATTGAGGAGACTTGCCAATTGAAGGTGAGGGAATTATTTATAAAGAGGTTGGCTAGTTATAACCCAAGTACTGATGATCATTTTCTGTTGCAGAGTTCGTTTGAAGATGCATTATTGAGATGTCGTTATCCACCCAAACCAGATGCCGTATGTGTTTATGACGAATGCCTTAGCGATGGAAATGCACAAAGGGAAATTTACTCTTTTGTATGCTGCTTCGAGGTGAGATTTGTAATTTGTGTGCTTCATGTTGTGATTGTCGGTCTAGCCTCAAGTGAAAAGGCATTTGTGTTCCAATTAGTATAGTATATGTTGTTCCATTGTAGGGTTTAGTGACGGTGCTATGCTCTTACAGCTGTTGTATGCGCTACCATATTAAGTGCTGGCAGCATCTAAAATCGAAACACTGGGAGAAGACAGCAAACAAGGTGAGCATGTCATATGCCCTGGACACACCAACGTGTGGCTCTGCTGATGTATCTTGAGCAGTGCCGTAACTTACTGGCTAGTGGTCCAGCATGCACAAGCAACTTGCTGTAGTTTCCTCCATTTGCTCGAGAGGGTCTGATTGGTCTCAGTTAAAATGCAAACCGTGCCGATCGGGATCTGCTTGTAATTTCAGGATGTCGTAGGCAGGCCATGCTTCACGCCGAGCTGTGGTGGCAGTCTAACGTTGATTAGAACTGTAGTGCGTCGAGATGGCGAGGATAAACCGAACGAGGTAATTGCTGTACTATTAGTAACTGGTGTATACTTCGCGTTGCATCGACTGTATGGCATGTGTGTGTAACAGCTCGAACGAGACCGTGGCACAGCTTTGCAACAGTGCTGCATTCCAGATCACCAGTTGTGTATGTGTGCCTACTCAGATTGTTCTATCAGTTGATATAAAGCAGTGTGCAATGTGTTTGCATCGATCGAGATGGCGAGGCTAAGCCAAACGAGATAATCGGTGCCCTATTAGTGACTGGTGCATGCTCTTTATTGCATCGACTGTGTGAGAGCTCTTCGACATGCGGGAAGGATCGTACATCCCTGTTCGCATGCCACTTGAGCCGTGGCTTCTTGACATTCCGCTCTCTTTGCATTGTGCTGCTAATACAATTTGGCAAATTGTTCAAGCTGTTTTGCACTTCAGGTGTCGTGTCCAGTCTTAAAATTGACTGTCGCAAAGCCAAAGAGACCACTGTTTAAACTACCTGCTCAATCCGTGAGAGCTATTGAGCGAAAGCTCGAACGTAAGCGGCTGCACAAGGAAAGGCGCACAGAGATCCGCCAGCGTTTGGCCACAGCAGACGAGCCGACTGAGCAGAGCAGTACACTCACGACATCTGGGGGAAAATCAACTGGCACTGCCAGTGATGGTCGAGAAGGTATTTTATAGCACTTGCAAATGTTGGACGAGAGTATTTTGTTTACATGATCGTGGTCATACTGTCGTAAACTTGTCGTTTATGGCATCTTATGGCAAGTCATGCTGTTGCTGCAGCTTGGAACAGATTTCATTCTCTCTGCTTCGGAATTGTAATATCGGTTAAGTCATATACCTAATGGGATGAAGCTTTTTTCATCTTGCTACTAATATAAGTCTAGTTAGAAAAAGACCAAAGCGATCCTTGTAAACCAGCTAAATGCTAAAACAGAGATTAAGTGATTGCTAAAAGCAGAGTTAGTGCTACTCTTATTTCGGTTACCTTCAAAGGACAATAACTTCAACATGACATAATAGTTCAGATTACTGGTGAACCTGTCAGTTATGAACTTCAAAAAGTTTAGTAACATTTATTAGCTAGGCTTCTCTGTCGTGAGCGTCGCAGTTGCCACATTACTCCACTTCTCGCCGACCTACACTGGCTACCAGTCAAGCAACGGATTGACTTCAAGGTTTTGTCGCTCACTTTTAGGTCACTTCATTCTTTGGCTCCAGCCTATCTCTCAGATATACTCCCCCATAAGGCCAAGCATCGTACCGCCCGCTTTTCGGAATCCAACAGTCTACAAATACCTCGTACAAACCTCAAATCCTTTGGAGACCGTGCATTTAGTTGGTATGCCCCCAAAGCCTGGAACTCCCTCCCGAGCTGCGTCAGAACATCCCCTGACCTGACCGAATTTAAAAAGAATTTAAAAACACGCCTATTTAGGACAGCATTTAGTGGGTCCCTGTGATTCGTCCTTGATGTGCTTTTGCTTGCTGACACTGTGCATGCTGCCACTAACCACATTTGCATGCTGACCCTGTGCATGTCACCCCTAACCATGTTATTCATTTTGTTTGTTTTTCAAGCATGATTTTACTCACCATTCAATTGCATTTCCCTCTGCAGCAAATGTAAAGTGCCTAGAGAGAGATTGAGTTCTCTGAGGGCGCTTTATCAAGGGTATTATTATTATTATTATTAATTCAGCCCTTGGCTTGCAGCTAATAAGATGCGTTTGGAGCAAACTGGTATAAAGTAGCTAGATTACCGTAGTTTTAGGATCAACTCAATGAACTTCCTTTGATAATCATGATGCTTCTTGATGCTCTTGGTCGTATTGCTTTCATGATCTTCTCAGTTTCATAGCTAGTGTTGCAATGGCTGGATAGTGTAAATGCAGCTCTGAGGTGCATTAGCTCAGGAGTGTACCATAAAACGACTTTTATTTTGGTACTTCTCAAAAGACGTACGTGTTATAAATCCAATCTGAAGATTTGGTGTTCAGCATATGACCAGAAAAAAGTTTAAAAAAGAAAATTGTAAGCCATGTCTACACTGGAAGGTGCTCATTTACCTCACTATTCTAAACTTGGGCAGAATACAAATACAGGGCCTACAAAGAGATGTTTTCAGTGAGTGAAGCCCCAAATGGACACCAGACACTTATTAGAAACCATCAATGAGCATGGAACCTACAAAATAATGGGACGACCCAATGTCAACTCTCTGCTGATAGTAATTCCATAACATTAATAGGCTCTAATTGATCTCTCCCAGCAAGAGGGGCTTACCATTTGCAAACGGCTATTCTGTGCAATTCTTGCTATATTTACTAGCCATGTGTATAACGGTACACCGCCTATATTCGGATCCAACCGGAAGTGGTGGGAGCTGCTATGAGAAAATGCTGTCGCTACGGTATACGATGCATTGACATATAGAGCATCGTGATGGCCAGCCGTTTCGTCAATAGCCTGCCTTAATGTGTTGTAGATGTCTTAGATAGGCTAATAATGAGCAGATCAACTTGTTTTTGTATGCCTGTGCGTAAATATTCTCTATGAGGTTTATAAAGTTAATCTTGCCCTTTTTTACATTGAGCTACAGGAGTTGAGACCTTCCCATGCCACTTTCAAAGCATTTTTCTAACAATCTGCCTGTGTGCCTTGTAAATTTCCTAACTTTCCCTATACACAATCAATCAATGTGAAATTCTTGATTTTGAATTCATTTTTGATTTTGCTTCGTAGCCGGCAAATTCAGCTTGATGTGGCTACGATAATTATGTTAATTCACGTTGTCAGGTAGCCTTGAACTTCAGCTTCCATGCTTAATTATTTAATTCCATAATTTGTCCTGCATCTATTAATGAGGTTGGAATTTATTTGTAATTTGTAGTCGTTATGTAGATTAATAAACGATTCTCTCGTTTAATAAGTTAGAGCATTGGATCATAACATTGACTTCAACAGACGTCAGAAGTACTGTTTCCATGAAGGATTAATCCCGAGTTTATGGGGGAGAAAACTCACCTTTTCCTAGCTGGTCTCCCCTTTACCAAGATGACCATACCACGAAGAGCAAGAAAGTGGGGAAAGCTTGTCAAGGCAGCCTGCCATTGTTGATTTTGTTAGAAAGCACTAGTGCTTGAAACTTTTAACCAGCAAGCAAGAGTTTTGTGGTTCGCTGAGTGAAGCATTTGAGCAATAACTCGGAGCCAACCGTTCCTATCTGGCTATCGTTGGAGGGCCGGTGCTTTTTCATGCCGGCGGTACCTCTTGTGGACATATTCATTTTCATCTGGAAAAAAGTCCTTGTCCTGATAGTATCTGCTGCAGCAGGTTAATTTATACCAAAATAAGTAAGCCAGTGATCCATGTTAGGTGCAACTGTGACTGTACTGAGATGTTGTATTCGAGCCGTTTTGTAGTGTGCACCTGTCGTTTGGTAGTCAATTTAGAGAATCGTATTGTGCTGGTTGCACATGACAAGGCGATCGTAGGCTAGACCTTGTCGAACTGGTGCAATTCGTCTCTGTCGAAGACGGTCATTTGCACTTGCTCGCATTCGCTGCTCATCCGTAGTAACAGCAGTGAGTTGCGTGCGTTTTACGATTTTCAGTTAGCAGTGCCGCTTTGCGCTTACGTATGACAACCGAGGAGCCCGTGGCAATCCTCAAGAAAGAAAAAGAGATCAATTTACAAGAGGTTAGTTAGCATGGCTAATACCTTGGCCTGGCATCGCAGCCTTCAAAATGACATTGTTCCTTTTGCCGCGTTGCTTTTGCCTCTCCTTGGCCCATCGTCTGCTCGACCATAAGTGCCCATGCTAGGTATGGTGTTCACTGGCCTGTTCGCTTTGACTTCAGTGTACACATTTAGCTACTTGTATTGTCGTCTTAGCTACTTGTATTGTCGTCTTGCTTCTGTGATTCTATGATTGCTGTCTCGATTATGTTAGTCTTTGCTTTCAATTTTTACCTTTGGTCAAGCATCGTGGATTTGCATATGTAAAACATGTCAATCGGAAGTGTTGCCTTTTTATTCGGTATTCAGATATTGTTTCAGGATCACAGCAAGCACAAGAATGCAAAGAAAAAAGTTAAGCCGAAAACGGTTCATCTGGACGAATTCATCGGTAAGATCCATACGGATGACGACACAGACTCAGCCAGGTAAGCCCTGGTGTTTTATCTAGTCACCCTAATAGTCACCTCAACATCACCTCTTGTCATCTTGAACATGAAGGTGTGCCGGCAGCTCTGCATGGTTTGCTGTAGTTGGATTTCTTGGTACCAAAACCTTGGGCATGTGCTTCGTCGTGCGCACTTGCCCGTACTGTGGTGACTAGCAGCTAGTTTAGTGGCAGCAAGCAATGCCAATGGTGCTCCAGACATCGCGTCGGATACCACCCATTTGTACGGTGGAGCAACCACTGATGTTAAAGAGTAGATGACGCTTGATCCTGCTCGGCGGGTTTCTTTTATTTTTAAATGGCACCTAAGTAGACCCGTGTGTGAAGCCTTGACCTAGGTTTGCCTTTTCCAGCAAAATTAATGGGGTATCTTTTTGTTCTCGAGAGTCAAGCTCTTTCCTGCGGCACTTTAGCAGCCTAATTGCAACCGACATCAAAATAGTTGCGAGCCTTTTTAAGTTGAATTTATCTTCCTTATCCATTCTGTCACGCCCAGCCTTAATGCTAGATTCTCGAAAAGAAGCTGCATGGTCCAGCGAAAGGACAGAGAATGTGCTTTGATAAGAAAGTGGCTGTTTTCGTCATGAGCAACGGCATTTTTATTGTGCAATTGCGATGCCCCCCCCCCCCGCCCCCGGAAGAAGGTGATACAGCTTAAGCTTCATACGAGGCTGCCGGGCGGTGAGTGCGCACGGTGACATCCTAACCTACTCGATGCACCGTTGCTGAAAGATGGGGTTTGCCAAAGGTTAGATCTGCCCTACTTACTGGGATTTCATTACCGTTATCGATCACAAGAACAACATGTGTTCCATACTGTATCTGCTTGTTATACTTGTCTTATATGACTGGTCTCATCATGATGGTGTATCCAGGTGTCACAGTACTTATTATAGATGTCGGGTGATGTCGGTCGGGGACAAAATTAAACAAATCCATAGATAGCAGAAATTACAAAACTCTATTCGAATTGTGCTATTTTTTCTATTAACTATGATGGATAACTGCTCGGAAGCAGAATTGAGGTGGAAACCTCTTTATCGGCAGGCAAGACTATCGGCCTAGAACTAGCTTCACTTTTGAGGTCATAACTTCAGATGAAGCTTTAATTGAGACTTCGGAGCAGGCTGCTTTTTGTGCTCGCTCACCAGAGGTAATCACACCAGGTCCATCATTCACTAGATTCTTTAAAAGCTGACCAGTTAAGCAGGAATTATAACAATGGCATAGCTTTCCGGATTGTACCCATATGTTGAAGTAATTGTGCATCAAGTGTGTTGCTGTTTGCTGCCCCTCTATCCGACACATCAGTAGTTAAGCACAGCAATTACAAAATCATGCTCATCTGTACCAATTAGTCAGAAGTCTCATATGATGCTATATAAATATAGCTTATATATATATATATATATATAATTCATTCATTCATTCATATATATCAAGATATGTATGAAGATATGTATGTTATATATGAAGATAAGTATGTATGTATATATTACACTAGCTACCACAAGTTTTGCCGCACCCACACCAACTATGGCATCATGGTCGACTATTGCTGTAGGCAGTTTTAAAGTCCTCCCGGAGCGTCCGAACGAGTGAAGTGGATGCCAGAGTAAAGAAAACAGTCCAACACACAACTTTTTTTTTTATACGGCAACCGAAGCTTGGGCAGTAGAAACACTAAATCTAGTAGGGTGTGGCCCTTCCCCGATTAGTGACTACTTCCGCTGTTAGGTCTGGCATGGGCTCAACGAGTTTAGGGGTTATGTCAGGTTGTATAGCATTCCAGACCGCTTGCAATGTGTCCCGTAATTTGGCCGGCGATCTTATGTTGGTGTGTAATAATAATAATAATAATAATAATTCACTTGATAAAGCGCCCTCAGAGAACTTAATCTCTCTCTAGTCGCTTTACATTTGCTGTAAAGTGAAATGCAATTGAATGGTAAGTAAAATTATGCTTGAAAAACAAACGAAATGAATAATATGGTTAGGGGTGACATGCACAGGGAAAATAGGCAGATTTGACTGTGGAGCTGATATGGTCGTCTAACGAGAGGTCGCTTTGGAATATGACACCTAGATTTCGAGCTGATTCGACAGGAGATATGCTGGCAGAGCCAATTTTGAGCGTCAGCCTTTCCAATTTCTGAATCACACTGGGTTTGCCCATAACTAGTAAGTTAGTTTTGTCATCGTTTAGTTTTAGAAAATTTGCTGCCATCCATATGCGGATGTCATCAATGCATGCAGCTAGTGAGTTTAGAGAATTTGAGGTGCTCGAAGGCTGGGAGGGATCAAAGCAAAGGTACAACTGAGTGTCATCCGCATAGAAGTGAAAGCCTAGATTGTGATTGGCAATCACATCAGCAAGAGGCAGAGTATAAACCGTGAAAAGAACCGGACCTAGCACTGAGCCCTGAGGTACTCCATATTTCAGAGGTACTTCAGATGATCTTTGTCCTTTCACGTCAATACTCTGGAGTCTCCCACTGAGATAGGATCTGAACCACTGCAGAGCAGTGCCAGTGATGCCCAGGCGAGATGAGAGGCGCTCTAGAAGAACTTTGTGATCGATGGTATCAAAAGCTGCCGAAAGATCAAGCAAAACAAGCAGAGACACTCTACCCATGTCTGCATTCCTAAGTAGGTCGTTGTAGAGCTCTCTGCCAATGCTGAACCTCGTCCCACAGATGTTCAATCGAGTTAATGTCCGGCTCTGACTCGGCCACCGCTAGTGTATGAAATAAGTGAACCTGTTGAGAAACGACAGCACAACTTTGGCAGTATGTTTTGGATCGTTTTCCTACTGATATTTAAAATTAGTGCCTAGCAGTCGCAATGCACTGGGCACAGCAACATCGTCCAAGATGTACAGGTAGCCGTCTTCATTCATTAATTCCTCAATGCGGCAAAGGGCCCCTACACCGCCTGCTGCAAAGCCTCCCCACACCATCACTGATCCGGAGCCGAACTTCACAGTATGTTGGAAGCAGACATCAGCACACGCTTTATCGCCCCTGTAATGAACGTAGGGTCGACGTTTGCAGCTGCCATTCACGGTGTACTTACTTTCGTCGGTAAAGAATAGCCGTGTCCGATCTTCGGTAGATAATGGTGTCTATGCTGCCACGCCCTTAGAAGACGTGCTTTATGGGCTTTCATCAGTAGCAGAGCTTTCTTTGCCACTCTTGCCATAAGCCCTTGTTCGTTGAGCCATCACTCGTTGCTCGCTGAGGATCTTGTTGGCGGTCAGCTTGAGTACTTTGGCATGGACTCGAGCATGGGCAAAGTGGGCGTTCAGGCACTCCATTTTCATGAGGCGATCATCTCTTCACACGCAGGCTGGTCATCATCCCTAGCATGGACTTTTTCCGAAGGTTACATCGGACAGCTTTCTTGCTTATTCCCAGCTTCCGAGCCATCTCTCGGCTACTAACCTTCTTAAGATGGTAAGACCATAGGTGGCCCTTGACAAAATCAGTAAGGTGACCTCCCTTTGCCATACATAGTTGCTAGTAGTGCACTAACTTGTTGATACCGGCCGAGGTCAAGATTACTGGGTGTCCCCCCGTCTTCTTCTGTGCCCAACTTCCCCCTGTGTCCCAAACTTCCCAACAGGACTACATCGCACCTTCTATGAGACGAATAAAAGTCTGCAAATAATACACGAAAGATGGTGGCCATATTTAAAGGCACGACAGCAATACAGATTTTCTCTACTAGCAGATGTCTCTATCATTAATATTGTGTACAATGTTCGTGGGGGGCGAGTAATACTTCCCAGCCAGCCACCGAAATCTGAAACTGCAACCGGCCATCAGTATTGCAGTTATCTGGTTGCTAAGAAGGGCATCAACAGGTATGCCTACCTCCGGATTTCTCTGGTACAGCACTCAGAAGTCCTTCTGAGCAAAAAGTTACAAACCAAAACACTGCTTCTTGATAGCCAATGAATGAAAAACATATTCGTTAGTCTTTACCATCAATTTACAGTAGTTCCAGCAGCTATCGGCTGAGATACATCGACCCTACTCACAGCAGGCCATGTGCTGCAAAATGTATGGTCGCTAGTGTATATTATTGTTACTGTTATTACTACTTAACACGTTTGTGCTCTCTGGTCGTATGTCAGTTTGTATGTCGCCCTATGCAACATACCTCTCACGTTTGCGTGAGTTTGTCTGTTTGGCTGTTTCTTTGTCGTGCTACTCACTTTGAACTGTGTGCTCGGCTCCCGACTTGAAGCTGCGACTCATACGGGCACACATTGCTGTGGCTGGATAACCGTGGACAACCGTCAGCACCCCCAGTGTACCTGCAACATTCACAGCAGCCCCTGGAAGCTATCGGTGGCAGCATCTACCCTTCTACGAACTACCATAATGTCATTCCCGATGTACGACACAGATTAGTTCAGTAAGATATTGGCATCAGTTTTGGGCTGTGCAAAAAGGTTGTTCCTGCACTCGTCCCTTTTGCCGTGTGTGGCATATCTCGTCGGTGAATGGTTGCTGACAAGCCACGGCTAGCCCCACCCCTTTGAGATCTTGTGCAAAGCTAACGAGCGCCACACCGCCCCGCCCCTTCTTGTGCATATGCAGGTTTTTCGAGGATCTCCTGCGAGAGCGCGGCCCGATACATGTCGAGGACGTTGTCATCACTCACTGTCTGGTCAACGGCTTTCCGCCCGAGGCTCTCGAGGCTGTGAGCGCTGCCGGCGGCATCGGCAGCTTCCTGAAGTGGTATCCTCAGTTCGATGTCGTCGACGACCATCTGGTACTTTTCTCGGACGGTTCGCTCGTGTCCACCACCCGTGCTGCCGACGAGCCTCGGACGATCACCCCTCGACTAATGCCGGACCTCCCGCCCCAGCGGCCACCGCCGCTGATGTCCGATCCGACATCGCTCGTTAGCAGCTGGGTAATGGCTCCTCACGGCTCTGCCTACGCCCCCTTTCGTTATGCCCCTGCCCATGCGCTGACACTGCCCAGCCACTCCTACGTCGGCCTCCACGAGCCGTTCGCCACCGTACCGTCACTGCTCGAAGATCCGGCCGCTCCACTGTGGACAGCGTCTGCTGGTGGCAGTCTCTCGGCTGCAGCGAGCAGGAGCAGCAGCAGCATCGGCGGCGGCGGCAGCTACACGTCGGCAAGCAGAGGCAGTGCGGCAGCGATGTGCCGCTCTGCGCAGTCGCACGGCTGCGCCGTCGGCAGTCGTGCCAGCTTGCTCGATGGCTTCGATAGACCGCGCCTGCGCTTGGCCGTTGCATCCTCATTGTTTGGAGCCTCTGCCGAGATGGCTACCGTTTCGGGCTGCGCCACACCACTTCGGGCTGCGACTGCTGCCGCTGTGGGTGAAGTGAGAGGGAGCTGTGACAACCTCTCGGGCGCCTTGCGAGACCGTGTCGACAGCCTCAATATCTCAAGAAGCAGCGGTTCGTCCAAACACTCTTCATTATCACTTCTGCAGCAGCATGAGCTTACCACGCCTTTGGAATCGCCACCACTGTCACGGTGCAATGGCAGAGGTGGCAGTAATGGAGGCAGGTCTGCCGGCAGTGGTGGCTCGGTCGTGCTAGAAGAGTTCGATGCCCGGCCAGCATCCAAAGTAGCACATGGTCTCAGCGGCGGCGTACTGCGCAAAGAGTCAGAGCTGCTCAGCATCACTATGGCCGGCGATGCCCTTTCGGCGCCCGACGAGGCATACACCTCCCAGTCGTCTGCTTCATCGTCCTCGTGCCGTGCACCATCTCCCGGTGGACCTTCCGGTGGTGCGCAGCTGATGCCCAAAGGCACTGTCGCCACAGCAGCATCGGCAGCTGCCACTGCTGCTGGGGTCGTATTGCTGCCGTCGCTCCCGCTGCCCCCGGTCGACGTGGGCGTGCAAGTTGACGGCCTGAGCGCCGAGTGTGAGCTGCTGACCGCAAACGTGCTGGCCTTGGGAGCAGAGCTGGTCAAGGTCAAGGCCGAAATGGAGGCCGCTCGACTCGAGCGTGAGCATCTGTCCGCAGAGCTGCAGGTGAGCCTTTGCAGTCTGCTTGCTGTCGCGCAGCGGTGCTGGCAGCGAGCAGTCAGGCCCCCTTTTTTATAAGGCCGTGTAGAAAGGACACCTCACACTGCTTGGCGGCTGTGTGCTGCCGTGGCGGCAGCAGGGTCGACTTCGGCTTTGTCGTAACCCTCACTTATTGTCGCTATTCGTTCTGTTGTTGCCTTAGATGAGCCAGGCAGCCGTGAGTCGTCTGACTGGAGAGTTGGGCCGCGCCGAGGAGTGCGTAGACGGTGCACGTGCTGCACTGGGCGAGTGCTGGAGGGGCGGCAGCAGCATTGACCTTGCCGATGACATCACCAGCCTGAGGGCACTGCTTGCCGCCGAGGAGTGGGAGCGACGCGCTGCCGAGGCGGCTCGCACTGAGCAGGTCGAATTGACGAAGCGCCTGCAGGATGAGCTGAGCTCGTAAGCAAGTCGCCTGCCGTTGGAAGGGCGGGCTGCCTTACATTCATTACTCATCTCCTCCTCCTCCCCCTCTGCGAGATTCTATGGAGTTCCATGCCTGTCTATCCCAGTCTGTTCTGCCTGAACGAGGCTGCAGGTCTTTCTCCCGGAGTTCCTTTACTCCATTTCCGTGCAGCAATAATGCCCCAGAGGCAACGTGCTTCTACTTCCGTCGGGCTGAGCACGCCATCGACCGCAGTGGGATGTTTGAAATGACCGTTTCTGTAGAGTAGTGCCTCTGGATGTAGAGCCGGATCGTGCTGCCTTTGCCTTAAATGGAATGTCTGCTAGCTTCCTCAGAAGCACGGGAAATAATTGCAGTGATTCGGTAATACTTTCGGTTTGTGCTCGCTTCTCGCCGAGGCAGCTTATCCTCTCCGAAAACCGTTCCTTAGTCAGGCCCGTGAGCCACACTTGGTTGTAGATGTCTGAAACTGTCGTTATACTGGTCATAATTAAGGAATAGCGACGTCCATATTATGGGGTTGCATGAGAAAACGTGTGTCGTATGAACCCTCCAACTTTGCTGAAGTGTAGAAGGCATTCCGAGTTGGCAAAATGAGACAGACTTGCATGCAGCTCCGAGCTGCAAATCCTAACCACCAAGTCCTTGTATCGTCTGCAGAACAACTGTGTTAGGTGCCCTCGACAGAATTAGGTGCTACCTCCACTAACGGAATGTCGATAGCTTTTCGATAGATGCTTATCACCGTGTTGTGGTCCTAGTTAAGGCTGTTAGACAAGATTGGGTGGCTCCTGCTGTTGGAGTATAGTCTGAAATGTATACATTGTCGCCTTCTCGAACCGCCGTGAGGGACATATTTATATATATAGACATATAAGGCAGCTACTTTGTGAGGATCTTCAAGGCAGCTAGCATCCTGTTGCAAGCCAAACATTGTTAAAACACCGTGAACTTTCTGTGTTCTAGATTAAGGCGGAGGCTGCTAATGGAGTCGGAGCAGAGCGACAGAGAGAGCGAGCGTGCTCGCCGGGCAGAGGTGGGCAGTTCAGGCTCGATGGAGCCACCTCACGCACGTGTGCAAGCGCCTGCTTGCTACAGCCGCCGCCGAGGTCGGCATGCTCGCAGCGAGCACCTGTCTGGGTGGGCAGCACCATGCCAGCAGAGCGATCCCACTTCGAGGCTCCATGCGGGCAGCCATGGTAGTACTTGCCGTTATCCCTGCAGCCGCTTGCAAAAGCTCGCAGGCGTCTCTCGTTCCTTATTTTTCCCCTTTTGTTGCTAGGTGACTGTCCTAGAACTGCGATACGAGCGGGCTGTGGCGCCTATGTGCGCACTCCTGCAGTTCTGCAAGCAAAGGTGAGCTCCGCGCGTGTTGATCTCCGATGTGATTAGATCACTTCCTCTACTTCATGGCTCCTTCATTGGTCGTTCGGCTGCAGAAGGGCAAACAGCTTACCTTGTCCACCTTCCTTTCCTCCACTTGTGGCAACCGGCGAAAGAGTTGCACGTGGTGCTGAGATGTGCGAGCAGACCGCAAGGGCACTCTTTTGTGCTTGGTCTCAAGGTTGGGGCTGATTAAACAGCCTCATTTTTGTAGTGGAGGAAGAGCCTTAACTGTTATCACTGTAATGATAAGACACATAACGGATGAACAGAGCACGTTTATTGGCAGCCGTCTTATATCTGCTCCCAGGACCACATGGTCAGCAAGGCCTCTCCTCATTGGTCACGTTGTTGTTGTGGCACCGACCGGTAGCTCTGCTATCACACCTACCCTTCAAATAGGAACAGTCTCATTTTCGAAGATCTAGCCTTCAGACCGGCTTTACCACCCTGCCCGACCTGGTTGTCATTTGATCTTGAGAGGTGTGCATCTCATCGGCAATACTTTGAGACTGATCTTGAACTGCAGGTGTAGGGTTTGGTAAGTGTAGTGTAAGTGTAGGGAAGTGCCAGGACATTCGCTGTCGTTGACCTGTAGATCGGTTTCAATCGTTCGAATATGCCTACCGTTCTGCCGAAGTGTGCTGCCATTGTCGGTCTGCATGACAAACGACCGAGGTCTACTTGCTTGAGTTGTCACCTTTGCCTGCATGCTCCAGCGGTTTCCACCTTCAGTCCACACTAATACTTGTTGGCCGGGTTGAAGAGGTAGAAGGCCAGCAGAATGATGGCGATCGTGGTAGTTCTGTTGAAGCTCTTTTGCATGGTCGTCGTTTCCTCTGCTGGCCATTGTGGTTCGACATGCCGAGGGAGCAGAGGCAACGTCGTCCTAATCTGTCGTCCCGTGATCAGTTGTGCTGGGCTGAAGCCCCTGTAGAGGTGCAAGGCGTCGACTTCTGAATGATCAGAGCGAGGCACAGATCGGGCTGCCTCACAATAGATTTGGTAGTTTGCACAGCTTTTTCTACTTCTCAGTTAGCTTGTGGAAAATGTGGGCTGGTCGTAATGTGTGTAAACCCATATCGTCTTGTGAAATCACCAAATTCGTGAGATGAAAATCGTGGACCATTGTCAAACTGCAATGACTCTGGTATGCCCCAGCAAGCAAATATGAGGCAGTTCGGCCACCACTTCTTTGGTCGTCGATTTTGATTATGGAGTGATTTCCATATTTCGGGAGTAAAAATTTATTACAATCGGCTGCTGTCATCCCCCGTGTTCGAAGAGATCCGCAGCAACTTGTTGCCAAGGAACAGTGGGCAATGGTGTCGAGATGAATGGCTTATGCAGTTGTCTTCTCTGGTTCCTTGGACAGAAACTGCAAGAGTCGAAAAATGTCTTAACGTCTTGGCTAATGCCTAGCCAGTATTCACACGACCTTGATCGGTCCCTCTATTTGGTCCTGCCACCTGGTGGCCGTCATGGATCCGCTCCAACAGAAAAGCCTGCAGGCTTTGAGGGATATATATGCGATCGTCATACAGTAGTAAACCATTCGACACAGAAAGATGGCTACTTATGACAAAGTCTTCCTCAAGGTTTCCGGAAGGCATGTTCGATTTAGGCCACCCTGACAGTGTATACTCTGTGACAGCCTCTAGCTTACTATTGTCAGCCGTAGCCTGCTTTACTTTGCTCACGCGAGCTTCTGAAAGCGATTTAGAAACAGTGGTGTCTACGTAGAGCTGAACGGCTTTGGCTTGGCCGTGTTCCTCATTCCTACACAGTGGTGCTGTTGACTATGTATCAGCTATCACCAGGGTCTTCCCGGGTACATACACGGTGCAAGAGTTAAAACACATCATTCGCATCAATAGGCATTGGCATCTAATCAGAACCTGGTCAAGGTCCGTAGTCACCAGTAACGGAATAAGCAGTTTATGGTCAGTTCGAAGCTGGAAAGAAGGCAGACCGACAAGGAACTAGCTGAATTTCTCACATGCCCACACCGTCGTAAGACACTCTTTCGATCTGAGTGTCTCGTTTTGGTGCTGTACAACGTGTGGGATGCAAATGTGACAGGTCTCACATCTTGTTCTCCCAATCCATGGCACTGCAACAGATCGGCACCTAGACCATAACTACTGGCATCTGCTCTGATAATCGCTGACTTGTATGGGTCGAAATAAGCCAACACTGGTCCCTTAGTCAAAGCAACTATGCTTCCCGGAATGCTTTCTAGTGGTTAGGCCCCCCAGTACCACACTGAGTCAGACGAGAGGAGATCGTATAGCGGTTTTGGGACAGTGGCCGGATTTGGCACAAACCGGCCAAGATAGTTCATCATACCAAGGTATCGCTTTAGCTCATCTATGGTGGTCGGTTCAGGGAGGTTGAGGATAGCTTCTATTTTGTCGTCTGGCAGTCTGATGCTGCTGGCATCAATAACAGGCTCTAAGAACGTCAAAGTGGGCTGGTGGAATATACACTTGTCTCTATTCAACTTTAGGCCCGACTTTGAATTTGCGGAAATGACGTGACACAATCTATCGTCATGCTCAGCCACCGTGATCCATAAACCAAAACATCGTCCATATAAATGACTATACCTTTGATCTCTCCCAAGAGGTCGTGCATCAGCCGTAAAAGATCTTGGACAAGCTAGTAATGCCAAAGGGCAGCCGGCGAAGACAAAAATGTCCAAACGGTATTATAAACGTTAAGCAAGTGCTGTCATGCGACAGTGGAATAGCCCAAAATTCGCCAGAGGCATCCAACTTAATTACCGTAGTAGCACCAACAAGCTTAGGCAAAATCTCATCAAGCATAAGTAGCACTTACCTTTCATGAACCACTGCTTGATTTAAGCACATCAAGTCGACACAAAGGCCCGCTCTGATATTTGGCTTCAAGACCGGTGTTATTGGAGAGCACCACTCGATCGGCTCCGATACACGTTTGACAATGCTGTTCTTCTCCATTCGAAGGAGTACGTCCTTTTCGTCGTTGGCAGCCACGTGAAAGTGCTGAGGCTTCTATCTGCTTTGAGCCCGTGCAGCAGTTACTTCTGCTGCCATTGTTGGCACTTATGCCTGGCCTGCAGCTGTCTGAAATGCGATGATTCGTCAGCTGTGTGTAATTTGAAGGATTTTTTAAGGTTTTCTTGTGTGTGCCAGCTATGGAAATGATCCTCCCTAATGCAGCTTCTGTACTCCTCTCTGTGATAACCATAACTCAGAATCTACCATCGATGTGGCCACTCACGGTCGACATTACCATCGTTCCCATACCCACCAAATAAGCTGTGCTTTGAATCTTTTGAAGAGTTTTTCACTTTGTGCCCAATACTTTTCAAGTCAAGCTAGAGCCTCTTGTTGACTTTGGAAAAGGTCAGAGTGCTTAAAACTTGCATTATTAATGTAGGGGATGCATACCACCTGTGAATGACTATCGTTGTGTAAGTCTGAGCAGGTGGTGCTCGATTCATCTTAACTCACAGATCTCGTGGGGTACATTAGCAATTTGAGAGTAGGACTGGAAGCCATTGACATGTACACACATCAAGAGATGCTGTGATAGCGGGAAGTAGGCTCAACTGGTTGCACGACACCTTATATTTCCTAGGAAGACTACATGCATTGAACCCGATGGCTAGAATCTAGCAGAAAGTGAATGTGGCTGGGTGTACCGAGGAGTATCTGCCCGAAGGCAACAAGTGCATTATCTTTCGAGTTATTTCTCCCAATTAGGTCCCTAGTTGGAGTACCAAGCTTGAAATGTCTGTAATGCGCCAGGATCTGTGCATTGGCAGACAATAAAATGCCTAAGCTACTGTAGAGGATCGTGGCTCTTGCCAGTTGATTAAAAAAAATCAATTAGGGCAACCTCAGCAGCACGAACTGTGCAAGGGCGTGTACCACAGAAGTGCTATACTGACATTGGCCAGAGAGAGAAGCACTCAGTAGCAGTGGAGAAGATGAGGGAAGTTGAGAAAAGAAAGGCGGCTTGTGGAGGTGTTGCTACAACCGCAGCTATGTCGCTGGATATCTTTTGTGTCGGTCCGCTCTACCTATGGAAATCACGTGGGCCTAGCTAAGATACATCAAACATGTCTGCCTGGCCGTCTTACTTTGGGCTTCATGTGATAAAAACCATGTAATTTGGTCTGGCGTGAACTTGGCAAAGGTAACACGTGTTACTATCTACTGTCGCATCCGTGGAGCACGTTCTATCAGGCCGCGCAGACTGGAGATCCATTCAACTGTTAGAGGTCCAATGGATGCTGCCCGCGGAAGCGTATGATGACGACGGAAATGTGTGAAATAGAGCCCCACAGTGAGAGCGAGCTAATGAATTGACAAGTTGGATATGAAGGCCTCGGGTAATTTTCATCTAGGACAGGTTGGTGGATTTGCAAAATATGGTCTGTTTAGGCCTCGACAAAATTCTGATAAATGTAACACCTAGAAAGAGATTGAGTTCTTTGAGGGTGCTTTATCGAAGGTATTATTATTATTATTATTATTATTATTATTATTATTATTATTATGGAATGTGCTAGGTGGTGGCAGATCTTTGTAGTGATGTCTTTTTCCCCTCGGAAGTCCTTCTGACAAATCTGCTTGTACACATTGTCCTTTAGTTAGTGCCCCAAATAGCCATGGTTTGGTTGAGGTGAAAGTGCCTTGGGAGTTATATTGATAGATCGACGACCTCTTTCATTGATTATATTGATTTTCAGGGTTGCAAGCAATGCAGTCAGCAAGCAGTCGATGAAGAAGCTATTGCAGCAGACACATTTAGTGCACATGATAGAGTCACTGTATGCATGATTATTGCATGGGATTTGCTGTGGGGCACTCCAAAGATGGGTATTAAAATGGGGAATGTCTACCATCCACTCAATACCAGAAGGAAATCTGCTGGTGGAGAGAGGGTGTGATCTCTATTCGGGCAGTACCCAGGGGCAGTCAGGTTAGCAGTAGGAGTTTAGCCAGGTCAGCGGTAGGAGTTTACTGGTATAGCAATGCGTCTTGCAAAACGCCGACAGCCGCCTGCATAGTCTCAATCACCATGACTCCAGACTGAGCCGGACTTGTGGTGGCTTGCAAGGACAAGACCGCGGGCGCCACCACGAGTCTCTGGCGCTTGCCCTTGCTGTCGGCTTTGCTGCTCGGTTTTTCTGCCGATGCTTCTGTGAAACATCGGCACTTCAGACGGGCTGAGGCAGCCAGGCTGCTCGCTTGGCTGAGGCAGCAAGTTGTTTAGCTGATCCACCCGAATCTGCACGTGTAGCCTCTAGCCTAAGTCGGTGTCTGACGACCAGTAGTAGTAGCCTCTGGTACTTCCTGTTTAGATGTACCTCCTGATGTACCTGCCCCCTTTTTTCTTCTTTCTACTCGTTCTGTAGAAAAATGCAAATCCTCACTGAGCTGCACCTGTGAAGCTGCACTTGGATAGATCTGACACATAAAGGACATTACAATGCTGTAGGCCTGGTGCACAGAAACAATAGATTAAGTCGTCTGTTGTGTTCTGGGGCAGGTTTTTTCATTTCACGACTTTCTCATCGGGTCCTGTGTTGAGTATTCGTACAGTTGGGCAGTCGAAAAAGGCTTCAAATGCTGTCAAAGAATAACTATAATTAACTGGCAGCTAAGCTCTCGTGCCTCCTCCCCTTCCCCGGCAAGCCCCCATGCAGGCTCTCACTGTGCAGTGGTTGGTTGTTCTTATTGGGTTTCTTGCCACTCAGTCAGTCAGCTAATCCGGTTCTGACTTATTCCAAGACCGTCTCGGCATTTTTAGATGGGTCTCTAGCACTGGAGTGGCTAGCAACCACGACTGGTCCCTTTTTTGGTTGCTTTTGGTAACATTTCTATTTATGTCGTGGTGTAACGGTCTGCCAAAACTCTGCTATCGAGCTCACTTTTAAGTAGCTTTCGTACGAATGGTGCTGTTGAATGATCGTGTTGACCTTGCGGAGCGGTGCAGTGCAGCTCGTGCCTAAATGTTTTTAGCTCAATGGTTTTCATTTCTCCTCGTTATCTCCGCCCTTGGGCACACTCCTTTTCGTCTTGCACGCACATGCTGGAAACTTGGTCGGCTTTGGCGGCCGTCCGTCCATCCATTCTTTTGCCAGCAATTCGCTGGCGTTTCATCCAGCCTGCATACACCAGTCGCAAAGGCAGTGCATGGCAGCAGCAGGGCAGTCAATATATGGGCAGCCGGGCTCGTCTTCCTGTCTCGCCCGACTCACCCAGTGCACCGCTTCAGCCGGTGCACAGCCACCACCGCGCCACAGCTTCACTGCCTCTGCGACCCGGCGGCGTGCGCGCATGTAGTAGCGCTCGGTGTGGCAGCATCACCATGCTGTGGTCGTTTTGTGCTTTTCAAGTCTCGGACGTGGCGGCCTTTTGCCGAGCATTGCCAGCACGTACATCGCTCACGTCGAGCGCCTGAGTCGCAGCATCCTGGAGCTGAAGAATCGCTACCAGGAACAGATCAGACTGGTGGCCGGCGGCCGTCTTGCATCCGCCTTGCGTGACATCCGGGTCGCTGCCCCGCAGGCCTCACCAGCGGAGCAGCAGATCCTGCAAACTGCCGTCGTGCCCTTGCAGGTTGAGTAGCTGATGCAGCTGCGCCGCCAATGGCACCAGTGGCTGCACTCCTGATAATGCCCGGAGGATGGGATAGAGGGTTAGTGTGTAGTTTAGCAGCCGTCGAAGCATTGTTCTCACCTTTCGTTGCAGGCCATCATGGACGTACCACCGATTCCGAAGCTGAACATTCCATTAGCTGCCCTTGCCGGCACTGCCTTGGACGTGCCACCACGTGCCGCATCGTTGATCAGGCAGCCGGCGGCAGCGGCCGGGCACTCGATGCCGGAAGTGCATGCTGTCGATCGTAGCCGGCACCAGGCGATGGTGGCTGCCGCCACTCTTTCGAGGACCAGTGACGACCGCGCGATCGATGTGCTGGTGGCAGCGTACCCTGGATACAGCAGGTGGGGTGTCATCTGAGCCAGTGTCCCCGCTAACTGTCTCTCCTCTAAATGTCAGCAGCCGAGTCCACAGCACTCGTTTGCTGTAAGCTTGCGAGAGGTGACGTTCGGTCCATGTCCGTGCTTGCGCACTGGGCTGCAACCGCACGTGGCTGAAGACCGATTGCTGACTTGGCTGCAGGAACGAGCTCGCGGGCCATCTGATGAGGCTGCGGGCCGAGTGTGAGCGAGGCACCCTCACGGACTTGACGCTTTCAACGGTCGTGGACCGAGTCGGCTATCTGATCAGCGCCGACTTCGACGCACAGCATTCTGGTGGCTGCGTAAGATTGACTTACACACTGCCTTGTGATGAGGTCTGCTTTACAGGCTTGGAAACCTGTTGCCACTGGTGCCAGACGTGTGGCTCAACGCTGCATTCGTGGCATGCTGGGGAGTATTCAGGGTTTTATAATGGCTGAGCTAAACCTTACCTGAAAGAGTGGCAATATGACCAATGGCTTCCTTTAGAAGGCCTGCCAATGCCTCTGCAACTAGATAAGATGCCTATATATGTCTTTGCATTATCAGCGGCCTAGTTACATGCTAGAGACCCCGTGGAAGTTCTGCAGAATGCATCCTGGTTGTTCATTTGCTACCAATGTCATCTTTTTTCAATCCATCCAAGCACTTAAGGAATGGCTTGTAGCAAATAGGGCTGCGTTATAGGCTCAGTCTCCTGCCGGCATATCGTTATTTACGGAGTCTCGTGCCGACATAGCATTATAGGTGGAGTCTCGTGCTGGCACATCGTTACTTACGGAGTCTCGTGCCGGCATATCGGGAAAGAAGAACTGAGTATGGTCGTTAAACCATAAATAGCAACACGTGCTTTTAAGCTTGCATTGACAAATAAAGCACAATTGACAGCCTCGTTTGTGTAGCAGCAGAAGAGCCTTAAAGGTTGTCACCACCGTTTGCAGTGGACCATAAACGACAGCCCACTGCAGGACTGGAACCGACGACTCGGGTCGTAAAGAGTAAGCACCTTACCTAGTAGGCAAAGACCCAGGGGCGATGCCACGAACTGCAGATTCTCTCAAGTACTGCGAGATCTAAAGTGTGCTTATTGAGTTGTAAGAATGTCATCCTTCGAATATCGTGAAGGTGTTGAGAGGGGAAGCAAGCTCTGTCCTTAGTTTCCAGTCGCCTGCCTCGGTAATCCAGTTTTGCTCCGAAATTGCTTTGTCGAATAAGAGGTCTTCCGACGGATGCCACCACGAGTAAGATCTCCACATACCTTGTGTCACACATAATGCAAATGCTCGGCAGACTATGTTGCTTGTAATGGTAGCCCACTCAGTACTAGGAAGGAAGTGACTCGGGCTTTATCCTAATGTAAAAGATGGTTTTTCTTTACTAGGTCCCGTTTCTGGCTGCATCTCCTCACGTGTCTGAGAATGCAAAAATAGTGTTTTCTTGTGTTAGAAGTTGAATTCCTTACTATCGAGAACCATTATTGTTTTTGCATTTCCATCCTGACCCTGACGTTGCGAGCCTGATGTGTTGCATGAAATCGTCGATTCTGTGCAATACATCAGGCTCATATGACCAAGAGCTTGACAATGTTAACAGTGCGGTTGCTGCGATACTGACGTAAATGTTAGCTGCTACTGCTGTAGCTTTTATTTGCTAAACACTCGCCATAAGTATTTTATGCAAGCCATCAGTATGAACGTCAGACAACTGGCTCAGTAGCACGTTGCTAGTAAATGAAGCCTTTGCCTAACAGACATCGAGCACATGGAATCCCATTGCTTTGCAGAACTTGGAAAGAGATTGAGTTCTCTGAGGGCACTGTAACAGATGTATTAATATTATGATATGTATGTGTATATAATATAGGCTGTATATATATATATATATACCTGTTTAATATAATCGATGATTTCAATAGGTGCAGCCTGTCCATCTGCCATTGTTAGAAGATTCTCTCGGATTTGTTGCTGCTGCTCCTGTTTCTGCTTTCACTCGGTTAACATGCCCGAGAATTTTGCAGGATATGCACGAGAGATGCTGCGCTGTTGGTTAAGTTCAGCATGCCTTAGCTGAATCACTTTGGAAATTGTTCGACGTTGGTATTATTAGCTGGTTTGGTTCCTCGGCTTATTGAAGGTTAAATCCTCTTCGGTGTAACATCAAAATCTGTGCGTGTATGTTTGCGAAGTCTTAATGTCTGTTACTCCACAAAATCTTATAAAGGCTTTGCCAGGTGTTAGGCTAGAGACTTTTTCATAGTGTGCTCAAAGAGTAAGGGATTTTTGGTGTGCATGGAATGGCAGCTAGATAAAACAAAACCACTAGCTTATTTGACAGCCTCTTTTATATAGCAACAGAAGAGCCTTTATTGCCATCGTCATCGATTGCAGTGGCAATAAAGGATAATAATAATGATAATAATAATAATAATACATTTGATAAAGCACCCTTAGGGAACTCAATCTCTTTCTAGGCACTTTACAGTTGCTGTAAAGGAAGCGCGGTCGAATAGTGGTAGCATGCTCAATAAACAACAAGAATAACATGGTTAGATGTTTAGGATTGCTCACTGCTGGATTCGAACCCTTGACCTCGGGACCGAGGTCGTGAAAAGCGACCGCTCTGCTTCACAAAGATGTCGGTGTTGCAAATGCAAACGCTGTGAAAGATATTGACCTTCCTTCGGTGCAAGGGCAGCTGGCAACATTGCTTCTGGGCTCCCGGAATCTGAGGCATTTCTGGGGATGGGGCTAAACTACAGATGCTTAGTCAGTGCAGAGGGGCATCGCCGAGCTGGATTGGTCCAGCGGTTAAGGCGTTCGCCCTGGCCATGGTCTGGCTGAGGTCGTGGGCTCGAGCCCCGAGGCATATGTAAAGCGCCTGAATAGAGATTAAGTTCTCTTGGAGCGCTATACAAATGAATTATATTATATATCTTCACCTGAGACTCAAGAAGGGGTATGGCCCAAAGGCTGCCACTTGGATTAGATCAACGTCGCATGGCCCCAGTGTACCCGGGTGCAGGAACAGTCTGCTGCCCGCGTCCATTAATTCTCTTGCACATACCTCTCGGACACATGAGTGGCTCGAAACTGTCGAATGGCTCGCATCTGCCGGATTTCTGCTCTTCAAATGTGTGCGTGTTAAGCTACGCACCAATGGGCTACACAGCATGGATGAGCCAAGCCTTCACGTGCAGCCAGACTCGTGGAAGGGTGCTTTAGCTCCCAACACATTCTGATAATTTGCTTACAATGCTTTGTTGAGGCAAAACTCCAGCCACCGAACATGCCCCTTCGGGCATGCACATTTATATAGAAATCATCTAAGCTTTCGATTTTTGCTGCCCATTTCTGGTTTAGGGTCAGACTCTTGCTGCAGTTGCGTTTGCGTTTTTGTGTGAATCGCTTTTCAAACGATACAAATGTCGAGATCTACTGTCTTTCACTTGCCTCTCCCGTGGTCGGTCAGCCAGACTCGGCTGTTTGTGCTTGTCTTTATTTATGTAGCTTAGCTTATCTCGGTCCATTCCGGTCCCGTTGTAGCTTGCCAGAAGTAGCTCAGCTGCTTCTGCTGCCTCTTCCACCAATAAGGCATCAGTGGCCACACCACCTGCACTGTCTGCGCACAGCCACTGGGCAGTGGCTCTTTTGCCGGACGCCGTCGTCCAGGCTGCCTCCGTGGAAGTCTACCAGGAAGAATCTGATCTGTGTATCATATGCCACGAATTTATGGCACCTGACGAAACGACTCGACTGAGCTGCCAGCACAAGTATCATAGCACGGTGAGACCATGTCCTTACTATTAGTGGAATTGAATGTGCCGGCTGACTGGCCGGCCTTCCGATGGCCGACAGAGCCACGCTAGCAGCACATGCTAGTTCTTGCCTGGTTTTAAGCAGACTCACCTGGCCTTAGCCAGAGTCGCTGCTACTTGTTGAAGCCTTCGGTTGGCGCTGTTGCGCTGCCTCTGCCATCGAGGTCGCCGCAGCTCCCCCTACAGTATCCAGACAAGCATGTCCTATCAGAGGCATGCAGCTGTCGAGTCCTATCAGGCAGGCAGACTGCTGACCTATAGAATCTCATAAGGGTCCGTTCTCTGACCTTAGCTGTCGTCCTGTTATTATTATTATTATTGAGGGGATGCTCTCGGTAAAGTGTTACAGGCCCATGGCATCAGCTGTTACTATTTCGTGACAATACCAACATTTGTGCTTGTCGTCTATCCGTTAGCAGTAGTATCTGGAGTACTGAATGTCGATTATCTGAAGCTTAGCGACACTTAAACCCAACTCTAACTTGTAGAACACACTAAACCAACGGCCATACCAAAGATCTGAGCTTCTTTAATTGGTGGTGCTGTGGTGCATCACGTCCTTATTAATTAAGTGTCTGTCCCTTTCTAGGACAGCCTGACGTTGCAGATCTGTAGCCATAAATTTACTTCGTGAGCTAAAACCTAAATCTTTAAAAATGCCATTGCATGTGCGACATCCAACACTAAGCCTCTTTCCTGCTCTCGCCTTAACTAGCCAAGAGCAGGCAAGCTTCCTTGCAAATTCTTCCCAACTACTTGTGTGTGGTTTGATATCTTAGTTTTATAGATGCACTTTCCTTTTTTTATTTCAACTTTCAAAATGCAAATCGCTCGAAAGCTGCAAATCGCCTGTTTTCCGAGCAGTTTTTGTCTCGAGTGAAACCGATTTCATTAATCTCCTGCCAGTGGTCCCATGCTTGACTCATTTTGTCTATCAAGACTACCTCATCTTAGTGGCTTCGACTGGGAGGCTCAAAGCTTCAGCTTTAAACTTTCATTTAAATCCGCTTAAATGTAGAATACCAGTGTACGCTATAAGTAAATGCACAGTGTATTATATCAAATTGGTTGCCTAGCTGCGACCATTGTATGTATGTCTGCTGTAGGGGGGCAGCATTTCGGGAGGAGCTTATCTGATTATCTGACTTACCTTGGTTGCAGCTAGTGGGAGTAACTATCGTGAGCTCTTTCCTGCTGCCGCCGCGCATCCTTAGCAACCCATGAATGTTTCAGCTTGCGCTACAAAAGTTAATGTAATTATTATAGTCCGGCAGCTGTAGTGTTTTAAATACGTTTTAACGAAGACTGCGTTATTGCATGTCGAAGGTGAGCCAAAAGATGTCATCTTTAGAGCGGCTCTCTATTCAATCTCTATCTTCCTCTGTCTATAACTCCGAAAGTCTACAAAGACAAAGTGGGTGTTACAGGTGAGTGTTTTCCACAGCTCATTCAAAGCCTGAGCAGCTATCGGTACCCTACGGTAGCCAGCAGACTTCGGCCGGTAGCCAATCAACTCCTGGAAGCTAGATAGCAACTGGGCTTCTGGGAGCGGGCATTCTAACGTTGCATTGCTTCTGTGCCGTCTTTCAGGAGTAGGTCTAAAGTCCCAATCAGAACCTCTCTTCTTAGCCTGACTATTATTCAGCGACATTCAGTGAAATACGAAGCATCATATTCGGCAGCCCCGTTAACGTGGCTGCAGAAGAGTCTTTATCCATTCGCCCCATTTTAATGGGCGACCAAGGATTGACAATTTAAAGGCTGGAATCCTCAACCTAGGCTTTGAGGTGCAAGCTTGTTACTGCTGGCGAGACCATATTGGTTTATGGTCATTAAACTATATTCTTAGCGACTGCAGCTGTATCGTTTAATGTTCCGGCTGTTAGTTGGTCTGACACGTTGGCTCGTGAATAAATCGCCTCTAGAAGAATGCAATTGGGTGGCTGACCGGCTAGGGTTTTGGTTGGGGTCTTTTTGCTTCTTCAGACAGACCTGATGTACCCTTCGTGCCCCCTAGTGCTGCCTTGTTTCCCCTACGTGTGTAGGATATTGTAGCCGACTTGCTGATGCATGGTTTGTTTGACTGCTCTGCATTGCCTTGGCCACGAGCTTGCTCTTAATGCATTGCACAAGTTGCTGGAGAGCTGATGCTGCCAGCTAGCTGGGGTCGCGGTCACAGTCGGTCACTCAGTCTCAACAACAAAAAGAAAGTTTATACTATGGCTGCAGCTGCTGGGGCTCCTACTCTGCTCGTGTAATAACGAAAACTGTCTTGCATCCTAGGCACACCGCTAAAGTTATGCACAGAATACAAAAACCTTCATTGACAGCCCACAAATACGCATGCTGTTGGTATGTGTGCTCCGGCACGGTTTACTGTGACTTCCTTCATCCTGCCCTGGCAAACATGTCACATACTTCCAGGTAGTCAGATATACTCCCCCGTCAGGCCAAGCATCGTACCACCCGCTTTTCGGAATCCAACAGTCTACAAATACCTCGTACAAACCTTAAATCCTTTGGAGACCGTGCATTTAGTTCGTATGCTCCCAAAGCCTTGAACTCCCTCCCGACTTGCGTCAGAACATCCCCTGACCTGACCACATTTAAAAAGAATTTAAAAACACACCTATTTAGGACAGCATTTAGTGGGTCCTGTGATTCGTCCTTGATGTGCTTATGCGTGCTGACACTGTGCATGCTGCCACTAACCACATTTGCATGCTGACCCTGTGCATGTCACCCCTAACCGTGTTATTCATTTTGTTTGTTTATCAAGCATGATTTTACTCACCATTCAATTGCATTTCCCTTTGCAGCAAATGTAAAGCACCTAGAGAGAGATTAAGTTCTCTGAGGGCGCTTTATCAAGTGCATTATTATTATTAATATTATTATTAGTCCTTGCTCTGTAGCATTTCACTCAGCCTACATTTTACAGACATATGCAGCTATTGGCAGACAGCCGAACACCCGTCTTATCCGTCTGTCAATATTGACCATAAGAGCTCTATGGTTGCTCAGATCAGACGACTGGCTGGGCTACTGCATCAGCGCCCTACCTGACTAGACAATCTGCTGTGGGGGTCACCATCTTGCTGCCAAATATAACCGTCCCCGAGCAGAGTGTGTGAGCTTTGGAGTCCTACTTGCTTGACCAACGATAACTCGAGTGAAGCTATTCGGCCAGCTGGTTGTTGTCCGGCTGTTTTAAATTTCTAGTCAAAACCTCTTCACACAGCTTAGTCTGGTCGTGCAACCAGACTAAGCTCTCACACTCGGCACGTAAACAGCTTCGCCAGAAGTGCCTTCTTCTCTCACTGCAGTCAACAATTTTGTGAAATCCGATTACCAACACTTGGTAGCTTCCAGTTGTGCTGACTCTTAAAGAGTAAAAAAAATAGATTTGACTGTATCCCGAATGTTAATAGAGATCTCCTAATGCTAGAGAACTCCAAAGGCTATTGAGATCTCCAAAATGCACGGCCCCTGCTGTAAAGTACTAGTGGCGTACTGACGAAATTGCCGTTTGTTTTGAGCCCTGTTGATCAGTCTTTTTTCCGCCTGAGAATCGGTTAGAAGAAAGGTGTTGGCTTGCTTTGTCACGAAAGGCTTCAGTGAAAGCAGGTAGGCCATTAAATGCTCGCTGTATGCCGTTTTCAGGTACATAATTGAGCATTGTTGATTTTTTCGTGCTCCTTTGTTTCCTGCTTCCTCAGCTACGTGATGCGAGGCTTGCTGCCAGCTGTGTACCCGAACTACCGGCAATCCAACACTCTGACTTGCATGCTCGTTGTAGTGCATCAGAGGCTGGTTTGGCGTGCAACAGACCTGCCCTCTTTGCCGGAACTTTGACTTAATGCCTGAAGATTTTCCGGACCTTGGTTCGTAAATTGTTTTTGGCATTCATCTTCTGCTCTGGAGCTCGGAAAGTCCGTGTAGAATGTGAAAAATAGATTTGCTTTCTTGATACCAGTGACTTGCTCGGCTACAATTTGCTTTGCCCTTTGGCCTTTCAGTGCACGAATCGTTATTACTGTTCATTGATAGCAGGCAAATAAAGCCTACTGAAAAGAGACGGTCATTTATTGAACACAGGCTGTAGACGCATGTTGATGTATACAGTGTCTGGTGCATGTGCATTTGACAGTGACGGTGTTCTATCCTCATCTGCAAGCTGTAGTGCTAGTTTGAACGTCATCCTTGTTAATGTGTTCGCATTAGATCGAATTCCCTGGTACGAGAGGAAAGTGTGTCAATCTGTTCAACGCATGAGTTTGTGGCTTCGAGAAAGCTGTTCATCCTTGAACAGCTACCCTTTGTTGTTTTGCTTGACTGTCTCTGAACAAGCCTGTCGTGCATATGTGGCCGCCGATGTGCATTTTGAAGTAAACAAGTCGGGCAGTAGGACTGCTTCGCTGAGGACCACCTTAGCAGTGATATCCTTGTCAAAGAAATCTCGAATTTTGCCACTTAAGCTTAAAGTAGGCCGAGGTAGATAGTGATATGGCCTTGTAGTAAATGGTCATTTTGGCATTGGACACTCAAATTCCATACAGAGGCTTTCCATTTCTGATTACTCAGAGAACAGCTGCAACAATGTGTCTCTCATCCGTCTCCGAAGTCACTTAAACTATTGCACTATAGAGGAATAGAGTTTTGTGGCTCACTTCTTGCAGTTAAAGACCCTATCATCTCTTTGAGTTATTCATGCTTATCGGAAACCAGCCGATTAGTTGGCGAAGGTGACGGTAGTTGCCCAAGTCAATTTATGTTTTCAGCAAGGGGCTCGTTAGGATGATCGTCTTCTGCGACTATCCATAAATGCGGGACAATTATTTACTTGGCGATTCACCAATACGGCTAAAGTATTTTTTCTTAATGGAGCCGGCTAGCATCACTTAACTAACACAATCACTTTGACTGCCAATACGAGCTCCGAGCCTCGTATTTACGTAGTAAATAGTAGTCTTCTTCACATTACCGTAACGCCGCTGGGCATACAGCACTGCAATAATTCTATCATAAGTTAATTAAAAGGAAGAGACCAGACCTTCAACTGTTGTATTTGCCCTCGTTCCTGGGCCACGTGTCAACCATCCAAAAATCGCAAGACCAACAGACTCTTGTTGCACTCCACTCCACTTCCTCTTTTCCTTGATCACTCGCTGTGCCTCTCTCGTCCGTCTCGTCGTTTTCTCGTCCCTGCTTAAACGGTGCTTCTGACCATAGCTATCGCAGTTTCTTTAATTCTCATTTTCGATGTCAAACCATCCGGTGGTTGCGCTTATACGAAGCGGCTGGTGGCGTTATGTATGAGCTAAGGGCGAAATTGTATTCCCTCGCTTTCTGTCATCGTCTGCGAGCATTGTAAATAAATAAATCCTAGCTGATTAAACAGCCTCTTTTTGTTTAGCGACATAAGAGCCTTTACGGCTATCACCACCCCTTGCAGTGGCGATAAAAGAATCGCCCACCGCAGGAATCGAACCCACGACCTTGGGATTGAGGTCGTGAAAGCAACCGCCTTACCTAGTGTACCATCACGGCTAACCAAAGCAGTGAGCTGCGTACCGGCGAGCTTGTCGCTCCTAGCTCGATTTGCGTTTAGCTTTGCCTCTTCCACGGGCACCTCCCACCGGACCTTCTACTTGCTTTGATCAGAGGACGCAGTGCAGAGCCACGGAGCGTTCTCGAAAGCAGGACAGGAGTCTCCGGACTGAGGACAATTACCGAGTTATTGCCAGAATTGACATTTTTGAGATATTATCGATATTATTGAGAGCTATTACCGGAATTCTCATCGGTACAATGGAGCTGGAAGCACTATCGGGATTCAGCGACGCCTGCACTGCGACTTCAGCCGCCAGTCGGTGCCAGCGCCTGCCAGCTTCCTCTCTCTCTCTCCGCCCACCAAGTGTCCTGCATAATACATAATTCCTTGGCTTTATGTAGGTGCCCAGCTTCAGGTAGTCGGCGGCACTGAGGCGGCTACCGAGCGGGGTGTAAACGGGCTCTCAGCTGACGCGTAACTGCGCTGCCTGGCCGCCTTTGCCTCGGCGAAGCTTGTGGCAGGCTGGCGTAAGGAGCTGCTGGCATTTGTTGCAAGTAGCGAAGAAATCCAGCACGCCGCTGGCATTCAGCCTGAGCAGGTGCTGCTTGTTTCGGAGAAGCACTCAGCGGTGCGTTCGCCTAGCGTCAATTCGCTCACACTGTATGGTAGGTCCATCTGGCTGGGTCAATTTGGAATTTCGTTAAGAAGAAAATGCTGCGAGTTTCTTCGAAAACTTATTTCAATGGCAGCTGCTGCTGCCACTCTGTCGTAGCCTGGGGATGAGGCGCACTCACTTCCAGAATCAAGTCGCGAGTTCGAGTCCTGTCGCAGGCAATTCCTGGCTGCCTACTTCAAGCGAGAGTAGCAGCCGCTTTAGTTCTCTGCCGTCATGCACGGCACACGCGTGGCTGCTGAATCGCCAGCCGTCATTTTTACAGGAATTTTCACTCCAATTTCCAGCAAGATAATAAGAAATGTAATTCACTTATATCTCTACTAATTAAACCGAAAAAATCTGCCTCTCCACAAGATGGCGCAGTCATCAAATGGCAAGATGGCGAATTTTCGTCAAGCGGCAAGATGGCACAGCCTTGTCTTCCGCGACGGAACTACTATGACTCAGCGACGCGAGTCCACAGGCAGTGAGGTGCTCGTAGCGCCCTAAGAAAACTCAAGTCTTAATGCGGGCGCTTTACCCCAAAGCTTGAGCCCACGACCTTCGTCGTCAAGAGCAAGCCCCCTGATCCCTGGGGCTAACCAGGGCAGCAGCAGCATTAAGGCCGATGAGATTCAGTACGATCACTTCGACTTGCATACTCTACCGTGGCTTGGCTCCATCACACTGCTAGTAGATAGCTGAAGCGCTACAGGCGGTGACAGCCTCCTGGCACACTTTCACGTCTTCTCACGACAATAAATTTGCTCCCGGTTCCTTTCTCTCGCTGAGGCGAGATGCAGCCACGGCTCAAGATGCGTTTTCTTTTGAGACCCCAGACTGTGGAGTCTAATTCTTCAACTACAGCACAGCGAGGCGAATTGCTGTCCTGTTTTACCTAGATCGGGATGTCTCTGTATCGTGCCCTCAGATAATTAAATCTCTTTCTAGGCACTTTATAGGATGCTTCACTTAGGTTGCTTCACTTTACGGATGCTGTATAGAAAGCATTACCAAATGATTGGTGGTAACATCCGCAAGAAGCCGGCGCAGTGGAAGCAAGCAAGTACATGCTCGCAAAAGACGAATGGCAAAGACCCACCAAATGCTGTAATAAGCAGGTGCATTTTAAGCTTCTTTTCAAATGCCGTCAGGGGACGTTGTGACGTGAGCCTGTAGCGAGTTCCAGGCTTTGGTAGCATAGAAACTAAAGGCACGGTCTCGAAAGGTTTTGAGACCGTGTCTGTCGTACCCGATATCCGTTGGTGCTTCTCCGCCATGTATGAGGCGTCTAGAAAGAGATTTATCTCCCTTGGGGTGCAGTGTAGGTGTTTCTATTGTACCGGCGACCAGCTGCCGCCTCTGCCGTTCAGAGACAAGTGCCAAGCGATCAGCAGCTACCGGCCGATGCTGCAAAAATGATCCCGGCCCGGCAAAACCTGATTCTGGATCACATCGTCAGGACATTTCCGATTGAAATTAAAGATATGTAACTCATTCGTATAGCACCGTAAGAGAGCCTGATCTCCGTTCATGCGCTTGGCATATGCTGCAGGGCCGAAGCCCACGACCTTGGCTGATAAAACGAGCACCTTACCCCTTGCCCAAGCAGGGCTGCCATTCACACGCCTAACTTTATGGCGGCGGGCCGTGCATACCCGCTCAGCGACGGCCGGCCCTCAAGCCAGAATTGGTCGTTGACAACTGAGGCGATTGTTGGAGCGACGGTCCAGTTTGACAGCGGCCATGATGCCTCTACAGATTAGTTCATGCATATATATGAATGGCGATATGGGCCCTACCATGACCACTATGCTTGTATGAATAAAACGTCTCGATTTATGACTGTAATAATAATAATAATAACAAAACATTTCATATACCGTTCTCAGAGAACTCAATCACTTTCTAGGCATTTTACATTTGCTGCAAAAGAAGCACAATCGAATGGTTAGTAATGGCATGCTCAATGACAGACAGCAAGTATAACATGGTCAGGGGTGACATGCACAGGGTCAGCATGTAAGTATGGTTAGTGGCAGCGTGCACAGTGTCAGCACGCACAAGCACGTTAACGTCAAATCACATGGACCCACTAAATCAGAGGTCGGCAAACTCCGGCCTTTAGTCCAGATGCGGCCTAGCTAGTGCTCCAGTGCGGCCTCCGGCGGCCGCCTAGCTATTTATGGACGGATCCGCAGTCTAATTGAGCTGTCGAAGTTATCTTCCCCTTCACTATAGAGAGGTACTTTGACTTACGAGTATTCCAACTAAAGAGTTTTGGAGGCACGAGCCGTCTCTCGGCAGCTTTTTTTTCTTTGAGTTGAGAACTAACTGTTATTGTTCTTGATTTTGCTTCACGTACGTTTCGCAGTATAAAGTGGGCGTGGCCGCTACGCCCACTCCCCTCCCGGGCGGGCTGAGTGGGCGTGGTTTCGTCTCACCTAGTTTGCCTTCTTGACCTCCTGAAATGGCCTAGAAGTCAGAACAGTTTGCCAGCCTCTGCGCTCAATGCTGTGATTAATAGATGCGTTTTTGGTTTCTTTTTCAATTTGGACAAGTCAGGAGATGTCGTAACCAAGTCGGGAGGGAAATCCAGGCTTTGGGAGCATACGAACTAAATGCACGGTCTCTAAAAGGTTTGAGGTTCGTACGAGGTATGGGTAAACAGTTAGATTCCGAAATTCGGTTGATACGATGCTTTACCAGGTGGGGGAGTAGATCTGATAAGTGAATGAAGGGATCTAAGAGTGAGCGACAGAACCTTGAAGTCGATGCGTTGCTTGACCGGGAGCCAGTGCAGGTCGGCGAGAAGTGCCGAGATGTGGCAGCTGCGACGCTCACGACAGAAAAGCCTAGCCGAAGAGTTTTGCACCAAGTTTAAGGCCTAATTACACAGGCCGGTTGACCAGAAAGCGGTAAGTTACAGAAGTTGAGACGGGATGTCACAAATACACGGATCAATTTAGATGTGGCATCCCTATCTAAACAAACCCAAATTTTAGAACTTTTTTAAGCTGCAAGTAGGCAGACTTGACTGTGGAGTTGATGCGATGTCTAATGAAAGGTCACTTTGGAACAGGTCACCTAGATTTTGTGCAGATTCAATAGGATGGCACAGCTGGCACAGCCGATAGTGAGCGTTAACCACTCAATTCCTAAGTCAGACTCGGTTTGCCCATAACTAGCAAGTTAGTTTCATGATCATTCAAATTAAGATAGTTTGCTGCCACCCATGTGCGGATGTCATCAATACATGCAGCAAAGGATTTGAGAGAATTGGACGTGCTAGAAGACCGGAAGGGATCTAAACAAAAGTACAACTGAGTGTCATCCGCATAGAAGTGAAAGCCTAGATTGTGCTTGGCAATCACATCGGCAAGACGGAGAGTATACACCGTGAAAAGAACCGGACCAAGCACAGAGCCTTGAGATACCCCATACTTCAGAGGTTCTTTGAATTTTCTGTTTCCATTCACATCAGTACTCTGGAGTCTCCCACTGAGATAGGACCTGAACCATTGCAGTGCAGTGCCAGTGATGCCCAGGCGAGGTGAGGGGTGCCCAGGAAGGACTTGGTGATCGATTGCATCAAAAGCTGCCAAAGAGTCGAGAAAAACAAGCTGAGATAATCTACCCATGTCTACATTCCTAAGTAGGTCGTCATACAACCGAAGCAGTGCTGACTCTGTGGAGTGATTAGCTCGAAAGCCAGACTGAAACTTACAAGCAAGGTTGGAAGTTTTAAAATACGAGTTCAGCTGGTCTTTTACGACTCGTTCAAGTGTCTTTGATAGGAACGATTGAAGGGAGACTGGGCAGAAGTTTGTAAAGTCCTCCTGGTCTAGTGGTGCTTTCTTGAGTAGTGGCCTGACTACAGCCTTTTTGAAAGGTGCTGGGACATGACCTAAGGCTAATGACCTATTAATGATGTTAGTTATGCATGGCAGCAGCAGATCGATGCATCGTAGTAGCAGGACGGTGAAAAGAATAGGGTCCAGAGGACTGGACGTCTTCTTTGATTAGGGTATGAGCTTCAGAAAGAGTTCTTTAGTGGCCTCCGTGAGTGTAGATATTAAGATGCTGCATGAAATAGAGGGACGGGATTCCAAAGGGGTTGCTGCCACACTAGGGATGGACTCCTCGATCTTGTCTATCTTGCTGACAACGACGCTTAGAGACGCGATCGGCTAGATCATCCCAAGAATCGCTAGGTGAGGAGTTAACCTGGAAGTGGTTAAGGAGATGGTTGATAGTCGACGTCAGCATTTTTGGATTGTGTATCAACAATGTTTCTTTATAGAAGCTAGACTTGGACTTGGTAAGGATCGATTGGTATGATCTACTCGTGTGCCCGTCGATTGACAGTCAGTCCTGATCTTTTGTATGCTTTTTCAAGCACGTGCTTAGTAGAACCAGCCAGTTAAATGTCTTCGGTTAACCAAAGGCCGTCTGGGCGATGACGCACAGTGAGCTTAGTCCGATGAGCAAACGCGTCGAGTATGTCAGCTAGTGTCGTGTTGTAGCATTCCACCAATGATGACAGGTCAGAAGAAGGATTGAGCAGCGGAGGCGAAGCAGATATTCTCGCACAGATAGCATCAATGTTAAGGGTCTTGAGGTTTCGCGATTCACATGTGACTTTAGATGAGGAGGGCCTGCATGAGATCTACACGAGGTCAGATAAGCAGAATTTGATAATAATTGGTCATGACGACAAAGTGCAGTTGTAGGAAAAAGTTTGGATGTGTGTGTGGCCCTTGATGTCAGTGGGGCTGCACCCAGGCTAGGTTCGGTTGGCTGGGACTGGACAGCTATAATGAGGGTAAGGGTCACCGGCTAGGCCGGGGTCGGACCTACGGCATGGCCGGATGTGTGGTGACGAGAGGTCACCGGGGCTCGTTAGGGTAGGAGAAGTTGGCCGAGCAAGTCGCCGAGTTATGCACCTGGGTGGTTGCATGCGTGCTCCGGCGATGCGGCCACGCACGCAAGGCAACTAGTGTCCAAGGCCCGAGCGGAGCTGGATAGTACGCTCGTTGTTGAGCTGTAAATTCCGCGTTCCCCGTGTAGCGTGTTCGTGACCCTCCCCCGTGTGTTGGCGTCTTTCGGCGGAAGCTCTCGACTGTGGTGGACGTCGACTCTGACTAGCCAAGCAGTTACTCAGCCAGCCGGATCTTTTACGGTGCACGCTAATACTGTTGGATTCGGAGTCAGTACAGTGGTGTGACGGTGGAAGCCGACTGACCAACTAACACGTTTGTTCGCGCTTGCTTCGTTGTCTCGCACCCCTGTAGTGTACTTTGTTTAGGACTCTCCCTGTAGATTTGTTTAGTTCCCCTGTTGTTGTTGGCGCGCGCGATATTATAAAGAGGTTTAACCTGACGGCCGCTCGTCTTACCCTAGCTCAGCGGCATGGCGAGCGGCAGCGTGGCCGGAGTATGGCGGGATTTTGCGGGGAAATAGCCTTTGACCCCTGGAACTCGGCTACAGGGTCATGCGCATGAGCCACGAGAGACAATAAGTCAGTCCGTGCACGAAATTCGGTGATGAAGACGTCAAATAAGTTGTCAGATAAATGCTGAAACGCCCCTTCGCGATTAAAGATTTATTTCTTGCGCGCACACAATCGAAATCAGACAAGAGAAGTATCAGATAAATCATGAATTGGTACGTGGAAGACGATAGACTACTGCTACCATACGTGACTTGTTGTCGGGTGAACTCAAAACAATAGACAATAGACTGCAAGCGACTTGAAGTTGAAGCTCGATCGTGTGATAATAATAGTGACTCCACCCACCTCAAGTTTTGATCATTCTAGGGGCTCGTAAATAAAACCTTTCGGGGTCACGTTGGTAATGGTCGGACAGCTTGCCGATTCTAACCAAGTTGGTTTAAGGCAAGCAGGTCAAGACCTTTTTCAGAAATCAGGTCACTGATTATTTGGGGTTCATCGCACTTTGAACGACGATTTCGAAGGCAAGCGTCAAGTCGAGCAGCTGGAGTTGTAGCAAGCCTGAACGCCGTTGAGTTAGAGAGATGCACAGCAACGCTTCAGGGAGAGCCTCGCTCTGAGAAGTTCAAGACGATGCTGCGAATACCAAACGAGCGGGGTAATCAGCTCCCGGTCCCGGCTGCGGCTCCGGGGTGCTTTAGTTTTGTTAATGCATAATTCGCGGATCTTAGCAGCAGCATTAACATCTAGGAATGCATTTGAATGACGATAATGAAGCGATTATGTGGACGTACGATCGTAACTATTAAGCAGGTTACTAGCCGCCGGTGTATCTCTCGCCGCCGCTGGCAATGCGGTACGAGCCCCAAGCTTTAAGGGTTTAAACGTCTATAGGCACGTAATTTCTCAAGGGCTAGGGTAAAAAACAAACAGATAAGCTTTTAACAGGTCTTATCTGTATCGGCTTCCATAGACGACGTTCGCAAGAACGTCGGTTTTCGGAAGAGAATTTTGCAACGAGACAAGCCACGCTAGTAGCGCTTGGTGTCAGAAGGCAAGAATTTCTGTAAGTATGTATTCATCGATAACAATTTTCTAATATATATATATATATATATATATATACATGAGTGTGTGTGTGTGTGTGTGTGTGTGTGTGTGTGTGTGTGTGTGTGTGTGCGCGTGTGTGTGCGTGTGCGTGTGCGCGTGTGTGTGTGTGAGTGTGAGTGTGAGTTTATGTTGGAACGTGCGTGTGAGCATGCGTGCGTGAGTGTGTGCACACTCGAGCGCAGAGGTGTCGGAAAGGCCGCCTAAAATGAACGCCGGACCCAAAAAGTTGCCATTCTGATATAAAAAAAAAACTGTGCTGCAACCTGCTTTAATTATGCGTAGTATCTCAAATTACCGTACTTAATTTTTAAGCAAATTGTAAGCATAACTATATTAATGTTTAGTGCTCATAAGAAGATACGCCACAGCGATAAGAATTAACCTATCCGACCTGTCCGAACATATGAGCGAATTACACTGCTGTACGCCATCGCAATAATCTGGCCTTATCGGTCTCCAGACGTCATGCACTTGAGGAAAGTAATTTCTTAGATATAAAATATATAACACAATATATAGTTCATTTCTATGACATCCTTAGCTAATTTAATTTCTATTCATTCGGGTCGGTAGCTGACATGGTGGTTACCTTTCCTGCTGCGGAGTCCGGGGCTGCCCCAACGGCTCCTACCGGAGGGAGAGAGGGAGAGAGAGAGGGGGAAAAGGAGAGATAGAAACAGAGACAAACAGAGACGCATAGACACTCGGACACAGAGAAAGACAGAGAGAGACACACACACACACAAACACACAGTGAGACAAGGAGAGAGCAAGAGACAGGCAGACATAAAGGCAGAGGGAGGGAGGGAGAGAGTTAGAGACAGACAGTCGGACAGACTGACAGACTGACTGAGACGGAGAGCAGAGAGGAGAGGAGAGAGAGACATCTTTCCACTTATGTGTTGGCCATCGATTAATCTTATCAATTTTTATGTATTGTTAATAATTTTCCAGACTTTTCTATCGCAGCTTTACTTCTCATTTCTGCACGCTACTCATGACGCAAGTTCGTTCTCCAGCTGCTGCCACGAGATGCTTTCTGGTATGAAGGCGTTTTCATCCTGTCACGAAGGCGTTTTCGCGAAAGTCGGCGGCGAAGTTTTAGCTGCTGCGAGGCTGAACTCTGAACTCTGAACTGGTCTTCGTGCATGCCTCGCTCCGTCCGTCCGTCCGTCGCTCGGCCGCTGAATTCTCGAAATTGTTGACCGCAGCAGCGACTGAAAAAGGCTTAAATGAACCGAAAATTTTTTTATTTTCTTTTCTTTGCATCAATCGCTGCTCCGTCAGCTCCAAGCTGATGCACTTGTGGCTAGTTTTTACAGCGGGCTCGGCACTCGTTCTGCTGAAGAACGGACGGACGAACTATTCGCAAGCCAGTAAGTCAATGCAAAGCCCGTCCATTGACGGTAAAACTCAGCACGCTACTGCAGAGGAAGCTGACGTCGACCACATTTGGCTTCCGAGCAGGTGACATGTAGAGCCAGCGAAGCAGAAGCCGATAGCAAGGTTAAGGTCATGTTGATGCGAGGGTATCTAATAAACCGTGAGCCATTAGCCTCCTAGCTAGGCTTTTGTGATCGCATATTGCAGGGTAGTCAAGGGCCAGAGCTGTAGCTCGGGCCGTGGCGTATTGTGCTCGGCATCTGCCGCGTCAGCCACCATGCTGCCCGTGCTTGGCCCAGGGTAAGGTGCTCACATAGAACTCCTGGATAGATATTTCGTTCACTTAAGACGCTATTTAAATGAATTATATATATTTATATATCATGCTTATGATTTAGAGGATTAGGCAGCTGCAGGTATATATATATATATATATATATATATATATATATATATATATATATATATATATATATATATATATATATATATATATATATATATATATATATATATATATATATATATATATATATATATATATATATTCCAGCTGTTTAATCCTAGCAATCTGGGCTATTGTCAGTGCCTGATGGGTGTCGCCGGGCAAGCTCACGGTACGCATAGAGTGGTCTAGGACAAAGCCAGCAGCCACCGAAGCACAGATATCATACAGCATATATTATATCATGTAACCGTTTAGTATATTATATATATATATCGTCGCATATTTATGATCATATAACTACATATAATAAAATCATAAAGTACAAATATCGTATAGCGTATAGCGTCCACCGAAGCGCTGTGGCAAAATGTACACGTTGAGTAAGAAAAGTACAAAAGGTATTTTGAATTTATAAAGTATATATTTTGGCCTCTGAGACGCGGCGGCCAAGTATGCACTTGCTACCGGAAGCCTTTCAGGCTTCTGCGTGAGTCACCGACGCAAATGTATAGACGCTCGGGCACAGGGTACGGTACTGGCAATACCAAGGGTACTGCTGGTTCTTGGGTTGCAGATACATCTGCCAGCGAAGGATGTATGCTATGAACAGCCTTGCTGCAAAATACCCTGCAGGCGAGCCCTGGGCAGCGGTCACCGCCGCACGCGAAACAGCATTCAGTCACAGAGGACTCAGCAACTAAGACTGAAGGAGGCGCGGCCTTCGATGCCTGCAACTTCGATGCGTCGGCTCGCAGAACGTCTGTACCATGAACTCAAGCTCGTCATCGAAGGAGTCATTGCCGAAAGCGCAACAGCAATCAGCAGTGTGGCCACAGCAGCAGCCATCGCCGAGGGAAGCACAGGGAGCACTGCTTTGTAAGATATGTCAGACGACGAAGTTTCGACACAACTAGACTTGGTGTCAAAGCTCACACGGATGCACTCTTTGCACGAACCTCCACCGCATATGCACAGAATAGGTGATGACAGGTAGAGTGGCAAGACAAGTCGGAAAAATCAGTCTTAGTATGGCAACCGCGTTCTCTAGCAGGAGGTACGCCCGTTTGCTCGGAACCAAATCTCTCTGCTAAAAATTTAATTATTCTAACCCTGAACGAAGCTTGCGAGCTTTTATTTTCGTTGAAAGGAAAGAGGCTTCCGTATTTTTGTAAATGCTCGTGATAGTGTGCTCTGTATCCTTATACTCGTGCTCTGTACAATAATAATGCACTTGATAAAGCGCCCTCAGAGAACTCAATCTCTTTGTAGGCGCTTTACATTTGCTGCAAAGGAAAACGCGATTGAATGGTGAGTAATATCATGCTTGATAAACAATATGAATAACATGGTTAGGGGTGACATGCACAGGGTCAGCATGCAAATGTGGTTAGTGGCAGCATGCACATCCATTGATCAACCGGCAGCCATCCTAGCTCTTTTAGCAAAGGAGACACTAATCAGACCTCTGGGACTTGAAAACTAGCCTTGCTGCCATATTCATAGCCTTTTGCAGTGGCCTAGTTGCCTCTTTTGGTACCCCAGCCAAAAGGAAATTACAAAAATGAAGCTGAGACAGAACTAAGGAACTAGTTAAGTTTTTTGCAAGCCACCGTGGAAGACAGCTCCTTATCTTAGATAAAGATTGGACGTGATGATTTAGCTTTAGAAGCAGTCTTCTGAATGAAGCTTTTAAAATTTAGGCAGCTGTCTAAAACGGCACCTATATTATGAGCACGGACTGATGGTCGCACAACAGCATCACCTATTAGAAGGGCAAAGCCTTCTAATACAACCACATGCGTAGGGTGTCCTATGAGCAGCAGTTCGGTTTTGTCATCATTTAGTTTCAAGAAATTTTCCGACATCCAGATTTGAATGTCGACCAGGCAAGCGTTCAGTTTCTCAGTTGCTGCAGCAGATTCCGACGGTTTGAATGAAAAATATAACTGAGTATCTTTAGCATAAAAGTGAGATCCTATTCCATGGGCCTTAATCACTTTTCCCGGAGGTTGAGTATTAATGGAGAACAGCAAGGAACTGATGACAGACCCTTGAGGGACTCCACAGGTGACCGGTCTCATGGGTGAGACCTGACCCCCACACGACACGGATTGAACACGATCAGACAAGTACGATTTAAACCTTGCCAGTGCCTCATCTGCCAGACCGATCGTTGTTCTCAATCGTTCAAGTAGAACATCGTGTTCAATAGTGTCGAAGGCAACTGATGAACCTAGCAGACCTAGGGCAGTGACATTCCCGTCATCGTTGCCGCATAGAATGTCATTATTAACACGGATGAGAGCAATTTCAGTGGAGTGCTGCCTCTTGAACACCGATTGAGATGTTCCTGTCATTTCATTGTTTTCAATATGTGCTGTCAGCGGCTTAGCGACAATTAGTGGCTCTTCGTAAATGCACACACCCGCTTGTACATGCATGCACACGAAAGATAGCTTGCACTGATTTAATAGCCTCATTTTTATAGCGGGAGAAGAGCCTTAATGGTTATCACCACTGCTTGCAGTTGGAAAGAAAGGATTGCCCGCTTTAGGATTCGAACCAGCGACCTTGGATGCGATGAGTGAGCGCCTAACAGGACCTCCTGGGCTATCGCGGCCGTCAACTGCATTGACACAACATATCTATAGCTTGCTTCAACATGCTCGTGTATTTTTGTGTATGCTGGGTAGCAGAAGTTTTTGCTGCTCGATTGACTAGCACAACTGTGATTGACCTCGCAAAAGTGCTCACTTCAAAACTCACCCCTTTCCAGCAGACTCCAAGCCACGATGACCCTCTACCAGCCGAAACCGTACGCAAGCACACTTCACGTGACATTGAATGCGCTCTGCCCAGTACGCCGAGGTCAGCTGACTGAGCCGGATTCTCATGCCGGATTCTCATGCCGGATTCTCATGCTTCTCATGCTCCGGCTTCTATTGCTACTCGCTCCTCGCTGCCAGCAGCCGTTGCGCAGTAGCTCGGTGCGGTGCCAAGTCCTTCTCCACTCAGGACGCTCAGGATTTGGAAAGTGTTATTAGAGCAGCTGAAAATATTAGTGCGCGATATCTTAATGTCATCAGCAGTCTCCCGCCCCCTGGCAGCCTGCAGCATGCAAATAGCTCGAGACAGCAGAGCCGATGAAGAAAGTGTGATATTTAAATGCACTTGCTGGTCATGTCGGAGCAATTGAGTCGGCGGGCTTTGTTAGCTGGCAGGCAGCTTGCGAGTGCGACGCTTGCAGTCCAACGATACTCCTTGGTACTCCGCGACACTCCTTTCTTGCTTAATTGAACTGTCGCCAAGGTCATCGGATGGTTTAAATGGGCTCGGCAGCCAGCCGATCTTGACCGCAGGCTGCTCTCTCGGCGACCCTTGGCAGAGCGCTTGCTTGCGCAGCTTGCGATCCATCGTCATGGGCAGCCCTCTCTCGGCGTTTCGCTAGAGCTGCAGGGCCACACTGGTCGTGCTCGCGGGAACTTCGACCAGGTGGTTGCCACTGTTCGTCTGCCACGCCTCGTCGGCCCAAGCTCTATAATCGCATCCTCTTTTGCAAAGCAGCAGGCACGCGATAAGCAGCACGGCCAAGGCGGCTAAAAGCATCCGAGGAAAGCTATCTCCGAGGCACGCAAACTTCGGTCGTGCGACAAATGTGCTGTGCCGTTAGCCACTCGCGACCGCCTTTTTTGTCCCAGTCATTGCTGCTGGCGCTGCAGTTGCTGCTGCTGCCCGCTGGAAGCTCCCTGCTGTACGGGGCGGCCCAGATGAAGCCGGTCATTGTGTCAGTGCTGCTGTCTCGGTCATTTCCCAGTTGAAATAGAGTGTCTGCAGGCTTCGCGGTTAGAGCGGCAGGCCCTTCACCACCCTGACTCGGCGCAGCACCCCAAAACGGGCTAGATCCCGGTCGATCGCACGTGGGCCGTGGGGTGGAATGAGAGGGTGGAGTGCTCGGTCTACTCGTTTGGGTTAGGGTCAAGGTGCTTGCTGCTAGTGACCAGGGTCGTGGACTCGAGGTGCTGCGGCACATGCTAGCATAAAGTTCTCTTGGGCTGCTGTGCAAATGGGTGCACTCGTAATCACACTTGCTACCTGCCAGATGGCCTCTGCAGATCCTGCCTAGCCCTTCTGCGAGTCCTCTCCCTCGAACCTTCAAGAGAGTCCTCCCCTTCCCCCGTGCGAGTCCTTGTCCTTCCCCCTCCTCCTCCAACCCCCCCCCCCCCCGTGCGAGCAAATCCTGACCCTTCCCCCCAGCGAGTCCCAGCCAATTCGCAGCCGCTCTTTGATGCAAAGCTTGAGCCACTCGATCGAGCGACCGTCACGAGCTCGATTAATCGACTTTCACTGTTTATCGGCAATCTGCCGAACTGTCTCTGCTACAGCAGGTGCACAGCAGCGCTTTAGCCACGAGCACGAAGCCTGCCGAGGTCGCGTGCCTGCATGCTCGGAGAGCTTGCTAGCGAGCAGGCAATCGAGACCTCACCTGGCGGGCACCTGGCGCACCTGTGAGAAAGGGTGCCGGCGGCCAGTGCTCGAGAGAGAGAGAGAGAGAGAGAGAGAGAGAGAGAAGCGCGACAAGCTAGCAAAGCTGGAGTCCATGCTGCTCTGCTATGCTGAGCCCAGGGCCCTCGCATAGTCAGGTGCTGCATAGACAGGCGAAGCTGCTCATACAAGTGCTTGCTCGCTTTGGGAGAGTCGTAGGCATTCTGAGACCGGTCAACTTACGTAAGGCCAATGCCGGTCACTGAGCTGCTGCTGCTGTGCAGCTGCTGTGAGCAGCACCAGCAGCAGCCACTGGAACAGAAGTCGTTCTGGGAGCCATTGGTGCTGCATGGAATGAGCCGTGCGACTATCTTCAAGCGAGCGAGCCGACTCCCAGATTAGGCAGGATGAGTCACACCCCTTGCCTGAGCTCTCCAAGCAACTTTTCAAACGTTGCAAGTCTCGTTTTGGAATCAATGGCAGCGGCTGCGGAAGAGGCAGAGCTATACATCTAAGCAAGCGAGAGCTGCAAGAGCAGTGGCCCAGTTCTCTCAGCAGCTCTCTTAGCAGCTCTTGATGCCAGTAGCCAATGGCTGCTTGGCTGCCATGGCAGCCTGGCTGCCATTGCAGCAACCGATAGTCATTGCAACCACCTCAAACAAACAGCTGCCGGATTCGAAGAATTAATCATTTGCTCATCCCCCCCAGCATTAGTTAGAGTGGGAAGATTGGCATCGTGGTATCATTCTCAGATGCCCTCTTGGAATGTAAGTCAGAACAACCGGCCAGCCTGCTCCGAGGTAGCCGTATGTCATATGTCATATGAAATGCCGCTGCTACACCGATGCTGTCGAGATGCTTGGTCATGCACAATGCAGACGCCTAGTACCAAAGCTAAATTGCTCACTTTTGACCACGTTGGTGGATAAATAAAAGGGATCTTGATTCACTCTATATAGTCTGCTGCTTCCTATTACTCCTGTGAGAAACATTTTAATGGATCTTTATGCTCATTATTTAACCATTATTGGGCCTTGACACCACTGAGAATAAAGGGTTAAATAATAAATTTACTAATAATAAATCGGAAAAATGCAATCTCGCTGCACTCAATCTCTAGCTATTGTTATTATTCATCAATTGAAACCAAATGAATAGGCAATGGTTGGCTCAAATTAACAAAATATTGTTTTGATTTAAATCAGCACGTACATGTCAGCATGAACTATTCAAATGTACCACTCGGTTGTCTGTTATGGCCGTCAGTTACGGCACTTGAAACTTCATACAATTTCCAATTGCATCTAAATAATTAACTTCATAACTACATGTAAGTAGCTCTCAATTATGATTGAATAAAAGCAAGGAATAAAAATAATAACACACTTGATAAAGTGCCCTCAGAGAATACAATCTCTTTCTAGGCGCTTTACATCAAACCTACCACCCGCAAGTTTAAAGCGCTGAACAGTACTTGTTGCCGTAGTAGCCCACCCGCCGTGGCCCAGCACGTTGTGAAACGTCGACCGGCAGCCGTTACTAAGGTCCACTTCAAATTAGAAGGGCCCACGTCCGCCTGGCCGGATACACGCCGACTTGAATACAAGTCACTTCATCGCCGTCGATCAGTTGTTAGACAACCTCTTAAATTCCGCCTACTAAATGTCCGCTAAAAACCAAGGGGTTACTTATCCGCGATCAGGTAGTCCAGGAGAAGGTAGATGCATTTCTGCTTACCGAAACTTGGATGACGCGTTGTTCCAGTAGCTGTATTTCTGAGACAACTCCACCCGGGTTCTCATTAAACCAGTCCATGCGTTCTGACAAGGTTGGTGGCGCGGTTGCAATTGTTGTTCTTGAATCGTTTGACTATAAGATGTGCAGTTTTTCGCATGGGCCATCGTTTGAATCGGTTGCAATCAGGTCTTCATCAAAGACAATGCCTCTCACTGTTGTGATATACCGGCCTCCTTCTGGCTGTCTGAGTTTGTTTATAGAGGAGTTTTCAGAGTTCCTCGCTAAAATATTTGTGTGCGACAGGCCGTTACTGATTACTGGAGACTTCAATATTCACGTTGACAACCCTAGCAACAGCCAGGTCCCCTTATTTCTTGACTGCCTGGAGAATTTTGGTTTGGTCCAACACGTTAATCATACCACCACGTCGGTGGCCATATTCTAGACCTCGTGATCACTAATGATGTCCTCCCCACCGACCCTGTGTGCCCACTGACCTCTCAGATCGTTGTTCGGTCTCGTTTACTGTTCCTGCTCCCTTGTACGTACAGGGTAATGTCGAACTTGACAAGCGACGTAACTTACAAAGCATTGACATAGAGGTAGTTCGTATGTATGTATGCATGCATATTATAGTATGCAGGCTCCTCTGATAAGCCGCTGGTGAACAGCTGTTAGAAGCATCACCGAGCGGGGCCGGTGCACACCTGTGGTCCGCCGGTGATGTGGAGTGGACACAGGCCAGTAACCCACCGGTGGACAGATGGTGGATTCACCATCCGGGTCGGCCTGTGCACAGCTGTGGTCCTCGATGAATCATCTGGGTCGACCAGGGGAACCGTGGAGTCGAGGAGAGGCAGACGAGTGGGGGAAGGGGCCGAAGGGAGCCGTGCGCCCTTCGGCTCCGTGCGTCGTAATAAACTGGGGTTGGTGTTGGGCATCGGCTGGCTCTCTGCTGTGCGAACCAAACGACAATAGACAAGTTTTTGAAATCTGTTTGTAATGCAGGTCTTCTTGATCTGCATTCAGACTCGACCAGCAGCCTAGAAATCCTCACTGATGCAATGAACATGACACTCAGGAGTGGTCTTAAATAAAAATAAAATAAATACTAGCTGATTTAACAGCCTCTTTTTGTATAGCGACAGAAGAACCTTTACGGCTATCACCACCGCTTGCAGTGGTAATAAAGGATCGCCCACCGCAGGATTCGAACCCATGAAAAGCAATCGCCTTACCTAGTGAGCCATTACACCTCACCGCTGACAAGCATGCTCCCGTTCATTCTATCCGTGTACAAAGCCGTGGAGATTCCTTTCAATTTACAAAGAAACTAATAAAGATGTGCCAGGTTAAGCGCAGGCTTGAACGTCGTTTCAAGAAATCGGGGTCTGATGCAGATCTAGTCAATTTCAAAGACCTCCTTCGACTTAAATCCCGGAAGCTTACAAAATCCAGGGCTTTTTTTCATCCGAAAACTGAATTCTTACCATTCGGACCCTAAACAGATTTATAAGACAATTAAACCATTTACTGGCCAATGTTGAGAGGTCTGACTCCCCAGATATTAAGGGATCAGCCGAAAAGTTTTCAGCCTTCTTTACTAAAAAAGTAGTGCCCATTCGCCTCCATAAAGCCCCCTCCGACTAAAGCAATCGCGGTTCCACAACCTGTGACTTTCCTTAAAAGGTTCTGCGAGGTTTCTGCATGCGATGTGGATACATTAATAAGGTCTAGCAAAAAGAGCTCATCTCCTGTAGACCCTATACCATCATCTCTGTGGTCTTCACTGGCAGACCAACTTAGCCCTGCCATAATCAAGATTTGTAATGCTTCTTTTGGAAAAGGGGTCGTCCCAAAGTCCTTCAAATCGGCAATCGTTGATCCCATACGTAAAAAGCCTGGATTAGATACAGAGTACCTTGCAACCTATCGCCCAGTTTTCCTTCTTCTTTTCTTGTCAGGGATTCTTGAAAAAAATGTTGCTAAGCAGCTGGTTGAACATACGGAAAATAATAAAATGTCAGAAACATTACAATCAGGGTTCGAGAGGCAGCACTCCACTGAAACTGCTCTCCTTCGTGTTAACAATGACATTCTACGTGGCAACGACGACAGGAACGTCACGGTCCTAGCTCTGCTAGATCTGTCAGCTGCCTTTGACACCATTGATTACGATGTTCTGCTTGAACGATTGAGAACACCGATCGGTCTGGCAGACGAGGCACTGACGTGTTTTAAATCGTACTTTTCTGATCGTGTTCAATCCGTGTCGTGTGGGGGTCAGGTCTCACACACGAGACGGGTCACCTGTGGAGTCCCTCAAGGGTCTGTACTCGGTCCCTTGCTATTCTTCATTTATACTCAACCTCTGGGAAAAGTGATTAAGGCCCATGGAATAGGATCTCACTTTTATGCTGACGATACTCAACTGTATTTGTCATTCAAACCGTCGGAATCTGCTGCAGCAACTGAGAAACTGAATGCATGCCTTGCCGATATTTGATCCCGGATATCGAAAAACTTCTTGAAATTAAATGACGATAAAGACAAACTGCTGCTCATAGGACACATCCTAAACTAATGGCTGGATTAAAAGGCTTTGCTCTTCTAGTAGGTGATGCTATTGTGCGACCATCACCACGTGCTCGAAATTTAGGTGTCGTTTTCGACAGCTACCTCAGTTTCAAAAGCTTCATTCAGAAGACTACTTCTACAGATGGCCATTACGTCCTATCCCTATCCAAGATTAGGGCTGTCTCCCACAGTTGCTTGTAAAAATGTAACTAGCTCCCTAGTTCTGTCTCGGCTTGATTATTGTAATTCCCTTTTGGCTGGGCTGCCAAAGAAAGCTATTATGCCACTGCAGCGGACTATGAATATGGCTGCAAGGCTAGTCTTCAAGTCCCAGCGGTTTGAGCACGTGTCTCCTTTGCTGAAAGAGCTAGGATGGTTGCCGGTTGAGCAAAGGATACAGAGCAAGTTCTTACGCTGGCCCACAAGGCCCGCCGTGGCTTGGCTCCTTCGTACCTAGCTGAACTGCTGCACCAGTTTCAGCCTCTTCATGCCCTCAGGTCCTGTGTGGGCAATAAATTGGCTGCTCCATTCCTCCGCTTAAAGACCGTTGGCGACAGAAGCTTTAGCTCTGCAGGTCCTAGACTGTGGAACTCACTTCCACATTTCTTACGCAACAACAACTACTCTCCTGCTGCCGACTATGGCTCATCCTTTTCAGCGGTCCTGAGCTGCTACTTCTATGCTACTCACTACCTCAACTGCTCTCCTGACTCTGCTATGCTTCCCACTTTCTCTTTGTTTCTCTTTGTTGCATGAGACAAAGTCTGTTGGCTACCGAATGCGTACCGAAAGCCGCTTAGGCTGTGAGTGCGCTATACAAAACTCTCCCGCGTAACATCCACATGGTCTTTATGACTTTGTGGAGTTACTGACGGAGATACATTGCATTTACTGCAAAGGAAATACGATCGAACGGTGAGTGGTATCATGCTTGATAAAAAACCTGAATAACATAGATAGGGGTGACATGCACAGGGTCAGTATGTAAGTTTGGTTCGTGGCAGCATGCACAGTGTCAGCACGCGTAAGCACATCAAGGACGAATCACGGGGACCCACTAAATGCTGTCACAAATAGGTGAGTTTTTAATTTCTGTTTAAATAAGGTCAAGTCAGGGGATTTTGTGACGCAAGGCGGGAGTGAGTTCCGGGCTTTGGGACTATACGAACTAATGGCACGGTCTCCAAAGGATTTGAGGTTTGTACGAGGTATTGGTAAACAGCTGGATTCCGAAAAGCAGGTGGTACGATGCTTGGCCTGGCGGGAGAGTAGATCTGATAGGTAGACTGGAGCCAAAAAATGAAGGAACCTTAAAGTGAGCGACGAAACCTTGAAGTCGATGCGTTGCTTGACTGGTAGCCAGTGCAGGTCGGCGAGAAGTGGTGTGATCTCACAACTGCGACGCTCACGTCAGACAAGCCTAGCTTCAGAGTTTTGCACCAGCTGTAAGCGCCTGATTGCACATGCTGGTAGGCTAGCAAGCAGTGAGTTACAGAAGTCAAGAAGGGAAGGAAGCGTGTTTTGGGTTGTGGGAAAGCATACACGTACTCTCCGGGTTGAAATAACCAGGCGTGAATACCTTAATTTTGAGAGTCTGCACCATAGCAGTGACAGAAAAGTGCTCTTTGACGGCGTTATTGCATAAACCTAGAACAAACGCCGGGAGTCATTTACCTCCAGATATGGAACAAAAAAGTACGACTGGTGTTGCAAGTCTAAATACATCACCATGTTGAAATATATCTTTTAGCTGTTGCTGATGCCGGGCAGACTTACGTCGATTTTGTACTCAGAGGTATTTATTCTTGCCAGGCATTAGTTCTCGAACCGCGCCTACCACAGATGTGCTACAAAAGCCACAGGTCAGCCAATCGCACTGGACAGTTCTCGTACTTCACTAACCAGGCCGTGGTCCTGCAAGCAGGCAATTCTGCATTGACCAGTGACAGAACGAGTGATGGCCGCCGAGGCTCTTCTGCGGCTATGTTAATTACACTGCTGAGTTAGCTGGCTTTAATTTTTTTGGTGAGCCGCGATGGCCCACTTGGTATGGCGGATGCCTTTCACGACCTCACTCCGGTGGTTGTGGGTTCGAATCTTGTGGTGAGCGATCTTTTATTGCAGCTGCAAGTGGTGGTAACGGGCTTTAAGGCTCTTCTGCTGCTACGTAAACATAGGCTGTTAAATCAGCTAGTATTTTGTTTACCTTTTTTATATTTTAAAAGATATTGGAACTACCTCGTGGCCATTTTACAGGTGGCAAATAGCTCGCCTGCGGACGATGCCAGTTCTATTTCGGACGATGCCGTTTCTTTTGTGGATGATGCTGTCTAAAATACACCCTACGTGTCGATGCCGCACGCTTCAGTGATTCGACTGGATTTTGCCATGCGATTTCTCTGGCGATTGTAGCTTTCTCTCTTACAAACGACGTCGGGTCAAAAGCGAACGATGCCGTCTCTATCAAAGCTGACGCCGTCGCTCTAGCTACTGATGCCGTCTTGCTTGCAAACGATGCCGTATCTCTAGCACACGATGCCGTATCTCTTGCGGTTGTAGCCGTCACTCTTCCGAACGACTCCATCTATCTAGAAGACAACGCTGTCTCGCTTGCAGTTGATGCCGTCTCTCTTGCGGACGATGGCGTCTCCCTTGAAGACGATGCTGTCTCTCTTAACGAATGGTGCTGTCTCGCTTGCAGCTTGTTCTGTCACTCTTGCTGGTGATGCTGTGTCTCTTGCGGATGATGACGTCTCACCTACGGTCTTGCGGTCGATGCCGCATGGTCCAGTGACTCCAGTGCATTTCACCATGCCATTGCTCTTGCCGTTGTAGCTTTTTCTCTGACAAACGACGTCTTGTCAAAAGCGCTTCTTGGTGGTTCAGTCTCTTTGTCGTGTTCCAACTCAAGATCAGATCTTATCTTAGTCCTTTAGGCACTTTTACTTTGATCATATTTGCGCACTTATTATTTAATTTTTAACTTTTAATTTTTAATTTAACATTTAATATTTGCGCTTTAGTATTTTCTCATTAGAATGATAATACTTGAACTGAAGATCAGTCTACGAACAACTATTATGATCTTTAATATTTTAGTTTATTATTCTAGAAAAATTAATCTACTTTAGGGAACTTGAAAAAAGCTGTGGAAGAAAGATTACGAGCCAACAGCGGCAATAAGACGCCGTATCGAAGTACTCATGGAGGCAGGAAATGCTGCGACTAGCAAATTTTGTGGGTTTTTAGCTTTTTTTTTAATATCGTCGAGTCAGAGAATTTCCTGATGTCATTCAGAAGCAAGTTTAAGAGTTTTAGTACAAAGTATCTGAAGGGCACGACCTTCAAAGGATCTGAGTTGGTTCAAGGCTTCAAAAATGAACGAAATCTAGAAGCGGGTACCCATGCATCTCTACCTTAATCTCTATCTCTATCTTTAACTCCAAAAAATCGCAAAGACTAAAGGGATGTTGCAAAGAATTATTTTCTATAGTGCACTCAAAGCCTAAGCGGCTTCCGGTGTCCACACGACAGCCAGCAGACTTCATATCCCGTTGCCAAGAAAAAGTGGGAAGCCCAGCTGCGTCAGGAAGACAGTCGAGGAAGTGAGAAGCATAGAAGTTGCAGCGAAGGCTGGCTGGAAGAGATTTGACAGAGTCAGCAGCAGGAGAGAAGATGTCGTTTCGTAAGAAGAATTGTCGAAGCGAGCTCCGCAGCCTTGGATCCTCAGAGCAAAAGTATCAATCGCCAAAATTCTGTAAGCAAATAAGCCAGCTAATTTGTTATACATAGGATCTGAGGGCACGAGAAGGCTGATCTGGTGCTGCTGTTCATCTAGGTATGAAGGAGCCGAGCCATGACGGGCCTTGTATATCAGCGTAGGGTTTTGAGTTTTGCTCTGTATTGATATTATATCTCTATGATATTATGATATTATTATGATATTCTATGATTATGATGATTGTGATGATTAAGATTATGATGATGAGTATGATTATTATTATTATGATATTATATGATATTACGATATTATATTATATCTCTATTGTATCTCCATATTATATATCTATATTATATGTATTGATATTATATCTCTATTGATCGACCGGTAGCTTTCGCTGCTCTTTCAACCACACAGACTTGGAGGCTTAGATTTTAGGATAATTTGACTAGTTTTCAGCCATATTCATCACCAGCTGTAGTGGCTTAGTGACTTTTTATAGCAGCCCTGCGAAAGTGTTGAATAACAGTAGTCTAGTCAAGGCAGAGCCATCAAGATCGATAGAAAGCAACTGCATGCAGTACGCAGTCGCCAAGCTTGGGCAGTTGACGAAGCAGTGGGAAGGGTCATCGAATGAACTTTCAAACGTCAAGAAGTTATCAAAGAGGAAATTGGGAGCCATTGACGACGGTCGCGCCACAGATCCGCTATTCAGAGAAGCGAAGTCTCCTTGTCTGGGTGTGCCTTACGGTGTCTTGCCTGCTTAGGGTGTCCCAACAGTAAAGTATCGGTTATTATCGTCGTTCAAAACTTGGCCGACATCCAGGATTGAGTGTATTCAGTTAACTAGTAACTGCGTCCGACTCCAATGATTTGAATGACGAATACGGCGGGTTATTGTCAGCGTAGACGTGTTTGCCGGTGCTTTATCGCTTTTCCGAGAGGCGGAAATATAATTGTAATTATATTTAAATATAAAATATAATATATAATTATATGTTAAGTATAATTATAATTGGAGAACAGAAAAGAGCCGATAACGGACCCAAAACGGAACTCCTCAGGACACTAGTCTTTTGGGTGTGACCTCGACCGCCGGCGTAACGCCGACTGAGCTTGATATTGTATGAAAGTGGCTCCAGAGGCGCCAGGTCTTGTGGGAGTTTCACGGAGACACGGCGGGCGAACGTGAGTGGTAAATGAGACTCTGCTTAATTACTCTCAACGCGTACATATATGAGAGCTCGATCAATCGCAGCAGACGACACGAAGCATGCATTAGTCGCCTGACGCTCTCTGCGTCAGTCAATGGCTTAACTATTTGCCACAGGTGAGGCATGTACATTAGTATCAAGGCACTTCGCTAATTACAACAGCAGAAGCCGCAGGTGCACACAACAGTGATCGAATGATGATCGTAAGATTGACGATTGGTGACGATCGGACAAGTGAGATTCGAATGACGCCTGTGCCCGATTGAGCACAGTCGTCAGAGCAGTCTACTCAGCATACTTTCACCAGCATGAAATTACGAAAATTCGGGGTTATCGCGTCTGAGTTTGTCCACGCATTCGTGACATCCTGTCTTAGCTTCTTAAACTCACCACTAGGAGGTCTAGCTGCCGTTGGCCTGCACCGACTTTGTTTGGACAGCTTTTAACGTCAAACAAGTGTTTTCTGCTATTTTGCTTGCTGTGGCCGTAGAACCGCAATTACGATTTGCCTTAGTTTCCTATGATAATAGCAATATTTTTAACTAAAAAGTACTCGTTTCATATGTATGCTAGAAAACAAGACTTCTGGCTAGGCACTTAACATTAGTCAAAAAAAGTGGGTCACCTCGTTAGTGTCAATGACATAATTATAGGTAGGATGCGTAAGCTCATCGAGGAAAACTTGCAGTGACAGTAAGCGTATGCTTCGAGGAACATTTGAGTTTGGGAGACGCTGTGGTGTAACTCGATAGAGACTTCTAGACTTGGGTTCATGAGAACTGACGACATTGTCTCTGGACGATTTGAAGTTGATTTTGAGGCGCAGTTGGGTGACCGGTGTCATGGGAGGCCGGTGCGATGTCCAAGGAGTGACTAGTTGAGATATTTAAGCAGCAGGAGCAAGAAAATAAAGGGACCTAAAAGTTGAAGTCGGGGCGAAGGCGGAGACCTTAAACAGATTCCCGAGACTTCCCAAATTGCAAAAGCCCACCGATGACCGGCGGTGGTCGTTTATATCTATGCTCTGAAATGTCCTGCTAAAATAGGACCTGAACCGGTACAGTTTTGAGCCAGTGATGCCTGATCTAGACGTTATGTACTCCTGAAGGATTTAATGATCGATAATATCAGACACTGCCGAAAGATTCTGCAGAACCAACTAAGAGACAGACATTAACTGAGTCAGAATTTCTGTAAAGGTCGGTATGTCCATACAGTAGTTCTCTCACCGTGGAGTGATTACCTTAAAATGCGGGCTGAAATTTACTGGCTTGCTCTGATTTTTGTGAGAATTTGGCCATTTACCTACTGCTTGTTCGATGTTGGCACGCCTGTCACATCTGCACTATTCGCCGGCATCAGCAGCGAATCCTCCTAGGCTTTTCTTGGGTTATTTGCATGCTGACCCTGTGCATGTCACCTCTAACTACGTTACATTTGTTTTCATTGAGCATGCTACCACTAACCATTCGACCATGCTTCCTTTGCAACATATGTTTAAAGTTGCTGGAAAGATATTAAGTTCCCTGAGATGGCTATACAAATGTGTTATTATTGTTATTACATCCTTGTGCAGTCAGGCGCTTGCAGTAGGTGTGCAAGCCTCTGCAACCAGGCTTGTCAGGCGTGAGCGCCGAAGTTGCCACATTATGCCGCGTCTCACAGACCTTCAGTAGGTTTGCATCAAGCAGCTCAAGGTTTCGTCGTGCACTTTTAGGTCCATTTTTCTCTTGGTCCAACCTACTTATCCGAACAACCTCCCAAGCGGGCTTGGCGTCGTATCTACCACACGGCTGAATTGAACCGTGTGGCCATGCCTCAAACCTACCACCAATACTTTGGAGACCATGCATTTGTTTCGTATACTTCCTATACTATAACGCCTGGAGCTCACTCTCAACAGACGTCACAACACTCTTTGACTTGACGGCACTAAAAAGAACCTACAACGCACCTTTTCCACGCAGCGTTTGCAAGGTCCACAAGAATTGTCACTTGTGTGATTATGCATGCTGACGCTGTTTTACAGCTTACAGCTTACAGTTTTTTACTCAAAGAGCATAGATAGAGTTAGTTCACTAAGGGCGTGTAGCGCAGGGCGCTACAGGCGCTATGCAAACGTAGTGTTATGCTTATTATATTGCGATCAATAGCATGCAGCACAGGTGGCAAATTGAAAAATATCGGAAAAGTGATGTTTTCATAATATTTTTTCCCCCTTAAATTCGATTTCACACCGAGGATAGCTGTCTTATTAGACTGGTTTCTCTTGAATTCCGACAGAAATCTTACTATCATTCTTATTAAAGTGTTCCATAACTCGCTGCTTAGCGACAATATTTTCGTCAATATTGGAACAAAGGAAGAAGGTAGTGGGCGATAGAACATAAGGACTTCAGAAAAGAGTCCATGATGTTAAGCATGGTTCGAACGATGACCGATTTTGAAGACTTCAGAACGATCCCGGTATCCGCGGGAAGCACAAAAAACAACACGAAATGAAGCCTTTGTCTATCCTTGCACCTAGCTAGGGCCTAATATGAATACTATGGAAGCTCTAGCTCTGCGTATTTAGCGAGCCCAAAACATAACATCGTTTCAAAATTTTAACATCCTAAGTAACTGCCCGTTGCCAAATCCCCACCCCACCCACCCTTGAATCGCGGAGAGCCGACCAATAAGGTCATGACCTTTCAGTTGGAGCTCTCTACGCTACCAGTGTCGCCTGGTCACGGAGGCCGACACATATGGAACCACTGTAGCAGAAACAAAGAATTGAAATTATGGTTTTAAGATATCGTTCCTAGAATAATTTTAAGCTTAGAAGCAACTGTTATCTCGCTTAGGAGGGTTTAGCTTTTGGTCTATTGAATTCCGGGTTAGCTTTTGGTCTATTGAATTCCGGTATTTCATTGTGCCTCAGGGATTCCCCAAGTACTCGTTTATTGCAATTCAAAGTTCTTTTCGAAGCTGGTCACCTTTTCAACCATCGGTTCATTTATTTCAAGTATTATATATTTATTAAGAAAACTTGTTATGCCGGTAGTGCATTGCCAATAGCTCTTGCATCACTGACACGCCGGTACGCACCCTTCTCCTCGTGGACAGAACCAGACCAGTGTGAAGTTCTGGTTGCTTGCCGCCGCACATTGTGGTGGCATGTCAAAGAGCGGCAACTGTTAATTAAAGAGGATTTTCTCTCACTCGTGCTGAATAATTTGTTGCTAGTAAGTGCCCTCGGCAGTTATATGCGTTTAGCTGACTTGTATGGTATGGAACCCCCCCCCCCCAGTTTGAGTGGTGCTGATATTGAGCTAACGTAGGCATGATAGGCAGTCTGCAGCCGATATTGACTGGCACCGCTGCTGGTCGATTTTTACCACTTTTCTGATCCATAGCGGTAGGATGTTCAGCTTAACGTATTTTACCCTGTTCCAGACTGGTCTGCAACAGATCGTGAGATGGACGGCAAGAAAAGAACTGCACGCTCCTATACGGACCTCCAAGAGCTGACTTTGGCGATTCAAAGTAAGGCTCCGTTATTGATAAGTCCTCTTGATTTTGGATACTTCCGGCTTATGCATGCTTTGGCAAGTAAGGCTCTGGCAATAGTTAATGCTCTTGAGCGATGACTGAGTTATTGCACCGTAAGTAAACGAGAGGGACGTGAACAGTCAGGTGCTGGCGAGCCGTAGTTTCCGATGGAATAATAATAATAATCGTGGGGCGTGCACCAACACAAACAGTGGGCCGAAATCATTCATGACACCTGACAGGGTCATTTGATACAGAATGGTGCCTGTCTACCGTTGTGATGCTGGTCAGATGTTTGACGTAGGACTATGCTTGCGTGTGTTTGCCCATTCGCGGATGTGCTCGCTTTCGTGCACATGACATGTGTGGGAGCAGTGCTTATGCTGCTCTGCCTGCTGCAGCTGCCTGACCCCCGACTGCCATCATGCTCTTTTGTTCCCGTGGACAAATCAGCTGTAGCTCGCTCTCTATCAGATGGCAGCAAGGTATTTGGAACAGCAGGCCAGAGAGGTTTATGGGAGACGCCTGTATCCTGGACAGTGTTGGCAATCGGCTTGGCATCACGATGCCGCACTGGCAAAGCAGTGAAGTGCAGGCGCTGTGATGCAAGATGTTGGAGTTCTTGACTGTAAGTCGCCGAGTAGGCTGCGACTCTGCTGGGTGCTGGTGAGCAGCGATTTTACTGTAACGCCGAATCAAGCCGGTCATCATTCCTAAAATGCTTACTCTGGTGCCAAATGTCTCTGCTGCTATTGTTGAAGTGGTGAAGTGTAAGTGGCCGCTCTCGTGCTAGGGAAGACCTGCTGGCTGGTCTGCCAATCGTAGCGAGACCTGAACTAGCACCTCTCATTCCCCCACTGCAACTAAAGTGAGTGTCAAGGATCATGGCTTATACTACCCCTTCTTGCCAATGCGATTGCCAGTCACAATCCGGGCTATTACTTCTATGCAGATGGCACTCAGTTGTACCTTTGCTTTGATCCCTCCCACCCCTCCAGCGTGTCGAATTCTTTCAACTCTCTTTCTGCGTGTATTGATGCCATCTGCACATAGATGGCAGTAAACTTTATTAAATTGAATGATGATAAAAACAACTTACTAGCTATGGGCAAACCAAGTGTGATTCTGAAATAAGAAAACCAAATGCTCAAAATCGGCTCTGTCACAATATCTCCTGCTGAATCTGCATTCAATCTAGGTGTTCTATTGCAAAGTGACCTTTCATTAGACGACCACATCAGCTCCACAGTCAAGTCTGCCTACTTTCAGCTACATAACAGCTAAAATTTGGGCTTGTTTAGACAGGGATGCCAAATCTAAATTGGTCCATGCATTTGTGACATCCCCTCTTGACTTCTGTAACTCACCCCTGGTCGGTTAACCGGCCTGTGCACTCAGGCACTTGCAGCTGGTTCGAAACTCTGCAGCTAGGCTTGTCTGTCGTGAGCGGCGCAGCTACCACATCCCACCACTTTTTGTTGACCTGCACTGGCTCCTAGTCAAGCAACGCATCGACTTCAAGGTTTTGTCACTCACTTTTAGGTCCCCTCATTCTTTGGCTCCAGCCTACTTATCACATCTACTACTCCGCCATTCTAAGCATCATACCACCCGCTTTTCGGAATATAACTGTTTTCCCTAGACCTCATACTAACCTGAAATCCTTTGGAGACCATGCCTTTAGTTCGTATGCTCCCAAAGCCTGGAACTCACTTCCGACTTGCATCACGACATCTCCTGACGTGACCACATTTTAAAAGAAACTAAAAATGCACTTATATATCACAGCATTTAGTGGTCCTCTGTGATTCGAACTTTGTGTGCTTATGCGTGCTGACACTGTGAATGCTGCCACTAACCATAATTGCATGCAGACCCTGTGCATGTCACCCCTAACCATGTTATGCTTGTAGTCATTGAGCAGGCTACCTCTAACCATTCGATCATGCTTCTTTCGTAGCAAATGTAAAGCGCCTTGAAAGAGATTGAGTTCTCTGAGGGCACTAACAAATGTTGTTTCATCATTATTATCATGATCAAGTGAATACAACAAACGTCTTTGCAATATTCAGGGTCTGCTTAGCACCAGTGAGTTGTCAAGACAGTGATTTTCAACTTATTATTGCATAAAATAGGCTATGATCGCATCCATTTCGAGCTAGGTTGTTCCCTGTAAGTTGTTAGTAATGCAAGTGGACACATCTGGGCAGTGATTGAAACATCCTGTAGCCTTGTCCACTCTAGCCATTTCTTGCTCATGTAAAGAGAGAAGATTAATGTATCGTCACAAGTTTATGCATGCAATAGTTATCACGTTCAGAAGTGGCTGACTTGATACCACTACCGTTATAGAGATCCAGAAAAGCAAGGCAGCTCGTGCTGAAGTGGTAGGTGTATTTTTATGCGCCCATGGTGGGGGCTTTCAAGCAAACCGGATGCAAAATGGCTGCGGCGCTGCAGCCTGCTGACAAGGAACTATATGTTCAAGCGTGGTCAAACGTTGCTCACGTGCGTGCTTGCAGGGCTGAGTAACGGGGTATTTACTGCTTAGGCCTGGCTGGCATGCTATGCAAGTTTACCATTTACATGCAGACAGCCAAATATCCCATTTGTGCCTGGTGGTTGTTTCGAGCTCATTAGACTGGTGCTAACGAAACCGGGTAGAAACCTAAAATGTAGATAACTTGTGTCTCTGCTGTCTGTACAAGGCTAGCGAGTTACAGACCGAATGCATTACAATGAGCTGTTCCTGTAGCCAATGGCCATGCAACATGGGCCTAAGTGCTGATCCGGTGTGCTTCTCGAAAAAGCCTGGCACTAGAGTATGATGAGCTGGTTATTGTTGTGCACTTGAAGGAAGAATCCGGCTTAATAGGACATTTAACTTGATAGCATTTGTGAAACCGGTTGAGTTATCTGTATGGCTTTCATCGAGGGAGACTAAAATATTGTACATACAGCTCCTATACAATACAGCCCCTTAATTCCACGTTTATCAAAAAACGTAGTTGAACAATGATGTTCCTACCCTGGTATGGCTACCTTTCATTCCTACCGTGGTATGGCTATCTTTCATTCTTTCGACCCATGTCTGCTCCACGGCTCCATGCTCGGTCGAAGTCGACCTTTTCAAACCCATGCAGTGGCTGCAGAGGCTCTGCTTTTGTAGACGTCTTTCTAAGAATTGCAATCGGTAGCATTTCCAACGAGTATTTGTAGACTATAGAGGGATAAAGCCATGAAGAATTATCATCCAAAACCTTGACCATACATGTTAAGAGCAGGAAGTGGCATCAGAAGCTGCCAAAATATGCTGTTTTTGGCTCATTGCAAGCTGCAGTCTGATTGAAGATGTGTGTACTGATTGATTGACACCTTTTGCGCCTAATAATACTTGTCGACGAAAATCTTAAATCTTACTTCGATTCGAATAAACCCGGTCCCTTCCATCAGATCAAAGGAGAGGCTAAACAGCTACTGAACTGGTTTGATCAACCAACCCGGTGTCACTGTTACTTAGGCCTAAGGTGGGCTGGCTGTGGCCGCCTGTACTATGCCATTTGCGTCGTTCGTGTTATCGTGAGCCACGGTCCTGAATCCTGAAGCTTGGAGCTGCCTAATAGCTCTCCGAGACATTTGGTTAGATTACGATCGGCAAAGCTGTGCCTAGTTTTGGTTCATCCTTTGGAGGCCGGTCTCGAGAAGAATCCATACCGTACGTATGGGTCTTCGCATGAGGCCGTGGGAGGGGCCAGGGTTATCGAAGGGGGCAGACCTTGAGATGAACCCGACGACGGAAGGTGGAAGGTCTTGCCGACGCAAGCTTCTTTAGGTCAAGGGCTTCTCGTCCTTGCACCCAAGAGAAAGGTCTACAGTTATTGAGAAAATGTGCTCGTCAGCTCGTTTACAAAAGAATTCTAGAAACGGCTGTTAAGACAGTATTGGAATCTGTGCAGCATCCGTAACATTGCCATTGGTAGTGCACTAATGAAGCGAAAGTAATGTGACCACTGCCGGTAGCCAGAAATGGCTGCTATTCATTTCTTGGCTTGCAGTGGGCGACACAGGATTGCCCGGCTAGGTTTGTTAGCTTGTTAGTTCGTCGTAGCCACTGCCCTTGCGTTTACATTATGTCATTTGTGATATATTTTAATAGTGAATTATGATGGTGCTGCAATAATGACTGTCTCATGTAAAAAAGGCAAAAGATAATTCTCAAATTTGCATATGTAGCTTCGGTATGCACTGTCACAGTTGAAAGTTTACATTGAAATGCCAGAACTCGAACGTAAAAGGGTTTTTCAAATGCGTTTTCAGTTTTCCTTCTATACAGATTTTTACCAATTACTAAGAACTCGGAGCTTGATAGGCAATTGGGCGGGCTCACCAGCTATGTGAGCAGACACTCAGGCCGATGATCACGGATATAATTCACGAGAGCCTTCCAAAGCCAAGTTGGATTCTCCATGATTTTGTATGGGTACAGTCTAATTTCCATATAAGACTAGTGGTTTCCACTTGCTATTGTGGGCCAACAAGTATTCACACCGATTCATTGGGAGCACCCAAAAAAAAGAAGAAGCAGAGCGAACACAGTATAAGCGTACCTATCGCAGACACCTATCGCAGACAGCAACCAGAAAGCAAGCACCAACAGAGGCCACTAAGTGTCATGCTGAACCGCAACTTAACAGAAACATCGCATGCGACAAACTCAACAACAGAAAGAGACTGAATACAAAGCCCTGGGATCTAGTTCCATCAAAGTTATGTCTCACACATGTCAAGGTAAAAAACAGCGGCAGACTGGAGGTAAGATTTGAGCACATCTCGAGCCTGGGTGGGTGCATGTGTGTGTGTGTGTGTGTGCGCGTGCGTGCGTGCGCGCGCCTGCGCGTGTGTGGTATAGGGTTGTTGCCGACAGTAGGCCAGGCTCGGCGGCTAGGCTTGGCTAATCAAGTCAGTAGACGCATAGGCCAAGGCAGCTTGATAGTGTGTGCACTTGTTACTATTTTTGTGTTAAGAGTTGTTGCAAGATATTCGATGTTCTTAGCCTTTGGGTTAAATTTTGCTCACATCTGAAGTGGAAGAAACATCAGCTATCGACCTGCCGGTGAGCCTGCAGTACCATCCAAGCTCTAAACGCCACAGGAGCTTTTCCTTGTTTACTAGCTATTGAAGGCACTCTGAGAAAATTATCGTGACTGTATTTTTCTTATGCAATGAGTGCCAAGGCAAAATTGTCTTTATATTTTTGTGCTATTTTTTAATATTAAATACTAGTTATAATAATAATGCATTCGATATAGCACCCTCTGATAACCCAATCTCTTTCTAGGCACTTTACATTTGCCGGTTATGGGGTAGGCACACTGGGATTGAGTTACCATAAGCTACATCATGCTTCCTTTGCAGCACATTTAAAGTGTCTAGGAAATTATTTAAAAGTTCTCTGTGAGGATGCTATACAAATGTATTATTGTTATTACTATTACCTAGGAATGTAACGATAGCGTTAGATTGGGGGCTGAAAGTCAACATGGCCTGTACCCATGGGATGCACTTGTTCTGATCACTATCGGAAGCCACTAGTGCTGCACTTCAGTCCGACGTAACCACATCGTGTTTCTAGAGCTTTCATTGATATAAATCTGGTGTGGTTTTACTTCTTTTTTAATTGTCAAGGTCTATATAGCAGTAGATCAGCCTAGGGCTATCGCCCTATAACTTGCAGCTCACACTAGTTGATTGCTGCTACTGCTGGACACGATTCCACGACTTTTAGTCACAGTATTTGAGCACCCTGGCCCCGGGTTTTGTCCCAGGGGCAAGGTGCTCACTGACCCCACTAGCTTGCATACCTGCAGAGAGGTAGGCGGCGAGAGCGAGTCCTTTTCGATCTCGTTAGTCGAACCCTCGAACCTCTTCACCTCTCCCTCCCGCCCCGTCGTAGGCAGCCGGTTTCAGTCAGTGGGCAGTGCCAGTGGACCGAAGTGATGACGTGTGTGATGTGATACGGCCTCCGAGCAGTGCAGCTACAGTGTGCATTCTTTCTTTCAGAGACCTTCAGCGAGTGGCTCAAGTTGGACATGCTAGCTCCATCCTTTTTTAAGGAGATCTTATTTATCAGAACGTGCACGCTGGCGCCCGTGCTGTACGGATGCGCAATGCCTTTCTCTCCTCCGCCAAAACCGGAGCTCGTGCAGTGCCTGCTGTCTCGAGAGGACCTGCCGTCGGCAGTGGTGCCGCAGTTGTGAGTCGAGCTTGCGAAGTCTGGCTGGTGCACGAAAGCTTTGACTGTGCACCAGCCAGACTGTGCGCGCGCTTGCTTCTTGTAGCAGTAATGCATATCGTGTGTGCTTTGGGAGCAGAACATAATGCCAGTTCGTTTGCCCAGCTGCTGCTGGCTGCCACTGCCATCATTTGTGGGTTTGACCCTTGCAACTCGTCGGTGACATTCGCCTGCCTGCCCAGCTTGAGCGCCAGTATGCTCTGGCCCACTTTAGCCCTCTCTCATGTTGCCCGACTTTGCACACCTCTCACCATTCATAGTTAAACTTTCGTTCGGTGCTGTAGGCCACGGCTGCTATTCGACTGAGTCCGCTTTGCTGCACCACGTGTTCACATGTTCCGTTGCTTGTTGCTTGCATACCGTCGATTGGTGGCGTGGCAGCGCTCGAGGGCTTCTTCCTTGGCCCGCTGCGCTGCCCCCCCCCCCGTTCCGTGACTGTAGAAGCCTGTGGAGAATTTCTCCGGAGGTCCTCATTTCCGGTAGTGGAAAATTCCCCGGCGGTCCTCATTTCCGGGAAGCATTTGCTACGACGTTAAGAGCCGTGCACTCGATTATCTCTTAGTTATGTGCTCGAGAAATGCCTTCCAAAGAACGGGTGACGAGAAGTGTTGCACCGACTCTCTGGAGGCAGGCTTGTGCTTGATTGCAGCCCGAACGCCTGGCGGCTTGGTAGGGACGTTGCCAGAGGTGTTTCCTCTCCTTGTTGGCCTGCTTGAGCCCTAGACCAGGGTGTAGGTGCCCTGCAAGGGTATGTGGTTGCAAGCAGATGTTCGACAAGCATGCCAGTAGACAAAGTGGAAGAAGGAATTTGTGAAGCCGAATGGAACGAGGAAGAGGTGGGAAGGGCGTAGTCTCACCGAGCCCTGCACCTTGTGTGGGTTTCATGTCGGGTAGCCTCGTTTTAGTTTATTGTGTACCTACTGGCACTTAGTGGGTAGCCGACAGTGTAGTCGGACTGTTTCCGGGATTCAGGAGCTAAATCAGCTGAAACAGAGATCGAAGCGCTAGAAAGAAAGAATGCGTCGTGTTATCATGAGTCGTTGTACCTGCGACATCCGAAGCCAGGGGCGAGAGCCATGCCTCTTCGTTCATTTGACTAATGGCTGAAAGCATCTGATGGGAAGCAGGCTTTCAACTTCTAGGTAGGAAGTCGAAGTGGATGTGTATGTGTGTGTGTATCTCCGTCAGTAACTCCACAAAGTCATAAAGACCATGTGGGTGTTACGCAGGAGAGTTTTGTATAGCGCACTCACAGCCTAAGCGGCTTTCGGTACGCATTCGGTGGCCAACAGACTTCGTCTCACGCAACAAAGAGAAAGTGGGAAGCATAGCAGAGTCAGGAGAGCAGTTGAGGTAGTGAGTAGCATAGAAGTAGCAGTTCAGGACCGCTGAAAAAGATGTGCCATAGTCGGCAGTAGGAGAGTAGTTGTCGTTGCATAGAGAAAGGGCCGGAAGCAGCAGTTTTGGCAGATTTAACTGATAGTGCCAAACCCACGATCTTCAATTAGTGACGCCTGTGGGCACTTTTGATTGAATTTAGCGCAGCAGCGATCGTGGCTCGATGTACTTGACCCTGTACTAGCTGCTTTGTAAGTGCACTTTATTATGTGCGGCAGTCTGGTGCGCATTTAAAGAAATGGCTTTGGAGCGTTGTCATGGGCAATGGAGCATTTTCTTTGCATGCAGCTGCATTACGATTGGTTCGATTAACTAATGCTAAGGTGACTAAAGTTGTTGAGCGACCAGTATTGTGTGAACTGGTTCATTGGAATTGTTCGAAGAAGGCTCTGTCTGTGCCCTGGCAGTTTGGCATTACAGAATGGTGTCTGTGACGTTTGGTGCTATTGCCCTTTTTGTGATTCTAAAACCTCTAAGTACAGTTCTGTGTTCTAGCTTCTATCTCTCCTTTTTTAGCGTACACTCTGACGCATACTTCGCATCAAAAGACATCGCCAACCTTGACATGTTGGTAATAGCAGCTCAGCACATGGTAGAAATAGTGGTAAGAGTTGTGCCGTTATTGCACCTGCCTACATCAAACAGCACGTTGTCCGGGCTTCAGGGATTCTGTTCTTAATTATATTTTATTTGTTGCTATTGTTATTTTGGGTAGCTTGCAGATGGCTTGAGTGCTGCAAAGTACTAAGGTCGTTCAGGGAGGATTTGCTGACCTCTCAGCCGTGAACATTGGCAAAGCACTCAGTGCCTGTTTGTGTCACCGTGGATGCCGAGTAATATAAAAGCCAAGTAAAGGTTTAGCTCATTCAAGAATCTCATTTAAATAGCACCAACCTCATTTCTCTGCTCAATGGAGTCTTTATTTCTTCTTGGTGCAGCAAGTCGGAATTCACGTGTCCTGTGACTTTCGAGTGACAGTTGTAAGTATCGGTTGATCAATGACCTCAGCCGTGTGGAAGAGGAAGCTCGGGCGACTCTTGTTGACTGTATAGTGCAGTCAAAAGATTCATGAATTTTATGCGGTGGAGATTTGGAGATTATGGATTTGGCCAAGTCAGTCGCTGCATTTAAATCACATAGATCATCTACCCTTGAATGACATGGGCCTGCCATTGAGAATCTCTCCCAAGTCCGGCTGCCTCAGCCGAGGCTTTTTATTGAGTGCCTTCGGTGGTGATAGTCGTAAAGGCTCATCTGTCGCTATGCAAAAGAGGCTGTTAAATCAGCTGGTATTTTTCCCTGCCATAGATGACCAATTTGCAGGAGAGCATTCATTTGCCAGTGGCATCACTGCCATGCTGCCGATTGGAGGCATCTCTTGAAAATGGAGCTGGTCACATGTCACAAAACCCCGCATGATGCCGTTCCAGTGCAGTAGACTGATAAATATCGTTTACAGCGCTACTTGTTTTTGTAAACCTTGTTTGGGATAATTATACCTGGAATGCTTATTGGGTAACTCAGTGTAGCCATATTGGTGGCCTGCGCAAATACCCGTGGCTGTGTTTAGGTTAGTTGTTGATGATTTTATATTATATTGCGATTGTTTGCACTTAGTGAATCGTGCTTCCTGTGATTGCCAGCAATACTTCTCTTATTTTGTTTCTTGTTCGGTCCAGGTTCTCTCATTTGCATTTAATATGCAGTCCATTATAGATCAAAATATTATTTCGTAGGGCTGTTGCCTTACAGACGCGGGGGACAGGTTTGTGAACGTCTGTCAATCTATTGTCCACTGGCCCACCTCTGACGATTGCCACTCGAGCATCATACTCTACCCAGAGTGTGCCTCTGCCGTGCTGAAAGAAATAGCCCTCATGGTGAGGCTTGGAATGGGAACAAGTGCGAGCAGAGAAGAAATCTTCACTGCTGCCATGCACGCTTTTCATCACTGTAAGTCTGCATTGTGGGCGTTGGTCCCGGGTGCTTGAAAAGTGCTTGCTTGCTTCTAGCCCTGATATGCAAGCGCCAGTCTTAACTCTTGCTCCGTGCGCGTCGTAAGCCATGCTCCAGTGCATCTCGTGCCGTGTTGTGGTGTGGATTGGGTGCTGTGCCCGTAAATTACACGAAATTGAGGTAGAGCGCCTACGTGGGTCAGTGCTTGCCATGCCTTGTTCATTGTATAATTTCTGCAATACTTGAGAGCTCTTACATGCTAAAGGTAGAAAGGTCGCCTGTGGATAGCCGTTCAAAATTTCGGACAGTACTGCTATCATATCATGATGCCTCATGTGGCTATGAGAATGCAGCATACTGTAATTAAAATCTAGCATACAATTATGATAAGGCAGCAATCGATTTTGATTATGCAGCCATCAGTAATGATAATGCATCATGTGGTACGTAGAGGTATCGCTTTGTCATGAAAATAAGGACAAACTGATTTATGTGAACATGCATTCTGCTTGCTGGCAATGACTGCCTCTTTGTGCAAACTTGGCTTTGGTCAAATTGAAGCCCATCTTATCTTAGACGATAAAGTCAGTATGTCTTAGATGATAAAGTCAGTGTGTAAAGCAAAGCAATTATAAAAGTCTTGCTGTTGGCAGCCCTCCTGGCTCTGCTCCCAAGACCATCGAGATGCATCACTCTTTACTTTAAAGAAGGCCCCAAAAAAAGCACCGAGGGCTTCATTCACACTTTAGAGACCGGATGTTGGCTCAGACCCATACACTTTTTTCTCCCTGAAGAAATGGATAAGCATGTCGAGCTGCTTACAGCATGCCATGCGAGCTGCTTACAGGATGTGTACTGTGGGTACATTATATTCAGAAATGTACTTTCTGCCTGACAGCTTCTTAAATGCAATCATGTGTTAGCAGTTCTGGTGCTACTTTCATAGGCTTTGCATGCCCAACGTTTGCGACGTGCAGATCTGGAGTGCTGTGTCACCGGCTAGCGGCCTAAATAATTTCTTGATCGGTCGTGGGGCTGCACATCTACCTTGTAGCCAAAGGGTGGATGCACCAGACTCACGTGTTGGTGGACCTTGCTTTCGACTCACCTGCTCGTGGCAGTCAGTTCTGCAAACCACCCAAGAGACAATATCGCGTGCATCTGTTCATGTACTGGATCATTACCACAGAGCCCTTTCTTAAGTGCCACTTTCTGCAAATCAATCAAGCATGCTAGCACGTCTGATCGATTATGCTCGACCCGGGGCTGCTTGGGCCGATGTTGGGCAATGCACCAAAAACATGGATTGCATAGATTCAAGACCCTTTGTGGAGTAGCTGCATGCCTCGGGTCTTGCTGACAAGCTTTGTCAGTAGCATCTGGTCAAGTTTATGTACCAGGGTAGCAAGTCAGCAATCAGCTCCCAGAAGAATGTGTGGTCAGTGCAACATCTCCTAGTCTGCTCCTTCAATTTGACATATGCCAACCATAAGATGCTGGCACTTCACGATCCAGGTCGTGGGCTCGGGTCGTGCAGTCCTTCGAGCCTGCAATCCGTAACTGCTCGATACAAGCAGGTGTGCTAGCTGCTAAAGCTTTTCTGCTATTATTTAAAATGAGGCTGTTGAGCCAGCTGGGTTTTACCTTACTCTTACTTTATACTACCAATCAAAGCCGTGCTATTGATCAACATTTTCTTGTGACTCAACCTGAGCAAACTATAATTCCTTGTTTATTTCACCATCTCGTCTCTCACTCCTGATTCAGTTGTCTTTTGGCTTTTTACGGTTAAAGATGAGATGATCAGCAGTGTTCTTTCAACCCACAATGCAATCATCGATCATCAAATGTGAGCTGAGATGCCGTTCGTTTGGCGGGATCTACCGAGCTGAGTACCTGCTTGTTTGGTAATCCTAGCATTGCCTCGAACTGCTCAGCACGGTCTCCCTCAAGCATTACTGTGAATCTCTCTAACTTAGTGGTCATCAGGCCTGTTATAACTCCGTCGGCTTAACTTAATGCTTGTCTTTGGAATCTTCATTCAATATGCAATAAACCCCAAGGAATAAGCAACCTTATTTCTGAAAAAGGTCTCGACCTACTCGCCTTGACCAAAACGTGGCTGAAATCGGAAAATTGCCCGACAATTAAAGATGCTACCTCGGCTGGCTCATTCACACTCCTAGATCAATCAAAGCTAGAAGTGGAGTCACTATCACACGATCGAACTTCAAGCCATTTGTAGTACCCTCGAAGTAGTCTTTCGAATCTGTTGCCTTGATTGCACCAGACAACAAGCTACCGATGGTGGGAGTAATCTATCACCCACCAGATACCGAGGCCTCTTTTATCTCAAATTTCTCTGATCTCATTTTGATTCTGTATGTAATAACTCGATCTTTCCTCATTATCACTGATTTCAAGATTCATTTTGATAGCTTATCTGACACCTTCAGCAATACATTTTGTGCAGTGACCGACTCATTGTCTCTCGTGACTCATGTGCATAACTCTACTCACATCAAGGGTCACACACTAGACCAAATAAATGTTCTCATACAACTGCACCCTTTCATCACCAATTATTACCAAATCCTGTTTATCTGACCACGTGCAGATCTCATTCAGTCTATAATGTGTGCCTTCCTCCTCATCTAAAATCACGTATTAATCGCGAAGCCTCAAGCCCCTTGACATCTATGCTGTCCGTGCGAGAATATCTGCTTCGCCTCTGCTGCTCAATCTTCCTTTCAACCTGTCCTCATTGGTAGATTGGTACACCATGACACTAGCTGACATGCTCGACGAATTTGCACCCAAGACTAAGCGCACTGAGCGCCCTCGCCCAGACGGCATATCGTTTAAAACAGAAATTAAACTAGCTCGGTCTACTAAGTGCAAGCTTGAAAAAGTATACAAAAGATCAGGACTGCATGTAGATCGTACCAATCGATCCTAGCAAAGGCCAAGTCTAGCTTCTATAAAAACATTGTTGAATTACAGATGTGCAATCCAAATATGCTGATATCGACGATCAACATCTCAACCACTCAGAGGTTAGCTCCTTTTTTGTTTACCTAACGATCCCTGTGATGATCTAGCTGATCGATTCTCTAGCTTCTTTGTCAAGAAGATGGACAAAATCAGGCAGTCCGTCTCTAAGATGGCAGCATCCCCCCTGGAATGATGTCCTTTAATTTCACGCAGCACCTCAATGCTTTATTGAAGGAGGTCACTAGTGACTTCCTGAAGTTCATATCCCAATCAAAGAAGACAACTAGTCCTTTGGACCCTATTCCCACTGTCCTGCTTCTACGATGCATTGATCTGCAGCTGGACCCTATTCCCACTGTCCTGCTTCTACGATGCATTGATCTGCAGCTGCATAACTAACATCATAAATATTTCATCAGCCTCAGATCCGTTCGAGCACCTTTCAAAAAGGCTGTAGTCGGGCCACTACTCAAGAAAGCAATACTAGACCAAGAGAACTTGCGCATTTACCGCCCAGTCTCCCCTCTACCGTTCCTATTAAAGACACTAGAACGAGTCGTGGCAGACCAGCTGAACTAATATATTGGCAAACCTGCTAGTAAGTTTTCAGTCTGGTTTTAGAGCTAGTCACTCCACAGAGTGAGCATTGCTTTGGGTGTACAGCGATCTACTTAGGAATGCTGACGTAGGTAGAGTATCGCTGTTTGTTTTGCTCGATCTTTCGGCAGCTTCTGATACTATCAATCGCCAAGTTCTTCTTAAGCGCCTCTCATCTCGCCTGGACACCACTGGCACTGCACTGCAGTGTTTCAGGTCCTATCTCAATGGGAGACTCTAGAGTATTGATGTGAATGGAAACACATCATTCGAGTAACCTTTGAAGTAGGGGGTACCGCAGGGCTCTGTGTGTGCTACTGTTCTTCTCACGGTTTATACTCTGTCTCTATCTTTGTCTCTGTCTCTCTCTTGCCGATGTGATTGCCAAGCACAATCTAGGCTTTCTTTTTTATGCAGATTACACTCAGTTGTACTTTTGTTTAGATCCCTTCCAACCTTCTGGCACGTCCAGTTCTCTCAACTCCCTTGCTGTATGTATTGATGATATCAGCACATGAATGGCAGCAAACTTTCTTGAATTGAATGATTATAAAACTAACTTACTAGTTACGGGCAAACCAAGTGTGACTCATAAATTGGAAAGGCTAATGCTCAAAATTGCCTCTGCCAGCATATCTCTTGTTAAATCTGCACGAAATCTTGGTGTCATGTTTCAAAGTGACCCTTCATTAGACGACCACATCAGCTCCACAGTCGAGTCTGCTTTCTATTTAGCTATATAACATTGCTAAAATTCTGGCTTGTTTAGGCAGGGATGCCACGTCTAAGTTGGTCCACGCATTTGTGACTTCCTGTCTTGACTTCTGTAACTCACTCCTGGCCGGTTAACCGGCCTATGCACTTGCAGCTGGTTCAAAACTCTGCAGCTAGGCGTGTCTGTCGTGAGCGTCGCAGTTGCCACATTACACCACTTCTCGCTGACCTGCACTGGCTACCAGTCAAGCAACAGATTGACTTCAAGGTTTTGTCGCTCACTTTTAGGTCCCTTCATTCTATGGCTCCAGCCTATCTCTCAGATATACTACCCCATCAGGCCAAGCATCGTACCACCCGCTTTTCGGAATATAACTGTTTACCTAGACCTCATACTAACCTGAAATCCTTTGGAGACCATGCCTTTAGTTCGTATGCTCCCAAAGCCTGGAGCTCACTTCCGACTTGCATCACATCTCCTGACGTGACCACATTTAAAAAGAAACTAAAAACACACTTATATATTACAGCATTTAGTGGTCCTCTGTGATTCGAACTTTATGTGCTTATGTATGCTGACACTGAATGCTGCCACTAACCATATTTGCATGCAGACCCTGTGCATGCCACCCCTAACTATGTTATTCTACTGTGCGTGCTACCACTAACCATTAGATCGTGCTTCCTTTGCAGCAAATGTAAAGCGCCTAGAAAGAGATTGAGTTCTCTGAGGGCGCTTTATCAAACGTATTATTATTATTATAAATGCCATCATCGATCACCAAATGCATTTATCGATCATCAAATGCAGTCATCTGATGATCGACCGACCAACCCTGCACGATGCCTACTGCTTACAGTTGGCATCGTGCAGCACCAGCTATGTCCTGGCGGCCGAGCTGGTGTGAAAACTCGGCTAGGATGTGTTTTCGGCTATCGGCTCTGTCTAGCCTGGGACTGTTACCCTGAATGGCTACAAGTTGGCCACCACGAAATGACTCTCACCAGATACCATATTGCTGTTGATTTTTTTCTTGTGTAGGCAAAGTTTTCTTTTGTAGTTGCTGCTTACATGAAAGCTCTAACTGCATACGGCAGAGAATATAAGGAAGATATCCAATTAGCATTCATCCAAGTCACCGGGGTAAGTATTTAGGCTTTAAACAACTTTAGACCAGTCGTTCTCTAGATGCAAAGTTGTGCTGTAATAGTGAATCTTGTAGTACTTGAGTACTGAAGGCATTCAAAGATCTCATGTGCTATAGCATGAGCATTGGGCCTTTTTTATGCGATTTCATTTGCTGCTACTTTTTGCCTAATCAGGCAGACAGCTCAGCCTTCTCCGACATATGAAACTCAATAGTTAAAATTGTGATACAATCGGTATGCTTGTAATATATGACCTAAGCTTTTTTGTGAGTTATGGGGGTTTGGTTTAGCTGAATTCATTTGATATAGAAAGCATTTTGCTACCATACCCATTAAGTAAGCAGTTTGGAGATTTTTTTATTAGGGTGCCAGATGCCTATATATATATATATATATATATATATATATATATATATATATATATATATATATATATATATATTAGCTGATTTAATAGCCTAATTTGTATAGTGGTAAAAGAGCCACAACCCCCCTAGGATTTGGCAATAAAGGATTGCCCCTTGCATAATTCTAACCCACTACTTCGGTCATGAAGAGCGAGCAAACGTATATCTGTCTGTAACTCCACAAAGACTATGTGGGTATTATTCAGGAGAGTTTTGTATAGGGCACTCGTAGCCTAAGCAGCTTTCGATACGCATTCGGTAGCCAACAGACTTCATCTCATGCAACAAAGAGAGAACAGGAAGCACAGCAGATTCAGGAGAGCAGTTGATGTAGTTACTAAAATGGAAGTAGCAGCCCAGGACTGCTGAAATGATGAACCATAGTTTACAGCAGGAGAGTAGCTGTCGCGTAAAAATCGTGGAAGTGAGTTCCCTAGTCTAGAACCTGCAGAGCAAAAGCTTCTAACGCCGATGGTTTTTAAGGGGAGGGATGGAACAGCCAATTTGTAGTCCACTCAAGACCTGAGGGCGCGAGGAGGCTGAAACTGGTGCAGCAGTTCAGCTAGGAATGGAGGAGCCAAGCCGTGGCGGGCCTTGTGGGTCAGCATGTGAACTTTGCTCTATATACCATACCTCTGGGCTATTTTGGTCAATGACTTGTGCAGCAACCTTGGAAGATTTTTTGCGAGAAGACTTGTGGAAACACGGCTGTCCGAATCGTCGCTGCTGTTAATCATGTAGCTGTATGTGCTGTTAGGCAATGACACCCACGGACTACTATTATGGCCACATACTTTGCACGCAAAATACAAGACTCGGAGATTCTTATTAGTCTTGTTCTTTTTATCTGATTCTTGAGTTAGTACATCAATGAATACTGTGATAAGCTTTTGACATCTTCTGAAGTACTCGTGAGGGTACGGTGAGCCGTAATGGCTCACTAGGTAAGGCGGTTGCTTTTAGCGACCTCGGCCCCGAGGTCGTAGGTTCGAATCCTGTGGTTGGCGATCCTTCATCGCCACTGCAAGCGGTGGTGATAGCCATCAAGGCTCTTCTGTTGCTACACAAAAAGAGGCTGTTAAATCAGCTAGTATTTTTTATGTGTATGTAAGGTGCCTAGAAAGAGATGTAGGCACAACAGTTTGTTTATGTGCTGCACTCACTTGTCAAATTTCGGTAATGCTGCTCAGTTTGTTATGTTTTGATATGATATTTAGCGCCAACTCGTGCTTTTGCTTTTCACCCAGCATTATTGGTTATTGCTTGTAAATATCCTTGAAACATGGTCCAGGCGTGAATTAGCCCATGCTTGCTGAGAGAACAAAGCCGTAGGTTGCTGGCTGTCTGCGGAGCCGTGATGGCACACTAGGTAAGGCGGTTGCTTTCATGACCTCGGTCCTGAGGTCGTGGGTTCGATTCCTGCGGTGGGCGATCCTTTATCGCCACTGCAAGCGGGAGGGGGGGGGGGTGATAGCCATCAAGGCTCTTCTGTCGCTATACAAAAGGAGGCTGTTTAAACAGCTAGGATTTTTTAAGCATGGTTTAGACGAGATTCTTGCATTCTAACAACTCGGAGTCCTATTTCGTTTGGTCTTCCGGTTTGTAGGAGGTCTATACTGCAGTCATGCTCCAAGTGTAGCTTCCTACTTGCTCCGCCCACTGAGCATTCATGGGATAGCAATGGCGTTTGTCTACGGTCATGCTTCTCTGTTGCAATTATCGATAGAATGAAACCTGTCTGCCATAGCCTTTATTGTTTGCTACCTTTGCAGCAAATGTAAAGCGCCTAGAAAGAGATT
>WPIO01000008.1:3160000-3302500 GCA_009760855.2 Cristatella mucedo | reverse complement strand
CTATCGGTCTAGCAGACGAGGCACTGGCGTGGTTTTAATTGCACTTGTCCAATCATATTCAATCCGTGTTGTGCAGAGGCCAGGTGTCATCCACTACACCAATCACCTGGAGTCTCACAAGGGTCCGTCCGCGGTCCTTTGCTGCTCGCCTTATACTCGACCTCTTGTCTCTGCGCTTGCACTTGATATCTTGCTTGCTGCAGTGCTCCTGTTCGTTGTCTCGAACGCAGCGCTTTCTCTCTGTTTCGTTGTAGCCCCCTTAGCAGCAGCAGGCTGTACAGTAATCGTGCCCAAGCCTATATGCGACTACAGAGACCCAAGTATGTACCCAATTTATTCCATGCTTCTTGGCGTTACTGCCCATAACGGCTATGCCTATCTGCAGCCTTTTGTGCTGTCTGCTGTACGTATCTTGTTGGGTACGAGCATATCTTCGTATGAAGAGATCACTCTTGCCTAAATCCCATCCTTTGTGTACCACGAAGCTTTCTATTGTATGCTGCTTGCCTGTGTTAGCCATCGAAAGCATCGGGATTGTCGATCGACGCCATTGTGTACATTTTTTTCTAGGCGTGCTTTGGCAGATGCTCTGCGAGCTTATGGACTGGATCCTTTTACTGCCAAGGTGATTTCTTAGGCTGTCATGCAGAGATTGGAGGGCGCTCTATTCGCTAGAGTCGAATCGAGCCGTTTTGCGGCTGTGTCGGCTCGCTGCTGCTCCGGCCCTGGATTGTGGCTATGGGATTGGGATCGGAACCACCGCTTCAGTCGCACCATGGGATGATTCGCTTGTTTTAGGGCCTTATCATAAGGCTGTTGAGGTCGCAGGTTCCACTCCTGAGGTGACTAGTGTTGTTTACTTAGTGCTAGTGCATTGACGTTCTAGTAGGGTTGTGTAGCTATATAGACTTTAATTTCGGCTCAACTGAGTTTTAGAAACGTTTGCCTGACCAGACCCACAAAAAGGCAACCGTGGTTGACATTCGAAAAACAGGAAATTACGTATTAAAGGTAGGTAAGGCGGTTGCTTTTCACGACCTCGGCCCCGAGGTCGTGGGTTCGAATCCTGTGGTGGGCGATCCTTTAACGTCACTGCAAGCGGTGGTGAAAGCTGTAAAGGCTCTTCTGTCGCTGTACAAAAAGTGGCTGTTAAATCAGCTAGTATTTATTTATTTATTTAAAGGAAAGCATTAAAAAACGATTTGGCAAACCATATGTAACCATGAAGTAAACCAGACGGAGCATATCTACAAATAAAAGAAAATGTGCCAATCTCTATCATATATGCCGTGTCCCGGCGTGTTATACGTTAGTATATCGAGGTCGTATTTTGCAGCTGTTTTAGGTACATGCTTGCGATTTGTAAGCAGCTTCATTTACAGTGTAGCTTTGTGCCTTGTAAATTCCATAACTTAGCCAATACTTAATGGCTCAAACTTAAATGTCAAATGTGAGTTCAGCTCTGCTTTTACATCACTTCAGTAGTTTGTTTCTCATTTTGTAACGATAACTTGCTTATGTCATCAAACGTCTTTCAACTTTATAGTCTGCAAACATGGACATGTATGTATATGATGTCGCATGTAGGATATGATGCCATGATTAGTAATTTTTTATTTGTTGATATGGTGGTACCGGTTTTCATCCGGATTAGACATTGATTGCCTAATCGTTTTTAAAGCTTTCCTTTAGTATGCAAATTGTCAAAGCCTCAAATCCCATTTGCAACATGTTTGTCTTTTGAAAAGTATTCTAAACAGTTTCTTCAATTACTAGACCAATCTTTCAAGTATTTTCTCGACATTTACCCTTTAGTCCCCTAGAACGGCCTCCATGGCTACTAGACACTGCCTATGATCAATACAACAAGACATCGAGCCGAGAGGCCTATGCTGAAGATGACTTCACTGAATAGTTGGAAGACCAGCTTGACCAAGCTATTGCAGTCATGGGAAACAGTTACTGACCGATGAATGGTCAAGGAAGCGCCCTGGTAAGCAGCAGAAGGCTGAAAGGATGCTTTTGGCCAAATGCCACACCCACTAGGCTCCTGAAGATTAGTGCTTGATTTGTTGACAGCCGAAACAAATTTCTACTCATCGTATCGTGCAAATGTATTGTCCAAAACTTGCATCATTACCTTGTGTACTTGGATATCCAATAATTAGCAGGCATAGCCTACATCTCAGCTCCGGACCAGTTTGGGGGTCGGTAAAAGCTGCTAATAGAGCAAATCAAAACCGTCCTAATACTTTTGGTTATAGCGTAAATCCTATGGTTCTGGGACTAAAGCAGCTAAACGAATCAGTAGCGATGTTCTTAGTAGTGGCAATGATGGCTCGAACCATATGACTTCGTAAAGGTGTAGTTATGGCAAGGTATGCCTAGAGAGTAGATTGACAAAATCGACCAATTTCTTAGCATAATCCCGCCATTTTTAAGCATCTGTGGTTTTTTCTTCATAATCAAGCTTGGTGTGCTGTGATGACACACTAGGTAAGGCGGTTGCTTTCACGACCTCGGTCCCGAGGTCGTGGGTTCGGTTCCTGCGGTGGGTGACTCTTTATCGCCACTGCAAGCGGTGGTGATAGCCATAAAGGTTCTTCTGTCGCCATACAAAAAGAGGCTGTTTAATCAGCTAGGATTTATTTATTTAATGAAAGATATACGCTGGACTGTTTCCAATATGCGCAAAATCTAAACGTGAAAATCATGAGCAAGTCATCCATTATATATATATGAATCTTCGTCAGTAACTCCACAAAGTCAAAAAGACCATGTGGGTGTTACGCAGGAGAGCTTTGTATAGCGCACTCACAGCCTAAGCGGCTTTCGGTACGCATTCGGTAGCCAACAGACTTCGTCTCATGCAACAAAGAGAAAGTGGGAAGCATAGCAGAATTAGGAGAGCAGTTGAGGTAGTGAGTAGCATAGGAGTAGCAGTTCAGGACCACTGAAAAAGATGTGCCATAGTCGGCAGTTGGAGAGTAGATGTCGTTGCGCAAGGATTGTGGAAGCGAGTTCCACAGTCTAGGGCCTGCAGAGCTAAAGCTTCTATTGACCAATCATATTGCTTGCCTGTGTAAATACGTACGGCCCAGACTGTGCCAGGACTCAACCGTGCAGCTTCAGAACTGGGCGGGTTTCTGTACTATAACAGGCTCCTTATCAGAATGGGTTGCCTAGCTCAACCAGCCCCTCAGTGATTTGTGTCGGTTACTTCCGTCTAAATAGGTCAGCATGTCTGTGCCCATTTATTTTAGAACTGCTGGCGGCTTGCCCAGGCACTGTACGAGACAGGCAGTCTGGTGAGGGCCTTCGCCGTCAACAAATTCTACACGGCATCCTTTTGTAAATCGGTGGAGCTAACGAATTTCCAAGACCAGGGAATAAAGATAATCGAGTGAGTGACGATGCAAATGGTTAACGCTAGGCCGCATTGTGGCAGCACTGCCTCGCTGTGAAGGCCTTTTGCATCTGATTACTGGCTTTCTCCATCAGCTAGAGAGCGGCCTTGGTCGAATCCGAGTGCGGTTTGGTCCTTTACCTGACTTCCCTGTGATACTTCGGGTATTCTGTTGATATCTTAGCTAGGACTGTTCATGAGCTGTACTTGGATAGGCTACTCAAAACCTGCTTAGCATAAGATTGCCATTAGTTAATACCTGCTGGTAGGCCTTCTTTAGCAGGGAAGTAAGAACCTCTCTGCATCCTGCGTTCGCCCTGTCAACATCTTGACTATCAAACCTACGACCCTCAAGTTTAAAGCACTGATTAGCACTTGTTTCGGTAGTAACTCACTCACCGTGCCTCAGCTTGTTGTGAGTAGTCGACCGGCAGCTGTTACTAAGGTCCAATTTCAATTCGAATGGGCAGCATCTGCCGCACCGGCTACATGCCGACTGGAATACAAGTCACTTATTCGGCGTTGCAAAGTTATTGGACAGCCTCTTAAATTCCACTTGTTAAATGTCTGCTAAAAACCAGGGTTTACTTATCCGCGATCAGGCTGTCTAGGAGAAGCTAGATGCATTTCTGCTGACCGAGGTGTGGATGACACCCCTGCTGTGGTGCATGTATATCTGAGACCACTCCATCCAGGTTCTCATTCTTTCAGTCCGTGATCTGACAAGGTTGTTGTGGGTTGCCATTGTTATTCGTGAATTGTTTGACCACGAGACATGCGGTCGTTTGCACGGGCCATCATTTGAATCAGTTGCAACGAGGCATTCATCAAAGACAGTACCTCTCACAGCTGTGGCACACCGACCTCCTTCTGGCTATCTAAACTTGTTCATAGAGGAGTTTTCGGAGGTCCTCACTAAACTATTTGTGTGTGACAGGCCGGCGCTGAATGCAGAAGACTGCAAGATTCACGTTGACAGCCCTAGCAACAGTCAGGTCTGCTCATTTCTTGACTGTCTGGAGAACTTCTGTTTGATCCAACACGATAATCATGCCACTCATGTCGGTGGCCACACCTTGGATCGTCGTCACATCTCATAATCACTAAGGATGACTACCCCACTGTCCTTGTTGTGTGCCTACTAACCCTCTTGGATCATTGCTTGGTTTTGTTTTCTGTTCCTGCTCTGTTGTACGTATAGGTTAATGTCGAGTTTGTCCAGCGACGCAACTTTGAAAGCATTTGCCAGAAGTTTTGAAATCTGTATATGTGGCAGGTCTTCTTGACCTGCACCCAGACTGGACCGACACCGTTGATCCCTCACTGATGCAGTAAACGTGACAAATAGGAATGTCCTTTACGAGCATGGTACCGTACATTCTGTCTTTTTGCAGAGTCGTGGAGATTCCTTTCAATTTTGGAAAGAAACTTCAAAGATGCTCCATTTTAAGTGCAGGCTTGAACACCGCTTACAGAAGTCTCAGTCTGATGAAGATATAGTCTTTTTCAATGACTTTCTTTGAGTCTACACCCGAAAGCTTAGAAAAGCAAGACTTTATTTTTTCTCTCGAAAACAGAAGTTCTCCCAGTCAGACCCTAAACAGATTTATTAGATGCTAAACAATTTGCTGCTCAACACTGCGAGGTATCACTCCCCAGATATTGATGGCTCGGCCGAAATGTTTTCAGCCTTTTTCACTGAAAAAATTTGCATATTTGTGCTTCCATAAAGCCCCCTCCGACTAAAGTAATTTTGGGATCGCAACCTGTGGCGGTCCATAAGAGATTTTCCAAGGTTTCTGCGTGCGATCTTGCTGCCTTTAACAAGGTCTGGGGAAAAGAGCTCGTCTCCTGAAGACCTTCACATCTGTAGTCTTCACTGACAGACAAACTTAGCCTAGCCATAACCGAGATTTTAGTGCATTTCTGGAAAAAAGGGTTGTACCCAAGCCCATCAAATCTGCCATTGTTAGACCGATACTTAAAAAAAAGCTGGATTAGATACAGAGGTCCTCGATAACTATCGCACAATTTCCCTTCTTTCTTTTTGTCAAAGATTCTTGAAAAAATGGTCGCTAAGCAGCTGGTATCACACTGTAAAGAATGAAATTTCAGAAAAAATCAATCGGGGTTTAAGCGGCAGCACACCACTGAAACTGCTCCCCCTATAACCAATGACATCCTATGCAGCAACGATTATGGGAATGTCACAGCCCTAGTGGTGCTAGATCTAACAGCTGCCTTCGACACTATTGACCACAGTATCCTACTTGAACGATTAAGAACACAGATCGGTCTGGCAGACGAAGCACTGGCCTGGTTTAAATTGTACTTGTCGGATCGTGTTCAATCTGTATCATGTGTGGGTCAGGTTTCATCTTCCCGGCGAGCAGTGATGGCACACCAGGTAAGGCGGTTGCTTTCACGACCTCGGTCCCGAGGTCGTGGGTTCGACTCCTGCGGTGGGCGATTCTTTATCGCCACTGCAAGTGGTGATAGCCGTAAAAGCTCTTCTGTTGCCATACAAAAAGAGGCTGTTTGATCAGCTAGGATTTTTTCCTGACCAGTCACCCGTAGAATCCAACGGTCTGTTCTCGGTCCCTTGCTGTTCTCCATTAATACTCAACCTCTGGGAAAAGTGATTTCGACCCAAGGAATAGGCTATCACTTGTATGCTGATGATAGTCAGCTATATTTGTCATTTAAACTTTCAGAATCGATTACAGCAACTGATAAACTGAATGCTTGCTTTGCAGACATTCGATCCTGGATTTCGGCAAATTTTCTTAAACTTAACGGTGATAAAACGGAACTGCTACTCATAGGATACCCCAAGCGTGTCGCTGGACTAGAAAGCTTTGCTCTTCTAATGGGTGATGCTGTTGTGCGACCATCACCTTGTGCCTGGAATTAAGGTGCTGTCTTCGACTGCTGCCTAAATTTTGAAAGCTTCGTTAAGGAGACTGCTTCCGCAGATAGCTATCACGTCAGTTCCCTGTCTAAGATCATGAATTGTCTTCCATAGTGGCATGCTAACAATGTAACTAGGTCCTTAGTTTTGTCTTGACTAGATTATTGTAATTCTCTTTTGGCTGGGCTACCGAAAAAGGCCACTGCAGCTGGTAATGAATATGGCTGCAAGGCTAGTTTGCAAATCCCGGAGCTTTGATCACGTGTCTTCTTTGCTAAAAGATCTAGGATGGCTGTCGGTTGATTGGCGGTATATCAAATGCATTATTGTTATTATTATTATTATTATTAACGGATACAGAGCAAAGTTCACATGCTGACCCACAAGGCCCGCCACGGCTTGGGTCCTTCACACCTAGCTGAACTGCTGCACCAGTTTCAGCCTCCTCGTGCTCTCAGGTCATGTATGGCCAATAAATTAGCTGTTTCATTCCTCCTCTTAAAGACCGTTAGGACAGAAGCTTGTGTTCTGCAGGTCCTAGACTGTGTAACTCGCTTCCACGATTCTTACGCAATGACAACTACTCTCCTGCTACCGACTATGGCTCACCCTTTCCAGCAACCCTGAGCTGCCACTTCCATGCTACTCACTATCTCGGCTGCTCTACTGACTAAGCTATGCTTCTTACTGTCTCTTTGTTGCGTGAGACGAAGTCTGTTGGCTACCGAATGCGTACCGCTAGCCGCTTAAGCTTTGAGTCCTCTATGCAAAGCTCTCCTACCTAACATCCACATAGTCTTTGTGGCTTTGTGGAGTAACAGATAGAGACACGTTACATTACATTACTGCCCACAGGGCAGTAATTGAGTTCAGGCAGCAGTTCTCCCTACCCGTAGTTGCCAGTTAAGATGCATCTGATGGTACACGCTATGCTGACATACAATGTGCTCAACCTGCAAGCAAGCATGTCGGTTTCCATCTTGGGTCGTCCTGACGGTCTTTCTGACTTTAATTTTTTCCCTTGCAGTGACCGGCCGGCATGGGACAAGTTTGTGGAACGTGCAATGGTATGTTGTTGTACCACGTGGTTCTAGCTGCGAACCTTACTTGAATTCGTACCTGTATGCATGATCTTTATCTTAGAGACCTTCTATTTAGGAAGTGACAAGATAGGAGACCCTCGTTGTAAGAGACTTCTCATAAATGCTCGGTCTTTCTGCTGTAGCTGGGGACAGAGCCATAACCCCACCATTACTGAATGAATCGGTCACGTGCATGCACACATTTTTAGAACCCAACTTCTCAGCTGATGCTCCTCGGCACGAGCGAAAACCCTCCGCCGAGTAGCCTAGTTTCAGTCGAATGTTTGTGGTCGGTGGCTGCTGCTGTGGGGGCACGCGCCCGAGGGGGAGTGCAACGACGAATTAATCCTCCACATATGGATTTGTGGATGTATGACGACGGCTGTATTGGACGCAGGCGTGCATACATAGGGGTGTTAGCTAATTGTATATACTCTGGTGAAGTGAGTGTCCCGTAGGCTGCTCCGGTGCATGCAGGAATGGAGAGAGAGAGAGAGAGAGAGAGAGAGAGAGAGAGAGAGAGAGAGAATGGCAGCTGCACGGGACTTTGTACAGGCAGAAAAGTGTCGACTGAAGCCAAGCCCGATAGGGTTTGCGTGAGTTGCACTGCTGCAGTGAGTCACGTGCTTACGCGAAGCTCTTTTATTGGCCGGGTGAAGCTTGCGAGTCCGTCTGGGTTCGTACAAGATTTTACAATCTGGACTGAAGTACAAAGGAAAACCCATGTCTTGCCTTATAATAGACTATGGGCTAAACCTAGATAACTAAAAAAAAATAGGGTAGATCTCTTTCTTGGCACTTATTATATGCTGGAAAGGAAGCATTCCAATTGGGTAGTGATAGCGTGCACACAATTCTAGGACACCGGAGCACACAAAGGGCAACCCACACGAACTGAGAAAATTCTGTTAGGAGCATGTGGGTTTTAGCTTTTTTCTATGTTGTCAAGTCAGGGGAAGTCATGACGTCAGTTGGCACAAGTTCCAGGCTTTGGGAGCGTGCGAACTGAAGGAGTAGCGCTGCACTTCACTTTACCGAGTAAAGCGCCGTAGCTTTCCGTGTCCAGCTGACATCGGCTGTCGGCCTAGCCTCACTTGTCAACTGCTTAGTCAGTCGGTCGAGTTCTGAGCGATGCCCACAGGATGAGCCTCTATTTCAATGCTCTTTGCTGCCCTCTCGCTCGCTCGCTTGCTGATCTCAGGTGCTCGGTGGCTCAGAACCCGCCCGTCTTTCCCGATCAGCTTGATTGACCCTCCCAGTTCCCGGCGAGTCTCGAACCAAATATTTTTTTTCTTGCAGTCTGTCATTCAAGCTGTTCATCGTAGCGTAGAAATGAGTGTAATTAAAAGAAATCAATGATGACTCAAATTTAGAGGCTTGTCCATATGGCTTCAACTCCGACATTTGCACCACTCTGACGGTAGGTTTGCCCTATAAGTGTGGGCGAATCTGCTCTTTCCGCCCAACATCTGAGTTTGGAAGCCTGCCAACTTTTGTAATAGAAGTTTTTTGCACAGTCGAGCACTGAAACTGGATAAGCCTTGATGGATAAAGACAAACATTTGGGCCTCATTGATAATCGTGCAATAACTGCCGTGACTTTTGGCTTCCGTCCTCAAGATAGCATCTTTGTTGTTAGGCATTTACTAGGGGTGCAGCTAGCACACTCCTCTCCTAATTGTTGTAACTTTACTTGTCTCTGACCATGTCAATCAACCACGATAGTTTGTCGGCCTTACATGATAACACAATGTGCAGCTGTTACAAGACTTTAGAACTTCCAGAGGCAAGCACTTTCACTGCATGCGTCTTTCTAGGCATGACAATGAAAGCTTTCGGTGCATGCCATGCTTTCGCTTAGTCTTACCGAGGTGATGGATGTGACATTGCCAAGCTTAGTAGCAAACCCGGTACAGCCACAGTTATGCTTTCTTGTTCTGTTGGTGCTCCCGTCAGTGGCAGAGCTATATTAGTCGGGGGTGTTTGCTAGCACTCAAGCAGCACATTAACGTTTGTCTGCTATAGCTGTGATGGGTGTTGGAGGTTTTTTCGGCATTGTCATGTGTTCATTTATTCATTGGCTGTTTTTAGGCTTCCCCGATCTATGTGTGTCAAGAGATTAAAAAGGTCTGCAATTTGCTGGTTGGCGAACACTGCATGATGCTGTTGATGAAAGAAATATTTGCCGTTGTTCGGGCTCACTATGGACAGGAAGTTGAGATAGAACTGACAAAGTCATTGTCCAGAGTCATGTTTTCCAATGGCGATCAGTTCAACTTCGAAAACATTTCGCCCTCTATCTTCATGGCTAAGTGGCTGTCTGACACCGCTGCCGACGACCGTGCTGACGACGGCGCTGCTGCCACTGCCTCTGCAACAGCTCCCCGCAGCAGCTGCAGCGCTGCACCTGATCACAGTGCCTCTGCTGCCGACGAGCCTCAGCTGACGCTCGGCGCCGCAGCTGCTCCCTCGGCTGCTGACGGCGGAGGCGGGTGCAGTGCTGGCAGTGATTCGAAGCCAAGCTCTGCCAAGGGCTCTCCAGCTGCTTCAGACGAGGGCTCCGGCAACGGCCGCACGCAGTCATCGGGTGTCCATTTGGCTTCGCCGGCCTCTTTCGAAGTGGCGAAATCGTCTGGCAGCAAGGCGAGGCACCGGGGCAGTTTGGTGAGAGTCGGGCACTTCAAAGATGACTGCAAAACCCAGAAGGTGAGGACGGCAGGCATCTGCTAAGGGAACACGAACTTCTGCAAGGATGATCGATCGATGGTGGTGTGTCCATGTGCTGGCACGCACGGACTGCAAGCAGTTCGTGCGTGCCAGCACGTTTGCCTCCCGTCATGATGCAGATAGAAATCGGTAGTTTACTGTGCTGCCACGGCCCCAGGTCGTTCCGACGCACTCTTGGTTGCGCTGTTTGGCTGCTCCTGCGAAGCTGTCTGATCCTGTTCCATTGCCAAAAGCCAACGGTGCATCCACTTTGCATGTCAGGCACATGTGTGTGTGCTGGGTTGCCGACGCCATTCGCCATGGATGCACCTGACTGCATGCGTTTGACTATGAATACGCTCGATGATTTTGCCCGAAAAGGGAGCCTCCATCTTTCCATCTCCCTTCTGTAGTTTACCGCCTGCTGCTCGCGTTGACTAGGACAAACGGGTGTTTTGACCACGCTTTAGCCTACCGTCTTACCTGGATGGCTGGCCAACTTCTCTGACGACTGTGAGAGCATGGTAGCCGCTTGCCAGATTGGGTTCGAAGCGCTCTCTCGTGTCTTTTTGTGTCACGTTCATTAAACTTTCGGGGGGGGTTCGCATTATCTGGCTAGGCAGTTCTCCTTTAGTGCCATCCCTACATCTTCACTATTTACTTCGCGTCTCTCTTTTGCTTGTGCCTCGACTGCCTTAGCTTACTGTTATCTACTCGCTTTCTTGCTCCAAACTCAAGATCCTAACCACGACGGCGGACAGCAAACGATTAATTATTTGTTCATGCGACCAGAAATCACGCTTGAGCGCCGTGGCAGGCAGTTCTTTATCGCAGCTGCTAGCAGTGGTGATAGCCGTAAAGGCTCTTCTGTCGCTATACAAAAGGGGTGTTAAATCAGCTAGTGTGTGTATATATATATATATATATATATATATATATATATATATATATATATATATATATATATATATATATATATATATATATATATATATATATATATATATATACTAGCACTGATTTAACAGCCTCTTTTGTATTCCTAAACACAACTGTTTATCATAGCATTTGGTGGGTCTTTAAGATTCGTCCATTGTGTGATTATGTGTGCCGACACTATATATATATATATATATATATATATATATATATATATATAAGGCTCGTTTGTGTGTGTGTGTGTGTGTGTGTGTGTGTGTGTGTGTGTGTGTGTGTGTGTGTGTGTGTGTGTGTGTGTGTGTGTGTGTGTAAGCACATATATATACAGTGTCAGCACCCGAGCAAGCGATGCAGGGGGGCAGTGGTGGGCAAGCTCTCTCTCTCTATTCTCGCTCGTGCCTCCGGCTCATAGAGGAGGAAGTTGGTTGTTTTGCGCTTGCCACAGGTCTTGCTGGACAAAAACAGCGAGCTCGAAAAGGAGCTCGACTCGCAGCGGCAGGTGCACCGAGACCTGGACGGCACTCTGAGCGACCACGAGGCCACCATAGCTCAACTGAGCGCACGCCTGATCGAGCTGAGTGACAGCGCAGAGGCAGAAAAGCGGAAGCGAGCTGAAGTGGAGGCGGCCTTGTCCGAGCAGCGGAGGGCTTCGCAGCAGCAGTACCAGCAGCTGGCTGCTCAGTCGGCCGAGCTGGCGGAGCGGACGGCCGCATGGCAGGCGAGCAAGACGACCTTGGCCGAACAGCAGTCGACGATCGCTCGGCTCGAGGACGACTTGAAACGGTAGCTAGCTAGCTAGCTAGCTAACAAGTCATGCACTCGGCGCGCTCTCACAGTCCTAGCGTCTTATCTCACTCTATGGCACTAGTGCGGTCTTGGGCGCCTCCACTGCCACCTCCCCCTCCCGATGAGCGTCCTTTGTGTGTGACTCGTGGTTGGCAAGGCAGTCTCAAGGTGCAAGCATGTTCGCCATTTTTTCAAAGCAACCATGAAATAAGGGCAGTTCGTGCGTTGCTTAGGCATTGCTTCTTTTTACTGTTTTGGATATTGCCGAAAGCAAAGCAAGTATATCCGAAAAAATTCGATTTCCCGTGAAGTTTTCGTGTCCTTAGTGACTATGTATACTAACCCTGACCTTATCTTTTTCTTCTATACTCAAAGTATGCACTAAATTAATAAAATTTAACAAGTACCTTTTTGTGCCTGTTTAAAAAATAGTGCATCTAGCCCTTTACCAATGTGTCGGCCTGGCCATATACTCGTTAGCCACGGTCAAATCGTTTTCCACCACTGAAATTGCACTGTCGAAGCTGTCTTTGCCTGTCATGCTTGGAACACGTTCATCCTTGATGGTTGTGTCCCTATCTATCGCTTATAGGGTTTGTGGCTTTCAAGCAGACTTGGTTAACTTGCTGTTCAATGCTTTGCTTAAGCTTAATATAAGGTTGAAAAAAAAGTTCGTGGGCCATGTTAAAAAAGGATGTTTTAAATTATTTTAATGATTAATGATTGTATATAAAAAATCGTTTTTTAACATGGCATACGAACGTTTTACTCAACCTTATAATTTTAAATAACTATTATACATTTGTAAAGCACCCGAAAGAATAAATCACGCTTGAGGGGCAGTGCTTTTACTCTAGATGCGTGCTGCTGCACAGAGGCATGGCCCCCAACAATTTTAAGGAGAGCTGAATATTTCAGAGATCTAGATTAGGATCCTAACCTATCCCAAGTCAGGCAACCGTTGCAGGTAGAACACCTTTTTTGTGGGGGATGCCGGTGGCTTTCGCGGGGGGGGGGGGTGGTTGCAGCACGGTAATATCCCTTTCCACTGCCCGTGCTTAGCAATGAGCTGCAGCTCTTGTGGAGAGCCTTGTTCCTCCGATACAAACTAATAATTCATCAAGTGGCACCAGTGATCCAAGCACAGCCATCGGCTCAAGAATGCAGTGATCGCTGCAAAGTGGAACGGCTGTCTCTTCTATTTGGAGCACTGTGTTTTAAAACTTCAGTGGGAGGTCAAAACTGTTTGGCATTTTGCTCCATACGTGCTCTCTTATGTCTCTGCTGTTGCTGTGGGCTTGAGGGGGCGAGGGTTTTTCCAACCGGCCTAGATGGGTGGGACCGGCATCTTCTGCATGCTCGATTGTGGCTCGCCAAGTCCAGCGTCCCTAGGAGGTCACCGCTTGACAGTGCCACAAAAGGACGGCTGCAGTCCTTACATGCAGTGGCCCTAAGCAGTCGAGAAGCGGCACGGACTCTTACAATCGGCCAAAGAGCGGCAAGCTACATACAGCCTTACAAAGCTTGAAGCACAAGAGAGTGTGGCTAATAGGCTGAGCTCCCTGCGCCAAAGGAAAGAGACCCATCGGGCGAATGTCATTTGGACGTGCTGGCCCTTCAATGATGGAAGGCATCACATTAGGAGCTCAGTCGCTATGTGAAGCTCCTGAATAGAGATTAAGTTCTCTTGGGGCGCAATACAAATAAATTATATATATTATATATCTGCCGACACCAGGTGAGCGGCAGGGGATACCTTGCACATGAAGACTTACCTGAAGGAACGTATTTGTGGGAAGGCCGTGTCCAGCCACAGTGGTAACCCTGTTCGGCTGACTCGACCACTTGTGTTGCCTCCAAAATATTTTGTGACGATTGGAGTCACTACCGTATTCCATTATTTCACGATGCTACGTTGATATGTGCTGGTGCTGCGTGCGTGCACGAGTTTGTGCTTGGGCAAATAGTGACTGAACGCAATGAATGGGTTATGCACCTGCACACTGCCTGCCTTCGTTGGCCAACTGTATAATTGCTTCTGAAAATTCGCTCCAATCGGCATGTCATGAGCCAAAGCTGCTAGGATGATAATAATAATGATAGCAGTAGCCATAAATTAATAATGCAGCTGTATTGCGCCCACAGAGCACTATAGCTGTTTCTTGGCACTTGACATGTGCGCTGTCAAGGAAGCAAGCATAGCACTTGTACTTGTTAGCACTGCAGCGAAAGCTAAAGGGATAAAAAAAACAGGAATTGATATAGCCGAGCTGTTGGCCAGATTTGACGCATAGTTGGGCGTCCCAGAGGAATGTAGTAAAATTACAAAGGAAAGATCACGATCCTGCCTTGCTTGGCAGTTGCACTCACCAGCTCCAAAACGAGAGGCACATCTAGTTCAACCAGGTAAGAGCTTCAGATCGGCTATAGACAATCGGGATGTTAATGCAACGCTAGATGCCAGTGTCTGGTGGAGGTCGTTGCAGTGCCAGCTCGATGGCGATCTTGCAGCATTGGCCGCTGCTGGTAACGCCAGCAGATCGTCACGAGTTTTCGCCCACTAAATGTACTGGCCAAGTAGCTTTGGCAGAAAACGAGCTGCAGTGTGTGGCACCGCTTCTTCGTCAGCAGTCTTCAAGAAGATTGCTTGGATGATGTTTCTATAGAAATCGCTTGGGTCGTTCCTCCTATCCGTGAAACTCTGCCGGGAATGCTGGGTAGAGCGCAGCCGACTATTTGCATTGCATGTGTTAACCGTGCGGTCTACACGACCCCAGTTAAGCAGCTGTGCTGAGTTTCTGCTCACTCTCTCTTTCTCTCTCTCTCTCTCTCTCTCTCTATCTGTTTGCAGTACTCAAGCCTTACTTCAGACAGCGGGAGCAAGCGAGCAAGCATTGAAGATGGAGATGTATGTCATCTGTCCCATGGTTGCAGCCTATGCGCTACTGTCCTTTCGTAGGCTGTGGTTGTCTGTGGATGGCAGTGACCTTCGGCCGCTTCTGCAGAAGTGGCTAAGAGATGAGCAAAAGCTCATACCCCGCTGTGGCTGTCTATGGTGTGAGCAGATGCTTACACCTTAGGGCTGTCTATTAATAACAATAATAATAAGACAGTCGTATTTCACCCTAAGAGAAATTAGTCTCTTTCTAGGTTATTTTCGTATGTGTCAGCGCTCATTAGCACAAAAAGGACGACTCGTAAGAAGAGAGCAAGTGCAGTGAAGAATGCAGGCCGAGTTTTTTAGCTTATTTTTAATGTCTTCAAATCTGGGGTTATTCTTAAGTCAGTTTGAATTGAAGGCTTGACTTAGTGTGCACACCAACTAAAGACACGGTCTCTAGATTTGAGGTTGGTTAAAGGCGCAGCTAAAGTACATGAGTCAAAAGAGCGGGTAGTAATAATAATAATAATGCATTTGATAAAGCACCCATTGAGAACTCAATCTCTTTGTAGGCACTTTACATCTGCTGCAAAGGAAGCACGATCGAATGTTTAGTGGTGGCATCCTCGTTAAACAACAAGAATGACATGGTTAGGGGTGACGTGCACAGGGTCAGCATACAAGTATGGTTAGGTTAGTGGCAGGATGCCTATTCTGATCAGGAAGTAGTTTTGGATTGGTATGCTTTAGCAAGCGAATGAAAGGACCTAAAATTAGTGACCAAACCTTAGAGTCAATGGGGATTATGATCCTAGCTGCTTAAACAGCCTCTTTTTCGTATAGCGACAGAAGAGCCTTGACGGCTATCACCACTGTGCTTGCAGCGGCGATAAAGGATCGCCCACCGCAGGAATCGAACCCACGACCTCGGGACCGATGTCATGAAAGCAACCGCCTTACCTAGTGTGCCATCACGGCTCACCGTGCATGATGGGTAGCCAGTGCAGGTCGATGAGAAGTGGATGCTGACGACATGCAAGCCTGGGTGCTGAGTTGTGCACCAGCTGCTATGAGGATGCTATAAGACCAGGATGCTATACAATCTTCCATAAATTATCATTAGTGTTGTAGCTGATGGGCAGCAGCTGCTACTGCTGCTCATCAGCTATTGCTGCGTCGCTAGATTCGATGTCAGGTGAAGTCAGGGAAGCAAGAGAAGCAAGATACCGACCGCCAGGTCCCACTGCATCTATGCACTTGTCGCCGAGATGCATCTTGAGAGCCTTGTGTGGAAATGGCTCTTGCCTCTTAGAATGAATGCGTGATTTGCAGTCTGACTGCCGTGTGGTCTGCAGTCTGACTGTCACGTGGTCAGCCTGCTGGCCCCTCGGACGCTCGCGCACTCAACCGTGCACGCATTGCGGCATAAGCAGGCGAATCCTGCCGCCGAGGCGGCTGCCGCTTCCTCCTCCTCCGGCGGCTGCTTGAAGCTTCGGCGGCACGAGTGTCCGACTCGTTTGCTCTTCCAGCTGTGAGCTGACGCAGCGCTGCAGAGCAGAGGTCTCCACTCTCGAGCATCAATGTCACGAGCACTGCATGAGAGCACGAAGAGCCGAGGTGAGAGCAGGAGGCCACGCAGCAGCACGCCTGCGCGCCAGCCCCGCGCTCCGCACGGTGCTGCTGCCATGCCACGACCCCGAGCATGCTGCTGCTTCCTCCTCCTCCTCCTCCTCCTCCTCCTCCTCCTCCCTTGCGTCGCTCCTTCTCGGTTGCCTTGCGGTGATTCTCGTGAGAGGTTCCTTGTGGTGGTGGGGCGTGGTAGGAGAGGACGATTCTATCCATCCTGCCACTGACCCCGACCCCTAGCTGCAGCAATGGGAGCTGGCAGTGCGCCACGTGCCGAGTGCACCATGCATTTTGCATTTCGCTATGATTAACTGGCTCGTTCGTTGTTGGGGGACGGGAGAGATTTGATCCAACTTATTCAACATGAATGTCTGTGCTCGGCCAGACCTGGCCTTGTCCGTCAGTTGCGGGAGCTCTGCGAGATTGGTTTGTAGGCGCGTGGTCAATCAGCTCGTGGGGTCGCTCCAATGGGTCATCCTTTGTGTTAGCTCTACCTCTCTACTATAGGATGAGACTGCATTGAAGCTACAGCTGCTCTGAAGTTGGCTGCACCCAATGTGCGCACGCTGAGCCCCTACACACACAGGCCCACGGCGCTGCCTCCTCTTGTAACGCTGCTGGTAGCTGCTGCACCAATGCACCCAGGTATGCCGAATGTAGCACGAGCACGGCAGCGGCGACTGACGCTTGCTTATTCCTTAAGCATATCAAGTCAGTATCTACAGTGTAGATGGTCGATTTGACAGCAGCACAATGTTGCAGACATTGAACAGTGGCCATGACGTACACCGATGGCTCTCCGGCCACAAGCTCAAGAAATCAGCTCAAATGCCAACGCCGAGTCTGGAATCTCGATTGCCTGCCTATTTCATGGCGCCGGCTTTTATACGGCCTCGGCCCATAGATTGTTCGCATAATCGCAAATAATGATTATCAGCCATAATCTGGATGGTTAAGCTGGCGACACCGGTTCAGCACCATTGAAGCTGCATATGCCGGAAGCGATGATCGGCACGTGCAGGCACGGCCGCCTCCCTAAACAACAGTGGTAGCTTACCTGCGGACGTTGACTTGGAACTCTGCGTGCCGAAGGTGCTGTCAACCTTCCAATAAAGTTACCATATTACGCTGTCTCTGGAAAGCCCGCAGCTTTGCTTCGGAGGCTGCCGTCCTCAAGTCTCTGGACACAAGAAGCTGAAGAGAATGGAGCCCGAGGCTCGAGGCCCCATCGTACAGAGCCTCTGCGGCAGCGGCTGCTGCTGCTGCCCGTGTGCACTCTTCGCGGCAGCTGCTGTTGCTGCTGCTGAAGCGGACTGGACGCCATACGCTGGACGTGTAGAAAATGAGTTGCCTAGCAACAGAGAACCGCCTCAGAGCTGCATCGGAGGTGCATGGGGTGGTGGACAGGCTCTTTAGCCAGTCTGCGCCATCGTCGTCTCTAATGCTCTTTCCACTAAAGAAATGTTGCTGGGCTCTTGGGAAGTGAAAGTAGGCGTTGTTGCCAGCGATCCTCTCCTTCCGGGTCGCCTACCAGGGCGATCCTGAAGCCCCTCCCCCTTGCCCTCGTCCTCTAGCAATGAACGGGTCATCATTCACGATAGCAAAGTCGGCACAGTTTGAGCCTCTGTTGGTTGCGACTTGCGAAATGACCCTTCGTTGGGCTCGTGGACTTAAATCCTATCGACATGCGTATCGTGGGCTGAATCGAAGCAGTGGCCTTGAATGTGCTCGGTTAATGCGAGCGCTAGCTGACTCTGTAATGCTTTATGACTGTATCAGCGTAGTAGCATCCTACTTGTTCTCAAGTCTGTGATTTATCATTCATTCCAGTGAATTGCTGGACTCTCATTGCAAGCATAATTTTAGTGCCACAGCTTAGTAATCGAGATGGCATTTCGGTTGGCATAAATGAACCGTGGCCAATTTTTACATGATTAGCGCATCTGATGGCTTTGCTCTAGATCTTTGAGCTGTGGTTGACTTTTGGACTGCAGTCTACATGATAAAAATCTGCCAAATCGTCAGCCAATCTGCTAGTGTTCCTGGTGTTAACGACAAAGTCTCCAGCGTACGAAAGTTGCAACATTCCTTACGACTCTGTGCATAGTGAACTTGTTCTTTTTCCTGTGCTTTGCATGCTGATCACCTGCGTATGTATCGGTGCATGCACCTAAGCATGGGTACGTGTAACTAAGGGCTGTGAGTGCCTTGTGAGTTTTTCCATGCTAGTCATCATTAAATCCTTGTTATTGCTTCTCCTGCAGAGAGTTGTAAAGGGCCTGAATAAATGCAGATTTGATTCACTTATAGTGCTATTCAGCAGTCTTATTATTAGTAGTAGCTGTACTTTTATTATTCTCAGTTACATTTTACAACATTGTGCTTCGAAAGAGATATGGCTTGTGCCATCTTCTGCCTGCCTTTGTGCCACCACCTGTTCTATTGTTTTAGGCAAAGCTAATCGAAGGTCGATGCGCCAGAGCTATGAAACGAATGATTGGAGTTGTCAAGCAGTGTCATCTAAGGCGAGTCTCGTACCTCAGCCAGTGTTCGTGCTTGTTTCTCGACTCGTAGCTTTTGATGGCAAGTTTTAATGGAAGCTTCTTGCATATTATTAATGACGTGTGCATGTATCCTAGGCTATTGGGCTGTCAATCAACAGCGTGTCAAAATTGGGGAATTGGTATTCGAGCTTCCGGTGTCAAAGATTGTGGATTCAACGGTGCTTTATGACAATACGTTTCCTGTCTTCCCTGTCGAGTGCTGTGGTAGCCCATAGGACTAGTCTGATGACAGTGCTCGGCAATCTGGCTGTCGATTGAGCCACGAGTTTGTTTAGTTGCAATCGGTCGGTCGGGTAGAAATGTATTGTAGAATAAGATGTGCGTACACTCTAGCCGAAAAGTATCAGCGACCCCTTGTGTACAATGAGCAATAGGCATTCGACCATTAACCAACCATTAAGATGAATCATAATAATGCATTTGCATAGCGCCCTCGGAGTACTCGATAAAAGATACTAGCTGATTTAACAGCCTCTTTATGTATAGCGACAGAAGAGCCTTTACGGCTATCACCACCGCTTGCAGTGGCGATAAAGGATCGCCCACCACAGGATTCGAACCCGCGACCTCGGGGCCGAGGTCGTGAAAAGCAACCGCCTTACCTAGTGAGCCATTTCGACTCAGCCGATCTTTTTCTAGGCACTCTCCTTATGCTGGCGTACTTCCTAACAGGTCCCCTAGCCAACACGCTGACGGCAATAAACGGAAGTTCAAAGAACTGTTAGCCCAATGAAAAGCGTGCATCTTCGACACTTAAAATTCATTTAAAATGGCAAATCTCTTATTTGTATTGCACCTTGAAAACGACTGCATTTCTTACTTTGAAGGTACTAAAGCATGCATGGTGTTGCACCAAGCAGGACTTAAAGGAGCAATGTCAAGAAAATACTTGGAACATTGGTCTAGCAATCTAATTTTTGTTGAGAATATCTTTCGAAAGACAAACACGTTAGAAATGGGATCAGAAGTTCTGACGACTGTCACATAAAAGGAAAAAATGATTATGCAAACCATGTATATCCCGGATGTAAACAGGAAGCAACATAAGTAACACGTTTAGTAAGAAATTTAGCTGATTTAGCAGTCTCATTTGTATAGCAGCAGGAGAGCCATAACGGCTTTTATCACCACTTGAAGTGGGCAATTAAGAATCCCCCACTGCAGCACTCGAGCCCACGACCTGGGCGTGAAGAGTGATCTAATAATGATGAATACAACAATGATGACAGCAGCAGGGGTTGCCATCTGCTTGAAAATCGGGCTGTATTACGTGGCACAGGCAAAGGTCCTAACCGAATTTGCATTCGTGTTATCGTTCGATTGTTGATCGTCGAGTGCCGGCATGCGCCAAAACTTTGTGAGCTGCTCAGTCCACGGTGCTGCGAGCAGCGCTCCTCTGAGAGCCATCGGGGTGGCGGCGGCAGCTACTGCCCGCAAGTTAGCAGCTCGCTCGCAGGCAGCTCTGCTGCCATGTTGGCCACCACTGTGTCGCGTTGGCTCGCAGGTGCTCTGGCGACACCATTTCTACTGTCGTCCGAGGCCTCCTCAAGGCCTACGCCGACCGTGTCACGGAGCGGCTGCTCGACGTGAGCAGGCAGAGTGCGCAGCAGATTCGCCTCGTTCTGAAGTGCGGTCGGCTGCTATCGTCCATGCCGGCTGTAGACTGCAGCTTGCCGCAGGCGAGCCGTGACGAGGCCCTGGTGCTGGCGGCCGTCATGCCGTCGTCGCCAGATGTGAGTGTCAGCCACCGGAAGCCGCATTGAACGCACGGCCGACTGTGCCCCATCCGCCCCGCCCTGCCCCGCTCTGCCCGCCCTGCCCATTGTTTACACCACAAGCGATAGAAACTTGACGTTGGCCCTCTGACTAGGCCCTGTGCATGTTGCAGAACAGCCTGTAGCAGCTATCATTCGCACTTGCAGTAGTGGAGGGCGGATGCGCAGCTCACAATTAACGACCCAGGGTTTTCGAGTCCTTCAGCAGGCAATTCTTTCATTCCCAGAGCAATCTGATGTTTGCCAAACAATGCGAAAATGAGAACCTATGGTGTATTGAACGTTGAACGCGTGCTGCCGGCACAGGCCGGCCGCTCCTCTTCAGCTAATACTGCATCGTCTTGCATAGAAGGGTGGTATGTACGTGGCAGAAATTTCAACATGGTGGCCACGGCTGTAAATAAGAGCTTTGTCAAAGGGCCGGCTTTGCCCATCCATTTGACCCCAAGCTGGCCGTTTTATATGTCGACCGGGCTGGCTGGTGAACCCTACTAGGGTTACAGCAGCAAACTAATAAAATTCTTAAGTCGGCAAAAAGATGTGATAAACCCCTTTGACTATCTCGTGCCGTAAGTGAAATTTGGAAGGTGAAAGCTTGTGGCTTGAGGTTGCTTCTCCTTCTCCCCCTGCATACCTAAATCTTAAACCCTAAATCCCTAATCCTAAATCCCATGCCCCTATTTCCTATCACACAGAACAAAAATACATCTTACAACTGGCTTTTGATATGTGTGTGTGTGTGTGTGTGTGTGTGTGTGTGTGTGTGTGTGTGTGTGTGTGTGTGTGTGTGTGTGTGTGTGTGTGTGTGTGTGTGTGTGTGTGTGTGTGTGTGTGTGTGTGTGTGTGTGTGTGTGTGTGTGTGTGTGTGTGTGTGTACATACACACACACACACTCAAACGCAAAAGCATTTGGACGGCTGGGGCATCCACCATGTCGGCCCCCTACTCACCGGCACGTCGAGTAAATATCGAGTGCTTGTGTAACCAAAAGTATGCTCACTGGTTGAAATGAGAATAGGCAACATGTTCTCGAAACTATCACTTATCATACCTAATTTATTGTGATAATATGACATTGCCCCTCCCTCATTAGAAACGATCTGTCAGACTGGCCCAGGCACGGAGCTAATCAAACGCTCGCAAACATCGGCCGTTATACTACTCCAGGCTTGTTGTAAGTACACAAAAGCACATCAATATTCAGGATTTGGACTATCAGCTGCCTTAACCGTCGTTCGGGTTCATTCCACAAATGCTCGATTTGGGTTAAGGTCAGGAGACTGACTTGGTCCATTCATAACCCTCATTGGAAGGGAACCAAATTCTGATAGATTTTTAAAAATAGTTAACTTTTGCAAACTTTGGTTGGCGGTGATATGTTTAAGATAGTTATCGTGCTGCAAAATATAATCCAGTTCACAAAGTGCCATCACATTTAGGATTCTTAGTTTTAAAGTAGGTCTAAATAGATGCCTTGGATCATGATGAGCCACCTGATCATCTGAGCCCTCCACCCTTCACATACCAGGGTATGTGAAGAGTGGAGGGCTCAGACGCCATTTCTGCTGAAGCACCCCCATTCCATGCTATCTTGTTCTCCGAATTTGACCGTTGACTGCAGGCAATTAGGTGAGTAGGTTCTGTTGGGTCGTCGACACACGTAAAGCCTTCTTTTGCAGTTTGGAAAGAGCGTGAATTTGCTTTCTTCAGTCGATACAACTCTACCCCAATCGTCAGCAGTCTCGGTAGATTCTAGCCGCAGCCCAGCCCACTGTAAGCAACGTACCGTATTATTTGACGACAGAAGAGGTTTTCTCTTTGCATCTCGAGAAGGCAGGTTATTCTAATATAATTGCCTTCTGACCGTGTAACCGATAAATTGCTTTTCAGACGATAAATGATGACTTTTAATGTGAGCTTTTGCCGAAGCAAAACGGTACTTCAATAAAATATTTAAAAAATATATAATTCGTTTATATAGCACCCCGAGAGAACTTAATTTCTATTCAGGTGCTTCACATATGCATCGGGGCTCGAGCCCACGGCCTCAGCCAGACCTTGATCGGGGCGAGAACCTTAACCGCTGGACCAAACCAGCTCGGCTTTAATGCCTCCGACTTCAGGGTGGTGTTTTCCCGGAGAGGTAGCACGGGCCCCGATCGTGTAGCATTTTCATGGCTCCGGTCTTCTTGATCTTCTTTGCTTTGTGCAAAACCGTACTCTTCGGAACTGATAAAGTAGCAGCAATTTGACCGTACCTAGCCTCCAGACTCGTACAGTGCCCTGATAATAATAATAATAATAATAATACACTTGCTATAGCACCCGCAGAGAACTTAATCTCTTTCTAGGCACTTTAATTTTGCTGCCAAGGAAGCACGATCGATTTCACCCGCACTAAGCTTGCCAGTTCGGCAACCTTCGGCATGACTGATGGGCTTTATGGGTTGTCCTTGCAGTGTCTGCTGCTGTGCAGCCTCACATTTCCAGCACGAACTGATGAATGGATCGTTTCTCGAGGCTCTATTCTGGCCAAAGCAGCCATTTCTTGATGTGTTAAAAGGATTTTGACATATTTTTGGCATATTGTCCATAAGTTCCCCTATTATCGTAGCATTTTTTTACTTGGGCATCCAATAATTAGCTGATAGAACCAACATACCAGCTTCAGCCCAGTAAAGGGGGCTTAGGAAAAGATGGCAGTCGAGCAAATCTGGACCGTCAAAATGCTTTTGCGTTTGAGTGCGCGCACGCACACACGCGCGCGCATGCACACACATTTGCAGGGTATGTAGCATTTTTTGCGATGCATATACACTTACGAAATCATAAGACTGTCGTTATTATTGCTATGATTGCAGTGGCTACTGCATGATAACTATTTACACATATGAATTGACATATTAGTTTGCGAAAGCATCCAGGATAGAAAACTTCCTAGAAAAACTAGAAAACTTCCGGCCTCTAAGTGTTGCACCGTTTGGCGCCCGGTGAGATAATCGTCGACGTCAGAGGTTGCTGCGTGTCCAATGCAAATGTATCGCACCCGAGCTGGCGACCAGCAGGAACGTGTCCTCGCCAATGGTGAACGCTTGCTCCACTTCTATATAGGAAGCGCTTGTCGGTTGCACGCAAGCTGTGCAGGGACAGCAATCCCAGAACGGCCTGGGACGACTGGCCCGGCTGGTGACGTCATTGCCGATCGAGCATCCACTGCTGCCACCGCAGCAGGAGGAGGAGGGGGAGGGGGAAGGACCGGAGCCCTGCATCATTTGCTACGAAGACATGGATGAAAAGCAGGGCATTACCCAGCTCGACTGCAAGCACACGTACCACACCGAGGCAAGTCTTCCGGCGCATGTCAGGCAGCGGTGCTGTCAGGCAGCGGTGCTCTTCCCGCCCTGCCCCCCCCCCCCCCCCCGCTCCTCAGACGTCGAGGCAATTTAGCTGTGGCTCTTCGGAGCACGGCATTTTGGCCTCTGTCTTTCGTGACTGCCACGCCGTTGCGTCGTACAGGGACTCGAGCTGCCTCCCGAGGAAGCCCTGGTTTTTACTCACCGATTGCGCAGGGGGCTCGCGCTGCGCAGGGGCTCACGGCAGCCCACTGCCACCCCTTCCCCTCCGACCTGAGGCCTCGAGGCACGGGTCGTGAGTACCTCCCGTGACGCTGAGCCCCGGATTTCCCCCTCTCTCTGGTGTGCCTAAAATGGCTGGCGGGGTGGGGGGGGCTCACGTGATTTCGAAGCCGATCGTGGATGCCGCGCTGCTTCGGCTCCCTACTTGTGTCGGAGAAGCCGCCCCTGGGCGGGCGAGTCGGAGGCCTCGCGCTGGAACTCGTCGATTGTCGTGCTTACCATTGCAGTGCATCAAAGGCTGGCTGAGCAAGCCTCCGGCCACGTGTCCCATGTGCCGATGCCTCGTGCAGCAGCCGGTGCCACCGTCGGCTAGCGTGGCGAATGGCAGATGAGCGGGCAGGCTTTTCGGCCGAGCTGCCTCGAGCACACAGCGCGCTCGGGAAGCGAGCCTGCAGGTCACGCTTTGGCGGCTGGCTGGCTGGGGCCTCTCGATCGGTCTACGAGCGACGTCAGCAGAACCCCGTGGGCATGGATGTGGTGCAGACAAGGCTGTCGTGACGATTGGTGCTATGGTCACTTCCACTGGATTCTACTCTCTTCCATCCCACTCCTCACGTGTGATCTCGACAGCCTTTCAGCTCACGTCTGTGTCTGGGCTGATGCCGAGTTTATTTACTTCCACGACGCGGCAGGTCTCGCGCCACGTCGTGGCTCTCGTCGTGTCTATTTATCGAGTTCGCATTGCTTAAGCAGCTTATAAGTCAGGAGCGGTTTGTTCCTCCTTTTTTTTAGCGCATACTTGCCCTGCTCATGTTCTTTGTGTAAGTGCTCTGAATGATGACTTTCTGGTGTGAGAAGGGTTGTTTGCGTAACCCACGAGGCATTTTGTTAATTCTTTTGGTTTTTATAAACTTACGTTTAGGCTAACAACGATGTGCAAATGGGGATTTGCCTGGCACACTTACTATGCCGCGGTTCTGTGCTCGATCTTACCCTTCAAAGATGAGCTCTGCTTGGCCATCGTAAGAGGGGACTTGGCTTTGAGATGCTGCTCAATTTCTTTGAGTGCTGGACTTAGCCTTCACTGCTTTTTGACATGTCTGCCGATCTCATATGCCAGTATGGGACTTCTGCTTGGAATAAATGAGTGTGGGCCTCCGACTTAAAAAGCAGCCGGAGCTAAGCAGGTTACTCGAGATAGCTGCCTGGTCACTTTAAATTAGGTGGGCCATGAGTTCGAATCGTACGGTTGGCGATCTTTTATTGCCGCTGCAAGCGATGGTGATAGCCTTTAAGGTTCTTCTGCCACTATCCAAAAAGAGGCTGTCAAATCAGCTAGAATTTGTTATGAGTTATTGTTATCACATAAGTCATTCATTTTTTTCTCAATGCTTCTCGATAGAAAGCAAAGAAGTCATGTTTTGGCTGAATTCGATGTTGGAATCGTCATGTACCTGGCTATTGTTTCACTCTTGTGGCTCATCAAGTGCCATTGCAAATATAAGCCAATAGATAGCACAATAAGAAAACTTAATTGTTTTATTTAGGTGCTTTACAACTCAATGTAAGAGAACCAAAACCCGAGGCAACGGGCGGCATCATGCATGCAAAAGCGAAAAAATATGCTTAGGCCAGCGTGCTAAAGCAAGCATGAAGACACTCGGAGCCACCAGTCAGTAAGATCTACGGCTAGTCACATGCTTGAAACATGCTGCGCGAAAAGCACACCGGGTAAAGAAGACAGGTTCGCTAGGAAGGGAACAGAAAGCTGACATGAACCGGTGCTGCTTTTAGATGAGACTTTAAAGATGATGCAAGGTCGTTGCAGGTGGTAGTGAACTCCAGGCATTCGGTGCATGCGAGCTGAAAGTTCGATTACTCAGGGGAGGCTGAACCGTGGAACTGGCTGGCTCGCCCTTAGCGGGCTGGAGGGTTGTACGATCTGCCATTAGGCATTTATTATTGAATTAGTAATTAGTAATTAATTTGTATAGCACCCCAAGAGAACTTAATCTCTGTTCAGGCGCTTGACATATGCCTCGGGGCTCGAGCCTGCGACCTCAGCCAGACCTTGGTCGGGGCGAGCACCTTAACCACTGTACCCAACCAGCATAGACTGATCTGAGCCGGCTTGTCAGGCATCTTCGCTACACAACCTTTTAAGTCGCGGTGTCAGTCTGACGTTTTCAGAATGGTGCACCCGACGTTGCTTGAACATATCAAGAAGTACACCTTAATGTGCAGTCACTCCTTAAGCGTGCGAGTTGAGCGTTGAGGCGAGGCGTGAATGCGATAATAGAGCAGGGACCAAAATAAAAAGACGCTTCTATAATAATCTAGGAGAACTAACTAAATCGGTTTTAGGCAATTTCCACATGCTGGAAAGGAAGTATTTCGATTGGTTACTGATTATATGCATACAACAGAGTCGACATGCATAAGCACTTTGCATCGGACAATTCAATCGGAGGAGGCGAGTGCTGAGGGACATGTCGGGTTGCAGCTTCCTCTTGAATATCAAGTCAAGTGATGACGTAACGTTAGTCGGGGGGGGTGAGTTCTAAGCTCCAGGAGCAAGCGAACTGAAGGCACTGTCCGAAAAGGAGCTCGGTGTTGCTTGAGGCACAGCTAATAAGCGATTCGAGTCCGAAGAGCAGTCGCAGATGCGAAGCCTGAGAGGAAGTAGTTCCGATAGGTAGGCCGGAGCAAGAGAAGAAATGAATGGACGTAAAAGCGATTGACCAAACTTTGAATGCGATATGCTGCTAGATGGGGCTCCGTACAGGTCAGAGAAAAGTGAGTGTGATATTTGCAGTTGATAAATTAATGACAGACAAGCCCAGCCACAGATGTGTGCATCAACTGTAATAGCCCTGTTGCACCGGCAAGACAACCTGCATGTAATGAGTTGCAAAAGCCAAAATGAGCTATCATGAATGCATGGACTAACTCTGCGATATCCTTAGCTGTAACCAGATTTTATAAAGAGGCAACAGGAAACATGGTGGCCGGGCCCCATTTTGGGGGTTGCATTTTCCAATTTACATTTTCCGTAACTAGCCAGATGGTTTTGTCGTCATTGAATTTGAAAAGATTTGCTGCCATCTCAGTGCAACTGCCAGCAATAAGTGCTGCAGGGAAATGAAGAAAGTTCGACATGCGATGTGACCAAGAACAATTCCCCATCCCCCTATTTTAAAGGGTCACCTGATGATGATAATAATAACAATGCACTTGATGAAGCACCCTCCGAGAACTCAATCTCTTTCAAGGCGCTTTACATTCGCTGATGACCTTTGGCCTCTAGCAGCTAGGCTCGGAAATTTGTAAAGCGCCTTAAGAGAACTAAATGTCTTTCTAGGCACTTTACATTTTCTGTAACGGAAGATATGAGATAAACCATATTAGTGCAGATCTAGTAATGCCCAAGCGAACTCACGGAAGACTTTGTGATAAGCGCCATCGAACGCTGCCGGGCGATCCAGCAGAGTTAGCCGAGAGACTCGACCCACTTCAACTCTCATGACAAGGTCGTGATGTACTCGCAGCCCGTGCTGACTCGGTGATTTAGTTGGAAAAAACTTGACCGGAACTTGCTTACTAGTTTTGGTGCTATGATATGAGCACGTAGCTGTTCTGTCACAGCGAGCGCTCTTCTGGTGTCTTTAAAAAAGTTCAGGTCTAGCGTCAGCTTGCTAATGAGTGGCCTGGCCAGCCTTCAGAAAGGAAGCACGGGGGCGAGACCTGAGACTTGGGGGACATGCAATGTGTGAGTAACATCAGGCAGCTGGAATTCCAAGCATTTCAGATGGAGAGCATGCCCAGGCATGTCGTCGTCGATAGCTCATGCGATCCTTTCAGGCTGAACCTTGAACCTTAAAATAAGGTCGCTGGTGGGAGGCTTGAAGGTCGACCTGGAGCTGTGTGTGGAGCCAGAAACGGCTGGTGATGAGTACAGAGGGATTCTACCTTGGGGATCGACTCTCTGATCTTATCTATGTTGCTGACACATAAACCATAAAAGCGGCCTGCTAAATCGGTGAAAGTATTGCCAGGCAGGGTGCTCACAAGGTTTCAATGAAGATGGTGGGTAATGGTCGGCATCAACATATTTGCATTGCGAATTGCCGAATCCACTACGTTCTTCTAGAAACTATGCTTGGCCTTATGCTTTCCAGCTGCGAGATCCTCTGAGGCCCTATGAAGAGAGCTCGCCGGGTCCAGGCTGAGCAGGACATTCTACGCGGCCACGACGACGGGAATGTCACTACCCTAGCTCTGCTAGATCTATGTGCTGCCTTCGACAGCAGTGATCACGATGTTCTGCTTGAACGATTGAGTGCAACGATCGGTCTGGCAGACGAAGCACTGGAGTGGTTTAAATCGTAATTGTCTGGTCGTGTTCAATCCGTGTCGTGTGGGGGTCAGGTCTCACACACGAGAAGGGTCACCACGATAAAACCGAACTGCTGCTCATAGGACACCCTAAGCGTGTGGCTGAATGAAAAGGCTTTGCTCTTTTAATAGGTGATGTTATTGTGCGACCATCACCACGTGCTCGAAATTTTGGTGTCGTTTTCGACAACTGCCTCAATTATAAAAGCTTCATTCAGAAGACTGCTTCTACAGATAGCCATCACGTCCGATCCCAACCAAGATTAGGGCTGTCTCCCACAGTTGCTTGTAAAAAATTTAACTAGCTCATCAGTACTGTTTCGGCTTGATTATTGCAATTCCTTATTGGCTAGGCTGCCAAAGAAAGCTATTATGCTGCTGCAGCAGACTATGAATATGGCTGCAAGGCTAGTCTTCAAGTCCCAGCGGTTTGAGCACGTGTCTCCTTTGCTGAAAGAGCTAGGATGGCTGCCGGTTGAGCAAAGGATACAGAGCAAAGTTCTTACGCTGACCCACAAGGCCCGCCACGGCTTGGCTCCTTCGTACCTAGCTGAACTGCTGCATCAGTTTCAGCCGTTCGCGCCCTCAGGTCCTGTGTGGACGATATGTTAGCCGTTTCATTCCTCCGCTTAAAGGCCATTGGCGACAGAAACTTTAGCTAAATTTTTATGGTCCTCGACTGTGGAACTCGCTTCCACAATTCTTACGCAACGACAACTACTCTCCTACTGCCGACTATGGCTCATCCTTTTCAGCGGTCCTGAGCTGCTACTTCCATGCCACTCACTACCTCAACTGCTCTCCTGACTCTGACTCCAACTTCCCACTTTCTCTTTGTTGCGTGAGACGAAGTCTGTTGGCTACCGAATGCGTACTGAAAGCCGCTTAGGCTGTGAGTGCGCTATACAAAACTCTCCTGCGTAACAACCACATGGTCTTTATGACTTTGTGGAGTTACAGACGGAGATACAACATGCCTACCCGTCCAGCCGACCCATTGCGAACCTAGTTAGCGGACTCGGCGGAGACCTGCCTGACGGCTTGCCGCCAGATGCACCCCTTTAATCTTAATGTGATTGGCTACCTCTACATATATATATATATATATATATATATATATATATATATAAAGAGGCAGCCAATCACATTAAGATTATATATAAAATTCATTTGTATAGCGCCCCAAGAGAACTTAATCTCTAATTCAGGCGCTTCGCATAGGCCTCGGGGCTCGAGCCCACGACCTCAGCCAGGCCTTGTGGCTGGGACGAGCACCTTAACCGCTGGACCAAGCCAGCTCGGCGTTCTCTTGCCTTCTCCTGGTCAGCCCTATCCGCGGCTTATCGACACCGGCGCTCGCTCTTCGCCACTCAAGTCGTGGGTTCGAGTCCTGCGGTGGGCGATCCTTTGTTGCTCGCCGTGAGCGGTGGCGAGATATCCTTTGAGAGGCTCTGCTGTCCGTCGATATAAAAATGGGACTGTTAAATCAGCAAGCAGACAAAAATAAAAACAAATTTTATCTCGACCCCCTGCATCCAGTGGCCTCTCCACTCCTTGGATGTCGCTGCACGGGAACCCCGAGCTCGGTCCGTAGTCCTACCGCAGGGGCCAGAAGCAACGAGGACTGTCCTCTTCGTTTGACCGAGTCGATGCGGCCGCCGGGCGACGGCGCCTGACCTGTCAGCGAGGTAACTTGACGTAGAGAATTCAATTTTTATTTTCGGCGGTCATATATCCAGGATAGCCGCGGTCCACAGCGTGACCGCTGTGCAGCGGCAGCAGCAGCAGCAGCAGACACGGTTAGAGGAGCTCTTGGCGAAGCTCTCGGTCAAGCTGAGCAGCGCTCCGGCATTGCGGCATATCCGGCATTGCGGCATATCCGGCATTGCGGCTCGCAGGCTTGCGGGAGGTCGCCGGCCGGGGTGCACGGGCCAGGCAGCTGCCGCCGCACCACCGCCAGCGCGATGTGGGTCCGCGCTGCCGCCTGCGCCGGCCGCGGGCCAGCGCCTCGTCGGTGCAGGAGCTCTCGTCCGGAGGTCTCGTCGTCATCGGGCGCAGCCGCACAGCGGGCCGCACCGCAGCGACGTTGCGAGCGGCCCGGCGCCGGCGCAGCAGCAGCCGCCGCCGCCGCCGAGCGGGCCTTCGCGAGTCAACAGTCACTTTGGCGCCGGGGCCGGTGGACGGCGAGGCGGCGGCGGCCGTCGCCGACGGCTGCTGCTCTAGTGGGCCAGCTGCGGCTGTCCGATTTTTCTCTCCACCTGCGCCAGGTACTTCTCCGGTATGCCCGCCGCCCTGCAATGCCAACGATGCAATGCCGTGCAGACGTCGCGTCCGGTCGCAGCAGCAGCAGCAACGAGCGAGGAGAAGCAGTGCGACGGCGCAGCGCCGGCCGAGCTGCCGTGCTGCCAAGGGCCGGCGCGGCGACGGTGCGGGGCTCCGGGCTCCGGGCGGCGGCGGCGGCGGCGGCGGCGGCGGCGGCGGCGGCGGCGGCGCGCCCTCACCGCAGCTCGCCCAGCTTCTTCTGCTTCACCTCGTCGAGCTTGAGGCGGCGCGAGCGAGCCTCCTCGTCCAGGCGGATGCCCTCGTCGAAGAAGGCGTTGCGCTCGGCGATCTTGCCCTGCTCCTTCTCGCGGATCTGCCCGAGCACGTCGTCGCGGTGCCGCAGGCGCTTCTTGCCCATCTCCGCCTCCTCGCGCTGCTCCTTCTCGATCAGCTCCTTCTGCGCCCTGCGCCGCGCGCCCCGCGAAGACGGAAGTGCTCAACCGCAACGAAGCGCGAAAGCGAGGGCGGCGGCGGCGGCAGCAGCGGACAGGCCCGCCCGAGGCCACTCGTTCGCACGCCAAAGACGCGCTGCCAGCGGGCAGAACGCGGATATACATACGTACAGCAAATGTAAAGTGCCTGGAAAGAGAATGAGTTCTCAGAGGACGCTTTATCGAATGCATTCTTATTATGTTTGGTACGCACTAGCTTCGACGGTGCATGTCGACTCTGTGTTAAATCACGAGAGCTCTTTATTATCTTTAAATAAATTACATATATATATATATATATATATATATATATATATATATATATATATATATATATATATATATATATATATATAGAGAGAGAGAGAGAGAGAGAGAGAGAGAGAGAGAGAGGGAGAAAGAGAAAGACAGAGAAAGAGAAAGAGAAAGACAGGGATAGAGATAGAGATAGAGATAGAGACAGAGACGACAGATAGAACATGGGCGATGCCCGACGCAGCGGAAGCCATAGAGGGAGACGGCAGTGAGAGCCTGCCATATCTCGCCGCCCTGGTTTGACCCAGGGATAAGATACTCGCCTTTAACGACCAAGTTCGCAGGTTCAAGCCCTGCGGTCTGCGTAAGCGCCAGGATAGAGAGATTAAGTTTTCCCGAGCCCAAGACAAACTCGGCATTTATTCGCTCAAGATGCTAGGGTAATAGTACTAATAAAGAAATAAAAATATATTTTTATAGCGTCCTTGGAGACTTAATCTCTTTTCCGGCACTTGGCATATGCAGCAAAGTAAGCATGGCCGAAAGCACCGTCGAATGACGACGACGGGAGGGGAAAGGGACAACGACGGGTCTGCGACAGGGGAGGAGGAGGACAATGGCTTGCGAGTAGCAAGCGCCCGCGTCGCAGTCGCAGCGCCGCCGTGAGCGAATGCGTCCGCGCTGCTCGCCGGCGCGGGCGCCGTACCTGAGGACGCGCTCAAAGTCGGCGCGCTCGCGCTGCGCCTGCACGGCGAGGAAGTGCTCCTTCTGGTCCATCTGCTCGCTGCGCGCCACCTTGAGAGTGGCCTCGACCTCGGACTTCTTTCGCGCCTCGTCGGCCTCCTTGCGGCGCCACTCGCGCTCCGCCTGCTCCGTCGCTCGCTTGGCGCGCAGCGCGTCGCGCGACGCCTGCTCGTCCTGCGCGCGCTCCTGCAGGCCGCGCAGGCGAGCCACCTCCTTCTCTTTCTCGATGCGCACGCGCTCCTGCTCCCTCTCGAACGCCGCCTCGCGCTCCTGCAGTCGGAGAGAGGCGACGGCTCGGCGCGGGCTCGGGCGGCACACGAACGCTCGGCGGCGGCGGCGAACGCCCTTCGTTCGTCGAGCCGCGCGCGCCCTCGCGCCCCTTCGCGAGGCACTCACCGCCTTCTGCTTTTGGTACTCGATCACTCGTAGCTCGAGCACCTTCTCCTGCTCTTTCTGGTACGTTTTGCGATCGAGCAGAGCTGCGTTGGCTGCGTTCAGTTGCTCCTAGAAGGAACAAAACGATAGGCGGCTGACTCGACGAGCCGCCGGGCGGAAACGACGGCCGCGTGAACTCTCCAGAGTCCAAGCTAGGAAACAACTTCTGCTCGCATTCGCCTCAAAAACGACGACACCCTAGGTCTCCGACGATCGCTCGCCGCCTCTTCCTTTGTTGGCTGGTGAATTGGCACGGCCTGGTGAACCCTCTTCGGGATCGAAATTAAAGAGAGAGCGAGAGAGAGAGAGCAAGGGAGAGAGAGAGAGAGAGAGAGAGAGGGAGAGAGAGAGAGAGTGCACGAGAGAGAGAGAGAGAGAGCGCGCAGGTAGAAAGACAGGAGGAGGGAGCAAAGGCCGTGACTGCCGGCAACGCCGGCGACTGACCGACCGCCGCCGCTAGAGCGCTCGTGCGCATGCGCCGCCGACACACGCACCCGCAGGATTGTCTGCTCCTGGTGCTTCTTCTCGAGCTTCATCCGGTCCTCTTCCATGAGCTTCTCGAGATACTTCTGCATCTGAATGTTCTCCTGATCTTTGCGTTCCAGCTCGAACAGCCTGCGATGGTCGCAGCAAGAACGAAGCCGCCACTCAGCACGCCGCCGCTCAGCAGCGCCGTCATCGATCCGCCTCAATCAGGGGGGGGGGGGAAGGAGGGCGAGGGGGTCGGCGGGGGCGAAGGGGCGCCGACTCAGCCGCCGGACGCCGCGACTCGGCAGCTTGTGGCCAGTTCGTCGCGCCGTGAGGTCACGGGGCGCCAGTCGCAGCTGCGAAAGGAAGAGGCGGCGAGCGATCGTCGGAGACCTAGGGTGTCGTCGTTTTTGAGGCGAATGCGAGCAGAAGTTGTTTCCTAGCTTGGACTCTGGAGCACTCCAGATCTGAGGCGTGAGCTCTAGGCTCCACCGGACCCGCGTAATTTTGGCTCTTATCTAGCAGCTAGCAGTGCAATAAAGGCAGAAAGACACTGTTTTTCATCGATGAAAATAAGTGTTAGGAACGGAGTCGCGATAATCGCCGTGCAGAGCTTGGGATTTCTACGTTTTTGCTTGCTTCGGCTTCTCGGTCAATTAGAATGTATCTCCCTTTTCTGAACGGAAGAGGGAGATGGCGGAACGGGTCTACAGGACTTGAACAAGCTCGGATGACATCACGCGAAAAATGCCTCCTCAATCCGGTCGCTCGGGTAGATTTTCGTTTAAGATTGTCCTTAATCGGCATTAGTTGGCGTCGGTTGGGCTAGTGCACGCGTCAGCTCGCACGGCTCCGATTTCTTAAAAATAGCTCCTGGGACTTAACCCATAGGTAAGGTGGTCGCACTTTACGACCTAGGTCGTGGGTTCGAGTCCTGCAAAGGCCGATTCTGTATTGCCCACTGCAAGCGGTGGCAATATGCAACGTGACTCCGTCTGTAAGTCCACAAAGCCATAAAGACCATGTGGATGTAACACTGGAGAGTTTTGTATAGCGCAGCACTCACAACCAATGCGGCTTTTGATACGCATTGGGCAGCCAACAAACTTCGTCTCCCGCAACAAAGAGAAAGTGACAAGCATAGCTGAGTCAGGAGAGCAGTTGAGGTAGTGAGTAACATGGAAGTAGCAGCTCAGGATGGCTGGAAATGATGTGCCATAGTCAGCAGCTGGACAGTAGTTGTCTTTACGTAGGAATCGTGGTAGCGAGCTCCAGAGTCTGGGACCTGCAGAGCAAAAGCTCGTGCTGCCAACGTTCTTTAAGCTGAAGAATGGAGCAGCTAATTTATGGTCTATACCGGACCTGAGGTCACGAGGAGGCTGAAACTGGTGCAGCAGTTCGGCTACTTACAAAGAATCCAAGTCGTGGCGGGACTTGCGAGTCAGCGTAAGAACTTTACTCTGTTTCCGTTGATCAACCGACAGCCATCCTTGCTTTTTTAGCGATGGAGACACGTGGTAAAACCTCTGGGATTTTCAAACTAGCCTTGCAGCCATATTCCTAGCCAGCTGCAGTGCCTAGTGGCCTTTTTCGGCAGCCCAGCCAAAAAGAATTACAATAATCAAGCCGGAACAGAACTAAGGAGCTAGTTTAATTTTTGCAAGCCACCGTGAAAGACAGCTCCTAATCTTTGGTGTGGATGGGACGTACTGGCTGTGGCTGTGGAAGCAGCCTTCTCAACGCTTAGCTTCCAAAGTTTAGGCAGCTGTCGAAGACGACACCTTTATTCCGAGCAGATGCAGATGGACGCACAGCATCACCCATTAGAAGAGATGGCCGCCTAGGCTCTTCTGCCACTATATAAACGAGAGGCCGTTGAGTCCACTGACCTTTAAGGAGGCACTGGGCGCTAGCTACCCGCATCCGCTCGCCAAAGGGCTGGTGGGCACGCATGCTAAGCAACCCTTCCCAGCCAACGAAAGCGTCTCGCTAGTGCCCTGCTTCCGTTTCGTCCGCTTTCCCTTCCAGGGCAAAAGGTCCGGCAGAGGCGCTGCTGCCCGAAGCGCAACCGCGCGTGGCGCCGCCGCCGCTGGTCGCCGAGAGAAGCCGCCGCCGCCGCCGCGCACCTGTCCTGCTCGTTCTGCGAGATCTGCTCGAGGATCTGCGCGGCGCCCACGAGCCGCTCCTCGCGTCGCTTCCGCTCGATCTCCTCCTGCATCCGGACGGCGTTCTCTCGGTCCACTTCCATCATGGCGTCCAGACGCTTCTCTTCGCCCTGCATTTCGCCTTTGACGACTTTCTTCTCGAGTATTTGGGCGTCGCGAATTGCGTGGCATTTCGCGTTCAGTATGACCTGTCGCAAGAGATGGCATTGTTATTTTTGTCCTTTTAAAACGCAGCAAGTATCCGCAACTGAATGGCAGCGCTGCGCCGACCATAGGTGGAATAAAGCGGCGGCGCCGCATGCCTTCCCCATAGTCAAATCGATCGTCTGCTGCTACGTCATGGCGTCAGTGATGTAAAGTACATATAGTCAGCTAAAGGGTCGCGAAGAGCCAGCAAAGTTCGTAAGATAATTTTGCTAAGGAAAACTTTTAATAAATATACTTTGTAAAATATACTATATTCACTATAGTATGTAATAAATATACCATACTATTTTACACAATATACCATATTAAATAATAATTATACAATGTGGTATTATATAATAAATATACTTTGTACGAAATTCTTTGGCTACGGAAAATGCGTTTACATTTTGTATCTCGGTTCACTCGACCGCTGGCGACCTCTTGTTTCGCTCACTCCACCGCTGGTGACCTCTGGCAGCATTCACTCGACCGCTGGTGACCTCTCGCTGCGCTCACTCCACCGCTGGTGACCTTTGACTGCTGCTCACTCGACCGCTGGTGACCTCTCGCTGCGCTCACTCCACCGCTGGTGACCTCTGACTGCTGCTCACTCCACCGCTCATGACGGGGACCGAAGGATTTCCTTCCGGCTGCGTAGCAACCTGCGACGAATGTCTGCCACGGCTGCAAAGCCTGCTGGCATCGGCGAGCTCGTGGCAGCGTATTCATAAATCGCCGGTTTCGCTAAGTTTGCCGCAAATCCGGGGAAGGCTCCTCGGTTCTCATCAACTTCAGCTTGACCCCCTGGCTGCCTCAAAGTACCGATGCTATCGAGTAGTGACTATGTCAGCACACAAAGTGTCCAGGCTGCGTTCTCGTTTCCCTCATGCGTCGCCTCGGTTTGCCCATCTCCGCGGCCGCTAGGGCGCTGGGGGGGGGGGTTGGGGGGTTGGGTAGGCACCTCGTTCAGGTGCTTGATCTCGTCCTCCTGCTCCTGGCGCTGCTCGTTGGCTCGCTCGAGCAGATGCTGCGCCCTCTGCTTGGCCTCCTCCTCCAAGTCGTTGAGCGGCTCGTTCCGAACGCGACTCAGCTCCAGCATTTGAATGTGAGTTTTCCGCTGAGCGGCGTCGCTCTGCCAAACAGAAGGAAGAACAAGTCGGCCTCGGTATCGGCGTCCGAGAGCGACACGTCGTGGCGTCCGACCAAGCCGCCCGAGCCTGCAGGTCGAGCGCTGCAGTGGCCGCAGCTGCAGGGGCACGCCCACTCGAGCCCCGAACGATCGCGGCTCACCTGCTTGGCCTCTTTCTCCAGCTTGGCCTGCTCCAGCATGGCTTCCCTCTCTGCAGCCGTCAGCACGCGAGCTCTGTTCCTGATTCGCTGGAAGTCCGTGAAGCTGAGTATCACCGACTCGCCAGACGGGTCGCCCTCGGGGATTCTGCAGGCGACAGATACGGGCGAATCGGATGAAATATAATGGCTCCGCTGCGCTGCGGATGGGCCATCGGCCATCGCCCCAGCCGGCGAGTGCGACTCTCGCCTGCTCAAGTAGCAGAAAAGCTTTGCTCCGCCTTCAAAATTTTTTGAAATTCTGGTTTGGGCACTCGCAGCATATTTTGCCTGCTCTTAATCGGTGCTGACTAGAGGAACTCTGGTAGGAGCATTTCGCCGCGAACAGCTACTGTCTAAAAAAATGGTGCCATTGGCACGAGCTGCCCTCCTCACGTCCAGAAGGACGACTAGGACTGTGATAGCATTTTCAACGGGAATTTTTCTGTCATGACATCTGCCTGTATTGGACGACACATACGATAGCTTATAAAAAACGGTGACTTATTGACAGGAACATCAGCCGAGTGTGTTGGAGAGCCTTGACTAATAGACGGGAGCATCGGTCGAGGGCGATGTCTGGTGCTGGCGATCTGGGCAGTCTCACACAGAGCAACTCCTCCCAAGAATTCCCATCTTTGTTGTGCGTTCGCTACATCCAGCACTCGTCCGCTATTCACATAGTCGTAGGCGGAGCTACGATTGGCGGCCCTTGAGTAATGCCCCTGTCGTAAGCTTTCGAGCTCCGTTTGATGAGCTGCTGCTGCAGTGCGATGCGATAGCTACTTTAAGCAAGATTGGAGCCAAACGTGTACAAGTAAATGTTTGAAGCCGCCGTAAATCCTGTATATACCTGAGCGCCCGTCATATCCGCTTGCAAGTAAACTGGTGGCTGCCACGGCTCACTGCAACCCGTCGTACGATCCCATGACCGGAAACGATCTGGACCATGTTTCAAAAACACGAAGCGCTCGCTCGCTCGATTACCAAGCTGCCAACTTCTCGATGCAGTAAAATGAGCAGCAAGAGCGGGCGAGTGTTTAGCTAGAAAATTGTAAGCTATTAATGTGATGCTGTCAGTCATTCACTTGTTTACTAACGGGTTCCGTGGTGCAATGCAGCATTCTGAATACAACGTGGCAGGCGGAGCCACGCTAATCGTGTATGTGCCGCCCACCGATAGAAGCGAAAAGTGTGACAGATCAGTCGAATTTTTACCGCTTGGAATGTACATTAAAAGATCGCCCATTCTAGGACTCGAACTCGCGACTAGGGTCTCTAAGAGCTGCCACCTTACCGCCTTGTCTCAGACCCAGGGGCTACCCACGACCCGAGTGGTGAAATGCGTGCGCCGGAGCTCGCACGACCCAGCAGCTGGCATCGCTGCTGCGAGGCTCAAAGAAGTCAGCTTGCGCTGTACGACAGCGTTAATGATCGCCAGCGGAGGGAGGACAGGATAGGACGCTGTCCGCTTCGGGGCGCGCTAAAGGCGCCGCCCTCGGCTCGGCGCGAGGCGACGTCGTGCCGCCGAGGCGTGCTTACACGAGATTCCTAATGAGATCCTTGGTGATCACTTGGACGGTCTGCTTCTTGGGCTTGCCGCCGCCCGCGCCGGTCGCCGCAGCGGCTGACCAGTCGACGAAGGCCGGGTTGGGCTCGCTCAGGTCGCCCTCTACCCATCTGTTGTCCGCCGGGCCTTGCCGGTGAGTGCTCTTGTTCGACCCGCCGAACAGCGCCTCGTCGACCTGTGACTTGTGGCTCACGGTCCGGTACTGCCTGGTCCTCGCCCGCTGGCCGCTGCTCTTGCTGCCCGTGCCGCTCCCGTAGCTCACCGCGCTGCCGGGCTGCGATCGGAGTCGCAGCGACGCGAAGCGACGTCAAACACGAGCGAGCGAGCGAGCGAGCGACGGCGGCGCGTGGCAATTTCTTCTCGCCGGCGACGCAGCGCGCGTCATTTCATTCTCCGAAACAAAAGTTTCCGCTCTCCGCAACTCGAGCGGCGAACGAGCGACGCGACGGCGGCGCGGTTGGCTCGGTTGGCTACGGCTTCCGCCGCCGCCGCTGCCACCGCCGGGTAAGCCGCTCGCCCGGCTCTCGCTCGCAACGTAAGACGCGCAACGACTCGGCCAGACGACCGCTTAGCGCTTAGGAAAATGTGTGAGAAGCCATCGCAGGTTTTGAATTCTCAATCTTACCATGTTGCTTAACGCTCGCTGGCCTGGCGCAGTAGGAAATGTGTACCCGGTTCAAGACTGCAGCGCACGGAGCGAGCGCACACGGTTGCCAGCCAACGTTTTGCTCATGCGCGTTAGCAGGCGCCCCCGAACACTTCCTTAGCGACTACGAGCGGATCTGACGTCACGCCACTCAAGGTCAAGGTGACATCGCGGCAAAATGCGTGCCGCCGCCGCCGCCAGCCGGTGTCTGCCGACGTACGTCTGGTCAAACGGTGCGTCTACTTTACGACTGAACGGTAAGCTCGTTCTCAGGATATTTCGCACTATTTTTGCTATTTCCATTATGTGGTACAATAATCTTTATGAATTGGACAGTTCAATTTAGCTCGCGCTGCAGTCGTGGTAGGCGGGCGGGTGGACATTCTCGGCTCACGAGCAGCTGACGAGTTAAGCTGTCTGCGTAGCGGTCGCGAGTCAGAGAAAATATGCGAGTAAAACGCTCCGCACTTTGGTCCCGTTTAGTGCTATTTAGCTACGCTTACGTCGGTGCTCGCGAGAGCGGTCTTAGCCCAGAGATAAGGGCCTCGCTCTTACCGACCCAGTTCGCGGGCTCTTCTAGTTCTACAGCCGGAAATGACTTATTTGCTGCATACTGCGAGCGGTGGTGAAAGACTTCGATGCTCTTCTGCCGATGCGTGCACGGAACGTCTTTAAAAATCGGCCAACCTTTGCATTAGCCGCACACAGGCGCACGAGCTCTTCGTTTCCGTCGCGCGGGAATGTCGCTGGCGCCCAGGACCGCGGAGAGCCAGCCGAAGTTGGCTGGTCGAGGCGTGCGTTTGCACCCGATTTGTTCACCCAAAGTGACTCGTACGTGCGGTCTTTCTGCGTAGCTCGCGCTCGAACGTCCGGTTGGTCTGCGTTCGTAGCGGCTAGGGCTGCGTGCGCTCATTGACGTCTAAGCAACGCTCGACGAACGTTCCCAGACGCACGCCAAACACCGCGCGTAAATTTGACCGACTAGATGATCGGCGTTTGATGCCTCCAGATTAGTGCTTTTCCCGAATTTACTTCTCCCTTCGACGAGGGGGAACTTTGATACGACGACGAGCCGAATTTGCGTCGCTCGTGCCGTGTCGGCTGCTGCTGTCGCGAGGTCTGGAATGTAGTGGTGGGGATGCAGTAGGTGTCATTGCGGAGAGTTTTCTGTAGCGCACTCAAAGCGGCTTTCGGTTCGCATACAACCGACTGTGTCTCACGAAGCAAAGGGAAAGTAAGAAGCATAGCCGAGTCCAGAGATTAGTCGAAGAAGTGAGTAGCGTGGAAGTAGCAGTGCAGGACGGCTGACAGGAATATGCCTAAGTCGGCATCTGGATTGAAGTTGTCGTTGCATTAGAACCATGGCACACTAGGTAAGGCGGTTGCTTTCACGACCTCGGCCCCGAGGTCGTGGGTTCGATTCCTGCGGTGGGCGATTCTTTATCGCCACTGCAAGCGATGGTGACAGCCGTAAAGGCTCTTCTGTCGCTATAGAAAAAGAGGCCGTTTAATCAGCTAGGATTTTTTTATGGAAGTAAGTTCCACAGCCTAGGACCAGCTGAGCAAAGCTACTGGCGCCAACGATTTTTAGCATACGCATGCAACAGCATAATTTATTGTCCACCGAGGACACGAGGTGGGTGAAACGGGTGCTGCAGTTCAGCTTGGCCTGAAGGAGCCAAGCGCGGAAAGCCTTTTGGGTCGAGAAACTTTTTGGCTCTATATATGTTGATCGACCGGGCGCCATCGCAGCACCTTCAGCAAAGGAGGTGCTTGGCTGAACCTTAGGAGGGATTTTTTAAGGGACTAATCTTATAGCCATATTTTGTTGGGTATCGTTTTTGTTGGTTTTTCCTAGCTCGTCTGATCTGTCGTTTGTCGTTAGGTGTGTCGTCTGCAGCTCATCGAAATATCTGTTGCTCACTGTTTCACGAGTGCCAGTGTAGTTTCTTGTCTTGTTGTAGAATGCCGTATGTGATTAGCCACTACCCCACCCCACCCCCCCCCCCGATTCCCCAATAGGGCAGGCTTGTGCAGACTGCTGTATTTTGTAGCCACTCTCCCTACCCCAATCTGCTTAGCTGGCCAGCAGAATGATTGATTGCTCTATTCGTTGATCGTGTCTCATCGTGCATTTCCTTGGTCATTTGATACTGGGACCTTTACGAATGAGTGTTTAAGCTGGGTGATTGTTACACAGAGGAAACTTGTTTTTAATGACCATCTGCCCAGCTAGCAAGCTCATCAGTGTACTTAAGCCACTTAACCCTGCCGGCAAAAGAAGGCTGACCCAAAACAATTAACAACCCCCACATCTCCCCTCCCCCCGTGGAAGCAGAAAGCAGCACTTTTAGAGAGCCGAACAGTCTCAGACGTAGCCAAAGCTGTAGCCCAGGCTGCTGTGCCGCAGCCTTGCCGATTTGGCAGCTGTGTACCGAGCTCTGATGAGAAAAGATCTCGCCTTCAGCAAGAGCAGTCCAGGGGGGCGCGTGAGGGGAGGGGGCAGCGACTTATTGTCCGAGATGTGCACGAGCATTCGGCCTAAACGATGTCACTCAAAAGGCGTTTGCTTCGTTTTTCATCTCGTTGCCCATCGATCCAATGGTGGCCACAAATTTTGGTCAGCCTCAGCACCCTGATCATTGCTTGCTGTGGGGATGCGCTGTGTGGCTCAGCTGCCTCCTTTCCAAGTCATTGAAAGCCATGCCTCAGCGCGCGCCACACGAGATGTCACCACACGAGTGCCACTCGACGATCGCCACAGCAAGCCTTGCGTCGTTGCAGCAACTCGCTGTCCGTTCTGCACGGCCTCACCCAAGCCGCGCCTATCGCTCGAGGATGTGCGCAAGAGGCGCGTCCAGCTGTTTGACGATGAGAAGCGGAAGCAGCTGTCGTTCACACGCATAGAAAAGATCAAGGTCGTCTACAGCGCGCCCGACGGCAGCAGCCAGACACTGCTGATGAACAAAGGCCTGTCGACGCCTCACAACTGTGCCATGCGTACGTGGCTGGCAGCAGCAGCATCTCCGCTCGGGCAATGGTTGCCTCTGAAGCCGGCTGCACAGGGCGCACGTGCGCCGGTCACTGCGCTCGTTGCCAAGTTGCCTGTGGGTCGCTCCTCTCTAGCGAGGTAGCTTCTTTCCGACCCGGTTGTGGCCACGGTCGTGGTGGATTGGCGAAGGTGGACCAGCCGGCCTGGCCCTGTCCCTGGCCCCTCGTCCTTTTCGCCCCCTCCACTTATTCTGCCCGGTTTTTGAGTTTGCATAGGCACACGTGCGCCCGTCGGTCTTGATCGATTGCCCTGCAGCGCTCGTCGCTCGTGTATCACGGGCGTTGCTGATGTAAGTGCCGCGATGCTCCTGCAGGAGGCGCGCTTTGCGTCTACCACAGGACCGTGATCATTCGTTTGTCTGCGTTCATTGGCCGCTGTCTGCAGCGGAGGCTGAATCCTCTGCTCTTATGCCATTGCTGTGAAAAGGATGGGCTTGCGGCGGGCTCGCCAGGCAGTGCTCCAGCCGTGGTGAAGCGAGCTCGCTCGAACGTCCGGCAGCAGCCCCAGCTGCTGCATGCTCGAGTCCTGTGCCACCGGCGTAGCTGTTGGCACGTGTTGGTGGTTGATGGGTATTAACAATGAGTAGTTAGAGCGTGATATTTATTCAGCCACCGTACGAGAGAGAGAGAGAGAGAGAGAGAGAGAGAGAGAGAGAGAGAGAGAGAGAGAGAGAGAGAGAGAGAGAGAGAGAGAGAAGAGGTGTCCTTTGTCTGCTGCAACAAAATGGATAATATTTCAGGTCTCTAGGGATTGGTCACACAGTTGGCAAGCCATTGGGTGGCCAGCAAAAGTGCCTAGAAAGACATTGAGTTCTCTGAGGGTGCTATATCAAGTGTATTATTATTATTATAGCTTTGCTTCCGCCGGCAAGTGGGGCGGGGGCCCTGCATGCTCTGCTGCACGGTAGCCTTTCGGAGCTTGTTTGACGAGTGGGTTGTTGCATGTGGATCTGCTGATGCTTTAGACATCAGTGAGCTTCTGAGGACCCAGTCGGCCATTGCCGTTGTCGGCGGCGAGCCGTGGGACATGCACAGACCGCTGGAGAGTGACTGCGAGCTGCGCTTCATGCACTTCAAGGAAGACCAGCCAAAGGAGGCCAATCTTGTAAGCTTGATATGCTGCTGGCTGCTGCCACCGTCTCGGTTCAGTTGCTGACTTTGTGGGCATCGCTGTCGATGCTGGTGCCGTTGTGTTGACTGTCGGCTTCGCAAGCCGATAACCGGGGCAGGTTCCAATTGCAGACGTTGATTACCCCCTTCCCGGAGGGAGTGGGTGGGTGGGTGGGCAGATTTAGACCTTAACGTTCCGTGGCTTCTCGCCTTAGCTTTCTTTGACTGCAAGCAGTAGAGCCTGCTTTCGTAGCAACACAGTCCGTAAAAATGGCCACCTGCATCTCTGTGATTACTTGAAAGCAGCAGGTTGCAAATTAAAGGAGCAGGCCATTAAGGCATCAGAGGAGGCGCCTCAGCTGCTGATCGACCAGGGCCGACCACCTGGGACTTGCTGGGCACTGCAAGCAGTGAGGCACACCGGTGACTGAGATCGGAGCAAGAGCTGTTTGCTGACGTCACAGCCCAGCCTGAGCGAGTGCTCGGCACAAGCACTGCTTCCTGCCCTGTCCCAGAGTGGCTGCTTGTCCTCATCGTCTGCTGTTCGATAAAGGGCGCCGTCACACCCGAGTGGGCATCCTCACCACCACCACCACCACCCCCCCCCCCCCCAGTGGGCATCCTCACCACCCCCCCCCCCCGAGTGGGCACCTTCACCCCACCCCCGAGTGGGCATTCCTCACCACCACCCCCCACCCGAGTGGGCACCTTCACCCCACCCCCGAGTGGGCATTCCTCACCACCACCCCCCACCCCCGAGTGGGCGTCCTCCCCCCCCCCCCCCCCCCCCCCCCCCCGAGTGAACACCCTCACCACCACCCCCCCCCCCCGAGTGGGTGCCATCACTCCTGAGGGGCCTCGAGTGGGAGGTGGTCACCTATCACGTGGTCACACCAGTGACTCGTCTGCTCTGTGTGTGAGGTGCCTTACGAATGAGGTCGTGAGAATTGCACGATTACACCTGCTGCACATACAATCTACCACAATACAAGCAAGGCCTTGTGCTGCTGCTGCTGCAGGAGCTGCTCACGTAGTAGTAGCTGTCGTGGCATCCGACCACCTGCCGGTTGCTACCTAGCGGCAGACTGTATTATGCTACCTCAGCGCTTATCATATTGGATAGCAACAAGCAGGAACCATTCGCCCGCTTCAGCCATTTGCACCTGTTTGCAGCTCGCTGCTCGAATTTTTCATCCAATTGAAGGAATCAGCTGCTCTCGAACCTGTGTAGGCGACTTGCTCGAACCGCCTGAGCCCCCATCGCTCCGCGTTCGTTTTTGCTTATGTTTTACTGCACTGAGCGCAGTTGATGGTAATCGTTTATCTTTCCATCGATCTCTGGAGGCAGTGGGGCCTGTGAGAGTTTCAGATGTGCTACTCGTGAATGCTGCCGCTGCGGATACCATTGTTTGACATTGTGCTGCCTTTCGACTGCACACATGCGAGCATTCATCTTTCAGGCGTTCTGGCGCTCGTGCTCGTTCATGCTGGGCTATATTGCCGAGACCGCCTTTAAGGACAAGTACACGGTGGAGCTGTGCAACTCCCAGCAGCCTCAGCGTAAGCCACGTGGGGGCGCCGCCGAACTGCCGCCTTCGCTCTCACACACTTCTTCCTGTCCTTCCCCTTCTCATCCTCCGTCCATCTTTTTGCTTGCCTTTCACACCAGGAAGAGACATGCCAGGCCCTTTGCTGGGCTCAGATTCCCCCCCACCCACCTCCTGCAAAGTCAAGAATTTGCCTCCTCGATAAAAACTCGTGGGATCGAATGATGCTTATGGCCTAGCGATTGATTGTCGTGCGGCGGGATACGATGGTTTGCATCATTCATGGCCAGTGTTCTATCGCTTTCCTTGCAGCTTGGAGTGGCAGCTTTATCTATGATGTCGCCCTTGACATCGGTGACTGGAACCCCTCGGCGGTGAGTGGCTGAAGCTGGCAGTGCTGGCACCGGCTTTCAGATCCTGGGGCGGGCGAAGCCTTTCTACCTGAAGGGGGGAGTGGTGCTCTTGCTAGTCTCGGTACTGTGCAGGACGGTGAGACTGTATCCTTTGTTCTCTTTAGCTCTGCAATATCACAGTGTGGGGGTTGGGTGCCATGGCTGTACATGTAATAAATGGTGCTGGCGGGTCGTGCATTTGCTACATTTTGGTTTGCAGCTCTTGCTGACCTTGCACTTGACGCCCGGGCACGTCACATGCCGTCGCAGTGCGTGCATTGCTGCAGCACACGCGTGGCTGCGCTGGGCATTTTGTTTGCAGGGGAGTGAGCTTTTAGGGTTTGCCCTCGTGTTGGTCGTGGGGATTAAACCGCCAGGCACGTCTTCGTACCCGTCAAAGCGGCTCGCTATAGCATGTCGCACGTTCCTGCAAAGGAGCGCTAAGTCTCAGAGGTCTACTGAGTATAACACGACCTCGAGAGATCTAGTTGTGCCCTAATACGCACTAATTAAAGCAGGGAGTATGAGCAAGGGTGGATGTAGGTGTTGGAGGAACCCTAAAAAGCCTAAATTCTAAACCCTAAACCTTAAAAACCCTAAAGACTAAACACTAAACCATATATCTGGGGGAATGTCCTACCCCAGGGGGGGAATGGGGGGGGCTTCTAGGGAGGGTCCGTACCCCTGTCACACAGTGTGGGACTGGACGTCGGACCTGTACGTGGCAGGCATGCTAGCCAACGGTGTAGTTTTTGCTAGATCTAACAATGATACCATCCCTCGCAAACACTTGTCTCATTGATTCCCTCCCGCCCTCCCGTCTAGCCCCCTCCCCGTCGGGCTGCTGTTGTTGAAGCACCACTGAGACATAAAAAAATAAGCCTACGTTGCCGATCGGTGACCAGCCCGGATCTCGTTCGTTCGTGCATTATGCTGGCGCTTGCACGTGACTCGCATGCTCGCACGTCCGGCGGTGACCGCTTTGCGTTGAAGCTGGAACTGAATTGTCTGTCGAGAGTTGGAGCGAGGCTCGGCGGCAGGGAGCACCGCTTCGAGTACCTCAGCGTCGATGCAGCTCTGGCGCGCAGCGTCTTTCAGCACGACCGGTAAGTGGCGCCCGGCAGAAGCTCGTGCTCCGTCGTAGTGGCCATGGCCATGATACAGTGGCCCCTGAAGCCCCTCGATTGCACTTGGCCAAGCACGTGCACCGGCTCCCGGCTTGGCTAACACGACCTTGACCGTGCCACCATATGGCAAACGGTCTGTGGCCGATCGTCTGGGTGAGCACAGCGTTGGCTTGTCCGACACCTGTCGCTGGCCGAGCTGCGACCGAGCTCGGTGTGGCCACGTGCGCGCAGTCTGCACACCCTCTAACCACCGACAGTCGGCTTCGGTGGCACTCTGCAAGTCCGGTCGGCAATGTTGAGAGCCAGCCCCTTTCTACTCTCCAGTCGTCTGGTGAGCAGGCGGCTCCTCGGTGGGCCCAAAGGCGCGATGTTCTGAGCAAAGCACTGAGAAAGGACTGCTTCTCTCTCTCTCTCTCTCTCTCTCTCTCTCTCTCTCTCTCTCTCTCTCTCTCTCTCTGAGCATGTAGCTACTAGATTGACTGGGTCTCGTTTTTGTAGAATCGGCTTGCTTCGCAGACTCAATGCTTAATTCTCAGTAGACTTGATACCCTGTGTCGGTCAATCTTGCATGGGGGTTAGGGTGTCGTGATAGCCCAGGAGGTAAGGTGCTGGCTCTACAGGTCGTGGGTTCGATCGTGCAATGGGCGATCCTTTATTGCCAATCGAAAGCGATGGGGCTGCTATACAAACGATGCCGTTTATCAGCTAATATTCACTAGTGGTGATCCAGTAAACAGATTAAGCTGGCCTTGGCCAAAGCTACATAAGTCTGAATAGCAGGTGGTACGAAGCGAAGCTTGATTGAGAAGTATTTCCCATAGGGAAGCAGTAGCAAGAAAATCCAAGGGCCAATAAGTAAGTGACGGAGCCTTTAAGTTGGCAAGCTGCTGGATGGGTAGCCAGTACAGGTCGGTGAGAAGCAGTGTCACGTGGCAGTCGTAACGTTCACGACAGCCGAGCCTAGGTGCCGAGTTTTGCACCGTCAGCATTTTAGCGTACCGGCCGAAAGACCAGCGAGTAAGTCGTGAGTCGCAGAAGTCAGGACTGGATGCTACAAACGAGTGGTCCAGCCTGGCTTAAGAATCCGTATGTGAATAGGTCCGATTTTTTGCAGCAGCGAGTGCTCAGCTGAAAGTAGACAGACTGCTGGTGTGATCCGTCTAGTGAAAGGTCACTTTGGAACAGGATCCTCAGATTGCCTCCAGAGGCTACAGGAGATACACTGGACCGAATAAATCGCCTGTGGACATGGCGATGCTCAGCCAAGCCTTCCCCCACCCCAGTGCACAGATTCATCGCTCCTGCCGATGCCTGCATTGCTGCTGTATGGCTTGCCTCCACATGCACCGCGGGCAAACGTTGGAGCCGGCTTTCTGAAAGGCGACTTCCTGCCTGTCCCCTCGAGTGGGCGCTGGTTGCAGGTAGGCAAAATGGGCTGGTAGCAGCAGCAGCCCAGCGATCTTGACCCGACATGTACACTATCAGCATGCATTAAGCACACGCTAAAGACAATTAATGTGGACTCAAGAAATGCTGTGTGGAGCAGGTGCGTTTTGGCTTATTTTTAAATAGACAGGGGATGTCGTGACGTCAGTCGGGAGCGAGTTCCAGGCTGCTTTAGTAATGAAGGCACGCGTACAAGGGATTTGAGCTTGGACTAGAGAGGCACAGCTAAACGGTACCCGAGTCAGAAGAGCTGCTAGTACGCTGTCTGCTGACGACACGCGGCCGAGCGACAGCCTCTCATGCTTCCAGAGCGCTAGGCAATAAACGCACGCGTCTCTCTTGTCTTCCGGACGTTTATTCCCTTTTAAGTAGAGAGGTAAAGTTCTCAATCACAGCTGGGCTTGCACAAAATGCATGCAATGCCCGGAAGTGGCGCTGCAATGGAGCGACAGCGGGAGCCACGGCTCTCCTGCGATTGTGCTTCGGTGCTCTGCGCGCATGGCATAGCCTCGCTGACCGGACTGCAGCGGCAGAGCGAGCGCAGCCGGCATGCATGCACACACGCACGGCCATGACCTTGCAGTCTGAAGGCCATGCAAATAGACAGCGTAGCAGCGCTTTCCAAGACGGGCAGCACGATCACCCTGTACCGACTGCAAGACCACGTCGACATGGCCACAGGGCCGATGGTGTCCAGCACCAAGCTGATCAGCCGCTTTCGCGTGACGGCAGTAAGTGCAGGAGGCGGCGCGAGGCCTCCGCCCCGGAGGCCTCGAGGCCCTAGCCCCTCCCCCGTAGTGCACTGCCGGAGCAGCAGTGCTTACTGCCCCTTGTACGCTCGCTTCGCCCCACTTATGCACAGGAAATGCGCACCCGGTGCTGCCCCCATTCCATTCCTGTCCCTTGTAGCTGCATGCCACAGTCAGCCGCCACTTCGGGAAGCTGACAAGAATGCAAGGTCTCGCACTGCCGTCACAGCTATCGGTTCGTAGACTGCTCTGCGCACGCTCCGAAGGGAGTGCCCTGCTGCTCCACGTCTCGTTCGCCTTTCTTTTCCCCTCTGCTGAGCTGAGGACGGCCGTGAGCCATTGTTCGTGCGATTCCAGATCCATGCATCGACGTTCGACCACCTGGCAAAGCGGGCTGCAGCTCCGGTAAGTGATGACCGCCACAGCTGTGCGGTGGTGGCACGAGGCCCTGCTCCGGCTGGTCTGCTCTCTGTCGTCTGCTGTCTGTCAGCCGTCGATCGTCCCGGCCCGCCTGTCAGCAGCAAGCAGCGTGCGTGCAAGAACGAAAGGCAACAGCAGCTGTGCTTTGGTAGTGTCGAAAGCCGGTCGAATTCGGTCGGCTTTTTTGTGCGTGCACAACCCCCGCCCTTAAAATCGACGCTTAAAATTGGCGGCGGTTCCAGTTGCGCGCTGCTCTCTATCTTGTTCTACAGAATTCGGCTCCAGAGGCGATGCTGCAGTCGTCGGCAGAGATGTGACCACGCACCAGCAGGCGTCGGCAAGCACCTAGCCCAGCCGATCGGGTCCTTCGCGGAATGGTCGTCCAATAAAACTGCTCCGGTCGAGCCAAATCGTCAGCTGCCTTTTGATTAAACCTGCTCTGTTTGGGTTTTATCACCCGAGGTGGCAGGCAGGCAGAAGTGGACAATCGTGAATACATGGAATCAGTCGGCGGGAACATCGCGCACTATCGCGAGTGGTTCTCCTCTGCTGCTGCTGCTGCTGCTGAGGCTGCTGAGGCTGCTCAGCAGACCGGCACCGCCCATCCGTGCCAGATGCCGAGCCTGGCCAAGATCAGGGGGCGGGCCTTACACGGCACCACCGTCACCTCTGCGGAGCTGAGGGCACACGAACAGGGACGGTGCGTCGACTGACCGACGTCTCCAGCTCATACTGTGTAGTCGCTCGGAGCACTTTGAGTGGCTGGTTTTTTGTGGTTGCCCACCACAGCGATGGGACACAGCCACAAGGCAGGATGGGCTGTAAGAGAAAAGAATGAGAGCGAGATGCATGAGGCTGAACAGGCAGTCGTTGGCCTACCCATCCGCCTGCGTGCGCTGATGGGTAGGTCAACGCCGTCTACTACAGGGATATCGGGATAAAGCGTTCGCCCGGATGGCCCACGCCGAGCACGGTTCGTCTCGGCACAGCGGCATTGGAATCAAAACAGCGATTTCTGAGCACAGGCATTGCATAAGATGCGAAAGGTCTTTAATCGCACCCGTGTGGTCAGAGCAACCGAAAGCAGGATCCACGTGCACTTGTAAAATTCTTCTAGATGTAAACTAGAGCGGCAAGTGGAAGTAGCCAGAACATTCATTCTGCAGCAGCCTCGCATGGAGCAGATGTATGGGCATCTGGGAGGGGGGAGATAGCCACGGCTCATGCTCGGCATATTCCTATGGTAACAACCGGTGGCTGCCCAATTAAATCGCCTGCCCAGATGTCGGCCCAGTGTAGGCTAACAATGGCAGTGTAGGCTAAAAATGCCTGTCCGACCGACCACACACACACACACCTTGGTCTTGGTCGAGGCAAACAAGGCACAGGGTCTCCCTGCTGCTTGGGCTACGCAAGTGTGTCTCCCCTGCCTCTGTGCTGCCTGATCGAACCTCTCATAATCCCTTCTACTTTTCTCCTCTTCTTTCTGCTACGGCCCTGAATCGATCGTCCACGGAACATGTCCGTATTTTCTACCTAGCCACGAGCGCACGTGCCTTAACGTTCCTTCTGTGAGCAGCAGCAGTGCTATTCTTTCCTACTGCATTGTCTGGTAGCCTGCTTCATGCAGCCCACAACTCACTCTGCCTACCCCAGCCCACCCTGAACACAGCAGTCGGCCAATTGAACGAAGAGCACGGCTGCCAAGGACAGTTATAGGAGCAGCAATCAGGCGGTCTAGTAGGATGCGCCTAGACACAGCATCATCGGAGGACATAAAGGCGCGGGGAGGGGCACGTGTGCGGCCAGTAGGAGGGACAGGACGGAGCACCGAGGGGGTCTGGCGCCTAAAGATGGGACCTGCTCAAACCCAAGTTTGAGTCACGCTCGAGCACCACACTGCACCGAGGCGCCTCGCGGAGGAGAGGATCAGGGTGGGTCGGCAGTTATGTGGACAGGGAAGGCTCATTCTCCGCTGCCGCCGTACAACCAATAACACGACGGGGGCATCGAGAAGAAGAAGAGATGGGGGCATCGAGGTGAGCAGAGCGAACGCAGGCGACTGGGACGCTCCCCAGCAGCCGCGAGGAATAAGGGCGCCTGCAGCCGTAGCTCGCTCGGTCGAGCTGCGCGAGCCGAAGAACGATACGGAGCGATACGGCTTCGCCTCAGTCGGGAGCCTAGATGGCGTCCGACGCCGCTCGAAGGGACTAGCTAGCACAGGTCTGTGATGAGCTTTGTCGTGGTGGTCCTGTGTGGAATGCTGGGATCCGCCGACACAGTCTGTCCGGCCGGGGAGCTCGGAGCGACAGCCCCCCCACCCTAGAAGCCGACTTACACGTGCCGAACACTTCTCGACACAGCTCCCATTTGCTGACGTTTCTCCTGGCACCATCCCTTTTCAGTTGCTCAATCATTGTCGAATCGTTGAGGATGCTGCAAGCCTACAAAGAAAGGGTGGTAACGACGACCGGCCGTACAGCCACTGCCTTGAGACACGTGATCGGGGCGACCAAGCTCGACAAAGTAACACGTACGACCGTGCAAAACAACTTAGCGACAAGCAGGCATTGCAGCGAAATGACGTGGTGCATTGCTTTGCGAAACGACTGCTGGTCATGGAAGTATTTAACAATACAATTAGCCTATCCTAACAGACAGTACAAGGCGCTGAACTCGGTAGAAATGGGTTGAGGCAGCCCGTTCGGCAAGTGGAGGAGGACACAATCATAATGACCGACCTAATGTGGACAGCCACAATTGTTGTTGTCATCATAAGTTTCGTTTCCAAAAACATGTCAGCGCAGAATGGGGCTGCTATGGCAGCTTGCGGGTGGCAAGCTGCTGATAAGCGCATGACCGAAAGGCGAACAAAGACGAGAAAAGGCCCGGAAAGGGAAGCTCCACCGATGCTGTTGTCATAGCAACGACTGATGTCAGCCGTGCAGTCTTCCCGACTTAGTGATCGGCCCGTTTAGAATTTCAGTTCAGTTGTATGTGCCCGGCGTCGTCCGGATGGATAGAGGTGATGGAGGTGACAGCCCTCGGCATGATGACAGCCGTAAAGCTGCCAGCATCCCAATAGCTTCTAATTGGGTCAGGCCACCCAGTATCACGGTGGGGGCACTACAATCGGCTTGCTGACCTCGTCTGGAATATTACCTGACCTGATTCAGCCTCATTTGCATGGCGGTAGAACAGACTTAACGGCTATCACCACCGCTTGCAGTTGGCAATAAAGGATCGCCCACAACAGGATTCGAATCCACGACCTCGATCGTGAAGACCGAGCACCTTATCTCCTGGGCTACACGACCCCTGAGCGCTCTTGACCTAAATCAGCGACCAATGTCGATTGGCAGTTCCCAGCAATGACCTTGCATGCTAAATCTCAGCTCGAGACGCAGCATCTGTTCCCCGTTCAGCTTTCCTTTGGCTCCAGTGAACTTGTCTTCTGCTGCTCCAGGGTGCTGTGCGCGCATGAGTCAGTGCCTGCTACTAACCACAGGTCTTACTAAGCCGAAGCTAAGAGTTTATTCGTGTTTGCTTTGGCAGAGCTGACCTAAGCATGCTGCTTGCTTGCTTTTGCATGCTTGATACCGTGCGTGTCACTCAGCCTTGGATACTGACTCTCTGACAGCGAGTTGCAAAGAGCCTGGATAGAGACTAAGTTCTCTTAGGGCAATAGACAAAGGACCTGCATTATAATTACTATTATTATCATCCTTTAACAGAATTTTCGAGTTGCCAAGCAGAAGGCCAAGTCGACACGAAAGTAGAGGCATTTTCGGGTATCAAAAGGCACTGTTTTCACGCATCAAGGTACTACATCAGGTATTACTTTCTGGTATCAAAACAGCTCTTGGCATTCATCGCCTCTAGGCTGCTGCTGCCTGTCTGCCTGCGTGCTGCTGCCGCCGCCGCCGCTGCCGCAATAAGCAGCAAGCACGAACCTGGTCAGAGCCGATGGCAATGACGAACAAAGCAAACAGGACACACTCAATGGCCAGTATTATGGTGTGCATTCTGCAAGAGAAACGGGAAAGCAGCGTGCAGCAGAGGATGCCACCGAATGCCACAGAAGGTCGTCGGCTCGTGAACGAACGTTCGACGCATTGCAACAGCTGCTGCCTGCAGACGACGGGGTGGGTCAGGATAGAAAAAAAAGTTTCAACCAGTCACGGTGCTCGGCCACTGCTGCTGAGCATAGCTCGCAATGGCATCGCTGCGAGACTCTCAGGCTCTCGGGTCAGATTGCTCTGTCGCTACAGCGATACAGTGGCACGTGCAAGGTACCGACCGCAAGCCGCAGGAGAAGGGGGTGGTTCCTTTCAGCTGCACGATTCAGCTCGAGCACGGGAGACCGGCAAACAAACGCTAGCCTCGGCAACGGCTGTCACGCACAGAAGTGGCCACGGCTCGACGCCGCTCGCACAGCGCCCGCCCGCCGGTGGCGAGATGCAAACGAGCGAGTCAGACAGCGGAGTCGCGGACAGACTAGGGCGGCAAGTGGCACGCCGACGCAGCAGACTCTCCGACGGGCACCGGGCGACACAGAACTGCCTTGCACAGAACTGCGAGCACTCGTTCGATCGGTCGCGACGGTCGCGTTGCCAGCCCCCCCCCCCCCCCCCCCCGCAAATCAGACAGAACGCAACGGGTCACGTGCGTACGAGGCACGTGACCTGATCACGTGCACGAGAGCCACGTGACTGACAGAGTATGCTAACGGCTGCTCGGCAGCAACGGCCGAAGGCGCGGGTCGTGTCAGTGCAACCTGAACTGCCGCTGCTGCGTCGAGGGCATCTCGAGACGCAACAGCAACCTTGTCGAGCAGACTTAGGCAGGCACCGCCCCGAGCAAGGTCTCGGGCTTACATTTTTATGCGATGACTGTCGTCCGACATAGAGTGGTCCATGAGCCATGATGCGATAGTGAGTAGCATTGCATACAGAGAGGACAGGCCTGCAAACCAAAGCACTCTCCATCAGCGAAACGCCAACGAATATAAGGAAACTGCGAGGCACGATCGAGAGAAAGAGAGAGAGAGAGGGGAGGGAGACAGGGAGTGGCGGCTGCTTGAAGCCAAGCGTCAAGCCAGCCCGATCGAAGTCATGCGACTCACCAACGTAAAACAAGAACTGAATGAAGAACTTCTGGTTGAACTCTCCCACACAATTATTGACCCTAGTAACGAGCGAGAATGGCTGTGTGTGACCCACATCAGCAGCAGCAACATCACAAACGTGTTCTGGAGTTCATTTCAAGACCGGGCACCAAGATTTCTTTAGGAGAGATTGCAGACACGAAAAGATGCGCTGGTCACGGCGGTCAAGTCTAGCAAATGACTTTGCTTTACACGGCGCAGGGCCTAAATACTGCATACTACGAACACTTGTGCTCACGACTAGCTACAGACAAACAGCTCTGCCTGATGATCGGCCAGCTTTCGTGACGGAACTCGTGGGTCGAATAAGGGTCGCGCCGTGATTCTGCAACACATCCAGCAGCAGGAAAGCTGCAGCTTGCTGTCGCTCACCACGGACAGTGATGATCCATCTTGCGGATGCATCTGTGACATATTCGACAGTGGTGGGCACGTGGAGGTCTGTATGTCTCACACTTCATGCATACCGTCCAGCCGTCGGCCCGTGCCTGTCAGCGATCGACACAGGGGTTAAGGGGGTCGATCGGTGTCACATCGACGACGGTGCGAGCAGCCTGCGAGCAGGCACTCGTCACCCGTCACAGCCTGCGTGATTTGGTAACACGCCGGTCACTGATCATTGCAGCGGCAGCGTTTCAATACTTGCATCTGCGGACTATGCATCTGCGAATGCATCCTCCATCAAGCTCGAAATCGATTTAGGTGACATAGCCAAGCGTAGGAAGGTTCTGAAGCCACTAAATTTACAACCGGTTTGGGAGCTACCGTTCCCCAAGGAAGTTGCCAGACCTGACAAGCATCTGGCATCGTGCTGTAGCCTGCGAAAACGCTTGGCTCAAATAGCCACGACTTAATTAATGCAGCCAAACACTGAAATAAACATGCACGACCATGACTCGTGACAGGTCAAGGCATCCTGAACTACGAGCATAGCAACGAGTAGCCTGAAGAACAGCAGGAAAGCAGCAATGATGATGCAGCAAGCATCCTGCCGCTGGTGACAGGCAAATTGGCCAGCTCGGGCAGCCACGAGCAAAAGCGAAGAAGCGAAGCGTCGCTACTTGCCTGGTCTACCTGCAACTTTCCTGAATGGAAGTCGGAGAAGTCAATGCCACTGACTGGCAACGGCACCATTCCGGGGTCGGAGGTGACAGCTCGAAAGTGCGATATCACCAATAGGATGATGAGGGCGTTGAAGACGACGACGTTGACCGGTCCCCAAATGCTAACCAGAACGAATGACCAGTGCGGCACTGCTGGAATCGACTTGAATGCGAATGCGTGCTAACAAAAGCGAGCTCGGAGCTGCTGCAGCCAACTAGCAGAGCATGCTCCTGCGATCGTCGCTGACTTCTAGCCGCCTCGCGTCGCTAGGCGCACGCCTTTAGACCGTCAATCGGGCTGAGAAGCGACGCGAAAGACGACGTAAAGCTTGGCTCGGTGCATATATATATATATATATATATATATATATATATATATATATATATATATATACATATACATATATATATATATATATGTGTGTGTGTGTGTGTGTATATACATTAAGCTACACCCGGTGCATATATATAAAGCTGCGCCCGTCGCACTCTGGAATGAGCGCATTACACCCAACGTCGGTGCGGTGGCCGCTCGTATGTCGCGGTGGTTCGCTTCCAGGCGACGCAAGCGGAGTCGCGGGGCGAGGTCGAGAGCGGCTACGAGCACGAACGGTGGCGCGGCGGCCTCGAGCGCTTCAAAGCAGAAGCGTGAGCCGAAACTGGGACGCGAAAAGAAAACATACAGCGGGGTGCGTGAGAGCGGCGGCGCACCGCTCGCTGAACCGATTTTTCCGAAGGCACGCGACTTCCGCCGGAGCTGGCTAGCTAGCCGGCCGCCATCAGCTGCGACCGACCGCTGGAGCAAACGCTCGCAGACGTTTGAGCGCCAGCAGCAGCCGTCGCCACCACTGTCGCATTACCTTTCTTCAAGTGCCGGCCAAACCATATGAAACGTGACCGCATAGTCGGCGTACGCCACGGCCAAATATGTGAAAGCGAAGCATATTATACCGCACGGATCGCCGCGGAACAACATAGCAGTACGGGCTCGCAGCTACGTTCCCTGTGTAAGTGCGGGGGCGTGGTCAGGCGTTACCGTGGCGTACGTGCCGTCGACAAACAAAACTGACATAATTGTGACTACGGTATTTTGAAATTTTAAAGTAAAATGTAATGGCACGATTGGACTTCGCAGGTACTTAGTCGTCTCAAAACCGAGACCGGCGAACTCGACTCCGCCTACCATTGACCGCGAATCTACGGCGGGCGTCTGTTGACATCCGGCAAACGCGAGTATCCACGGTAGCACCGTCGATATCAAATACTGCAAAATAGACTGCTGCGTTTTCAGCGGCTTCAGGCGGCCTTTAGCGAGCGTGCGAGCACTAACACTCTACTATGCGATAGCGCAGCTCTTAGCGGGCGAGAGCGAAGAATTCCGGTCAGGGCAGGTAAACGGCCGCCCTGAGCCAGAGAGCTCCTCCATAACTTACCGAGGCCGCGTTTCGCCGTTAGCGAATTGTCGCATTTTTTGTAAGTCTGGATTCAATCTAAACCGAAACGTCAGCAATGGAGACGATGATCGCGCCTTCGGAAATGAGAAGTTATTCAAATTAGTGCGGGAATAGCTGAAGAGAGCTTCAACACAGCGTTCGACTGGCTTCGCTGTGAATGTGCGGTAGCATCCCGGCTCGCGGTGCAATCCTCAGAATAAGTGAGACGCAGTGTGAATGCGGCGTACGTGGCTGCAGTGCTAGCACCGGCGAGCGCTGCAAAGCACTATGGTGGTTGCTATGCAGCGCTGATTGAGCAGCTCAGCCAGCTGCTCAATCAGCGGCTCTGCAACCAGCTCCAGCAAACTTCTCGACGGCTTGACTTCGTTACTCATCGCCCGTGCAGCCGTTTTTGCTGCCAAATCAGCTTCCCTTTTAGCGAGCTGTTGAATTCAGTCAGAAATTCTCAATGTTCTCCGAGTTTCCTTTTTTCGAAGTCAACGTTGTAGAGCGGTCGAGAGCAGAGCAGACGAGTGGAGATCGGAGCAGACGAATGGTACCCGACGGACTGGGACAAGTACGGGCATGTGCCGCGACAAGGCGTACTCCTGCAAATGTTGGCCACGGTCAATAACCCGTGCAGAATGTAGCGTCTATGCTAGGAAGCCTTGTATACGGTATGCTGGGTATACGCAAGGTCCAGGTAGCAACGGGACTCCGGGGTGGTGGGAGGCTGGGTTGCACTGCTGGCGAAGGCAGTGGCTGCATAAGCTGCGTCGTATGGCACGCTCAGTAAGAAGCTTTTTATCGTTACGACCGCGTCAGTCAGTCAGTCAGTCTCCTCATTAAGCCGCGGTGACAAGACTGGGAATGGGTAAACCAATCAGCTCCAAGAGTGGCCGGCTCAGAAGCCTCAGGTCGAAGTAAAGGTAAAGGTGAAGGCCGACTCAGAAGCCTCATTTAAGTAGCGGCACGCACGAGAGAGAGCTTTCGCTGCTCGAAGGAAGCGATGAAGGACCAGCTGCTGCAGGCTAGCTGCTGCAGGACTGGAGTTCGTGTACCGTCGGCGATGATCGCGGTGGCGGCAGCGGAGAAGAAGTTGAGGTCGGCTGATTCAGCAGCCTTATTTATATAGTGTCAGAAAAGCGCTGGCTGCTTGCGCTCGCTCTCTCGCTAGGAGTGGGGCACTATTGAACAGCCTGCTCTAGGACTCAAACCCTTCACGGTCACGGTCGGGAAGTTCAAGCAGCTTACTTCTAGGCAAAAATTAGCCACTTGAAGAACTCAACTTAGCCACTTGAAGAACAATCTTTTCTGGCCATGACCGCAATCCACTAGCATACTAGTAGATTGCGGTCATGGCCAGAAAAAAACTCATCCAGACCGCTGCAGCAGCTGTAGCTGAGCAGGCTGCAACGACAGACAGACTGCTGTGATGACGTAGCAGTGGCAGGAGTAATTGCTGTGCACCGGGTAGGTGGAAAGAGGTTGGTAGATAAGCAGACAGAGAGAGAGAGAGAGAGAGAGAGGAGAGAGAGAGAGAGAGAGAGAGGAGAGAGAGAGAGGAGAGAGAGAGGAGAGAGAGAGAGGAGAGAGAGAGAGGAGAGAGAGAGAAAAATTGAGAAATAGACAAATAAGACGTAGCACGCACTGGCTGTAGCGGTGGCACGGCTGACTGCAGACCAGGAGCGGCATATTGACAGCGAAGCAGACGGCCAGGCAGGCAGAAGCAGAAAAGGAAGTACATGCAGGAAAGAGGAAGTAAGGAAGCGACGAGGTAAACGACAAGGACTCCGCTGAGCAGTGGTGAGCATCTGAAAGTTGGTCACACGATCGAGCCAGTGCTGCTCGGCGTCTGCTGCCAGCTTTCACGCTTAGCACGGAGCTGCCGTACCATGTGGCGCTTATAACTCTCCGGTCGTCATCCAACGCCTCCAAAACCTCTCGAGGGCACGAGCAAAGAAGCACGCACGGTGACGCACACGAGCATGCATACGAGCCGCTTGCGGGTCGGCATGACGGCATGCAGCAGCGGTAAACCGCACACACGCACATAGTGCTGTGGCTAGGACACACGGCTCGACACGGCCCGTGGAGCCTCGCGCTCTGCGTCGTCATCATAGGAAGTCTGCACAAAGCAAACTCACCTCATCCTCTTATGCCTCAAGCTAGGCCGATGGCAGCGCTCGGTGAAGGCTGGTTAAATAATAACAATAATGATAAGAGTAGTTAGACATGTGCATATGGCGCCCCAAGAGAACCGAATCTCTTTCTGGGCACTTCACACTTGCTGGAAGGGGGAAGCGCATCAACAGATCATGTGCTAACATGCACACTGTGTCAGCACACGTGGGCCTATAAGCAACAATTCCCACGAACCCAGCAATTGTTAAGAGGAACAGATGCTAATTTAGCTTCATTTTAAATGTCCTCAAGACTGGGAGATGTCGTGATTCTGTCAGACGAGAGTGAGCTCCAGGCTTTGGGAGCATACAGACCAATGGCGCTTCGGTCCATCTCCATAGGATTTCAGGTCGGTTCGAGGTTAGACGTCTGGAGTCAGAAGGCCCGAGTGGAACGATGCCTAGCCTGGTTGAGATGCAGCTCGGTTAGGTGGGCTAGAGCAAGAGAATGAAGGGACCTACGAGTGACTGACTGAACCCTTGAAGTCGATGCACTGCTTGATTGTTACACCACTTCTCACCGACCTGCACTGGCAACGCGGCAACTATCACGCCTAGGAAAGGCAAGCCTAGCTGCAGAGCTTCTCTCTAACTTCAAGTGCAAGTTATTGCAGACCGGACCACCTGTGAATAGTGAGTTACAGAAGTAGAGACGGGATGTCACAAATGCACAGACCAACTTGAATGTAGTTTCCCTGTCTAAGCGGGCCCGAATTTTCACAATTTGCAGCAGCACACAGAGGCCTAGCACTGCCAGCGAGCATCCAGCGCGCCTAAGGCATGCGCTTTCGCCTGAGCGACGGCTTGACACACGTCTGCCGCACGTGTTGACGTCTCGACCAGTGCCGCCGTGGCCTTAGTCGAGGTGACCTGTCGTGGCAGAGATCAAAACATGGAAGAGACACTTCGCGTCGTAGCCGTCACGCGACGGCAGCCGGAAGCCATTTAGCAGCAGCCGCTCGAACAGCACGCGGAAGCGGCGGACTCGCTGTGGTGCGCAGCATGAACAGGAGACACGTGCGGACCCCAGCGAGCGCCTGGACACGACGGAGCAGGCTGCGATTGTCAGCGCGAGGCTGCCATAGCCAGCCGAGAACGCCACTAACCACCCGCTAGCTAGGCACACTGTGGAGGACCCCCACTAGTCGTTCGAAAAACTGCCAGTGTCACGGTCAGATGCTGCAGGGCCTCAGTTAAACGAGTCCGCGGGAGCCTTGCAAAACAGCGCCGTGGTCGACACGATCACGCATCTTGCATGCGGCACAGCTCAAACGGCGAGCACCAAAGTAGGGCGGCCGAGACGTAGCGACGCTGACTGCAGACACATCACCCACACGCACGTCTCCTCCGCGCAGTCCATCGGTGCATTCAGTCAAGCACGCTCACAAAGCGAGTCCCACGCACGCGACCACACGTAGCAGAGAGTCAAACACGCAGGCAGCGTCACCCTCAGCTGCGCGCATGCGCGCTCGCGCACACAGAAAATCCCACGTGGCGCGCCTGCTGACCGAGCTCGAAATGTGGTCCATCGGTAACGCAACATATTCGATTCCGATGATTGCAAGCGACTTCCAGGTAGATCAGAAACAGCAAATTTAATCCTCGACACTTATTGCATAGAAATGCTTCGTACGTCCCAGCGCAGCACCCACTAAGCTGCTCACGTGCTGCTCAAGGAAGTGTGAGAGCGATACACGAGCTGCCTCTCATGGCAGCGTGGCCCGTAAGAGTGGGGAGCCACTGTGCGGTGGCAATAGTAAGGCTGAACAAGCAGCACAGCTCGGAGCGTCCACGGACAGGCCGGCCGTCCGTCCGTCCACGGAGGGTATTTGCTGTGCTCCCAGCACACGGAAACTCGACCGACGCACCAATGTGGTGCAATAATGAATACCTCGGCGAAGTATATACATAAAACGATGTGCAACAAAACGCCAGAAACCGCCGCTTGCAAGGCTGCCACATACGGTTTCCACAGTGGCCAGCAGACCGACAGCTGGGTCGTGGGAGTTTATCCTCGCGACTCGTCGCGTCGCGTTTGACCGCGCGACTTTCCGAGGCGCTCTCACGTTTCTACATCGCAATGTCGCAAAATGGTCGACATGTGAGCGAAGCGGCTCGATAAGCAGCAGCGACGCGGCTCGGAGGAATGTGGTGGTCGATGGTGGTTCGAGCAAGCGGCATCTGCCCAACAACTGCCTGCAGCAGCGTCCGCCGCGCCCAGCTGTCGCCAGTCGCGTCGCTGGCTCAGCGAGGCGGCGGCAGCGACTTCCGGGCAGCGCTCGCACGCCGCGAGGTCACTCGAGCGCCGCCGCCGCCGCTGCAACCAGGAAGCGCCGGCCGCCGTCGCCGCGCGGGCGCGCGGCAGCAACGTGGCCTCGCAACGAACGCACTGCGGCTCGTCGTCGTCGCCAGGAGGACTAGTTGACGACAGCGGCATAGGAGCCAGTGGCTGCCGCTAGACGCTGGTGGCCATTCGGTACAGAGCCGCGGCGACATCGCACGTCGCGCCGACCAGCAGCAGCCAGAGTGGCAGCGCGACTAGGAGCGGTCGCAGCGAGCTCCAGTACTCGAGGCGAAGGCAGAGCAGCACTTGGAACGAGATCTTCATAGTTACGGCCACAAGACTCCATATCTTTCTGCCCCTGGTCCATTCCGTGGAGCGCTGATTTGCGTGCACTACTAGGCTGACTATGAGGTAGACGAGGATCGCCGCGTCGAGCAGCCACATTGGAACGAACACGATGAACCAGTTCCATCCTACCGTGCCGTCAACTTTTAGCAGGAAGTTGACGATGAAAAGGAACGCGCAGAACCAGCTCACCAGAGCTCGCAGGATGAGCGCCGCCATTGGGCATTCCCGATGTTGCAAGCTTCCGGTGGAAGAGGGGGTGACTTGACGGCGGGCGGGCGGGCGGTACTTCCGCCTTTTTTAACTCGACCATAAATTTCACTCCAGGCGAACGCATGACTCGCCTGCTCGCTTATGAAATTAAAAGCAAATGGTCTTTTATTCAAATTCAAGGAATATACAGGCGCGAAATCAAAAGGCCTTACGATAGCGTCTTGAGCCGACGCCATCGCAAGGGGCGGCCGGCGAGCGTGGGTTGGTGCGGACATCTCTGGGTCGAAGGTGACCGCTGGGTGATGCCTCCCCCCCCGGCGCGTGGCCGACGCGAGCTGTCTATAGCCTGGCAGCGCGCCGTCGCGAGCTTACGTACAGATCTGTACGTCCTTAACGCACATACTAGGCTTTAATAGAGTGCTGTAAGCATTGCACGCGCGTTTGCTACGTGCTACGGGCCCCTTCGAGCCGCCCGGAAGCTGCTGGTCGGTAGTCGGCACGAGAATCCGGCGCTCTCCTATAGGGAACTAGTAGCAAGACTGCTTTGAGCTATTCTAGAGACAAGAAACTAAACAAAAATCGATTCTGATATAAAGTGGACTTCATAATTTGTAATACATTTTATGTAAGCAATTTTCTTTCAGCAGGAAGCCGTTATGCCTGTGAATACTAAAGGGGCTTGCAAAGCTCATTGCACGTCAAGATCCCTATATATGTGCATGTGTGTGTGTGTGTGTGTGTGTGTGTGTGTGTGTGTGTGTGTGTGTGTGTGTGTGTGTGTGTGTGTGTGTGTGTGTCTGTGTGTCTGTGTGTCTGTGTGTCTGTGTGTCTGTGTGTATATATAATTCATTTGTATAGCGCAATAAGAGAACTTAATCTCTGTTCAGGCTCGTCACACGTGCCTCAGGGCTCGAGCCCACGACGTGCTTGCGACTCGTCAAACTCGTTAGTCGACACCACACCCACCTTCCGTTAGCCAAAGTAGACAGGTTGCCCCAAGTAACCTTGAATGTAAGGTAAGGCATGTCCGCGTATTACTCGACAAAGCCACAAAAAATAAGTGGGTGCTGCACACGAGAGTTTTCCATAGCGAACTCAAAGCCAAAGTGGCTGTCGCTGCACATTCGGCAGCCCAACGGATTTTATCTCGGGCAACAAAAGAAGGTGAGAAGCGTAGCTGAAGTCAGGACGGCAGTTCAGGTAGTGAGTAGCACGGAAGTAACTGTTCAGGACAGCTGAAAAAGATGCGTCGAAGTTGGTAGCAGGAAAGTAAATGCCGTTGAGTAAGAGCTGTTGAAGCGAGTCCACCACAGTCTAGGATCTGCAGAGCAAAAACTTCTGAAGCCAGAGGACTTTGAGCGTAGAAATGGAATAGCCAATTTATTGTCAATCGAGGACCTGAAGGTGCGAGGAGGCTGACACTGGTGCAGCAGTTCAGCTAGATATGCAGGAGCCTAGCCGTGGCGGGCTTGTGGGTCAGCAAAGGAACTTTACACTGTATTCGTCGATCAACTGGAAGCCATCAAACCTCCCTCAGCAAAGGAGACACTTTGTTGCTGAACTTCTGAGATTTGATATCTAGCCTTGAAACTATATTTATCACCAACTTCAGTGGCCTACTGGCTTTTTCGGAAGCCAAGCCAAAATGAAATCGCAATAATCCAGCCTAGACAGAACCACGGAGCTAGTTAAATTATTTGCAAGCCCAGCGATTGACAGTCCCTAATTATCGTATATAGGGGTTGGGTGTGGTGGCTAGCTGTGGAGGCTCCTTAATAATAATATTATAATAATGCACTTGATAAAGCGCTCGAAGAGAACTCAATCTTTTTCTATGTGCTTTACGAAACTTCAAAAATCTAAGTATTTGTCAAAAGACAACACTTAAATTCCGAGCACATTGTGACAGTCACAAAACAGCATCATTGACTAGAAGAGCAAAGTCTCTTAGTTAAGCCACAGGCTTAGATTATCCTATGGGCAGCAGTTTTTTTTATCGTCATTAAGTTTAAGGAAGCTTGCCAACATTTACGATCGAATGTCTGCATACCAAGCATTCAGTTTATCAGTCGCTGCAGCGCATTTTGACGATTTAAGCGAATAATGCAGCTGAGTCACGTCAGCATAAAAGTGATAGCCAATCACAAGGACTCGAATCACTTTTCCACGAGAATCGGTATAGGCGGAAAGCCGCAAATGACTGGGAACGGACCCTTGTTGGGACTCTACGTGTGACCACCACAAGACATGGATTGAACACGATCGGACATACACGACTAGACCCAGGCCATTACCTTGTGTGGCAGACCGATCGCTCTTCTCAATCGATTCAAGTAGGATTTCGTGATCAATAGATCAAGTGGAGCTAGGGCAGTGACATTACCGTCATCGTCGCTACCCATGTCTTTGGTTACGCGGAGCAGAGCTGTTTCAGCGGAGTGGTGTCGCTTGAACCACGACCCAAACTTTTTCCACAATCCATTGTTTTCAATACGTGCTATGAGCTGCTCAGCGACCATTTTTTCAGGAATGGTGAGCCTGCAGCTGACTCGCTATTGGCGTGCAGACTGCCAAACCTTCCCTTTGCCCCGCCCACTAGATTTAGCTCCGATTTTGAAATCGAGCACGTCGTCCGATAGGATGTTACTTGACGCCGCTCGGGCATCTGCGAAGCCAGGACCACGAAACCAAGAAGGGGCCAGATTTAAACTAAGCTAGGCTCATCCAATCACAGAAAAGCGACCTCAAATTTCGAGCAGCTGGGCCGTCGGTTGGACTTTCGGGTCGGCTGTGCGAGGGGTGTTGGTGCCGGGGCACTTGAGTTCCACCGCCCCCTCCGTTCCCTAAGCTCGCGCCCGGATCGAAGCTAAGCCCTGTAGCCCCCACTCTGAAAGCCCGATAAGTCTGTCGTCTGGGCGGGGCTGCCGAGTTTATCGAGGACACCGGAAAATGGTGGCGGGCGCGCCGCTTACCGAGTGGCCATCTTGTCCCGAAGATCCATACAACTGCTCCCTATATTTGCGGCGGATCTTGCTCGAGGTCGGTTGACTCTGACATTGTTCTGAAAAATGACTAAACGTCGCGTGCCTGAAAAGTGAATTTGGTCAGCTGACACGTCAAAGAAACGAATGTCGCAATACCATGACGATGTATTTGTAAAAACGAACCGTACAAAACTTGAAGGTTTGTAGCTTATTAAGCTAATACCCAACGATCAAACAGTCAGCAGGTGCTTATGAGTTCAAAAGTTAGCGGCACTAGCAGCGTTTATGGTACATCTCAGTAGCTTTTAATATTTCACCGCACTTAATTCCTTGTGTCTGAACAAGCTAGCTCATCGAATTCGTTTCCAACAGGACGTTTTGGCGAAGCTGTTGCAAGAGAGGCAGCGGCACATGCCGGCAACACTCACATCAACATTGAGGTGATTACAGCCGCTGCATATCAGGAAGCCCACAAACTAAGTAGACTCTCGACATCGGTGTCTCTTTGAACTTATAATATTAGTCTAAATTAAGAGACTTGTATTTAATTTCGGCTCGATGGTTGGCGTTTGGCACTCCGCCAAAATCTACTGCGACCGTGTAGCACACAAAACATATTGCTCCTGCCTCTTTAACTCCTCAATAGAATGAGCAGGTGTTACGCTGAAGAGTTTTCTATAGCATGCACACTCTAAAACTAATCTGCCTTTGGTGTGCATATGGTAGCGGACAATGGTCTTCTCACGCAGCAACGAGGAAGTGAGAAGCACAGCTGCCGGTGCACTCAGGCGCTTACAGCTAGTGCAAAACTCTGCTGCTAGGCTTGTCTGTCGTGAGCTCGGCAGTTGCCACATCACACCACTTCTCGCCGACCTGCACTGGCTACTAGTCAAGAAACGGACCGACTTCAAGGTTCTGTCACTCACTTTTAGGTCCCTTCATTCTTTGGCTCCAGCCTATCTATCAGATCTACTGTTCCGCCAGGCTAATATCGTGCCACCGGCCTTTCGGAATCTAACTTTTTTCCTATACCTCGTACAAACCTCAAATCCTTTGGAGACCTTGCCATTAGTTTGTATGCTCCCAAAGCCTGGAACTCACTCCCGACTTTAAAAAAATGCATCTATTTATCATATCATTTAGTGAGTCCCTGTGATTCGTCCTTTATGTGCTTATGCGTGCTGATGCTATGCATGCTGCCGCTAACCGAATTTTCATTCTTACCCTGTGCATGTCACACCTAACCATGTTATTCCTGTTGGTTATTGAGCATTCTACGACTAAACATGTGATCGTGCTTCCTTTGCAGCAAATGTAAAGTGCTTAGAAAGAGATTGGGTTCTCTGAGGGGGCTATACCAAGTTATACTAATCTATAAGCGAGGAGCTCGTTTTTGCTGGCTTCAATTATGGCTTCATCGGCGGGATTTAGCGTCAACGATCTCTGTAGGGAGGTTGCACTTCAGCTGACCTCGCCCATTAGGCGAAGGTGACGTTGTGATCAGTTGCCCGGCATCGGCGGAAGTGAGCTCTTGTCCACGACAGGCAGAAGCAATTAGGACTAACCGTATAAGCCTCACTCTCAACGAGCAAGTCAAAGGTCAGACTCATCGAAGTGGTCGCACGGATGGGGAGCAAAAACCGCGGTCTCCCTTCGGCATTTCCGATTGTGAATGCAAACCCCGCGATATCGGCTAAATGTTTCGGACTTTGCAAAGAGAATTTCAGTTGCTTTCGTTTCGTCGTTTCCTGTAATAGGCTGGATCGAAATGCAGAACCGGATGCTTGCTAGAAAGGATGGGGGGGGAATAAGTTCTTCCAACTGCCGTTGTTAAATGTGGATCTGAATGGCATCCAATGCGGAATGTCATGGCCGCGTGTAACTTGCATTGAAAACCAGGCGCCTTGATCGAGCAATTGAGCTGCGACGCTTGAGAGGCGCAGCTTCACAGCGAACCGAGAACGAGCCACAATTATAGGTTCTCCGATAGCAATCGGATTGCTGGATGACCCGGGAAAGTACGCTACCATTCAAGGTCACGGCTAGTATCGCGGGTTGGAGTCCAAGAGCCGGAAATTGATTGCTCTATTGCTCGGTGGCGGCTAGCCGTCTGGCATGTGCAGAGGCCTATCTACCGCTGCACACACAGGTCGACCTTTAAGGGTGAGCCGACCTTGACTTCAATTTTGCATTGACCCAACTAAGGTGCACGAAACCAGAACAGCAGGCCTTGATTCGGTACACATATGACCAGTTGCCTTTATTGTACAACTTGGTCAGGTGGCAACTCTCATAGGTGGCTGTGAGAGTTGGTCCGAACTCATACCGCACGGCAGCATTCTGTCAGTTTGTAGGGCGCCACTACGTATTTACACTTATAAAAACAGCCTGGTGCTGGCGGATCCGAAAAGAATTAATCGTGGAAGCATTCGCAACGGATCGCTGGGACGCAGCCCAAGGGTAAGGTGCATGCGCTGCACGACCCAGGTCGCTGGTTCAAGGTTCAAGTCCCGACGCAGGCAATCCTTTATTGCCCGCCTACTGCACTGCAAGCGGGCTAAACGCCGCCGACTCTTTTGTACGCTGCGGTGTATATATATATATATATATATATACATCATATATATATATATAAATGTATACTTATATGTATATGTATATTTGAAACTGCTCAATGAGTTCATCTTGACGTTCCTCGCGTGTCAGCGAGTCTTAGCCGCTTGCACTCGACTTCTGCTGCTATATACTGCCACTGCTACTACTCGGTCGACTTTTGCTCGGCTTCCAGGCAGCTGTCGCTCCGGCTGGCTATCCTATCCTAACGGGCAGCTGCCTTTCGGTGCCGCCAGCAATTCTAACGAGCCGCCGAGTAATATTCCTGCAGTCAACTAATCGCGACTTAAGTCCACTTGTAGTTGCCTCGGTCTGCTCTGCCAAAGCCTACTTGCCCCAACGTCTTACTTGGCGTAGGGGTAAGGTGCTTGCGTTTCGCTACGTAGGTCACGTGGATTCGTGTCGTGCAGCAGACGCCTCTTTAGTGCCGGCTTCAAGCGGGCTGATAGCCGCTCGAAGGCTCTTCTAGCGCTGTTTAAACGAGGCCGCTGAATCAGCTCTTCACTTGATTAAACTCGATGCCTAGACGACCAGCAGTGACCTCTTGACCTCTGGAGGAGCTTGCTTTACACTTTTTTCTTTCTTCTTTCGCTGGGCAAAAGCCAGACGAGACCGATGTCGCTCGATTTCCGAAACTCTTACACAATCAGTGTCCTGTAAGTTCTCTGAGGCTGGTCTGGCGGCAACATCGTAAACATCATATCATCCCAGAGCTTGTGGGTGCTGCTATAGTTTGTTCATTAAGCCCGGTACAATCGTACTCGGATTCGGTTTTCTTCCATTTGTTTTAGAGTTTGCTCATGCTTTGCAGTTTGGGAATCCAAACAAAATATCAGAGTATTAGATTATTAGTCATATGTAAAAGTGATAAAAGCTTCAGATGCTCTCAAGTCGAAGGCCAATTCCAGGTGAAGTAAGAAAGAAGCGGTGATTTAGCAGCCTCATTTTATTTATAAATTATATTATATATATTTTTGTTTATTTATTTACAGCCGAAGAGCCTCAACGGCCAACTAATCACCACCGGCTGTCGGCAATAAAGGATTGCCCAATTCGCGAATCGACCCCACGTGACCTGGGTCGTGAAGAGCCTGGGCTAAGACGCTAAGACCCAGAGTGGCTTGCTCCGACAGAAGTACTCCGTCAACGAATACTGCCGTTTCACAATAATTTCTTCTCAAACAATAATGCATTAAATATCTTCAAAATAGCAACAAACTCGGTAATTCATCTTGCAAGGCTGGTGAAAACCGCGACGTAGCACCATACAGGTCGGCCATTTTGTGGCGACACATTCAATGTGGACCCTTGCATGCTGACGCTGTGCATGTCATCCTTAACTATGTTATTCCTGTTGCTTATCGAGCGTGCTACCATTAACCATTTGATCGTGTTTCCCTTGTGACAATGTAAAGCACCTATAAAGAGATTGAGTTCTCTGAGAACGATTTATCGTTTTATTATTATTATTATTATTATATGCCAACCAGCCACGTGTTCCAAGGGCAGGATGAAGCCATTATGGGTTCGAGTCCTGCAGCAACGTCAACACTTATTTTTTTACTTCGGGTAGCCTTGCGGCTAAGGTTGGCTACAAGCAGCAGCAGCAGCAGCAGCAGCAGCAGCAGCAGCAGCAGCAGCAGCAGCAGCAGCAGCAGCAGCAGCAGCAGCAGCAGCAGCAGCAGCAGCAGCAGCAGCAGCAGCAGCAGCAGCAGCAGCAGCAGCAGCAGCAGCAGCAGCAGCAGCAGCAGCAGCAGCAGCAGCAGCAGCAGCAGCAGCAGCAGCAGCAGCAGCAGCAGCAGCAGCAGCAGCAGCAGCAGCAGCAGCAGCAGCAGCAGCAGCAGCAGCAGCAGCAGCAGCAGCAGCAGCAGCAGCAGCAGCAGCAGCAGCAGCAGCAATTAATTCACACATTCACGAGTTGGTCAAGGCTGTCATGCCTGACGAAACAGGAGCCAATCGCAGACAAGTCTTCGAAGGGTAGCCAATCGTCTAGACGGCCTTCGTTAGTGAATGGCTGACTTCAAAGTCATCGCACAGCAGTTCCTGCAGCCTCTAAAATAACAGCCGTTGAAGACCGATTAGCTACCCCCCCCCCCCTATATGCTATTCGCACATCGACTGCGTATTTCGGAAGCTGCCCAAAAGACTAGAGTTCGGACTATCAGAGCAAGATCCTAACAGCACCGACAAAAACTAAACCCCCCCCTACGGCCGATCGGTTAAAACTCAAAAGTTGACATAGACAGAAGCATCGGCAGCCCGATGAAAAGCACAAGTTTGGGACACAATTTATTACAAGTTTGGCACACTTTCGGCCGTTGCCGATCCCGAGCTAGCTGCACAAGACGCGGCAGGAACCTTTCGACGGTGGCGGCGGCTGGCACCCTTCTGCCTGCAATCTCTCAATTTTTTCAGGTGTCTTTTCAGACTGTGCAACCAGCGAAACTGACGACCGCAGCGCTCGCAAATGTGCATCTTCACACAAGTCGTCGCAGCGTGAGTGATACGGCAGTGCCTAAGGAAATTCTTCTTATCGATGAAACCGCGGCTGCACTGGTCGCATACGTACGGCCTTTCGCCGGTGTGCGTCTGCACGTGGTACCTCAGAGCACCCGAGTTATTGAAAACACGCCCGCACTGGAGGCAAGTGAAGGCTTTCCTCGGTCTTCCGGGTGATTTGCCGGTATGACGCGACGCAACGTGTCTGGCACAATTCGACTGGTCGGTGAAAAGGTCGCCGCAATGCTCGCAAGCAAAAGGCTTGCGTCCAGTGAGCATCGCTTCGTGCCCGAGCAAGTGCCGCTGCAGGGAGCGAATGTGGACGAAATCTCGGCCGCACACGTCGCAAAAGAAGCCGGCATCTTTGTCGTGAACGACTGCATGCCTTTTCAAGGCACCCCGAGACGACAGACACTGGCCGCAGATGTCACAGAGGCAACTTCGGCTGTCAGCCAGCTGGCGGCCTGATGACGACGACGACTTTCTGGCCATTAGCTGCCTGGCTGCTGCCAGTCCGGAAACCAGCGCTCAGAAAATCCTGCAACAAATAGCCGCAAGGATCAGACTAGGCCAATGCGCCGCTGAGGTCACTGCCGAATCTACTCGATGGAGAGAAAAACTAGCAAGGCCATGGCCAGACTGAGTAAAAGAAGGTGGGGTACGGACACACCCCCCTGGGGTATAGGGTTTTTGGTTTGTATAGCTATATATACTAATATGCGTCGTGCGGAGTACCGTGATTTTCTGCCCCTTTTTATTGCCCATTTTTCGTGAGTGATCTGATTGGTCTATCAGTAGTTCATCGAGCAAAACCTTATAGTATAGGTTTTGTGATTAGACTACTCAAATGGACTGTGTAGTCCAAGGCCAACCAGTAAATATGCCATACAGAATTAACAAAACATCTAATTATACTGAGCTGATTTTATTTCAATAGAGTGTGAACTTCATGTGACCACACACACGTGTGATCACATCACATCATATATATATATATATATATATATATATATATATGTATTCTTAGTAATACATTCATCAACATAGGGGGAAATGTCCTACGGCGGAATGTCGGGGGGGGGGAATGTCCTACAAACAAAGAAGGTTACAGCTATTCCAGTAAAGGAAGGTCACACCGGTCGGTTCACGGGTCCAACTTTTTGGTCTTGCGTCTGCCTCTCTGTCTGTCTTTGGTACATACGTCACAAGGAATGGAAGTAGTCCTGACGAGCATGGAAGGCCAGCAATGCAAAGCATGGTCGTTAAGGCCAAGATCCATGGAAGGCCAGCAATGCAAAGCATGGTCGTTAAGGCTAAGATCCATGGAAGGCCAGCAATGCAAAGCATGGTCGTTAAGGCTAAGATCCATGGAAGGCCAGCAATGCAAAGCATGGTCGTTAAGGCTAAGATCCATGGAAGGCCAGCAATGCAAAGCATGGTCGTTAAGGCTAAGATGGCCATGGAAGGCCAGTAGCTAATAGGAAGAAGCCAGGAACAAGCGACCCATCATGGATGCTGCCATGGTGCAAGTGAAACGCTCTTCATTGCTTTTGAAAAGACTGACGATCGGACGGCGACGTGGCTAGAAAACATGAAGGTATTGCCCAAAATTCTACATGCATGCACTACAAGCGCCAAGTACAGGAACCAGATTTTGAGGTAGAGGGCGAAGTTGAAGGCAAGAGGTAAAGACAATCGCCGAAAATGCTTTCATTGACCAGGTTTGTCGCCAGGCTATCGACAGAAAGCCTGACCGGACGGCAACGCCTAAAGCTCCCTAAAGCACCCGGTGAGATGCATTTTTTATGCAAATGGCAGTGCAAACAATAGGCTTCTTATGGAGAATACAACGACGTGTTGATCTGAGCTGAGAACAGTGCCACAGGCCGTGGAGGAGCTGACAAGTTCGCGATCGGCGATCGCTTTCCCATGACCGCTCGCTCGGCAGGCTGAGCTTTTCAAACAACATCATTTGAACTTACAAGCTTGTAGTGGGACTAAAGAGCTCTCCCAAGCAGCTCAAAGAAAAAATCCTGACCTTTGATGCAACAGCCCATCGAGGTCGAGCTGTACGCAGGCAAAGCACTAAACCAAGATCCTGGCAACACCGGGCCAGGCTGCAACCATTATGGATTTGGAGCCTTAACAGTGCAAGGCGATTTAATTCAAGTTCACTATTGGTGTTTTGAAGAATAACTCTAATCTTGCGGATGCCACAGGCCGGTAAACAATTTTCTCAAGCTGGTAGCCAGCCTATCCCTAGTATACATCAGTTGCCATGCCACGATGATGGCGAAAGCTAGGCGTACACACACGGCGACAGGCTCAACAGTAGGGTTGCTGCAAATGATGCTCCCCACGAACAATCGCCGGTAGGAGAATCCATTTGAGTAAGAGAACAGAGTGGATTCTCTATCGGATGGTATAAAAGAATCCTCATCGTTCCAGCAGTGCCCGACGTTGATCAAGAATGCCAGAGAAAGAAGAGTCACAAATCTTCGAAAGGCCAGAGCTGGTCTTATAAAGATGCAATCGAAAAACTCATGCTCTTGGTCGGTGCATGCCGGGTCGTCGGGGTCGGCGCTCTGCTTTAGGAGAGCTCACATGACTGACCAATTTTCGTTTCGAGAACCGATCAGGCATTGCGAGCATGAACAAGGAAAAGTAGCAGCAGAAAGCATGTGCAGTGAGAAGGCTAGGCCTGACTCCCGGACAGAAGCATTGGACCAACACACCCACCTCAAAGTCAAAATGTATACACGAGGGCTGCCCGCCCTAGCTCTTCAGAGCTGCTCTCACAATAGGCTTGAGGGGGAGGAGGAAGGAAGGAGGGCTTAGGAAGCTGCTCTCCTGCTCGCACACGCCTCGCTCCGCCGGGAAGGCACCGACCGCCTCCTCCTCCTCCTCTCTTCCAGCTCGCCATCGCGGCAAGCCTACGACGACGACGCAGCAGCGCCGTGCCGCGCGTGTGCAGAGAACGTCCCCACCCCATCCTAGTGCCGGTCGCAGGAGAGAGCACGGCGCATCGACTGCACGGCATCATCGACATGGACTCGAATGAGTCGGCTGCAAGGCAACAGCCGCAGGCCACGGCTCGAGCCTGCCAAACTGCGCGTGCGACCACGCCTGGCACCGGCGCGTCAAAGCTTCTGCTGCCGCACGTTCTATGCACGGCCTCTACAAGGTGACGTCCAAACGCGACTGCTGGCTCTCTCGTGGCTACGACTGGGCAAGAGAGAACGACCAGGAACGCTGGGGGGGGGGGGTTGGAGAAGGAGGAGGGGGGAGGAAATGGCTGCTTTCCAGGGGTCACTGCATCACCCGACGTTCTGCTCGGTTCAATTCCCCACATCGGCATGGCTGCCGCACACGCGCACAGGCAGCTGCCCTACTAAGAATGACAATATTTTACGTGGGCAAACGCGTGGCCGCCAGCACTGTCGAGCATGCACATGGCCACCGGTATTTGCCGAGTTCCAACGGATTTCTGCTAGACAGATGACACACGCTCCTAAAACGCTCGAACAGCAATCGAGAGCTACTTGTCAAACTGGAACACCAGCAAACAGGCCTGCCATTTGCCATAGAAATGACCCACGATCCGGGTTTGATATCGTCATCGAAGAAGCAGGCGATGCCTGCTGGATCGGCGATTGCCACGAGCAGGAGCAATGAACCTCTGCCCGTGAACAATGTACTCAGCGCTCGAAGTTGAGGGGGCTGGATCGTGCAGCTAATGGAGTTTCTCTGGCAGAGTAACAGAGGCACTTCTAGTTTCATTTCCGATTTGCATGCGATCTGCACACGTGACGTGACGTGCAGAATACACCAGTGACTAAAAAACTTAAGCTTTTCTGAATTCATTCATAAGAAAACGAAGAGATACCCGTGTTTTGCTTGCTTTACCTCTCTACGGCATGCTGAAGACTTATGGGACCACTCTAGCCAAGAAGTATCAAGGAGGCACATGTGCACAGTAAGAAAACGACCAGCAGGCGTAGCAAGCCTCTCGCCGTTCTCTGCCACCGGGTCTTGGCCCAGAGGTCAGGTGCTCTCGCATCACTACCCAGGTCGACCTCGATCTTGGCCCAGAGGTCACGACACAGGTCGAGGGATCGAACCATTCAGCAGGCGATTCCTTACTGGCGGCTGAATGCCGGGCGCGGCAGCAGCTACAGCTCTTCTGCTGCTACATAAATGAGGCTTCAGCTGAATCAACGTCTCCTCACTTTTCACTTAGCTTTGCGCCAGGGCTGGAAACAGGCCGACACAGGCCAACAAGGCCATCAGCGCTGCTGCTGCTTACAAAAACGTGCAACTCACTAGACATCGGCGAGTTGCTGCGAAAAACCTGAAGGGTGCAGAACAGTCATCATCCGAAGCGAAAAGAGATCGAGTCACCCTACACATCCCATGCAGCTGACGGAGCAGATGCAACGTCCCACCAGTGCAGGTCGGCATTCGGTCCGGAAAGACTACTCGGGAAGCAGTGATGAAGGATGCGTTTGGCAAACCAGGCAAGGGTGGTTAAGGAGGATTTCTATTGAGGGAGACTGATATCGAAGGTTACTGCTGCAGCTCGTGAACCATCAGCCAAGGTAGTTGCCTTACACAGAGGCAGACAGCCCACGTGTACACATGTAGTTAGCATGTCTATCTTGCCGGCTTGAGAAACAGCAAAGCTGATTTGAGTTTACCATTCTGGAACGTTATCTGTGGCTAACGCTAACTGTCTGAACTGCTTTCTGCATGCAGTCAGCATCCATCTGCATGTGTGTGTGCGCGCACATGTACACACGTTGTGCAGGGTGCACAACAAGCATGTGGACACATGCAATGCAGGCATTTGAGGCTGACATTGGCACACACATACACATGCGAACATGCACTCTTTCCCCTCCCCTCTCTTGTTCTTTGCAGGGCTTCGTCAGGAATTTAAACTGAGAAAAGCACAGAGAATGAATGCGAGTCGGGAGCTTTACTTATTATAAGCTGATGGCGAGAAGGGCGCACCAATTGACCACGGAACCTGAAGCTCAAGCTTGAGAGAGAGAGAGAGATCGAGAGCCTGACAACGGAGAGTTAGCTGCATTTCTGTACTGGGTAGCGTACGTCGATTAGTGGCGGCCGATTGCACAATTGAACTCACCGTCCCAACCCCATTCGGAAATCCTGTACCTAGAAGAAGATATTGAGGTCAGTCGACCCTGCTTCCCCTAGCTCACCACGAAGGCAGGATTTCGTTAAAGCCTTCTTTCGGGTGTCACGATCTACATAAGATGGCGCGGCGTTCCTTTTCGCAGCCTCGAGTCCACGAACCTGTCGTCGGCCGCTATTTTGATTTTAAAAATAAAAGCGATTCGCGTTAGGCGTATTTCTTCCAACACGAAATAAGAGTGGAGAAGGGAGCTGTGGCAAGAAGCTCAGAAAGATCGCTGAACTTGAGAGGCGCGGCTTCCTAGTTTAACGCACACACACACACACACACACACGCACGCACGCACACACACACACACACACACACACACACACAGAGGAATGCTGGCTGTTACTTTGCGGTCGAAGCTGATCTGCAATAAGCGAGCTTTCAGCGTTTTTGTAGCTTTAAATGGAACACAATTTTCAGCTCTATCGAGACACGCGCCGCCATGTGTAACGTCAAACGCACGACCGGGTCTAGCTGACTGCCGGATACGGAAACCGGCGGGATTCGTCGCATGCCTATAGATCCACCATCAATTTTTTGAAGGATTACAAAGTGATTTCGATGACCGCCCGGGACTCGCGCGCGTCGTAGCACAGGCTTCACGCGTGCCGCCGCCAGGCAAGCTGGGTGATCGGCGAGGTGGCCCGCGCGCTCTATCTAGGCTGGTTGAGTGCATAGTCAGCGAATGCCAAGGCTGAGGTCAGTGCGCGCGCGCGAGAGAGAGAGAGAGAGAGAGAGAGAGAGAGAGAGAGAGAGAGACTAGCTAGCTGGACACGCACTACTTACCAACAACGAAGAGTCGTGCGCGTCTGCTCCGCTCAAATTGCCCGCCGGACACTGTCGACGGCGCACACGCGCAGCATGCCCCTCGGCCTCGGTGTCGAATTGCTCCGACGTCACTTCCTCGTCGAGGTCAGGCGGGCGGACCCTGTGACCTCTTTTAAGTCGTCCGTAGTCGGTGTGCGGTCCGTCCGGTGCCTCACCTGGAGCACGGTCTCGCCGTGCTACGTCGCGAATAAACCTTACGTAGTTGGAAGCATCGCTCCATAGTTTGAAGTGTAGCCGAGGCATCCTGTGCGCGCCAGTTCAAGAGGTCACGAGCGCTCAGGCCAGCGGCCGCCCCAGCCGAGGGCGAAGCGCACGCGGGGTCGCGCGGTGGGGGGAGGAGGGGAGCGGCTAATATGGCGTCGTTCGTTCGTACTGCGACGTTAGCTCGTCTATGCGCGCAGTGCTAATAGCAGGCTCTTCAACGCGGTCGCTAGCTTCTGTTTATCTTATCCTTAAATAAACATGTTTTTAGTTATGTTTTTACCGTAGGATTAAGGTCTTTTGGGTTTGGTAGTAAATGGTTGTATGCTCTCTGAGGGGTTGACAGCTTATGGTTTACAAGTTAAATTTTGCATTTTTGTGTGAATCCTGTGATTTAGAGTTTATGCCTTAGAGCCTAGGGCTTAGTAATTAAGAAGTAATAAGTATTTAGGTGACGGAAAAGATAACCTAAAAGCGTGCATATTGAACGTAAATATGCACGTACGGTGGCAGCCGTGCTAAACAGCCCGTTATGATCGCGGTGCCCGCAGCAGATCTGACATTGCTGTATGAATAAATGCCACCGTATTGGCTGGTGAAACAGCTTGATAGGGGCCAGACTACAAAAAGCATAGGCTGCTTTCTGATTCGCTATTATGTTCGCGATTAGCTCGCGATATTTCGGCCGGATGTGGGCGTCGCGAGAGAGAAGTTATCCACGCCGCGCAGCCAGTAACCCAGCCGCTCGTACCTTGCTGGATGGCGCGCAGGTGTTCCCGGATAACGCGGCTGGTTACCAACGAACAGGGGGAGGACCCCGAATGGAATTGCCACGGTCGCACGGGCTTGCGTAATTTCGCGTCGCCTTTGGTAAGTAAAGTCAGAGGTCCTCGGTAGAGCGGTCTAGTTTTACCTGTTAATATTGCTGGCGCACGCCACAATCAAGTTTTGCTCTCATATTGTATTATCATATTGTAGTACTGGTTCGAATTTATCTGTCCACAAAATGTCATGGCACGCGCACTTGCGCAAATTGACGGCTTTGACGCCGGACTCCTGTACCGCAATCCACCGAAATCCATTCTAGTTCCCGTCGCGAATCCAACGCAAATCAGCTGCGAAAAGCTCAAAAAAGTTTGGAGTATCAAACTACGCTACACGAAAAATGTACCCAGAAAAATTCGCGTGATTGTGCTCACGCGTTCTCACGAAGTCCACTGAAATAAGATGGCAGTGGCCCAGGCCAATACCGAAATCCACCGAAATCTACTGCATTCCACCACGCAACAAATGAAATCCTGATCAAAAAAGCTTCTTTTTTGATTGCACATGACAGCACTCTCTGTGGCAATTGCGTTACAAAAAATTTCACTTGCATTGGCATGGCCGTTCTCGTGCAATGCGCTGAAATCGACTTCAGTAGCCCGGGCCAATACCGCAATCCATTTAAATCCACCGAATCCACCGCATACAAATTCAAAATACATTGGGCCGAGCTCCAGTTTTTATTGGATATTAATTTGCACCGTGCTGTGTGCACAACCACGTAAAATAAAAAAATTGTGCAACCTCACACTGTGGCAAGGGCGGCAATCGCATGAAATGACCTGGAAAACTACCGCAATCCACTCTATTCCACTGCAAGTTATCCTCAAATCGCCGCCGCGAAGCTCTAATTGACATTGCATATAGGACTAGACCCATTTCAAAGTGCACCCACAAAATTTTGCTCCATTATGCACACACGTTCTCGTGCAATGAATTGCAATCGACTGCAACGACCCGGTCCAATATCGAAATCCACCTCAATCCATCGAAATCCTCTGCAATCCGCCACACAGCGACCAGAACGCTTACACTAGAAGCTTTAATTGTTATTGCACGCTGCTTTACTCTTTTGGTTATTGTATACTCGCATAACTTCACTGTAATTGCCTCGGTCATCCTGCAGCAATGCACTGCAATCGACTACAACTGCCCGGAAAGTACGTCAACGTACCGCAACCCGCCGAAAAACGACCAGAATACGTACACTTTAAGCTCTAATAGTGATTGCACGTTGCTCCAGTTTTGGTTATTGTGTAATCCCATGATTTCACTACAATCGCATCGATCGTTCGGCAGCAATGCACTGCAATTGACTGCAAGAGCCCGGGCCAATACCTCAATTTACAGCAACCTGATGCAAAATGCCCTGAGATCGGTTTCGCAATGCTCCAATTTTTAATGCATGTTACAAAGTACACTGGTTAAAGTCAACTACGTAATTTTAAGAAATTGCGCTCGTACAATCTCGGGCAATGCATGGCAATCCACGGCAACGGCTCGGCTCGAAGCAGCAATCCACTACAATCCGTGGCAAGTCGACACTGAATTTGCTGCACGAAGTGCCGATTGTCATCGCATTTCACATTTCTTTGTGCTAAAAGTGAAATCGTAGAACTTTCAAGCTATTTTGAACGTTAATTGTCAACAATGCACGGCAATCGACAGCAATGGCAGGGACCAATACCGAAATCCGCGGCAAATCGACGAGAAATCGGCTGCACCAAGCTCCCTTTCTCATTCCACGTAACATCTCGCTGCTCGAACACATACTTTCAACCCTTTCAACCAGCTCTGACCGTTCAATTTTGGGAAATGCATGGCAATCGACGGCAAGGACAAGGGCAAATACGGCAATCTGTTATGGTCCATCGCAACTCTCTTACGCAACGACATCTACTCTCCAACTGCCGACTATGGCACATCTTTTTCAGCGGTCCTGAACTGCTACTTCTATGCTACTCACTACCTCAACTGCTCTCCTAACTCTGCTATGCTTCCCACTTTCTCTTTGTTGCGTGAGACGAAGTCTGTTGGCTACCGAATGCGTACCGAAAGCCGCTTAGGCTGTGAGTGCGCTATACAAAACTCTCCTGCGTAACACCCACATGGTCTTTATGACTTTGTGGAGTTACTGACGGAGATACATTACATTACATTACATTACTAGAAAGTGACTGGGCTAAGATTATATCTTACCTCTCACAGCTCACTGTGTTGAAAGTGCAATACAATCCTTTCAACTAATCGATCACGTGCAATCGCGAGCAATGAACGGCAATCGACAGTAATGTCGTGGGCCAAAACCCAAATTCCCGGCAAATTGAAGAGAAATTGACATTGCGGAAGCCTCAATCGTCATTACACATAACGTTTCGCTGCGTCCAAAGTAAAACCGTGGAATTTTCAAGATGCTTTGCTTGCTAAGTGTCAGCAGTGCACGGCATTCAATAGCAATAGTAGGGGCCGATAGCAAAATCCTTGGAAAATTGACAAGATTGGCTTCAATAAACTGTAACTCTAATTCCACGTAACATGTTTCTGTGTGGGCGCATAATTTTCACATTAAACAATTATTTTCACATTAAACAAAATTTCACATAAATTTCACATAATTTTCACATATTTTTCGCATTCACTCATTGTTCGCGTTTAATCGACGGCAACGCACTGCAAGCGACGGCAATGGCCCGGAGAAACACGCCAATCCTTAACGGACAGTTAAAAATGGACCGACAGTTGCTGAGAGAAGCTCTAAATTTTTTTGCGTATTGCACTACACTGCATTAAAAGTGCAGCCACATTCTTTTATACAATCAAAAAAGGCACAATCAAGAATTCACGGCAATCGACGCCAATGACCCGGTCTCTGCAGAAATCTGGTTAAAATTGGCTGGAAATTGGCTTTTTGAATTTGTAATTATCCTACTACATAACGCTAACTGTGGGCGCATATGCTGTACCTTTTCACGTTCAACCTTGGGCAATCAATGGCAATCGACGACAATTTCCAGAGACAATACAGCAATCTGCGATTGTCTCTTAGAATTACAAACAAAGCTGGTTGGGAGAAGATTCATTTTTTCTTGCGTAACAGTGTGCTGCATTAAAAGTGTAACCGCATCCTATTAACCAATCTTAAACGTACATGCGAGGGCAATGCGCGGCAATCGACGGCAACGGCCTGGGAGAATACTGAAATCTGTTCGTTGTAAGTGTACACACTCAACTCGAGTCGTGAGACCAGGGGTATGGGTCAAGCGATCGTACCCTCCACGGCCAGGTGCGGTGAGGGCGGATGTGGATTTGAGGGCGGGGCGGGGTAAGCCGTAGCAGAGCCACGGGTGGCGGAAAGAGGGAAAATGCCACCCCGCTACAGGAGGCAGTGACCTAAGCCGTCCGAAATTCCTGCGCCCTCTGACGGTCACCGATTGTGTCTGAATTCGACTCGAAGAGCTGCCGCCGAGTTAATTTCGAATGAACATATTGACTTTGCGCTATATAGTATTTCATTGATTGCGGGTCTAGTTCTGCCTAGTTGAAAAGATCTCGGTGGTCTGGCCTGCTGCAAACCAACTTTGCATGTCTTGCCCCGCCCGCCGCCGCCTAGACGAAAATCCTTCTTCGCCAGCGGAAGCGAGGCGCGTGATTTTCCCGTGCACCCCATCGTGTCAGTTACACCAGCCTGGCGGAATTGAGAGCCAGAGGTTGGTCTATGACCTATGGCCTATGGCCTATGACCAAGGGAGCGCGACTCGGCAGCCAACGCAGTCAGAGCAGCAGGCAGCTCTTTGTCCGTCCGCCGCACGGATTCTCAAAGAGCACCCGCCCCAGTCCCGCCGCGCTTTTTGATATTGAGATAATAAGGCATTTGTATTGCATCCAAAGAGAACTAAATCTCTTTCTAGGCACTTTAAGGCGCTTTAAAGGAAGCGTGTAGATTTGTTGCATAGCAGCAGCACATGCACAGCAGCAGCACGCAAAGGCAAGCGGTTTAGACGATTCGCGTGGACCCAGCGAGTACACAGAGGGACGGTCGGCTTTGTAGCTTATTTTTAAACGTCTCATCCGGCAAGCTGCTCGAGGCGAGCACCTTAGCCGCCGGGCCTAGCCAGCCCGGCTGTCAATGTCACGACCGCGAGGCGGCCATCGCCGCCGCAGCAATGACGGCGGCGGCGGCGGCGGCGGCGGCGGCGGCGGCGGCGGCGGCGGCGGCTGCGGTAGAGGCTGCGCTCGCTCGAGGCGGGGCCAACGTCCACGGCGGCGAATCGCTCGGACGTCGGCTGCGGATCGTTGCTGGCCCCGGTAGCTGGCGGCTCGCGGCTTCGGCCAGACGGTCGGCCAGTCGGCGGGCGCCGGCCGAGAGGCCACCACCGCCGCCGCCTTCACCGCAGCTGGCAGGCAGACGGGCGGGCAGGTGGAGGTCGCAGGTCGCGCGTAGGAGGCTGCAGATCTAATTACGCCGGCGCGCTTAGGCGGCGCCCCCTCCGCCTGCCTGCTGGCTGCACTGTCGCTCGGCCGTACGTGTCGGCCGCCGCCGCCGCCGCTTTCACCCTCTTCGGCTCATGGAGCTCTTCATTCTTTTGCTGCCGCTGCTGCTGCCGCCGCCGCCGATGGCCGGCGGAACGCTGGCGCAAGCGCCTCGCGCCGAGCGTTCGGCGGCGACGGCGAGCGCGCGCGTCCGCGTGGCTCGAGGCGGCTCGGTCGACGTCGGAGCGAAGCTGTCGGAGCTGCTGAGCGCCTCAGACGGCGCCGCGCGCTCGCCGAGCGCTCCATGCACGGCGCAGACGTTCCGGAGCGGCGCATACCTGCTGGTGGGAAGCGTCGTGCCCGAGGTGAGCCGCCTGCCGTTCCGCCGAACCGACGCCGCGGCCGCTGTTACCCGCTGTTACCAGCTCCGCTGCCGCTTCCCGTCGTCGCGGCGGGCGTGGCGCGCCAAGAGCGACGCTGGCTTTATGCGAATGGCGGCGGCAGCGGCGGCTCCTCTGAGTCGAGGTCGAGGTCGCGCGCGCGACGCGTCGCGAAGCCTGTCGCCTCGAGCTCGGCTGGCCGCGTGCCCGGCGTCGACGGCGGATCGCTGGCGCGTCGCGTGCGTGCGTCGCGTCGACCGCCGCCGTCGTCGGGCAGAGAGGTCCGGCCGCCGCGGCGGACTGGAGCTGTGCCGGCAAAGTCGTCGCAAAGTCCACTCGACCGGACGATGTTTTGATGGAGATTTAAAACCAAGTCGTTTCTCGCAGCACGCACGCGCGCGCCACGTCCGTGCGAGCCCTGCTTTGTATGCCTCTGCGTGCTGCAAACTTTTTGCAAGCCAATGCCGTCGCTATTTTTCCTTTTACGAGCTTCCTTCTGCACAGCGCTAGGCTCGTCTGTCGTGAGCGGCGGCGCAGTGGCCACGTCTGTTGCCACTTCTGGCCGAATTGCACGGACACTTGTAGCGAGCAGCGTATCGACTTCAGGGCTGTGTCACTCACCCTTAGGTCCCTTCATTCTCTTGCTCCAGCCTACTTATCAGAGCTGCTCCCCAACCAGGCTAGACATCGTACCGCTCGCTCTGCTGACACCAATCGTGCAGCTGTGCCTCGAACTGACTTCAGATGCCTCTTGGAGACATTGCCTTTAGTTTTCATGCTCCCCAAGCCCCGAACCCACTAACCACTAACGTCACGACATCTCCGACTTGAAGAAATTTAAAAAGAAGCTAAAAGCGCACCTGTTTCTTTCCTCAAACCAAGTCCTCCAGCCGTATGAGCTGTCTTTCATGTGCTTCTGCGTGAATTACCATTCAATTGCATTTCACTTTACAGCAAATGTAAAGCGCCTAGAGAGAGATTAAGTTCTCCGAGGGCGCTTTATCAAGTGAATTATTATTATTATTATTATTATAAAATAGGGCATTTTATCACCAACCAATTGAAACGCTTTCTTTCCTGCATATATACAGTCGTCCCTCGCCACTTCGTTCTTTGACTTTCGTGGCTTCACCCTATCGCGTTTTTTTCAAATACACGCACATTCACTATAGAGTTGATCGAGATAGTGAAAATGACACAGCGCGCTCTTGGTTTTCCGAGTCAATTATTCACCCCTGTATTACAATAAAACGTTAAATTACTATACATGTGGTCTGTAGGTATATGTATTCGAGCACCCCCGCACACTCTTCAACGCCAGACGTAGCCGGTCGACCGCTCCTTGTGCTCCGTGGGCGTGGACTTTTTTCCAAAAAGTATAGCGCGGTGAAACCGAGCTAATCAGAGCGTGCTTTCCACTGTTTTACTATCTTAGTGTAGGAACTTTATGTGTGCGTGTAACTAAATGTACAATAATAATGATGATATGCTATTTTTAACGTCCAGTATGTGTTATTTTCTCTCATTCTGGTTGATCTATTGGTAAATACAAGTGTAATGGTGACTATTATGGCGTTATTTCATATACAGAGGGCTCAAATAGTGCTAAACACCGTATTTAGAGGGTCGTGACCTGGTTTTCAATGCTCCAACTGAAAAAATATTTAATTTATAAATTAAATCATACTTCGCAAAAATTCCCTTATCGCGGTAATAATAATAATAATAATAATAATAATGCACTTGATAGAGCGCCCTCAGAGAACTTAATCTCTTTCTAGGCGCTTTACATTTGCTGCAAAGGAAAATGCAATTGAATGGTGAGGAAAATCATGCCTGACAAAATGAATAACATGGTTAGTGGCAGCATGCACAGTGTCAGCACGCATAAGCACATGAAGGACGAATCACAGGGACCCACTAAATGCTGTCATAAATAGGTGTGTTTTTAAGTTCCTTTTAAATGTGGTCAGGTCAGGGGATGTTCTGACGCAGGTCAGGAGGGAGTTCCAGGCTTTGGGAGCATACGAAATAAATGCACGGTCTCCAAAGGATTTGAGGTTTGTACGAGGTATTTGCAGACTGTTGGATTCCGAAAAGCGGGTGGTACGATGCTTGGCCTGATGGGGGAGTATATCGGAGAGATTGGCTGGAGCCATTGAATGAAGAGACCTAAAAGTGACTGACGAAACCTTGAAGTCAATCCGTTGCTTGACTGGTAGCCAGTGCAGGTCGGCGAGAAGTGGAGTAATGTGGCAACTGCGACGCTCACGACAGACAAGCCTAGCTGCAGAGTTTGGAACTGATAAACAACGATACAGCGAGGGACGACTGTATATATATAAATAAACACGCACACACACACACACACACACACACACAGACACACAGACACACAGACACACACACACACACACACACACACACACATATTTATGTATATATGCATATACGGTATTTAGTGGCGAGAAAGAGATTTAGGTATGGGAGCGCTACAAAAATGCCTCATTACTCTTAATGATATCATAGCTTTGGGCTCGCGAGAAAATCTTCGTGAAGAAAAAATGAAAAGCTGTCCCAAGTTGGTATCTCTATTAGATTTTTTTAGCAGAGTGAAATGAGTGATGGTAGCAATGGGAATAATTCACAAAGATTCGACCCAAAACGTTTTCACCGTACATGGAAGAAGTAGTGATGACGTTACAAGCACTGCCTTTTGTGACAGCAGCTGTCGGGAGGAAGGACTGATTGAAGAAGGTAATTTAGAACAGATTTTCAAATTCCTTAGTTTAAGCATTCACCTGTATAATTTGTATGTCGTTTGTTTTTAGGAAATGTTAACCCTCGTAGTAAGTTAATTCGCGTCTTTACAAAACCAATGTTTACTGCAAAGAAAGATTTGCAATACATATAAATTCACGAATTAGAGTGTTCCTTAGTGCTCATTTTTCATACTAGCATAAGACCTAGCCGATGCAATTTTGATGAATGTGACACTGCAATTTTGAAAATGCACGTGTCCAGTCTATTATCCTCACTGACTTCGCGGCGTATTCTGTTAGCTCAATTGCCCATAACTAGCGGCTGATGTGCTGTTTAACTTCGCTGAGCAGGCAATCACCCCATGAACCCAAGGTTAAGGTGCTAGGACTTCACGACCCAGGTCGTGGGCTCGAGTTCTGCAGTAGGCGATCCTTTATTGCTTACTGCAGGCGATAGTGACAGCCACTAAGGCTCTCTGTCGCTATATAGGCGAGGCTGTTGAATCAGCTAATTAATTAATTAATAATTTAATGCGACAGTAACGATGGCAATCGCTGGCAACGAAGCTTGAATTCAAAATAAAACTGTCGTATTACGAAGGTGACTTTGATGTTTTGAAGCTCTTTGATGACGGCTAGAAATAAGCTGTCGGCCTACAAGTCTATTTAGACTCATTCGGGCCATACTTGGTCATCAGACGCTACTTAGTCATCAGATGGCAGAGTCTCATTTGGACTCCATCCCTCTGAAGTAATACCCGAAGGAGCGGGCCGGGTGATTGCGTCCTTGGAAGCCCTTTCAGTCTTCCGAATCTATCAAGGTCACGCGGTCAATCTCGCCGATACTCGCTGTTGCTCTGACTAGCTTTCTAACGGATCGCCCAGAAACTTACGCATTCAGACAAGAACGGTCCCGGGTGTGGGCCGCGTTTATGCACCCACTCAAGATTTACGCACCCACTCCAGCGACTCATACTAAGCGACTTGTTGCTGGCAAGGTGCAGATGGCTTTGACCTCGTTCTCCCTAGCGACCGTTCAACCTATAGCGGCGCTCGGACACGATTCGTTGCAGACCTTCAGCTGTGACGTAGGCAGGGCGGCTGCGAACTACGTGCACAGCGGTTCGCCCATGCTCGACGGTGATGTCATCCGGCTGAGCGTATTCCGCTCGGTGGCGAACGAAACGGCTGCGAGCACTGTGTACATTTACGTGTCGATCACGAACCAAACAGACCCGCTAGTCAAGGAAGGTGACGCGCGAGTCACGGTACCCGAGTTTATGGGTATGTGACCGCGTCCCGTCGTCGCGCCCGCTGTCTGCGAGCTGCTACTGCCTTTCGCGCCTCCCAGGCAGCATGGCTGCGCAACGACGCGAGGAAGCGGCGGCGGCGGCGGAGGCGGCGGCGGCGGCGGCGGCGGCGGCGGCGGCGGCGGCGGCGGCAGCTTCCGTCCGTCTCGACGCGGGTCGCAAATCAAGCTCCTGAATGGCCGGGAACTGAGTTCAGTTACTTCCTCGGCCAGACTCAAATTTCCAGTTCCCTACAACATTTTGCAAGTTTACGCAGCTGGTGGCCCAACCATGTGTGAGAGCGCGACATGTCCGTCTCCGCACGTCTGAGAGGTAAAAGATCGAGGAACCTCGCGGAAACACCGCTCTACACCGAGCGCACGTGCACCGAGACTGGTGACGAGCCCCGGTTTTCTCTCGCAATACCGTGACGGACCCACGCCGCGACTGGTTCGAGCTTGCATTACTGCAGCCTGGCGATTGTCGCAGGCCCGCGAAGCCTCCGCGCGCAGCCCCGATCGCGCCGCTCGGGGCTGCGCGCTCATTTCGCGAGCGAGTGAGAGGAGCTTCGAATCGACGTGAGTCGGTTTTCCGGCATGACTAGGAACAGTAGAAGAGAGAAATATATCCGATTACGCCCGGCAGCCTTTCTGTGCTTTTTAGTTTTAGTTTGGCCTCCGCTGCTTCCCTTTGCTCGTTCTTAAGTAGCGCCTTCGCTGCGGAAGATGGTCGCCGCACTGGTCTGACCCAGTGGTTAAGGTTCGCGCCCCGATCAAGGTGGGCTCGAGCCCCGCGGCAAATGCGAAGTGCCTGAGTAGAGATCAAGTTCTCTCACGGAGCTCTACAGATACATTATACTCGTTAGAACCATGGCGGTACTATGGGTCCACTCGTGCTCACGTGTCCGCTTTACCTTCAGTGCTTTCAGCATTTCGCGTAGGAGAAAGCGATGTAAGAAACTGCTTTCTAGTACCTCTCGCTCTAGCGTGTCTTTCTTGTCTAGTACCTCTCGGTCTAGCGCGTCTTTCTCGTCTGGTAGATTAGATGAGATTCGGCGCTTTGTTTATAGCTGGCAGTTTAATTTATTCGAAAAAATGCACTGGTCATGAAGTGGGCCTAGGATGAACGTCTCAGGCAGCCACAGTAGCCTCGTCCAGACTGCTCGGCCTCGGCCTTGACTCGGGGTGCATCCTTTCCAGTCGTCCTGAGCTGCCACTTCCGGGCTAGTCACTACCTCATCTGTCCCTGACGCAGCTGCGCTGCCCACTATCTCTTTGCTACGCGAGATGAAGTTTGCTGGCTATCGAATGCGTGTGCCGAAAGCCGCCCAGGCTGTGAGTGCGCTATACGCAGTCCTCCCGCATGACTACCGCAGAGTGTGCGTGGCTTTGTAGAGCTACAGGCGGAGATGCATTACGCATATTGCGCATTGTATTCGCTCGTTTACTTGAGTCGGTCAGTGATGCTTCTTCTTTTAAAGGGCGAACACTGCCGTTTACACGTCAGAGCGTGCACTTCGAAGCGGCGGCTCTCGCCGCTGCTGACGACGCTGCGCAGTGCTTCGCTAAATACTCCCCGAGGAGCGGTGGCGGCTGGCCTGCCGTGGGTCAGCTCTTGAAGCGCAGCAGCGCAGACGGCGGCGGCGGCGGCGGCGCGTATGAGGTCGCGAGCGACTTCGAGCTGCCTTGCCAGCAACTGGTGGACGGCGAGTCCATCGTGTACGAGCACTTGGCGCCGCCGAGTCCTGACGTAGACTACGTGCCGCTCGAAGTGGTGCTGCTTTCGGCGCCGCCGCCGGCGCCAGGTGGACGACCTTCTGTGGGACGAGGTCGAAGTGTCGCCGCGAGCCAACGGTTCTACTTGCCCGTTCGCATAAACGGCGGACTGCCCAATCAGCCGCCCAAGGCTGCCTTTCTCGGGGTCTACGTCATGGACGTCGACGAGTTCACTCTGACGACGGTCATGCCAGGTAGTGCGGCAAGCAGTGGAGTCGCGGTAGCTTGCCGCGTGACTGCCACGCGACGCCTTTTCAAGAGCGTTGCCTCCGCTTGCTATTGTGTGAAGCTTCTAACCTGAACCAATTGGCAGCCATGTAGGCACTGTAGGCACTGCACTGTAGACACCGTCGGCACTAAAGTCATTACATACACTACAGGCACTATACACACTGAAGGCATTATATGCACTGTAGCAACGGTAGGCACTGTAGGCATCATATACACTGTAAAAACGGTAGGCACTGTAGGCATTATATGCACTGTAGAAACGGTAGGCACTGTGGGCATTATATGCACTGTAGGCATTATATGCACACTGTAGGCACGACGCACACACTCTAGGCACTGCAGGCAATGCGGACATTATATGCACTGTAGCACGATAGGCACTATATGCACTATATGCATTGCAGGTATTATACGCACTGTAGCAACGATATGCACCGTATGCATTATATGCACACTACAGGCACGATACACAAACTCTAGGCAGTGCATGCACTGTTGGTATTATATGCACTGTAGGCACTGTTGGCATTATATTCACACTGTAGGCACATGCACGCACTGTAGGCACTGCATGCACTGTTGGCACTGGCAGCGATTTGAGCAGAGTCAGAGGCATCGAGCAAGGTAAGAGTTCGCGAGTGAGGGTCAGCAAGGGATAGTGACATAGAACGAAATAGAGCTGAAAACATTCAACTACAAACTAGGAATTGGAATTGTGCTGCAACGATAAAGAAGGAAAAGCAGAAAAGATACTTGTACGGAAAGTATGCCGAGTTGTGAACAATACAACATAGGACTCCGCTTGATATTATCTCGCGCCGTCTTCGCTGAACATGTTCTTATTGAGTTACAGCTAGAGAAAATTAAGAAAATGTTTTGGTGGCCGTTTTTAGAAATTGATTTTATGTAGGTAAGAAACTTAGAAAAGGGATAAATGACTAAGTCTTCTGATGCCTAGGCGTGCTATCGGCGACTGATGAGGAGACGGCAGCGGGCCAGCTCATCTTCAGCCTCTCAAAGCCACCGCCAGCAGGCCATTTCGTGCACCTGTCAGATCACACCGAGCCCATCACGAGCTTCAGGCAGGAGGAAATGGAAGACGGCATGATTGCTTACTGGCCGCCAGAAAAAAGCTATCATACCAGGAGGATATATGAGGTTGGTAGGGTCGCGCTTGCACGCTCGCAGGAGGATAGGATACTCGGCTGAGCATATTTGAACAGCAGAGCTAGCTACAGCTATATATTGAGCGAGAATGTCGCACATCGGCTTAAAAGTTAGCCGATAGAAAGGCGGAACGAGTGACGATTTCCCTCCCGGGCCTTGCCCTAGTCGTAATTGGTAAGGTGCTGGTTCATCAGGGCACTCGCCTTGGGTTCAAGACCTGCAGCGAGCCCCTTTTTCATTGACTGTTGCCATGCAAGTGCCAAGCACCAAGGCTCTGCTGCAAGAATTGGATTGTAAAATTATCCGACCTTACATTTTACTTCAATGTTTAGGCTGTGTACAGTTTAGGTTAGTTGAACGTCTAGAAATTCGGGAGAACTTACTGGAAAAAGAACCTCAGTAAATGCTCAGGTCAGTCCAGGATTTCCTGACGGATGAAGTGCCTCTAAGCGCAAATCCTGCGGAGAGCTGCTGTGTGATTTCATATCCGGTAAAAGAATGGGGGACATAGGTGTATAGTTTGTCTAATGCATTGCGCATCAAGCCCATGTTCTTTGATGTGCTCAGCGGCGAGTGCAGTGGTTGCAATAAAATACACTTCGACGCTCTCGTCCTTAGGATGCTCAATGTTGCTCGTCCACCATCTTGACTTGTTGGGCGGCGAGTTTCTTATATTTATATATATATATATCTGACGTTTCCGCGAGCACAAATCAACTGTCAATTCGCTTTGGCCGCCAAGAACCACGGCTTTCTCCTCGCAATTTGGCTTTTCCTATAGGTATACGATTTGCACTTGCCAGTGACTGGTTGACTTCACTCAAAACGCTATTCGACTAGTCTGGCTTCAAAAGGGCTCAATAAGCTCCGCAACAGGCTATTTCGGCAAAAGGAAACGATTTGGATGTGGCTCGACGCTCCGAACTCCAGCCTACTCAGCGAGACAAGCCGTTAGTCCTAATCAATGAGGAAAATTGAGAAACAGTGTCGAGCTTGAGCGAGCGACGAGCTCCGGCGGAGCTATCGCAGAGCTCGACGGCGTTTCTCACTTTTTCTCGTTGATTAAGATGAAGGCTCGTCTCGCTTGGTAGGCTGGAGGTCGGAGCAGCCCGTCCGGCTGTGTCGACTATTTTCAAGTCCACACTAGATGAGAGCATTTTTAGTGAGCATATTTCTAGAAAGGCACAAGCACAGTGAGTCGAGGTCAACGGTATGAGGTCAACGGTCAATTTGGCTCATTCCGCCGATGCGTTTGCTTGCGCACACACATCGATGGTTTCTGATTAATCCCCGGAACTGTCGTTCGCTGTACGATCTGGCGTCTGAAAAACGCGGCAAAGTGTTTCATTTCAGATACCGCTATAACCTGCTGATTCTCTAGCAGAAACTACTGAAAACTTGCCTAAAGGTCAGCCGCACCTGAACTCCTTCATACTCAACCGAATTACCTGTACATTCGCCTAAAAATACACTGTCACCTACCTATACTCGTACTCCTAACCTGAGCTCCCAGCTAGAAGGCGCTCAATGCCTTCTTCGCTCGTCCATATCAAACCAAATTACATAAGCATTATCGTCCTATTCATGGGCCTAGGTTCTCCAAGCACTAACAATGTTAATTAGCGTCACCTGTTTTAAGATTGTTGATTGATCCATTGGCTCCACACGCACACACACACACACACACACACATACACACATACACACACACACACACACACACACACACACACCCACACACGCAAACACATATGTATATATATATATATATATATATATACGCACACGTATATATATACTTCGTTTGTATAGCGCCCCAAGAGAGGTTAGTCTCTATTCAGGTGCTTCACATATGCCTCGGGGCTCGAGCCCACAACCTCGGCCAGACCTTGGTCCCCGGGGAGACCACCTTAACCGCTGGACCAAACCAGCTCGGCAGCCGTCACTCCACGAAGCCTTGCTGTCTGTTCTTTTTCTGTTGAGTCTTGTGCTTGCTCTCTATAGGTTCATTGGGGGGTGGGGGCTTATTCTTTATTCCCTTCATATTGTCAACTTTGATACTCAGCAAGCAATGCTTCACATGCTTCACAGCAAATGATGCTGGGTCAGCTGCCATGGAGAACCAAAGGTAGCCGCACCGTTAGCTGTGTTCGCACCGGAAGCTGCTTGCATAGTATGGGAAGCGCCAGCGTCGAAATCGCACTCGCCCGCCTGGTTTCGTGGTTTCGCAGATGAGATGCTTATGCATATTATTTGCAAGCAGCCTGGACAACTCGATTGTCCGATCGCTGGATCGAAGAGGGCGCTAGATTAGCTAGGGCACCTTGAGCAGCGGCATCACTTCGAGGAAACAGAACCCGTCGTTAGCTTACGAAACCGTACCCGACCACGGCACCCGATTTAAGAATGCGCCCGGCGACGAACAGCACAGAGGGCGCCCCTCCCCAGCATTAGGCGCCCATTTTGGCGCCTCCCTGGTCCCACGCGCATGCGAACGCCACGCCCACCGTCCAGCGCCCGGGACCCCACTGCCCTCCTCCGGTACGCCACTGTTTAGTATTAGTACTTCTTGTAGCTAATATGTGGCGCTAACAATTGGCTGGCCAGATGGCGGCTGAACGTCTCTGCGATACTCGCTAGGAGAGCTTGTGGCTTGACGTTTTCGTGCAGGCTTCCTCTTTTCATTAGGAAGCTAATGGAAGTAAATATTTCACCCGAAGAAGCTAAATTTAATGAAGCGGACTGGGATGCTGGGCGCGCGTCTGGGTGCTGATTGCTGGCGGCTGTCTCTCAGCTCGCTCTGATCTTTGAGCTCGGTGCTCTCAGCGATCGTCAGCAACCCTGCGTAGAGAGCCTGATGTGGGCCACTCACTGCACATTGAATGCCAATGCTGCCACTTCCGCCGCTTCGCCACCGTTCAGGCAGAGTTCAGAGTTCAGGACGCACATTTTGCCTGGAGCGCGCCCATCGTCCTTCACATTGCCGTGCGGCCGTCGTCGAGCAAAGCTCCGCGGGTGGCCGTAAACGCGGCCATGAGCGTACTCGAAGGCCAAGGACGCTCGCTGGATCGGCGACACCTGCGAATTGTTGGCGGCGGCAGCGATTTGAGCTCGCCAGAGGCGGCACGCATTCAAGTCACCGGAGGACTTCGCCACGGAAGGCTGGAAGTCAAAGGTCAGACGGCGAACTGCTTCACTCAAGACGACGTCGACGCCGGGCGAGTGCGATACGTGCACGACGACAGCAACTCGGCGAGCGACAGCATAGACTTGGGGATCAGCGAGGGCAAGCACAGTGTCAGGACCAGGTTCTTTATCAACGTCATCCCCAAAGACGATACTGCACCGGTCATCGTAAGGAACGTCGAGGCTCAGCTACGCGAAGGGGAGACTGTTAGAATCTCTGCCGCCATGCTTTTCGCCGCTGATGAAGACTCGGATATAGAGAAGATAAGGTATTTGGCTCTCAACGAGGATTCTTGGCTCAGAGCTTTTCTGCAACGTCGTAAAGCGATCTGTGTCTCACTTATTATATGCCCTTAGTAATAGCGTCTTTACGTAATAAGGCTCATTCCGGGTAGCAAGAGCTTAAATTTTGAATCAGTTTTTAGCGTCTGTGTTCTAGCCATCGCGGAGAGACTGCACACCTGTAGAACCCTATTAAATTTGCCGGAGCCTAAATACAAGAGCACAACAGCAACAAGCCAGGATGCGTTCAATAAACTGGGTGCTGCTGGTGTGAAACTACATGACCTAGCAAACGTCTTTTTAATTGTAACCCATCTGAGATATACTAAATATAAATATATATATATATACATATATATATGTACATATGTTTAGAATATATAATATAATTCATTTGTATAGCGCTCCAAGAGAACTTAATCTCTATTCAGGCGCTTCACATATGCCACGGGACGCGAGCCCACGACCTCAGCCAGACCTTGGTCAGGGCAAGCACCTTAACCGCTGAACCAAACCAGCTCATACACTAAATATACATCTATGTCTTTTTCTCTCTCCCTCTCACTCTATAAAGGTGTACAGGAAATTTGTAAGATGCAAGCTAACGTTGGAAAATTTTATGACGATGCCTACGGTAGCCTCTACCCGGACCTGTGCACCGGGAGAATGGGAAGTCTCGAAGCTGCCCTCATAGTGGCTAGGGCTAGTGCCGTAGTGGAAACGAAAGACTTCTTAGGGGAACATCTAAAGGACGGGCCGGGCTTGGAGTTGTACCGCACGCCTGCTCTGCCCTGCGGATAACCACTGCGAAACCCTTTAAGGCTACTTCGATCCTGACGTAGCCCGAAGTTTGAGGTGCCGCCAACGGTATGTACCCTAGGGACGGTAGGCCAACCCACACGATGCTCTACCTACAAATGCCGCTATCTCGGTACAAAGCAACTCCCCATTCGTCGGAATAAAAGAAGTTAACCAGGATTGGCTACAGCACTGAATCAATTGATGGCGAATGCAGTTGTGCGGCAGAGTGTGAGGAGACTCGCACTCATCGGCAAGTTGTCGTTACCGCTGCAAAGTCATTCTTCGTACTTGTTAACTCGTGCCGTTTTGCTTGCATGCTGCGAATTTATTTCGCTTCGCTTCGGTAGGCTTACCTTCGACGGGCGTCTTCGTTGTGCTTAGGTACAACATCACTATGCCACCGCTAGGTGGAGATTTGCTAAGAAAGGTCAACCCTCGAGAAGGTGGTACCGTGGTGACATCGTTCACCAACCGCGACCTGACGCGGGGCTACGTATACTACAAACACCTTGGCGGAGAGTTGCACGAGGACTCGTTTGAATTCGCTCTAGCTGACAGCGATGCCGACTCGAAGAACGAATCGCCCGGGCATATTTTTAGGTTGCGAATTATGCCAGTTGATGACTCTCCGCCGAAGCAAGTTCCTGGAACGAACAGGTTAGCACCATTTGGGCACGACGCGACGCTTTGAATTTTCTCCCGAGCGCCTTTTCAATCTCGAGTGCAGACATATCCTGCGTTCAGTATCGGCTCGTTTCGTCAAGATGCAAGATGGCACCTGCCTTACTGCGGACGGCGGCGCCGGATGTGCATGCTCGCTCGCAGAGGTCATGCGCAGGTCAGCTATCTAGTGATGGCTACTGATGGCAACTGATGAAGATTATGCTTTACCAGCTTCCCTGCTTCTTTAAAAAGCATTTCAAAAGTCTCGTAATGAAACTTGCCTGTTTTCCTTAGATCGGCATCGGTGTTAGAGACAGAGCTGCTTGTGCTCTCTTCACGACTGCTTCAATACTCTGACGGAGGCGAGACAAGCGACGGTGACATATGGTTTACTATAGCAAAGGCGCCACACTATGTCAACTACAGTGGTAGCGCTGATGCCGGAAAGATCGTGTCAACCAGAGGTCAGTCTCGGTCGGCTGCTCACTCAGGCGAGACACCCTCGGGGGCGGGGCGGGTGTCGGGGGGGGCTATACACATTCGGCTCCCCTGGGCCCTCTAGATTTTATTCGACAATAGAGCTCCAGTCAAGACAACAATGAACTTTCTGAGACGGCCGCCTCTGGCTAGATTAATATGAGTCACCGATAGTAAGAAGGCTTCAGCATATATATCGCGGAAGAGCTATATTCTGAACTCAGTAATGCTAGCGGAGGCAGCCTCCGGCTATCGGGCCGAGTCCGCGTCATCTTAGGTTGATTCGGAAGTGACTAGTACTTGAGTCATTTGCTTGCAGAGGCTAAAAAAGCACACTTGAATAAAAACCCAGCGTAGTTTACTGTGACTAGATCACTAGAACGTGTTTCCATAAAATAGAGACGACGTGGAATTCAAATGGTAACTTAGCGTGGGACTAGCTTACTTTAGACTGGTTATAGCATGCCTGTTCTATGTCGACACATTCAGTTATTATCGGCTTACATGCCGCTGCAACCACTGCGGAGGTCACTAAGTTCTGTCTTTTTTAGGTTTGCTAGTAGTAGAGAAAGACACAAGCCTCCCGTCCATAAATTCATTCTACCAGCGTGAGGTGAAGTACGGCTTGGTGGCCTACATTCCGCCTGCGTCCGACGTGGGCACGTCTTCTCGTCTCGTACGCTTTTCGGTTGTCGCCAGAGACAGGTCGCAGAATTCGGCTTCGCCTGTGGATGTGGAAATCACAGTTCTTCCCGTAGATAACCGGCCACCCCGTGTTACGACTCTCAGGGCGCTGAAAGTAAGCCTAATTGCGAGCTTGCTTTGCAAGCGTCAGCCACACTGAGCTGCGTCCCTTTGTGCTACGTACTTCCTTATCGGAAAAGATATTTCTTCGTAGGTGTCAAAGCAAATTGCACTGTCCGTGTCACTAGTGCAAACGCTTGAACTGACGTCAAACGCCGTCGAATTCGGTTCTTCTTTTAACCCCTTTCAAAGAAAGTGCAAACTGCAGCATTTATGTCTTCTTTTTCGGTTTTGGGTGAAAAACCACTGCTAATGAAACACTCGAATCCTGGCCAATAAGAACAGTCTTTGCAGATTCAGCTGCAAGGCAAGCATCAGAAAATGGATCGTGACTGGGACGGGAATTACCAGACACTACATTAGTAAAACCTTGTAATGTAGTAAAAGAATATAAGATCTACTACTTGCATTAGTAAAAGAATATCAGATCGTGAGCGGTCGCAGTTGCCACATCGAACCACTTCTCGGCGACCTTCACTGGCTCCCAATCAACCGATGCATCGACTTCGAAGGTTTTGTTACTCACTTTTAAGTCCCTTTCTTCTTTGCCTTGAGCCTACCTATCTTTATCTAATCCCCCACCAGGCTAAGCATCGTACCACCCGCTTTTCGGATTCTAACTGTTAACCTCTACCTCGTGCAAACCCTCAAATCCATCGGAGATCGTGCCTTTAGTTCGTAAGCTCCCAAAGCGTGGAACTCACTCCCGACTTCCGTCACGATATCCCCGGACTTGACCACATTTAAAAAGGAATTGAAAACGCACCTATTTGTCACAGCATTTAGTGGGTCCCTGTGATTCGACCTTTATATGTTTATGCGTGCTGACACTGTGCACGCTGCCACTAACTATACGCGCATGCTGACCCTGTGCATGTCACCCTGATGTTATTATTTTTGTTTATTCAGTCTGCTACCACTAACCATTCGCTCGTGTTTCCTTGACAACAAATGTAAAGCGCCGAGAAATACATTGAGGTCTCTGAGGGTGTAATAGCAAGTGTGTTATTATTATTATTATTATAACCTCGACCAATTCACAAAATCCAGTAAACGCGGTAAGGCTACATAGAATGCTGCCATGGTATGCAATAATAAATCAAACGACGGAAAATATGAGATAAAAACTGGGTAAACCAGTAGTAGTAGCATAAAAAATAATAGTAATTAAGACATTTGAATAGCACCCTATTGTACATAAAGTTCTCTCTATCTTCAATCTGCACCACGACTTGGTGGTTCCCAGGCAGCAGGTAGCGACTCAGAGGTAGGCGAACTCCGGCCTTTATGCCGGACACAGCCTAGCTATAATAATAACAATAATAAGGCACTTGATAAAGGCCTTACCAAAATCAAGTTTTCAGCTGACATTAATAATAATAATAATGCACTTGATAAAGCGCCCTCAGAGAACTCAATCTCTTTCTAGGCGCTTTACATTTGCTGCAAAGGGAAGTGCGATTGAATGTTGAGTAATATCATGCTTGATAAACAACATGAATAACATGGTTAGGGGTGACATGCACAGGGTCAGCATGCAAGTGTGGATTGTGGCAGCCTGCACAGTGTCAGCACGCATAAGCACATCAAGGACGAATCACAGGGACCCACTCAATGCTGTCCTAAATAGGTGTGTCTTTAAGTTCTTTCTAAATGTGGTCAAGTCAGGGGAAGTTCTGACGCAAGTCGGGAGGGAGTTCCAGGCATTGCGAGCATACGAACTAAATGCACGGTCTCCAAAGGATTTGAGGTTTGTACGAGGTATTGGTAAACTGTTGTATTCCGAAAAGCGCTAGTACTCCAGTCCGGCCTAAGGCCACTAGTTATTTATTGCTGAATTCGGCCTAATTGTATTGTCACGGTTTTGTTCTCCTTTATTACTGCTGTACGTAGCTCAAGCTGTTGCCTGGTTAATTTATAGAACTTAAATCAGTTGCTTATATGAAACAAAAGCGCCTGACCGGGTAGGAATGGTAAATGCCAACCACTATAATTGCCATGCGCTTCTGTTCCGACTGTTTGTTTGTTCGTCTTGCCATACCCCCATCCAGAGGCCAGGCGTAGTGGGCGTGGTGTCTTCTGACCTACTGGCCTTCTTTACATCTTGAAATGGCCTAGTAGCTAAAAAAGTTGGCCTAGCCCTGGTCTGCGTTAAGCCGAATAATTTCACGCGATACTGACGAATGCGGGAATATAAATACCAGAGGGATGAGAAAATATTTACGGCAAGGAACGGTAACAACAATGACAATTTGTAACGGGGATATGATATAAAGAGTTGCTAAGAAGGATTATTGCTAGGCGCGAAGCGAAGCGCCTGCGAAGGTAGAATATGAGGTTGACGATCGAATCGCAGACCTTGCTGACCTTTACTAGCTAGTCTCCTATCTCGTATATACCTCCTCGCCAATTAAATGACTTAAATGAATGTTTTTCATGTGCTAAAGGCTAGCAGCCTGTATCCAGGGAGACTGGAAATGACGGTGTGTCTGTAAAAAGGTTATACAAAATTGGGTTATACCAAATTTCGCTTAAGCCCAGCGAGTTCGCTAATTTCCCGCGACGCCATTCACACTCAGTGGTTGGCGGTCCTTAAAGCAGGTCACAAACAGGACGAATGCACTCCGAGAGGACTGCAGTTAAACTTTTTTGACTTAACATTCACTTCAAATAGTTGAACTATTTGGCGAAGTTTATTCCTACTCTAGTACGGTTGCATGTGGGCGGCTTGAGAGCTTAGGATACGTAGCGAGATCAAAACCTGGCAGAGATTGCACGGCCGCAGTGACTAGCTAGATTTTTGCACGCACCGAGAGTTTAGCTTGAAAAATAGTGCACGGCTCACGTGCTCGCGTTATTCTCAGCACTCTGATTTTTCTAAGCCTGCGCCGACCTAGCGGGATGTCGTTGGTTTGAGAGGACACGGACTCGTTGTACGAGTTCTCGTTTGTCTGTGCTTTTTTCTCTCTCAGGTTCTTGAGGGCGGCTCTACGATTTTTTCGACCGCAGACATTGATATTGCCGACGAGGACAGTCCTCTTTCGCAATTGAAGCTCGCCTTGGACATAGCTCCGCACTTTGGCCAGCTATTTGTGAGCGGGAAGCTGCTTAAAAATGAAGAGCAATTCTTTCTGGATGACATACGAGAAGGAAACGTACGGTGCGTCGTCGTTACACAGCTTGCGGGTGGCAGCCGATTCGAGCACGCGACTTTCCCAAACGGTCCAGCCTGACGCTTTGCAGTAGCCCTAATCGAACTAAGCCGAGCAGAAGTTAACTAGGACACTATTGCCGAGTTGCTGGAGCTCGAGGGAAGTGTAGGTACAGCTCGGCAGCTGAGCACGACCAGCTCGTATCAAAGCGCTCATGAAGAAGTTCATAAAGAAATTCAAAAGGAGTCTGCCGTTTTTTCATTACCTTTTTGTGCTAATAATTTAAGTGACATGCAATTTCCATGTAAACGTTTTGATTTTACAAATGGCTAGATTAACCGACGGTTTTCGAACAGGTTATCTAACGCCCACGCTGAATAGCAGAAAGAGCTCCCAGCCTTGAGCTCCGTGCGCAGAGCTCCGAGTGCAGAGCTCCCAGGGCAGAGCTCCCTGGGCAGAGCTTCCAGTGCCGAGTTCCGAGCGCAGAGCTCCGAACGCAGATCTCCGAGTGCAGAGCTCCGAGCGCAGAGCTTCCAGGGCAGAGCTTCCAGTGCCGAGCGCAGAGCTCTCAGGGCAGAGCTTCCAGCACAGAGCTCCCAGGTCAGAGCTCCCAGGGCACAGCTCCGAGCGAAAAGCTTCCATCTCAGAGCTCCGAGCGCAGAACTCCGAGCGCAAAGCTCCGGAAGATTCACAGAACGGCATCCTGAGCTGCTAATTCCGTGCGACTCATATATCTCAACTGCTCTCCTGATTCAGCTATGCTTCTCACTTTCTATTTTTTGCGTGAGATGAAGTCAGTTGGCTACCGAATGCGTACCGATAGCCGCTTAGTCTGTGAGTGAGCTATGCAAAACTCTCTCCTGAAAAAAAAACACTCACACAGTCTTGTGGCTTTGTGGAGTAACAGACGGAGATACATTACATTACATTACCCAGTGATAAAACTAGTGAATGTTCGTACTAGTGCAGAACTGCTCCTATTTCAGGTACACTCATGGCGGGGACGACGTTTCTTCCACAGATAGCTTTTCTCTAACAGCATCCGACGGATATCAAGCCAGCAGGGCCACATTTAAAGTGGAGATTTTGCTGGTCAATGATAAACGGCCGTCGTTTAGTCGAGATCTCGTCACCACTCTTGCCCTACCCGAAGGCTCTTTCATTGCTTTGTCGACAGCAAATCTTGCTGCTACAGATAAGGATACCGATAACGCAACGCTGCGGTTTACTGTGCTTGTTGGCGGAATTCACGGTAAGTGGACTGAATTAAAGCTAATGGACCGCACCTTGTCTGGTTAAACATCAATAGGCACCTAGTTTGCCCTGACCAGTTAGGTTGTAGCTATTTGTCAAGGCTTCGGTTGAAGTATCTCAGCAACCACACGCCTTTCCATGCATATCTCGGCACATCTGAGTATTTAGTTGAACATAAACTATTGGATTCCATTATCTATTCAATGTCTGCTGCAGTAATTGATGACATTTTGCATTTTTTTTAATTCGCAGCCTTTTGTTTGAACATCACCGGTAAGGTAGATTGACTGCACCGAAAATCTCAACTGCTGTCGGCCAGTTTTGACAACTTCCGTTGCAGCTGCTCTCTTTCTGTCAGATTCTGTAGACAAAGTCTATTTTGAAAGTAATACCAAGGTTTATTCTATTGGCAGAAAAAAGTGTCACGGGGTCGTTCTCTTTCTCCTCTCTATCATTTCAACCAACCATATTCTCATGCTTCCTTCAAAGGATATGTAAAGTTCATAGAAAGAGGCTAAGCTCTCTGATGGTGTTTCTGAAATGTATTATTTGTTATTGTTATTATTACTCCAATTCCTCTCATCATTTCTCAAAAGTGATGAACATGCTCCAAGTTTCTGCAGCAGAATAAAATTTAACGACAATCGCTGTCTAATTTTCCAAGCAAGACGAAATGCTGTAGTGACCACAAAATTGTGCACTAAGCAGCGCCAACGTAGTAACGATAGCAAGAAGAATAAGTTGTTTATGTAGGACCCTAAGCTGCACAGGGAGCTCTGCAAGGAAAGTAATAACCACGGGTTAATGATATGCATGGAAACATGCACAGGCAACATTCCAAAGCGCACGCAAGTATCATGCACATACCAGCACGAGAATGCCCATGGGAAGACACTCAGGGCCACAAGTTTGTATGACCTAGTGAGTAGCATGCTATGATTTAAGCACGGATATGCGCAGGAGCTTAGAAGTCATGATCGCTGAGGCGCAGAGAAGGCTGGATACTAAAGCGGATGGGTCTTTAGGCGAGAGTTAAAAGAGGCAAAGTAATTGGTAGTCATAAGAGAAGCTGGAAGCGAGTGGCGGGTTTTCGGTTCATGAGAGGTGAAGGCCCAAAATCACACAAAGTTTTCAATTTAGTAGGACGGATGGCGAGACGTCCGGAAACCGAGGAGAGTGGTGAGTGAGAGTGTGGAGCGGAGAGTGAGGAGAGCATATGAGCTGAGAACCAAGGAGTTCAACAAGATCACGGCTGGGGCAAGTGAGTGCTGCGAATTAGCCAGACGGGGGATCTCTGAGTCGATTCGATGTCGATCGAGTGGAAGCAGGTGAAGCCCAGACGAGCTCTGTTGTGTGCTGCGGCAATAGTGCCCATTTGACCCAACGACGACCTGCTGAGGCGATTTACACGCGTTGCAGGCGATCTAGGGCTCAGGTCGCGAGTCCTGAATACTGGGAATTGCAGCAATCTCAAACCGACTTTGCAAATGTGCCTGAGCTAATTTGGCAGCAGCACTCTTGTCTAAGCAGACTTTACCTACGTTCCTCAGCAGAAAGTCGGCTGACTTAACAACGGAGGCGATAGACTCATCTAACGACATGGCGTCGGGGATGAGAATGCCCAGATTGCCACTGGAATGGTGGTAGATAAACCAATATTGAGGGTGAGGTATTCCACTTACGGGTGACTCAAGGCTTTCGCATAACTGTGAAGTTAGTAATGCACATCCATAGTATTGGTCGGTTATCAACTATATATCAAAGATATAAGATTTTTCATATCGCTTAAAATCCACGAGCCGACTTCTGTGATTGTGCACATGAACTTCCATTTTAAATAACCTTCTTCAAGAATATTATGGAGTTTTCAGACTTCAGATTCTGAATTTCGACCGTGTCTCTGAATCTAAATGATAGGAAACTGACCTATTTCTATCCCTATAGGTATTTATACGTGCCATGTAGAAATAATAGATTTTGCTCTGTATATCGCCATTCTTGTTCGCAATGTTGCAGCTATATTTATTATTTCTAAAGACAGCTTTCAATACCGGTCATCATATTCGATTGCCCTCTCGAATAAAGGGATAGGGACTAAGGATTAAGTGCTTGTCACACTACCCGATTCTTTCTACTTTTCACTTCTGCAAGTCTTCTTTAGCTGGCCAAATTACATTTTAGTCAATAAAATTCAACAACTACAGTTAGTAAGAGGCATTGCTTATTTTTGGGTTTCAACTAAAAGAAATTGCTCATATAAATCGGGTTTGCGTTTATTCTATTAAGTTTATAGATTAAATATGTCTGCTAGTTGACTAATTGACTGACTAACTCGCAGGCATCGCTTACTAAGTCACTAGCATAAAGTCACAAGCACATACCGTAGGTGTTCAAATTTTGAGCTCGTCACATCATACCACCGCAAGAAAGACTAATAGTCTTCTTTAAACTGAAATGCAAAAACTAAAACTACTTGAAAGTGCTTGCGTTCTAAATTAATATTGAGCGTTACAACCGCAGACTGTCTGATCAAGATTTTATAAGCTTCAGCCTCAAGGTTAAGTAATCGCACACAAAAGTTCAGATAGAGATTCTGGCCAGATTCCCGGAAGGCCAAGTCCATGTGGCTCTACTGTATTCGTGAGCTTAAGAGAAATGATTCCTTTTAAGGTTATCTTATGAAAAGCGAACACGGCTTGACCATCGCAGCAAGCATTTTGAACCCCTATCGGGGAGCCGTTACTCTGGAGCAAGAGTTATTCGATCCTATAATGCTGATTCAAATTGCACCTCGTGCCAATGGCGGCACGGCTTTAATGTGCGAGCAGTCAAATGCTGAAGGCTTGATTGAGGATAGCCACATGTGAATGACTCTCAGAAATTGTCCTGATTGCTCCAAGCTTGTTTAGTTATTTGCATATGAACAATGCAGGTATAGGGAAGCTAAATTTATGCTGCCCTTACAGTGCTGCAATAGTAGTAATACTACTAAAGCCTTTTATGTCACCCGAGAGAAATTTATCTCTCTCTAAGCACTTCTCATAGCCCGGGAAGGCGAAGCATATCAAAATGTTTACTGACTGTATAATGCAGTACTCGACAGTATTTTATAATCTCGAGACTGTGCAAGGGATTTTAATCTCTTGACCACGTTCTTATAAAGCCACAGCCATTCTACATCTTTATAGGGAGAAATATTAATTTTTTACTTGATAGTAGTGTAATTTATGCAGCCGCCGCATGCTTTTTCATGTGATAACGGCTGCCCATTCCCTGCCAACTGCCAACGCAACAGGAGTTTACCTCTGAGAGCCTGTGATAAAGCGATTGAAACAGGGTGCATTAAAATATGGCGAATTTGGCTCTCTTCTGCATTACATACGTGCACACGAAGATTGTAAGTATCTGCTTATTTAAAAGTCTCATGTTGCATGGCATCAGAAAAGCTATAGCCGTACTCTACCACACCGACGCAGGGCATTGATTGGGGATGGCCTGCTGCGCTACTCAAATGCATGTCCTTGATGGTGAACTTCGAGCGCCTTGGAGCATCCTGCGCCTTTGAGCACACCTTGCCGCTGGGCTAAGACCCAGAGGCAAAAAATTATGCAGGCATTTACGCGCCTGCATCGCTAAAAAGGTCGGGCAGTGGCCCTGTTACCCGGGCCAGCAGCTGCTGACCTTAAAAAAGACAGGCTCTCTCGGCAGCGTCCTTCTAGACTTGGACATCGTCCATAGCTACGAGATAGCTCGACCTCAGCACAACGCAGCTATCGCTATCAGAATCACTCTCACTATCACTTATTATCGCTATTTAGCGATCACTTTGCGGAGCGCGAATCAGCATCGACACTTTCGTGCAAACTTGGCGTTTACTTTTTCCTTTCGCAGGCTCTCTCTACCTGGACAATAAGACGGTGACCGAAAATTTTACCCAGCACGACGTGATTTCCGGGCGGATCAGCTACGGAGCGTTTTTGAGGGAGGTCGGAGCAAAAGCTGGCGAAGACAGGATTTCCGTCGGGGTTTCGGAACCGGACGAATTCCTGCCGCCTGCAGGCGCAGCTCCGCCCGACAGAACCGTGCAGCTCGCCTTCTTCGTGCAGCCAGTGAACAATCAAAGACCGCGTCTGCCGTCATCTGACATTAACCTGACGACAAAGGAAGGAGGCAGCATTCAGCTGACGCCCGCTCTGCTGGCGGTCGACGATCCCGACACCGAGGCGCATGGTCTTCGCGTTGTTCTTCGGCAGCAGCCTCGGTGGGGCTTCTTTGAAAGCCGCGGCCTTGCGCCCGGCTCCGAATTGACCTTGACCGGCCAGCAGCTGGGCGCCTTCGCCTACGAAGATGTCGTGTCGGGTCTGATACACTACGTGCAGTCCGTTCATTCTATGGTGGAGCCAAGAGAGGACAGCGCTGTCGCCTACGTCGAGGATGGCATTCACAACTCGTCGGCAGTAACGTTTCACATTCGCATCTCTAACGTTAACGACGAGGCCCCGATGATTCGCGCCAGGAACTTCAGCGTGCTCGAAGGGCAACAAGTTTCGATAAACAATATCACAATCACTGACCTTGATCAGCCGAGGGACGTGTTGCGCGTATCCGTTAAAGACCTGCCTAAGAACGGCAAGCTCACGTTGACACTGAGGGCGAGCGACGGCAGAGGGCAGCCGACGATGCACGCCTTGCCTGTCAACAGCTTCTTTGATCCACAAGATTTGGGAGCATCAGTTCAGCTCACCTACAGGTAAGTAAGGGCGATGACCACCTGCAGGCGAAGTAAATGCTCGCCGAACCACGCGCTGCCTTTGAGAATGCATAGCTCGAATTTCGGCAAATAAGCTTTGCTTCAGGCAAAGCTCATTTGCAGCTACATTCAGCAGCTGCCCTACAGGCGTGATCCTTGGAATGCGAAACGAACATTAAAATGAAATCTATGCACTGGAACACGGCGGAAGCTGAAAGTAGCATTATTTCTCAGGAAAAATATGCGCGGCACACCTGCCAACTGGTGGTGCCACTAAGCCTATCGCTGTTCACCAAACGTTGAAGCGAATCTTTGGCAATAGTTTATTCGACTACCGGATTGCTGTCCGTGCAAGTCACGTGGCCCAAACTCCTACCAATGGCACTGATCGCGATATCTTTCTGGGAAGCCGATACGTTTCTGCATTTCTAACTAGCCCTGTGGGTTTTAGTACTGTCACTTCACAATCCATATCGTGCACTCGTATCCTGTAGCAAGCATTCCTTAATAGCCCACTGCATGTCGTGATAATAGCCATTAAGGTCCTTCTGCCACTATATACAATGAGGCTGCTTGATCAGGTGATACTTTATCTTTATTCTAGGAGACGCCAAAACTGCACGAGTCTAAGGTATAGCACTTTTTGCTTTAGAGGCCTGTCATTTCCATCCAGCATTTAAAATATTTTGTACAGGCCCTAAGCTACATTTGCTACATATGCATATATATATATATATGCATATATATATATATATATATGCATATATATATATATATATATAACTTAGTTATATTGGAGCTCCATAGATCTTTTAGATTTTCAGAAGTGCTTGCAGAAAAACTCTCGGTGCCACAGAAATATAGTAAAGGTCGTAAAGTACTAGAGCCCACTCGTGAATTTTCTTCAGTATGCATCCGTATCAAATGAATCAGAATCCTCTGATATGACTGGGAGTCAGACAAGCCGAGTTTCTGCTGTCAAGTGTTTCAAACTGCTTCTGCTTAGTGCACCATGGGCTGGACATGGAATATACCTACTTTAAGAACCTAACTTCCTTTGCTTCCTTCTAGATCGACTGGTTTTTCTTATAAACTTCAAGCAAGATTTTTTTTATAATAATAGTAATAGTAAATTCGTATAGCACCGTCAGGGAACTTAATCTCTTCTAGGCACTTCAATATGCTGTAAAGGAAGCATGATCCAATGGTTAGTGGTTGCAGGCTCAGTGTCAACAAGCACAACATGGTTAGAGGCGACATGCACAGGGGTAACACATGCAAATATGGTTAGTGGCAACACGCACAGTGTCAGCACGAATAAGCGCACAAAGGAGAACTCATTAAATGCTATGATAAACAGATGCGTTTTTAGCTTCTTTTTGAGTGTCGTCAAGTCAGGTGATGTCGTGACGTCAGTCGGGAGTGAGTTCTAGGCTTTGGGAGCATACGAGCTAAAGGCACGGTCTACAAAGGATTTGAGGTTTGTACGAGGTATAGTTAAGCGATTCGATTAAAACAATCGGGTGGTACGACGCTTAGCCTGGTTGGGGAGTAGGTCTGATAGGCAGGCTGGTGTCAGAGAATGGAGGGACTTAAAAGTAAGTGGCAGAATCATCAAGTCGATTCACTGCTTGACTGAGAACCAGTGCAGATGCGCTAGTAGTGGTGTGACGTTCAGCTCATCAGCCTCATCTCGGCGACGTGCAGAACTGCTGCATGGGCTTGGATTGGCCCGTCGAAATGGAGTGTGAGGGCCGAACGGGCAGAAGTTAGACTGGAAACTATTGAGTTGGGTAGCTACTCACTAAACAGGCACGGTTGCAATGGCAGTCGCCAGTGCCAAGCCGCTGCTGCGCCCAGGCTCACGCAAGGCAGAGCGTAGAAACTCGGAAATATTATGCACAATTGGCCTGATTACGATGGAGCTGGAGAGCTTGGAGCTGGCCAATGCACTCAGTCACAGTCTGGCCTTTGATGAATACTCTACCTGCTACTGTTTGTGGGTTACCCCTTCTGTCGAGACTAGCCCAACCTTTCCGGCTTGTTTGTATCCGAGGCTGGCCTGAGTGTGGGTAGCTAAGTGCAGTAACCTCGAACCTCTTTGCTAGCACGAGCTTTCACTTTGCAGACACGATGGCAGCGAGAGGTTCGCCGACCAGTTTATGCTGCAAGTAACCGATGGCTTGCATCGAACCGAGCAGCTAGTGCACATTGAAGTCAGGCCACAGAACGATGCAGCTCCCGCCGTCATTAAAAATACGGGGGCGTTACTCTACTACAACGAGACAGTGGTGATATCGAGGCTAATGCTCCAATCGCAGGATGAGGACAGTGGTGACAGTGACGTCTTCTACATATTGAACCGAGTACCAACGAGAGGTGAGCCATGGGCCTCAATATAGATTAGAGTGAGCTAAGTGAACTATTACAGCGTCACGACGGTGCACAGCAGCTTAGCAGCTACTGCTTGAGACTCTGACAACTGGCGCTGCAACCCTTGGACCATTGGGCTGCCGCGTAAAATTTCACCGCCGAGCGCCCGCCGTTAAGACCACCCTGTGTGCGGCCTCGTGTCTCGGTTTTATTAGATGGGCAGTCGTATCATTAGTGATGAAATAGAGTTTTAGCCATCCTAGGATAGGGACACGTTTAACCTGGTTCGGGAGACAAGAGCCATGGCCGTAAACGTTGAGCACGGTAGTGTGCTGGGCAGATGAACGTCCTATATTAGTTTTACATTTATGTTGGCTGTTTGTTCAGAAAGGCTTCCAAGTTGTGATCGTTGTGCATAGAGTACAACAGTCGGTCTCTTTCCGGTTGAGTCGATCGAGCAGGGGGGATAACTCTACTTTGCCATTTGTACGAAGGCAGTAGGAGTGCAAACGCCTATATGGCAATCCGAGTCCTAAGAAGCACCATGTATCGCGTACGGCGACATTTGAAGCTTAGCCCCCCGTCTTATATGGGTGTGAAATAGTTGTGGGATAATCCTACTAAAGAATTTCTTCGTGCGTGTATTCAACAGAGCCGATCCTCTATAACGAGCAGAACTCGAGTGCCAATCGAATCCAACTCATGCATTCTACTAGAGAATCAGGCGGTACGTGGTTCGGTTATGAATGTCCATCTGTACTAGTCGACAGTGAAGCTCAGATATACGACGGCAATCCCCATTGCGGCCTGAGTGCGTAAATTCAAGGGACAAGGGCGCCGCTTCATTGCGGGACAATCGGTCGACGCCGGAATGAGCTCGAGCCCAAGCGTTTCGGACTCGTAGCCGGATTGGATCCAATGGGATCCAATGGGATCCAAGCGCCACGTTGTAGCGGGCTACTCAGCAAGAACTCCTGCACTTACTTTCGGGAGTACGTGACCACGGCCGCCCGCCGGGGTAGCACTGGCAGCTCGAAAGCACTACTTCGTGGTGCGGGTGCGGGCACGAAAGCGCTCTCAGCTGCTCGGTGGTTCTGGCTCAGGAGTGGACTACTCCTGCCCCACTGCGTCGCCGAAACCGAGCCGCCGACGCCGCCGGCGGCAGCCATGCTGCAGCGGCGGCTGTGTCCTCTCACCTTTAGCCGTATCCCGAATGAGCGTTCGCGAAGCCTTATACTATGTCGAATCCAATTCAAGCGTGCAGTGCCTTCATTTAGACGTACCTCTATTCGAACGTCCCTTCATTTAAAAGGGAACCCTTTAAAATCGCCAGAATGCAGCCGCATCTCCGAAACCGGTGCTGCTCTGCCGTTCGCCGGCGAAATGCCCACACTGCGTCGTGCCTCCGACGTTGCGCTGTCTGCTGCTGCTACTTATTCAGGCAGCGTGGAGCTCCTCGAGCTGCCGGGCGCAGCCGAGGACGGCGGCGCGAAAAGCCAGTCTTGGCGCAGGCTTCGAGCCGGCGACAAGTTCTCCCAGGAGCACGTCAACAAAGGCAGAGTTCGATACGCCCATCGCCAGGCGTCGACTGCAGACAAGACTGCCGATCTCTTCGAGTTCAGAGTCTCCGACGGCACCAACGTCGGATCGAAGGAGGCTTTCGAAATCGAGGTTCGGAAGTCTCGAACGCTGCCTGCCATTCGCGTGACGTCCGAGTCGCCGCTGCTCGTCGCCTACGGCGGTCGAGCCGCCATCACCACTCGGGAGCTGAATGCACACGACTCGAGCGACATGCACGCAGGCCTCGTCTACTCGGTTCGCGGCTCGCCGAAGCACGGGCGACTCCACCGACTGCCGACCGCTGGCCAGCCAATGGGCAGCACGCCTCTTCCGTCGACTTCTGGCCTGTCAGCAGCTTCGTTCACTCAAGTCGACCTTGCTGCCAGCAGAATATGGTACAGCCATTGTGGATGCGGCAACTCCACAGTAGATTCGATTGAGCTCGTGGTTCAAAGCAGCACGCCATCCGACAGGCGTGAGACGACCTTCGCAATGGACATAAAGATAGCCTCTTCACCGGCCATCTTACCGGCGGTGAAGATCATTGAGCCTGTATTGGTAAGAGCCAACGGACAGTTAAACTTGGCCGACGTACTGCACGTGTCCATGCCAGATGCTAAGGAGCGAAATCTCACCGTCTTCCTGGCAAGCGCACCTCGATATGGAAAGGTTATGGTAGATGAGCGAGGTGTAATGTCCTTCGGGCTTCAGGACTTACGGAAGAGACGAGTGATGTACGTAAGAGGGTCTCAAAGGGCCGATCTTGATGATCTGCTGGTGATTCGCCTTTCCGATGGTGAACATAGCGTGCACACTGTCAACGGAAATATTCAGCAGGAAACCACGATGGTAGTAGGAGTCGATATCAGCAAAGCGAAAGTGCAGTCATTTGCTTGTTCGAATGTCACACTGTATCCACCCCGCACGCTAGAGACAGTTGGATCTGGAAAGCAAGGCTTCGTGATTAGCCCCAATAATATCCGGATACCACAACAGTGTGACCCCAGCAGCCTTTCCTATCGAGTGTTAGTGGCGCCACTTTTTGGCAGCCTGGTCAAGATGGACAAGTCGACTCTTCAAGTCGGAGCTCTGTTCACTCAGTCGGATCTTTCACGTGGCATACTCTACGTCATGAAAAACGTGAGCGGAGCCATCTGGAATGATTCGTTAGGCTTTTCGCTAGCGGCCAGCGACCAGTCGTTGCAGAAAAGTTACAGGTAGGTGTCGCACCGCTTCAGTGGAAGCTAATTCCGGTAAGCTTATTGCTATTGGTCAGCCGCGATCTCGAGCTACGGCTCCGCCCTGCCCACACATCCGACGTGATACCGGCGAGCCTCCCTTCTTTTGCTGGCAATCAACATCGGCCTTTTTTGGCCTTGCGGGATTTCCAAACCCGGCTATAAGACAGTCTTAAAGCGAAAAATTGTTTCCCTTCTTTGCCAAAGCAAAAAAGCTGCTTTTCTTACTAGTTTTTGCTGCACTTGTTAAACTAGTATAGAGCATACCTGTATACACAAGCTACCTTTATATATACACGTATATGATATGTAATATTTACATACACATAGTGCACATGTATATATATATATATATATATATATATATATATATATATATACATATATATTTGTCTGGTATTTGTGTGTATGTGTGGCTGCTTGTGTTTTTGCACACGAGTTCGTGTATTCGTGCCCGCGCACGCACGCGCGTGCGCACGCACGCACGCGCGTGCGCACGCACGCGCACACACACAAAACACAGACACACGCACGCACACATACACACACACACACGTACACACACACGCACACGCTGAAACACAAATGCGTTCGCAGACACATATGGCCTATATATATATATATATATATATATATATATAAACAATATATATATAAACAATATATATAATACAAATATACTAGCTGATCTAACAGCCTCTTTTATGTAGCGACAGAAGAGCCTTTAGGCTATCACCACCACTTGCAGCGGTGGTGATAGGATCGCCCACTGCAGGATTCGAACTCACGACTTCGGACCGAGGTCATGAAAAGCGATCACCTTACGTAGTGCGCCATCACGGCTCACCAATAGGTCTAGTAGATAGATAGGATAGGTCAATAAGGGCTGTGTCGGCTTGTATCTTATTTTTTTGGCACGATAAGTGAGCTCTGGCTAAGCGGTTTCAGTTACTTTATCTATCTACGGTTCTCTTTAATTAGTTTCTGTTATTAATAAGTTGTAAATGTACTCACGAAGACTAACAGTACTAGACTGAACCCAGAGGCAATGTCAGAACGTGAGATGCTTCAGAACCGGGTGCGCCGGATAGATAGCTGGCTTGGAGCGAGGCATTGCCATGCTCACTGGGGCCTAGCCTCGGCCAAAAGTGGAGCCAGAGATTTAGGCAGCCACTTACACGCTCGCTGTCAAGCTTGAGCCGTCGTACGCTCGCCCAGGCTCTGGAGGCTGGAGCCGTTTTTTGCGAGTGTCAAGGTTTGGCTGAAATTTTTCGAACATCCTCGAGCATGAAAATTGCATGGTCTCATTTATTCAGCAGTAAGAATGTGAATTTTGGCACACCCCCTTAGCGGCGATGATCGAAACATGCTGGTGCACGGTGCACGGTGCACGGTGCACGGTGCACGGTGCACGGTGCACGGTGCACGGTGCACGGTGCACGGTGCACGGTGCACGGTGCACGGTGCACGGTGCACGGTGCACGCTTTGGTCGACTGCATCCGCCTTCTATACTTGCATTCTCGATCCTCGCTTGGGCGAGCGTCGTTCAGCATACCTCGTTACTAATTAGTGCTCAGAATTTTGCAAACACCGGAGGGCTACTGCTGCTAGTCACAAACAGATAGTACGGTTCCTAGCAGCTAGCATTCCGCTTGTGTTCGCCTCCTGGACGCGGCAGGCCAGCTGTGGCTTCACCTCCAGGGTGAGACAGATATATATAAAGGCTCGTCTCCGAACGCGGCAGACGAGAAAATTCCCTGCCGCTTTGCTCGGAGTGCTTGTAGGTTGATAAGTTCTCTGCGTTTTGTATTTTCATCTCTATCGGCGGTCCGATCAGTTTCAGTACTTACAAGGACAGAAGAGTTAAAACTGGCGACCCAAACCTCTTTCGGCAGATTCTCCATTTTTCGACAGAAAACCAGCCTCTTGACATCATTTGCTCTGCAGCTCATTATTTAAACGCATTATTAAAATGCATAATAATTAATATAACTATGTAACTATATATATATATATATATATATATATATATATATATATATATATATATATATATATAGTTATAACTATATATATATATATATATATATTTGTTTATAATATCATTAATGATGCCTTATAAAAGCTTAATTTCCACATGTTATATTCAAGCTGTTGAGGATGTTCTCATGTCATATAGTCATATATGCAGTACCAAATCCTCCTAAAGAACGCTACATTTGCCTGCCATTAATGAGGGTTGCCTCTAAGCGCATAATTATTTATATCAGGGGCTGGTTTGGCTCAGTGGTTAAGGTGCTCGCCTCGACCAAGGTTAGGCCGAGGTCGCGAGTTGAGCCCCCTCATTAGGGCAAATAAATAAATATATGCGAATAAATTATACACAAATGAATCTTGTAATGTCCTGGTTAGTGCAGCACGTCTGTCTCGCCATTCGGTTCGTACGCGTCGGTTTGCTTCGGTTTGGCGCTGTAATCAGATCGCGGTCTCGCATCGCTGCAGCCTGCCACTTTTGTGGTCGACCGTTGAATTTACTCTGGCAAACGCTAGCGCATGTGAGGGCGCCCGCTCGCTTGTCGTCAAAGTAAGGCGGATGGGTGCCCGAAGCGGCATGGCCTTTGTGACAATGGCCGCCACCGAGCTGACAGCAACTTCCGGCAAAGACTTTTCTCTCGACAGATACACGCAGCTGCAATTTGAACCAGGTACCTATGCCGTCACCAGAGCTTGTCGCCACGATTTCCGACAACCGCACTTCCGGCCGCACCTCGGGTTCAGCAGTGGCGGCAACGCCCAGCGGTTCGGCACCGGAAGCAGCAGCACCGTCCTTCGCGACCTCTTGCTTAATTGGCACTCGCACGGCATCCGCCGCGATGGCCGGCAGGCCTCTAGCAGCTCAGGCCTCTAGCAGTCCCAGTCCTGGCGACGCTGGCGTACTCGTACGAGATTGTGTGTCGGGACTTGCTTACTTGTTTACTCTTGTGTTTCCAGATGTCGCAGAAGTTTCGTACAAGGTAGCGATTATAGCCGACAGCCTCAGCGAAGGCACGGAGAGCTTCAAACTGACGCTGACGTCTCCGAGCAACGCGATTCTTGGAGTTGTGCTTCACATGACGGTCACCATTGACGACGAGCAGTCTGGTGAGACGAGCGCGAATCCTATATTTCAACCGACAGCGACACACTCTCGCCGAGCTGCTGCACGCCGAGCTGCAGTCGTCTTTTGAATAGCAATTGTTTCCGGCTGCGGCGGTTCAGAAAGCCGGGCTCTGTAGAGGCACTGCATCCTGAACGTCTGTCAGCTTTCATTATAAACTGCAAGATCTTGCGAAGATTCGGAAGCGCTGCTCGCAGTCTGTGCAGCAAGTCTCGGATGACCGCCGTGCGCGTACGATCGCTGCGTCAGAGAAAATTCTCCTCCCTTGGTTTCGCTTACAGACTTTTGTTGGCCGACTAGCGCTCGATCAAGACGTCTTTCTTTCCCCTATGATCTTTGCTCACAGATGTATTTTCTCGTTGGGGCATCGACAGTGAACTCGATTCCACATTTTCTTACGATCGGTATCGGTTCTTTAGTTGTCGACGTCGTTTTCTCTCCGAAGCTTCCGAAGATTTTCCTTCTCCTTCTCCGAAGATTTTCCTTTTTCTTCTCCGAAGCTTTTCCTTCTCCAAAGATTTTCCTTTTCCTTCTCCGAAGCTTTTCCTTTTCCTTCTGTGAAGCTTTTTCTTTTCCTTCTCTGAAGCTTTTTCTTTTCCTTCTCCGAAGATTTTTCTTTTCAAAACGTGGTGGCCGTGGCGGCTGCGAAATTGCTACTTACATATCCATTTATGTATATATTATTAGTAGATACGATTGTTACTATTATTAATAATAGTTATGCAGCCGTACGTCCACATTTTCTTTGGGGGTGAAATGAAAAAGCTTTCCAGAGAGTAGAGTTCAAAGATTAAGCATAATGTGTGCAATCGCAGAAAGTGCTTTTGTCTGACAAACACAAAATTCTCATCGCTTTACGGCGCTACAGACGAGGTGATAACCATTTCTTAGGCTTGTCCAATACCTCGTCGGGTAAACGTTGAAGAGAACGCATTGAGCACATTAGCTGCGAATTGGCTGGCTGCTGGGGTCGAGGGGGTCAAGGACCGCGAACCCAGCCGGCTGCAGCGGGCCCATTTTTCTCATGTCTCAATGCGAAGTGCTCACATCGCGCCGAACTTTAAACCTCTTTCTTCGTGCGCCTCTAGGCAAGTGCTCTCGCATTCAATCCGACGCTAGTGACTCGGCCTACGAGCAAGTGGCAAACCGCGATTTCCGAGAGGCCCGGAAGTTATACTTCCGCTCCGAGAGAGCGGGCGATGCGCCCGCATAGGGCGAGCGAGCCTCGCCGCTTCGAAGCCACAGCCGCCTTGACGAGGTGAGGTGCCGCGGGACAAGCTGTCGCTTGATACTCTGTCGTCGAGGTTCGCGAGACCGCCTGTCATCTTCGTCTGCTGCTGCTGCTATAGAACGCTCCACCGGTTGCAACTGCCATCTGCCATCTGCATCGAATTCACCGCTCAAAGTTCTTTGCAGATAGGAAAATCTTGGAGCGGCGACAGCGAAAGCCCAGCTTGAAAGATGGCGGCAGACTGGCTAAAGAGGAGGCGGCGGCGGCCGGGCGCGGCGGGAACGTCGCGCGAGTGACATGTAGCGAAGCGGGCCACAGCTGCAATTTGCAAGGCAGCTTTGAGAGTATTGCCGCGAATGCGAGAAATGATAAGTATTCCGGTAGAGCCGAGAATCGCAGAGTCAGCACTCAAATGCTCGCAGCCGCCGCCGGAAGAAGCTGCCGGAAGCGGCCGAAGCAGGCTCTGCAGCGTCGCCGAGCTGGCCGTGCTGGTTTGCTATTGCCCCTTCTCGAATCGTTGCCGAGGGAAGGAGAGCGCGAAAGCGGCGGCTCGCTGCTAACTCGTAGCGTTGCTAGCTCGTAGCGCTGCACGGATCGCTCGTCAAAGCAGCGAAACTACTCGAAACGCCGAAGCGAAACGAAGCACTGATTGTGACCTTGACCGATCGTGTCGACGTCGCTTCAGGTCTTCAGTCTGCTCAGGCTGCTTCGACTCGCTTTTACATTATGGCGGAAATTGTTCGCTTGTCGTCGTCGTCTTCGTTGAAGTCCACAGTTATTCCGAGAAGACAGAGTGATCAATTAGTCAAGATCATCCTAATTTGTACGGATATTTCTATCCGATGCCTGCACGTCTAATAGTGGCGATTCGCCAGCAATTCTCAGGTGACCGCTAGCTCGATGTATCCGGCTTTTTCCTTGTCTCCCAACAGGTCAAAGCGCTTGGACGAATGATTGTTTCTTGCGTTAGATGCCGGACGATATTTAACAAATATTAGTTTTGGCGATCTCTGTCATAAGTATTCTGTTGCTCTTTTTTGTCCCCAATTTATTGCACCACGGATTTTATATGAAAATTAGCATGCACCTAAGACAAATAGAATACTCCAACTCGTCTCTGGAAGGTGGAAAAAGCCGGAAAGCGCCGGTGGTCACCTCTGGCGACAGCAAAGTGAGTCGTAGTCCAGAAGTGCAAGCTGCTGTAATGCCATGGCCACCCATGGAAAACTCCTTTATGAGTTTAGCGTCCTGTAGATTTCTAATATTTTTTAATGATCCATCTCAACCACGAGAATGCATGTTGCAGCTACATATGCAAACTATCGAATTATCTCCTCATAAAATGCTTATTTGCTGCACTGGAGTCGTTGTTATAGTTCTATTAGTCGAACACAAAAGACTCGGTGTAAACTTGAGTCAGTGATGGTGACTGACTTGATGAATTACGGACAAACCTAGCTTATAATGGGATTAATAGAGCGTCTATAAGCTCGCTTCGTAACTGGATCACAGATGCCGTTTCTGATGGTTATTATAAACTACTAACTGCAAAATCCGAAAATAACAACGATAGTAATAATGATTACATATTTATTGAATGCACTAACGCTAACACAATTTCTACGTAAGCTAAACATTCTGAAAAGAAAGCCTGTCAGCGTGCTGTTGAAAACATGCACAGTGTCGGCACGAATAAACACCAAAAGGACTATTCACAAGGGGTAGCACATAAAATGAGGAGCGGGTCGTTTCGTAAATTTTTTATAAATGCTGTCAAGTCAAGGGATGTCGTCACGTCAATCGAGAGCTAGTTTCAGGGTTTACGAGCACACGAACTGAACGACCAGTCTCCAAAGAATCTGAGGCTGGATAGAGGCACGGCTGAACGACCTGAGTCAGAACAGTGGGTGGCGCTAATCTGAGAAACCTGATTAGGAAGCGTTTCGGATAGGTACGCCGGAGAAGACAGAAAGAATTGAAGGACCTCAAATTAAGTTACGGAGGCTTGAAGTCGATACGCGGCGTGCTGGGGAGCCAGCGCATGTACGAGAGAAGTAGACGTAATGTGGCAGCTTCAATCAAATGACAGACAAATCAAGCTGCAGAGTTTAGCACCAGCTAAAGGCATCTTATGGTACAGGCACTAGGTCGTGCAAGTCGTGAGTTGAATAAGATGAAGGACATCGCAGAGAGCTTTTTTTCGTGTTTGCTATTCTCGTCCATGGAGCCGACAAAGATGGCTGCACCCACATACGGAACTACTCGGAGTACTTGCCCGGTACACCTGCAGCTCGATTTCGTAGTAGCAGCTCGAATTGCCCTGCTTGATAATTGATAGCGTCTTATGATACAGGCATTAAGATACTGGAAAATGTTCTCTGAACTATACAGAAATCCCACCTCGGAGCTTGGATACAAGGGGCTTCGATATAAAATCTCTCCGCTTTACTCAACCCCGTAGTCGGCGCCAAGCACAAGGCAAGAACCAAGACGTAAAAAAGCAGACGGACCTGCCTACCTCTGATCGCTTTGCAGCAGCTGGTAGTGTGAGTTGCAATTTCCCTTTAGCAGTCGTAAGTAAGGCATCGTGACCACTTCGAGTGCGTCATCGGCAGCAGTTTCAACTGTTCTTTCAGTCACCCTCAGCGTCTTGAAAAATTGCACAGGAAAATGAGTGGTGTCTGCCAACTTTTCCGTTAGTTCTCGTTTCTTACTTTTATCTCGGCGTGTAAAGCTGGTCTTTAACTTGCTTTGATGTATAGTTTGATAGCCTGGCGTTAGACAAATGGCTCCGAAAGAGCAATGCACATCACGTGAGCTAAAATAGAGTTGATGTTAATTTCGCAGCCCACTGCCCCAAGGAAAGTCCCAGCAGCCCACCGCCCCAAGGATGTCCCGGCAGCCCACCGCCCCAAGGAAAGTCCTAAGGGACCACCGCCGAATGCGCTACTGAAAGCTAGCGCTGCAATTCTTCGGGATCGCGAAGTCACATCAATGCAAACTTTGACCAATCCCGGTTTGTTAGTTCAGCTAGGCAGATACAAGCCGTAGCAGCGCAGACGTAGCAACGCCTTGCAATTAGCCGAGCCGCGGCAGCAGCTGCTAGCTCTTCAAGGATACGACAGTCTTATGGGAATGATCCCTTCGCGAAATAGTTCAATTGGGTTAATTCTTTTTTAATCACGTCAACCTCGACCTCGACACCGGTGGTAGCTTTTTCAGAAGCTGCTTCTGTATGTAGCCAACGTGAGCTATGAGTAGCGAGCTGCGTACAGCATGTGCGACATGTCGACATGTCGACATGCGGCCACGTGACGGAGCATCTGGCTATAATTCAAGATTATTGCAAATCAAGTTTCACCCAAAAGTTAGACGAACTAACCATCGGTATTGGTTCTGCTAGCTTCACTCGTGTGCCGTTTGCCCACAATCTACATGCACTATTCTACAACGGCCCCGTCGATTGGTTGACACATCGCTTCCACTGTCAAGTCGGCCTCCTTCACTTTCAGCTAAGGAAAGAAATCACCAAAATCGGGACCTGGTTAGATAAGAGCTCGAAAGACAAAGTATCGCACATTTGTGACATCGCTTCGAGATTATTGAAATTCCCTTTATTCAGGACTCCTAGCATCCGACTCTTAATCATCTGCAAGTGGTCATGGACAAATAAGAGGAGAATGGAAGACTGTGCGATACTTGGCCAAGATCCAACATTGGAATTCATCCATCCATCTTCGGCGGCTACACGGAGTGAATTTAGCTTAGCTTTCTCGTTGAGATCGGAATTAATGTTTCGAATGCATTGCATTACTTATGACTACCGAGGGTGTCACCAGAGTCTGAATACAGATAAAAAATACCTGCATCGCAAACAGCTTTCAAAAATGCATTAGCTTCAAACTTTAAAGTTTCTTAGCTGGAAAAGCTCAATGCTGCCGGGCTCATAAGAAGGAACAGAAACAATAAATTAAATTGAGCATTGATTGTTGGTGATAAATTGGCATCTAACTCGGTCATTGGGACAGACAGCCTTTGTTTGTTCACGGGATCCAGAATATGGCAGCAAATATGACTTGCATTAAAACCGCGTTGAATCAAATAAAAAATATGAGCTCATTTAACAGCCTCATTTGTATAGCGGAAGAAGAGCCTTAACGGCTATCACCACCACTTGCAGTTGGCAATTCAGGATCGCCCACTGCGGGACTCGAACCCAAGACCTTGGTCGTGAAGAGCGAGCACCTTTCCTCCTGGGCTATCACGACCCTAAGCAAAAATATACGATGACGATAAGATTAGAGATGAGATCGTCCGGCTGCTCCTAAAGTCATCAACGTGAACTCTAAAAATTCACGTAATCACCAATCGCCTGTCGCACACACAATTTTGTGTGGAACACTGAAAAATATTCAACCGACAAGGTTTGCACTTACGATAGGAGTCCGTATAATTCCGATCGGATCGTAATTCAATTCATACCCTATCCAGTTAAATCCCTAATCTTGCGTAATTTTCTTGTAGGCAGCAAAAGGGGAGACCAACAATAGCTAGTGGAAGCCATGCCCAAGTACTTTTTACCGTTCAAATTACACAGCTAGTTTTTCTCACCCCACAAATGTTGTTAGAAATACTTACAAGTGCACGCATGATTAGGCCTTCTCTCGGTCAGATTACCGACAATTTTTGCCATAGAAATTCTGCTTGCAGCATGTCCATTGTCACTATTTGAGCTCACGTAAAGGGGCTTGATCTATGAAGCTAAGCTAAAAGCTACACAGGACTTTATCGTGGCTGTAGGCGTCAGTAGCTCAACGCACGTTACTTTACCCCACGGGCAGAGCCAGGATTAATAGCCCTAGCGATCGCGGCAATTCGGTACAGAGCCGTCACCACTTTCAGGAGTATCTGCTCTGATGGGCGAGTCCGGCAAACGGACCTCCGGATTAGTTAGATGCGATCGCAAAACCCGAACCAGATCTCATGAAAGTCATCGACCCAGCGATCCACTCATCGATCCAGCTGTCATCAAACCCGCGAGCACGTCGTGTATCGCTGAAATGTGGCAAGCAGGTGCAGCGCTTGCCACTCAGCCGATACCCAATCGGCTGTCTGTCGCGTCGGCATCTTGAGGTGGCGTCGGCGGATGAGACTGTGACATTGGTGTTATGCCAAACTAAGACGACCAGGGCCGGCACGGATGAGACGCTACAATGACCGACCGCTAAAGGCTGAAGCTTCTCACGGTCGCACATAAACCAATTTGCTCGTTAGCTCATGAGAAACCTATTAGGCCTGTCAGTGAAAATGATTAACTGCTCCGTGCTGCACCGAGCACCGCTTAACTGGCGTACGGCCTTGTGATTTGGCTTGGTCTTAAGGCAGGTAGCTAGGCCAGAGTAACCCTTGCGCAAGCAGGTGCAAAACTTGAGACCGGAGTAATTTCCCTTGGGAACCCAACGATCGGCACAAAGTGAGACAAACAGATCTAAGTAATCTATTATCACAAACATATGCAGGAATCGGTGCATGTTCTGATTGGGACACGCTGCCGGCTCAGCTTCAAAGTTTGAGCCGGCTAAATTGTGCCCCGCTCTACAGCCGATACGCCAGCAGGCGCAGCTTGGGCAGCCACAGTAGAGCGAATAGCAGCCCAGCGCTCGCAAAGGGGGAATGGGTCAACTGCTGTGCGAGGCAGCGGCACGAGTGCTGCGTTCAATAAGAACCGTCAATGTGATGGCATACAAAAAACAGCTTACAAGAGGTACAAGCTCGACGAGCCAAATAGTAGCCTCAGTTCAAGGTATGATACCGCGCGATGATAGAGCAAGTCCGTTGGACAGTTGGACGTGTAGCGCCCAATGGCAGATCCCCCAAACGAAGCCGGAGCGCAGTGAGCTCTGACCGACACTCTGGACGGCAAGGGGTCAGTGGTCGCGCTGTTAGCGGGCCTGGAGACTGGAGACTGGGCTGTGCTGATAAGCGACGGTCCTTGCATACGTTCCATCGAGTGTCCACGAACAAGCACACCAGCCCTTGACTTTAAGCATCCGAGAAGTTGGCCATGTCGGCACCGCGCTTTCTTTATACCGCGATGATCGGAGTCAATGTGCACCAACTCCATCCCTCTCTCGAACATTTCCTGATTTGCTACATTGTGCAAGTCCTGCAGCAAAGCTCTCTGAAGAAGGAACGGGTGCAGAAGGACAGTTCCCTGACAAGTGGACAATAGGTGACTTTAGGGTCATCATTACAAGCTGTCACCAGCGGCCTCGTGGTCGTCACAGAAGGACGGCTGGCAGAAGTGCTCGAGCTGGCGGTGCGACATTCGGGTGCGACAGCTGTGCAATCTTGCACTGCTGCAGGCCTCGACGCTTGATCGCACAGGTTGCTTACTTTACCATCGCTGGTGGTGCACATAACGACCCTGCTCTGCACCCCATTGCCGCAGGTTACTGTGCACTGAAACATTCACACAGAAATTGGATGATGCACTGCACCACGGGCATAGAGATGCATAGATAGAAACTGAAAAGTGCATGCACGTCCTCTGTCCCATATATCAGACTAGAGAGAAGCCTAAAAACTCAATCTACATACACACTGTCACTCGCGCGCGCACACACACACACACACACACACACACACACACACACACACACACACACACACACACACACACACACACACACACACATCGTACCTGTGGCAATATCAACTAGAAGTAGCAAATCATAATTTATCAGCCAGCCTCAAGACTTGCAATAAAATATTCACGTAATTTTCAATATGCCTCTGCATTGTACATCACGGTTGTTAATTCTCGTACGAGTCAGAATAAGAGTCGCAGAAATGAGGTCACCGATGTCGCACATAGATGTGACTATACCTTGGACCACTCGCCCGTGACCCACATGGCAGAAGGAGGGCACTCCGTCCTGCCAGAGTTGCACGACTGACGCGAGGCCGGTTTCTGAGTGTGCCGGCACTGTCCGTCAGCCAGCAGGACCGGTGGTGGCAGGTTCACCGTGACTGTCGCTTTTCCGCCGGGGACGCTCACGCACGACACGTCCCGGCTTTGCCAGCCGCGCCCACAAGTAACGCTGCACTACATGAAGAGAAACGTTCGGATCGGATGCGACGATGAACTTCAATGCTCATTATTAAAGGCTGATCACTAGAAACGACGCACGCAGGCGAAGTGAGAGGATTCCGCTTATGAATTACAAGAAAATCCGTGCATCAAACTATGCACACCGGGCGTTTTAGGAGGACATATTCACAGAACTTATGCACAAATAGGGGTCATAGGTGTGCGAGTGCACGGTCTTGTGCATTTCAACTTACCCTAGCATGCATTCGCCGTCCGTATACGCAAGGTCATAAGAATCTAGGTCATAAGCTGAGCGGAATAGGCATGCACATACATACGCCAAGAGCATGAACATTCACGAGTGAGGGTCGTTCATAAGAGCATTATTTTCTCAATGAGTAGGGCTTGTCAAATTGCGCACGAAAGGCCAACCTGAATGCGAAAATGAAGAATATAATTTTTTCAATTAAGTAAACCAGATAAAGAAATATCATAGCAAGGTATTACCAAAGGTCTTAGGGTTATGACTAAATGAGGGCAGAGAACCCCTGATCGTCGTTGGAGGGAAACGACTCTTAAGACTCCAAAACGATCCCTTACTCCGAGGTGTGCCACGTCAGGTTATCAGGATTACCTCGGACAATCATATCACTTGCCAGCAATTCGGCACATGCCGCGATAATCTGCTGAGTGGATTGGCGGTTGGTGACCTGGCGATGCCAGGTTATTTTCTTTTGAGTCTTAGCCCAGGGGTAAGGTGCTCGCTCTTCGAGAACCAGGTCGTTCACACAAGACCTTTAGTAACTTATAACAGCATTTGCACTGAGTAATACAGGATTACCCACTGCAAGTGCTTTTGAGAGCCCCTACAGCTCCTGTGCTCTTTGATAGCCCCCACGGCTCTTCTGCTTAGGTAGGCTGGAGCCATAGAGTGATGGAGCTACGCGTGAGTGACAAATCCTCACGATACGCCGCTCGATTTGGAGTCAGTGCAAGTCGGCGAGAAGTGGTATGACGTGGCAAATGCGACGCTCACTACAGACAAGGCTAGCCGTGGAGTTTTGCACTAACTACAAGCGCCCGATTGTACAGGCCGGTGAACCAGCAAGTGTCACAAATGCATGTCACTGTCTAAGAAAGCCAAAATTTTAGAATGCTATGTAACTGAAATGTAGGCTGACTTGACTGTGAAGCTGGTGTAATCGTCTACTGAAAGGTCACTATAGAAAAGTTCGCCTAGATTTCGTGCAGACGAAACTGAAGATGTGCTGACAGAGCCGATTTTAGGCGTTAGGGTTTTACAATTTCTGAATCATACATGGTTTTCTGAGAACCAGTAACTTGGTTTTACCGTCATTCAATTTAAGAAATTGGCTGCCATCCATGTGCTGATGTCATCAATACATTCAGCAAGGGAGTTGAGATTACTCGACGTTCTGGAGGACTCGGAGGGATCAAAGCAAAGGTACAACTGAGTGTCATCCGCATAGAAGTGAAAGCCTAGATTGCGTCTGGAAATCGCATCCGCAAGAGCGAGAGTACAAACCGTGAAAAGGACCAGATCAAGCCCAGAGACTAAACCTGATCTCTACCAGGGTGCTCCGCATGTGCGGTTGCGGCTCGAGCCAACAACCGTCAAAGGCGAGCACCTCACCCCTGAGCCAGACAAGGACAAGAATCGCCAAACGACAGAAAACAATTGCTCTTAAGGGGTAGGCTTTCTCTCTAGCTAGGTCAGATCATCGCCGTGCCTCAGCAGCGCCGAAAGCAGCGTCGAAAGTCGCGCCGGAAGCAGCTCACCGCCGACCAGTTGCCCAGACGCCACACCGTGGGGCAGCTCGCCTCCTTGCAGCCTTCCTCGGACAGGGGTCGCGGCTCAGCGAGACACAGCGAGTCGTCGACGACGTCGCTGCTCGCCAGGCTCGTCTTCTGCATGCAGACGACCTGGCGGTAGCGCTTGCCGCTGCCACAGTCCTGCGAGCACTCGGACCAGCGGCCCACCGTCCAGCTGGCCGGGCACGGCTGCAGTCCGCAAATGCGATAGCGAGGCTCGGGCTTCTCGCTGGCTTGGCACAGCGCTTCGTCGTCTGCCGCGTTTCCGTCGGCGCCGTGCGGCAGCGAGGCACACTCGGCTCGGGCCACTTGCTGGCCTGAAACGCGAAGTATTCCAGAGCGTTCCCAGAGCGTCCCGCGGCATTCGAGACCGACAGACCGTCGGGCGAGGCTTGAACAGCACGAACAGATATAAAGCAGAGGCTTTGCTCAGAGCTTGCCAAGCATGGTGTGCCGTAGAGATGAGGACAGCGATTAGCCGACTACACACACACACACACACACACACACACACACACACACACACACACACACACACACACACACACACACACACACACACACACACACACACACACACACACACACACACACACACACACACACACACACACACACACACACACACACACACACACACACACACACAAGCAGTCACACACACAATTTGTATGCACTATATATTTATAAATATATATTCAGGTATCTACGTATATGCCTATATATATTTACGAAATGAAGACTTGAGTAACTTTGGCATCAGAAATGGAGACCCGCTGAGAGTTTCGCGTGCAGGACAGCTGAAGCACAACGGATCGCCGGAAGAGCCATAGGTTGCGTCAGCCCTTTCGTCTCCATCACATCAAGTCGTGTGCTACCTTCCCGAGGCTACAGGGAGTTTATATTGACATGCCTTTAGTGCGTCAGAGTAGTGTTTTCTACAGCTTAGAATTGATGAATACATACACAAAGCTTTGTCTAGTCATACAGCCTATATATCATGTGCTTATTAAAACGGAATTTCCACGCTAGTCCTTTTGAAGCGATGCCAAGGTAGCAGTTACTTATGTGACACGTAAGCGCAGCACGCCGAGAACATTCGCCCGACCTTCCAGCTGTCTCGCGCTTAGGCTCAAGTCTTAGGCTGCGACTCAAGTAGCATTCATGGCTTGCCAAAATTCGAAATTCATGTGCTCGCTTAACTTATGCTGTTGCTCGAGAGTCAAAGAGATTCACCAGATATGACCTCGAATAGCAAGAGATTCAAAGAATATGACAAACATGTACTTTAAATGGCCTAATGACGGTGTCATCTCGGAAGACCTAAGCTAAGGTCATAGGGCACCATGGTCGCCCCTCGGCCTTAACGTACGAGCAAGTTGCTCACACTTCAGGAGACCCAAGTCATGTATTCGCGATTCGTGAAGCCAAAAATCGTCCTGTATTTTCCACTAAAAGCAAGTGAGATGACAGCCACTAAGTCTTCTCTACAGTTATAAATAAATGAGGCCATCGATTCAAGACAATCATGACTTCTTGACATCGCTTTAATCGCGAAGGCAAATGGTCTAGAATACTCTGTGAGCCAGTGCAACTTTGGTGTCGACCAAGTGTGATAAACTCAAGTTAGGGGACTGAATTTGCAATTGTTCCGAAAGCCAAACGTATAGCCAAACGTATGGGACCTTTGGCGACGCATGGGATTCGCACTGCATCAAGTGGCAGCCAAAAACCTTACGATACTACCCTAGAGAAGCATCGTGTGCCGTCGATGCCCTCAGTAAATTTCATTAGTGGCGAGACTTTTTCCGTTAACAAGTTGGTGGAGCATTATTTTTGAGACACGAGTATCAGAGCTAAAGTTTGACAAAATGCTGGAGCAATGATCGCTACACATTTTCTTCATTAGCTACGCGAGTTGAAAGTCTCTATCCAGCAGAGTTACACACATTCACATCGAATGCGATGCGCATAATCAAAACAGCTTATGGCGAGCTGAATCTATTCGAACTTGTATGCTGTAATAAGAGTAGGACTGGACACGTTTTTCGACAGTGGTGTTTTAGCATTTGCACACTACATTAAAAGCAGAGGTACAAGTGAAACGGGAAAATTCTTCTGGCAGCAATTGTCGGCGCGCGCATGCCTATTTTATCCGGATTTCCAAGAGGACATCACGGAATTATGAATTATAAGGATTTTTTTATCATATTGAGAATATGCATACTTTTTTATCATCGTGTCCATGTTTGATGCAAATAGTTGCAATAACATCTGCAGCTCTCCTTCCATAGTTTAGACCTCAGTGTATGTGATGGTGCAGTTACCAGATTTAGATGCTCTCTCGCATTCATAGCAGTACAAGACATCGTTTTTTTCTCTGACGTACAATTGCACACAGAGTATACTACACTAATGTAGATACCATGTATTAGTAATGGTATTAATACTGCGACTACGTAGCCAATTTGCCAAATGATGGCCAGTGGATGCAGCTTTAGAGTGGATAGCAATTTTGAGTTCTAAATGCAATGCAGGAATGTAGCTAGGAAGTATTTCAAATCTTTTAAATAAAATAAATTAGAAATATAATAATACTAAAAATATAATTCACTTTTATAGCGCCCCAAGATAACTTAATCTCTATTCAGGCGCGTCACACATGCCGAAGGGCTCGAGCCCACGACCGCGGCCAAACCTTCGTCAGGGGGGAGTGAGCACATTTACAACTGGGCCAAATCAGCCCCGCTATGTAATAGATAATAAGCAGATGAAATTTAATTTACAAAGACATGACAAGAAGCTAGAGCTGGCAACTTCAGATAGATCATTTTAGCAGTTCATTGAATTCAGGAGTCCGTCAGAGAGAACATGGCTGAGGCCTGGTCTAAATGATTCGGATTCGAAGTTGTACTGGCACCCCGGCGAGGCATTTATCATTATTGACGTTGTATAAATATATTCAAACTAGTCCTTCAAACTCTGCTGACTCAATCTTTGGCATGCTGCATGAGAGTTTTGTCCCTGTGCACCATTTGCAAAGGTTACGGAACTTTTGCGTGATACCTTACCTCCAGCACAAGATGCGCTGCATTCTGACCAGTTTCCGATGCGCCACTCGTGCTTAATTTTATTCTTCAGGGACGTCATCGCGGTATCATTCTGAACGCTGTTGGCTAGCGCTAGGCTGTACTGCCATTTTACTCCGGGATTGAAACCTTGAAAAAGTACCTCCAAATAGAAATCAAGCAATCATCACCTGTTTCACAAAAGATCTAGATGATTAAACTAACGTTAGAAAAATGAATGCATTGAAGGCTGCCTTAAGTAACTGCAAAAGGAAGTTGCATAGGATGTAAATAAAAACACGCGATTGAAACCGCAAACTAAATGCTAAATGTAACGGGGCTAAGCCCCTGTACGAATGACTTGCGAACCTGTTACTAACTCACGAGTCATTGTCTGCAACAGCAAGCCCTACAATACTATAATTTCAGTGCCAGTGCAATCGTCAGGCATTGATAAAAATATCGCTATATTAGTGGAAATCTATATATTCCACAAAGCAAAGATAAAATTATGTTAAGAAGATCCAACTAGCGGCTGAGGACGGATTAAAAACCATTATGCAAATATCGTGAACCTTCCGAGCCCCCTCCATTTCCGGACGAATGAAAACTGAACCTTGCCTCCTTCTGGCCAAGCAACTGTTAAAGTCACTCGAAGACAAAACTTGCCTTCGCAGATAAGTGAGCAAATTTTGCTAATAATTTACAGGCACAGAAAATTCCATCTTACCATGATCAGCAGGTCCTCGTCAATCGGTCCTGCGCACGTCAGCTCCTCCGGGTGGTTGTCCACGCGCGAATAAGTGAACAGAGAGCCGGCCGCGTAGATTCTACGCGGCCAATCGATCGTGTACACGCCGTTGAGGTAGTAGGTGCCGATCCTGTTTCGCACGGCCAGGTAATTGACGGAGAAGCTGACCTCCTCGACCCGTATGTTTACGGCTCCCTTGGGAACGCGAAGGATCTCGTGGTATCCTGGAGAGCGAGAGAGGATAGATACACTGGCGGTGTCCATTGCTATCGCAAGCCGACAGCTGCACTCCGTGCCGCTCAGCACCGGAGACGAATGTGCCTGCTCTCGAGCTCGCGTACATGCAAGTGAGCACAATCAGCTAGCTCTGCTTCAACGCTCGGGGTCTGCCGCTCACCGCTCTCTCTGTGAGGGGTCGAGTATAAGCCCGTGTGTATGATGCAGCTGCTATTGTCTCCCTTGCACACGCGGCACTGGTCCTCTGCTGCCGTCGATCCGATGACGCGGTCGCAGCCCACTCTCTGCAAGACAGACAGGAGCACGTGGTGTGGGCGTAAAAATCGCAGGGGAGACGATTGCTGAGCACGAACTCCGTGGAGCAAAAGTAGCAAAGCATGGTATTATGTTCGGCTACTTCCAGCATAAACTAAGCCGTAAAGCCACGGCAAGAAGAGGGAAAACGTAAAGCCACGGAAATAAGGAACGCTAAGCTAAAAAAAATATATAGCTCATTTGTATAGCACCCCAAGAGAACTTAATCACTATTCAGGCACTTCACATGTGCCTCGGGGCTCGAGCCCACGACCTCAGCCAGACCTTGGTCGGGGCGAGAGCACCTTGACCGCTGGACCAAAAGAGAGGGAATCGGTCCTCTGTATAAATAGAAAGGGCACGCACAAGCTTTTCATCGGAATGTAAAGGCTATGAACGATCGTCAGGACATCGGTTGCATACTGAGGCTAGGAGAAGTGCAGTATCGGCCCGATTATCTGCATCGCTCCTAGCCTAAGCCAGCCCAGAAGCCTTGCATAACTGGACACTCGGGCGACCGCTGAAGGTCTGTCTTATTGCATACTAATTTATCTGTGGGTATGCACATGTACAGAAGTAATCATTATAATAATGATAAGACATCTGTGCAGCCTGCTAAGAGAACTAAACCTCTTTCCAGACAATTTACAACTGGCTGCAAGAAACTAACAAACTATGTGGGTATGATTGTTAAAGCATAGATGCAGCTAATAAACACTTTTCATTTAACATAAATTTACTTACATTTATTGCATACGATATTTGAACGATATTGGATACGATTATTGTATGTAAGAACTTGCATATACTTGGTAGGGAAGCTTTGTGGGCAGCAGATTTGGACTTTCTTTAGAGCAGCGTGCGAGAGACTGAGCCGCCGGCGGACACACTTCACTGCCAAAGTCGACACGAAGACGACAAAGAACGCTTTCCGAAGGACCTCCGAGGGATCACCAAAGGTTCTCTGGCGAGTGGCTGAAACAATTATACCAGCCACCAAGTAATTCCAACAGATTCAATAGAGCTAACCTGCACAAAAGATGGAGCCTACTTGCCTCTTGACCATGACCCACACGGCACGATGGCTGCAAATGTCAAAGAACATTTCTTCCCAGGAGCTTAACATAGTCCCTTACAACCTATGAAAGTCGGTAGGCTACCGAATGCGTACCGAAAGCCGCTTAGGCTGTGAGTGCGCTATACAAAACTCTCCTGCGTAACACCCACATACTTTTTATGGCTTTGTGGAGTTACAGACGGAGATACATTAAATTAAAAGTCAAAGATACAAATTTATTTATTCTATCTAACTTTTGGCTTGCACCAAAGGTTGGCTACGATATAACCATGCATGAAAAATTACGACTAAGACGGGAAACATGCGAAACCGGCTGCGTCCGCATAGTCAAAACACTATTGACTTGAACCTGCAGTTTGGACAAATTCTCGGGAAAGCCTAGTTTAAAAAAGGAATACCAAGTGAACGAAACACATCTCACAAGCTCCGTAAGCGAAATGGAACTGTACTGAGTCGGTTTACAATCCCTGTGGGCTCTCTTAGTAAGGGTTATTAAATCACTCGGCCGTCGCGAGCTCGCTGTGCTGCATAAAGTGGGGGGCAGGTGAAGCGGGAAGTGGACGCAGCGCATGCGCAGTGGTGGCAGGCGCGGCTATTCTAGAGCAGCCGCGAGCCTCACTCTCGGCCGCGTGCCTCACACTCCGCCGGGTCGCGCTTGGGGGGGGGGGGGGGTGGAACAACTGCCCTTACCACGCACTCTCCGTTGACGCAGGTGCCGAACGGAAAGTCAGCCTGACAGGGCGTGCCGTCGATGACCTTGGACGCGCGCTCCGTGTAGAAGTTATATCCGGTCGCCATGCAGAACAGCGAGCACGGGTTGACGTGCGGCGCCTGGAACGGCACCCACTGGTAGTACTCGCCGCGGAACGGGGCGCTGTTCGTCTGCGTGCACTGCACAGCTCGCAGCTCGGTCGAGTTCACCGGACAGTCTTCAACGTTGCACGAAGCGTACCGAGACCGTTCGCCGAGGCAGTATCGTCCGCCGTGTTGCGGCCTTCAAACGGAACAGACGGGCGTGGCGGCGCTTCTTCGGGGGCCGTAGCCGCCGTCTCACGAAGCCCCCGCCCCCCGCCGCCACCGCCACCCGAAGCGGCGCCGCCGCCGCCGCCGTGGGAGCGCGCTCACTCGACGGAGGCTGACGCCCCGCGGCGACCGCGCGGCGTCGCCGATAGCGCGCGAGCGGGCGCGCACGCTCGCGCGCTCAATCCACCCTACCGTGGGCTGTCGCAATTTCGGTGGCTACTGGCGACGCCTCCGCCGCACGAGCGCGAGCAGCGACCCCACGACGACCAGACGCCCCAGCTGCCGTCGACCGGCAGCGGCTGCTTGCCGTGCTCAATGCACTTGCCCTGGACGCACCACTGGCAAAAGGCGTTGCGACGTTGGCGTTGCGACGCTGAACGTTTTTTTTCGCGTCGGACGCGCGCGTGCCAGTCCGACGTCTGCGCGCGAGCCAAGTTTTCACGCTTATATTACCCCGCTCTTTACTCGTCGCGTTCTGCATCTCGTGCCGTCGGCCGCCGGAAAACCGTTGGTCAAGCAGAAGCCCTCTTGAGTCGTGCACCACAGCTCGCGGCAAATGTCCTAGATTCGATTTAAAAAAAAGGGCCAATAGACGGCTTGTGCACTAACTCAATGCTCAGTCAGATGCCATCAGTGATGCAGAAAAAATCACGAAGCTGGCGTACGAACGCATTGAAGTACGCTGGCGCACGCTGGATGGCGCTTCCCGACGAGTTACGCCCCGATCCGAAATGCAACCGAAGAAAAAAAGCTAGCAGCAGCGAACTAGGACTGAGCTCTTTCAATTGCAGGACTGCGATTGACTTTGCACGTGCGATCGAGGTCAAGGTGAATGCATTCGATGGCCCAGGTCGTGGGCTCGCGCCCAGCGCTGCGTGTGCAGCATCTGAATGGCGAATAAGCTCTCTTAGGATGCTATACACGTGAATTTTCAATTTTTTTCAGCCAATCAGGGCAGTCGGCGCGGAGTGCTATGGAGGGGCGTGCTACGGGCATGCCTGGGCATGATTCAAAGATGGCAGCAGCTCGAAAGCCACCGTGCCTGCGCTCATGTACAGCGGCTGTCTCTAAACGGCTTGGTCATAACCCTCGCCTGGGCATCTTGATTTCCCGACTTTTCGCTGCACCACGCGGTCGCATTAAGATATGCTGCAAAGGAAGCATGATCAAATGGTTAGTGGTAACATGCAAAATTTCAACAACAAGCATAATAGGCCAAGACCGCAGCAAGAGAAAGAAGGACCTTAAAAATGTGCCGCGATAACCCTGGAGGTAAGGTACTCGCTCTTAACGACCAAGGTCGTGGGTTCGTGTCCTGCAGTGGGCTATCCTGTATTACTTAGAAAAATATCCTAGCTGATTAAACAGTCTCTTTTTGTATAGCGACAGAAGAGCCCCTACGGCTATCACTACCGCTCGCAGTGGTGATAAAGAATCGCCCACTGCAGGAATCGAACACACAACCTCGGGACCGAGGTCGTGAAAGCAACCACCTTACCTGGTGTGCCATCACGGCTCACCACTAACTTACTGCAAGCCCTGATTGACAGCCGTTGAAGTTCTTCTGTCGCTATATAGATGAGGCTGTTAAGTCGGCTAATATCATTATTAAAAGTGAGCGAGATAATTTTGACGTCGATACGCTGCTTGCCGGGCAGCCAGTGCAGGTCGGTCGGTGGCCGGAAGTGGTGCAATGTGCCAGCGATCGGTTCTCGATACGCCCAAGCAATATGGCAGAAGGCACGAGACTTCGCCGCCGACGGCAAGAATAACAACCGACGTCGCCAGCTGGCGCGAGTGCGATTTCTCTTGCAGATTTACTTTACACGGTGTCTGCTAGCTACCGAAACAACGCTGACCGAGAGCTATGGCTCTCGGTCAGCGTTGTGTAGCTCTCGGTCAGCGAAGCATGCGCAGCGCACGTGCGCGTGCCTCGGCCTTACTCTTTCCTTGCACACGGCCGACTCCTCATGGAACTGATATTTACACTGCTCGTCCGCGCTGTAGATCTCGCCGGGTAGAGGCTTCCGGCCGGCCAGTTCTATCGATTGAGGCTTGTTGTCAAGGCAATAACCCCTACCGCTGCTGCAAAAATGGGACAGGCGAGGAGCTTTGAGCTTTTACGACTTGCACTTTCGGCTCTATCCGATCGTCTGCCACGGTTCGCGTACCGAGAGAGAGAGAGAGAGAGAGAGAGAGAGAGAGAGAGAGAGAGAGAGAGAGAGAGAGAGAGAGACAGAGAGACAGAGAGACAGAGAGACAGAGAGAGAGAGAGAGAGAGAGAGAGAGAGAGAGAGAGAGAGAGAGAGAGAGAGAGAGAGAGAGAGAGAGAGAGAGAGAGAGAGAGAGAGAGAGAGAGAGAGAGAGAGAGAGAGAGAGAGAGAGAGAGAGAGAGAGACAGAGACAGAGACAGAGACAGAGACAGAGACAGAGACAGAGACAGAGACAGAGACAGAGCCAGAGACAGAGACAGAGACAGAGACAGAGACAGAGACAGAGACAGAGACAGAGACAGAGACAGAGACAGAGACAGAGACAGAGAGAGACAGAGACAGAGACAGAGACAGAGACAGAGACAGAGACAGAGACAGAGACAGAGAGAAACAGAGAGAGAGAGAGAGAGAGAGAGAGAGAGAGAGAGAGAGAGAGAGAGAGAGAGAGAGAGGCAGCAGCCCAGCAGCCGCTCCGCTAACCCGCCACCTCCCCCCCCCGTCCGATGGCTAATGAGCGACTGGCGTGGAAAAAGCGTGACGAAGCAATTTTCCGCGGAACTCACTCGAGGAACGTGGTTATGTAATGTCTGCTGCAATTGGACCACGTAAACAAGTCTTTGCTGAGCGTCATGTGCATAGCCATGATTCGGGCGGCGTCGTGCCCGTCGCTGCCACACTCGTTGCCGACTCCGTCATGCGCTACGCCAAACCTGCAGCGCGAAGTCGCCGCCGATGCGATGCCGAGCCACAGCGACCATCTGCAGCGCCCCTGCCCCACCCCGAGTACTAGCTCAAAGCTGCCGTGCGTCTCGTCCTCATGGTGTGTGTGCCACTCCTTCAGAACTCTTTTCAAGCGGAGCAAGAAAAAATAATCGGCCGGGTCTGGCGGATATCGGCATGGTTTCGCAGCACACACATGCCGTCGGCGGCCATATTTGAAAGCGCTGAGGGACGCCATTTTTGTTCCATTGCTGATCTTAATTCGCGGTGTGCGAGCGAGCAGAAGCCAGAGCGCTCGTGGCTCCTCGCGGGCGTAGACATTTTAGCTGAAAGCTTGGCAGCTTCGAGAGCTACGATTACGTACACGTGGCCCATCTCGTGCGCTATGATAAAAGCCGTTCCCAGACCGATGTCCTCGATGATGCTGCACGACCTGTCGGGCTGACACATGCCTGCCACGGGTGCCAGGCCAATCGTGCCGCATGGCTCGTCGGCGTGCGTGCAAATGTCAACTCTGCAGCAGACGGCAAGGTAAAGGCATTGGTGGTAGCGTGTGGCATTTGCACATTCGTTTCCGGTGCACGATCAAGCCAATTTCGCGGCTGAAATAGTGGACACTAAAATCGCAATTGAGACACTGATATTTGAGTAGCTTCGATACGCTGAGTTATTTGCCGACGGAGGCAGCGGGAGCGGATGCGATTAGTGGGAATGAGGAGTTTTTTCTGATTAAAGTTGAAAGATGGGAAGAGTTCGAAAATGGCAGCGAACTGGCTTGCAAGACAAATTCACAGCGTCAAAGCAACATTTCAGATGAGCTCGTACAATAGCGTTGTATTTCTGGGTCCTTGTAAATGCCTACGAGCAGCAAGACTCACTCTTCCCGTCACCCACCACCTTTTAGTTACCCATCGTCTCTCTCTCTCACTAACCTCTAACCTCTAACCTCTAACCCTGCCTCTAACCCTTGCTCGCTAGCCAGCTCAGCATTTTCAATTCTCTTCTCTAACCAGCTCTGCGCTGTCAGTGCTGCTGACAGCACAGAGCTGCTGCTGCTCTGGACGAGGTCTTTCTCACAATCGCAGCGTACAACATGGAGCCGCTGGCCGACACGGGCTGAACTTGCATAACGTCACGCAGAGCCCGCCAACGAACCTTTGCATTGGCCCTAGCGAAGGCGGATAATCACCTAGCAGCACGCTACAGAGGTAATCATTATCGCCCCGTACCTCAAAAAACCCGTGCTAAAGCCTGCTCGAGACCATCTGGCGGTATCACAAGTTCAGATATTAGCTGTCGGAAAAGTCAAGAGAAGTACCGGGACATTGCGTCAGCTCTATACTGAAGCGAACCGACAGCTTCTCGCGTCCAAAACTGCACACGCATTCTCCCACAGCTACATCGTAGCTGAGATACTATCGGAGCACAAGAATGTGATGCTCGCGGCTTATAATCTATCAATATAATTTCAAATACGAGCGAGTACGTCCGTCCCGTAAACACAAGTTGCCGATGTCGTGCCAGCGCAGAGATGTGGAGCGTTCTGAGATATTTATAGTACCGCTACGATGGCATAGCAACAACGAGCATCGGCTTCGGACAAGGGAGATCATTTGCCGATTTTCATTCGTGGCCATAACGTGCAGTCTTCCATTGCAGCAATTTAACATTAAATTCTGTATTCAGTTATGAGGCAGTAATAATGAGTCTTTTGATTTACGAATTATGCGATTACGCATGCAAGCTCGGCGAAGATGATTCCCTCACTGTGAAGCGAGTGCAAAGTAAGTGCCTGACCGGGACGCTAGTCTAGTGGCCGTCTTCCGGTCGTCGTCTTCCGGACGTACACCGAAAGTTCCCGACGTACCGTATAGGTGAAGCAGTGGAGGAATAGCCGGCCACAAGGTCGCTCGACCTTTGAGACGAACTTCCTCTTTCGGCCACTGATTAGGTAAACGGGGGGGGGGCGGCGGCGGCGGAGAATGAAGGGACAGACTGGGACAGTCCGTCTTAGCAACGGTCTGCCGATTAGTGAGACGTGGCCGTGACTGTGAGCCTTTGCGAAACTATCTGCGTATGTGCACGGTCTTTCACTTAAAGATTGGATATCGCGCACACACCAATGGGTTTTCGCGCGTACACGCAGGTCTATTTTTAGCTCTTACCTAGTCAGCAATATGGCGACGTCGTGATCTCCGCTGCCTGCAGCCTTGGCTTGTCCCTTCCTGAACTGAGTTTGCCACAAGCAAAAGCTGTCCAGAGTCTTGTCAGCGTTGTGCACGACCGTAAGGTTGGGCTACAATAAGAAAGGGCAAATATTGATTATCCCAATATTCGCAGCAGCATTGCTATTTTTAAAAAATGTATAAATTGCATCCATTTAACTGTATAGGATAAGAGCTGTGGCTCTCAAGTCGTTTCAGGAATCAGTTGATTTTTTACTTATCATCATTTCATAAAGTAATAACGTGACAAGATTGTGGAAAAGCATTCTACCAAGGGGTTAGCTATTTTTGGCTGCATCCGAAAACATAAATTCCATTTTTAGGACAGCTGCAACGTTCAGGGCTTAGCCACTGAGCTCCTCAGTAGGACAGACCGTTCGCGTTCTCAAATTAAGCGAGTGTATACAGTAATTATAACCTAAAAGAACTGGTTTTTTTCAAGTAAATTACCTGGTCCTCGATCAAGATTACTATCTTCGTTAGGTGAATATTGACAAGGTTACCAAGAGATTCCTCCTGGTATATGCTTATTACCTAAAACAAAGTGAGGATGTAGGTGGTTAGAATGATAGTTTTGCATCGCCACATTACGCAACCTGTAACGAGAAAACTGCTGCTGCTTCTGAAAACCGAGTATTTGTTACACCAGTGTTTATGAGTAGTTACAAGAGTAGGGAGTGATGATCAACCCTCCTAATAAAGCAGCTTTGCTGAAAGACAAATTACGTAACCACATTTTTTAAGCTCCGATTTTAAGCGATGCGCTACGACAAAACTTGAAAACTACCAAATCTCGGCAGGCTATCGCACCAACGTTTGTTTTACACCAGCGAGCATAGAAAAAAGCGAATGAATAAAACGCCTGCGACGACTGTCGCTGATTGTATACATTTGAGCCTTCATGAAACTCTGGTGGCCGAGTTCATGCGTAATCTACTCAGTCAAGGTTTAACGGCAAGACCATCGACGCGAAAGCTTTTTGTTGATCCAACGCTGGCACAGTGGTGTCCACAATGACCATAAAAAAAGTACAATCATTGAAAGCATAAAGAAAGCCGCCTGGCTACAGTTCAGACCGGGCTCATGGATAGCAACCTTTTATTTTTTGCTTTTATTAAGAAATATGATGTCTATAGACGAAGCATGACATTCCAAAATCAGATTCGACACCCTGTCGGATAATGAGGCAACGTTATGCTGAGTCAAAAAAGTTGCGAAAGCCGTACTCGTCGATGACTCGAAAAATTTTAGATCTAGCATTTTCGAAAATTATAGTCTAGCTTAGGAGTATCGGATGCCAGAGAGCTGATTTTTGATTGTGACTGTGCAATCTTGAGATTACGTGTGCTTAGTCAAATTGCATGTCAGACGTGTGATTGTCGGTGCGATCCGCCAGTCTCTTCGAGTCTGGTGTGACCTCACTGCTTACCGAAATCGGTCGCCCCTAATCGCTCCCTCAGTCATCGCTTTTTAAAATTTCGAGCCACGACGGCAAGAGCTGAGCCACTTTAACTGCGCACGGTGTCGAAAGAAAGAAAGGATCTTTCTCTCGCCCTTCTCTCTCTTCTGCCGAGTCTGAGGGTTCGCATCACGACAGCGCATGCGCCGCCAGAGCGAGCTCAGCCGCGAATGCGCGGCTGTCGTGCACGAGAAACTGCGACCGGCGCGGGGCAGTCTGTCGCCAGTTTGAATCGATTCGAAGCTCGTCGTGCATTGCCAGATTTCCGTACTGATTTCATCAGGGCGAGCACGTAGTGCTGCACATTCTCTCGGCCGTGATATTCCACCATTGTCTTATCGGCAACGACCATCGTTTCGACGTGGCGCTCCTTACTGACCGACCTGCGACGGCGGTTCAAGGTGGCTGCACTGGCAGACCTCCCTGGCACATCATCGACGGGATGGTAAGTTCTGATACTCCGAGTCTGGTACATCGCGTCGTGTAGCTTTCCTTCGTAAACCTGCTCACGCAATTCGCGCGAAGGTGCTGGCGGCAAGCTGTCGCTGGCGAATCCTAAAAAGGAGCAAAGACGCAATTTGCTCTCAGCTGATAGTCGCCAACTCACACCTGTACAATTGAAGTCAGTCGCGTTAATTATAATAGAACATTATAGGTTCTTCGCGCTATGAATAGACTCGCAAAACTATGCGCACATGCATAGTACGTACTACTACGCCGACAGGCGGCGGCAAGCTATGTACATTGGTAAGGTACATTTGGAAAGAAATCGTCCTCGTCGTCCTCGATACTCCATTCCTGATGTTAGTTAGGAGCCCATCTGGTCCGCTTAGCTTTACCTGCGCCGAAGGTAACTTGTGCTTTTTTTTTATTGTGCTTTGCTTTAATTAGTAATGCATATTTAATCACCGGAGCACCAATCCAAGAGACATTTTCGAGTCAAATACAGCCAATGGTGCATACAGTTGCTGTATATCAGGCTATTGCGATGAAAGATTCAACGTGACGTCATAAGAATGCCCTGCGCTATAGCAAGAGCTAGCTACTTATACGCACCCTCTAACCACATCGGCATCTCAGATTCTGCAGGAACGATATAAACGGTGTGGTTGATCAGTACGTTAGAACGACTTGAGACAACACGATCTCGACTTTCCGAAGCGTTTAGCAGAGGTTCAATTATAAAGCGAGCATCCTTCATAAAAATGAAGCCACTCTGCAAAAAGAGAAAGTGAAATATGAACAAAGTCCACGTGTACGTACGTATGAAAGTAAAGCGCCACCTGTTCACATTCGGTTCATTCATTATTAATCTCTTTGCTCGCATCATGCGTGCATACAACAGTGAGCTTCGTCGTCAAACGAGGCTGTCCTAGCGATACAACGAAACGAGGCTGTCTTCCTAGCTATACAACGAAGCAAGGCTGCCGTCCTAGCGATATAACGAAACGAATGTGCGAGTGCAAGCAGACCACGATGCAGCAAGCAGCACCCTGCAGCGTGAAAATATTAAGCTGAATACAAGAAAAGTGCGCTCGAGACACGAGACACCCTCCAAGCGGAACGAATACTAAATAATGCCCTACAAAGCGGTGCCATACCAAGCCTCTCCGGTAGGCATTAATGAATACTTTGGAGTCGTTGTATTCATCCACGGCTCCCACATAAGCGACGCCGGAGTCGTCGGTCATGTAAGATGAACTTATGGCCGAGCTCGCATTGAGCTCGATGACCAAGGCTTTCGAGATCGATTCAGCATTCGACTGGCCATGACTGCGGCGGCGGCCGCCGCCGACAGCGTTTGCTCGCTGTAGGCGAAGGCTCACTGTCCTTCCAAACGCACGGAAAGTTAGACGCAGCCGCTCTTCAAAGTCGTAGGGCGAGTTCGACGTTGTGAGCCGCTGTGAAAATCTCTCGTCTGCGGCTCGGTTTCCTTCATGCCGCTGGAGTTGACTGTTGCTGCTCTGGTCGATAAGAATGAGGGTGACAACTTCCTTTTGTAGAGTGTGAGACTGGTCTATTCCTAAAACAGCAGCATTTGTTCACCAGCAGAGCCTTTCATATGTGCACTCACAAGCGTCCAAAACTTATTTGAATACTTTCAAATCAATAATTTCAAGCCAACAGAGTTGAATTATTTCAAACAATTATTGACTAATAACAGCCGAAGTCATTGTGCATAACATCCCCATAGACATAAATGATCGGGCTTGCACGCATGGTACTCAAGCCGCATCTATTGATCTTAAAAATACTAAATTTGAAGCCCTAAGTAAATTTCAAGATAAAGAATGTAGTTAGCACGACGTCTGCATTATCCAAAATCTAAAATGCTAATACTATCCTTAGCCACGGTTCTTCAGAGCATACAGGATCACCATGGTTTGTTCGTAAGTGGTAACTTTCCGAGCATTTCTGCTCTATGCGCTCTGAAGGAATATGACGTAAATCAGTGGCGGAAGAGCAAATCCCAGCTTAAAATGATAAGGACGAACATTTTATGCAAACATATTCGCTACTACAGTATTCGTATTCTATCCAAGAAGACCAAGAAGGCTCGGAAATTGACCAGACAAGTGACGGCAGTGCACAGTTTTAGCTTTATAATTCCGAAAATGTAATTGGTGTACGATAAGACAACTATTGTGTAACTCAGATTAGAGAACGCATGAAAATTTAGCTGCCGCTGGTATTGAAACTACAAGATTGGTCCATGTAGCATCTCTTCAGTGACGTATGCCAGTAATCGAGGCGTGGATACTACTAATTCTATTCTTCACTTTATAATAGTAGTAATAATAGTAAGACTGTTCTTACAGAACCCCCAATAGAAATAAGTCTATTTCTAGGAGCTCTATATATGCGAGAAAGGGAGCATGTCATTTGGTTAGTGATAAAAAGCGCAGTGTCAGCGCTCGTACGCACCCAAAGGACCCCAGCCGATTCCATTAGAACCGTGTGCGGACTTTAGCTGCTTTTTAATGAGGTCAAGCCAGGGGATGTCGTGACGTCAGTAAAGAGTGGGTTCTATGCTTTGGGAGGACACGAACTAGAAGCGTGGTCTCCAAAGCATTTGAGGTTCGTTCGAGGCGCAGCCTAACGGCTTGAGTCAGAAGAGCAGGTGGCGTTGATGCTTAATCTTATTGGGAAGTAGGCTTCGGAGAGAGATAGGCTGATGCAAGAGAATAAAGGAACCTAAAAGTGAGTGATGAAACCTGAAAGTCAAAACGGTGCTTGATTGGGAGGAGCCAGTGCAGGGTCGTCTAGAAATGCTTTAATGTGGCAGCTGCGACGCTCATGATAGACAAGCCTGGCTGCTGCCGAGTTTTGCAGCGGCTGTAAGCGCCTGATCGCAAGGGCCGGAAGAGCTGAGGGCAGTGAGTTGAAACCGAGACGAGCCATCGTAAGTGCACGGTATCGCCTACTCGCGGAATCCCTGTCTGAGCGAGCCCAAATATTTGCAACGTCACTTGCTTGAGGGCGTCCCGCGTTTCTATGACATAGCAGCACGGTTAGTGTGAAAAACTCTGGCAAGATACGAGCTGGCAAAGCTGCAGAAGTGAGAATGAGGCTTGCGCCGAGGGCTCACTGCATCACGGAATCAGCTGAGAGACTGTTGAGACATACAAACAATTACGATAACCCTCCGATAAATGAAGGAGATTAGTGCCCATGTTTTTTGCGAAGCCAGCTCATAGCCTGTGAAATCGATAAACTGGTTCAGCGACTAATAGGGAGCGCGACTGCACCAAAACGCAAGCGCAACTACGAAAATGTCTACCCATAGGCATTACATTAGTAAAGCTAAGCAGTCACGACGTTGCGATGCAATTGTAACTAATTCGAGTTGCAAAAAGGTCGACTCGCTACTCAGGACTTGCTATCCAACATAAACCTCTGCTCAAAGGAACCGAGGCCTTGAGGGGCGGGACGTCTGCGACTTTTAATGCTAGTCGTATAGTTTGTTATAATTCCAATTATCAGCAAGACTTCAACAACTCTTGCTAAGATTCTTCGTTGGCAATACTGTAAAGTTATTTACGAAGTAAATTCACGCATTTTGTCACAGCTCACAAACAAGCGCAGCTAGCAAACTGACCGCGAGACGAAACTTTCACGACGGTAGCGGACTGCCAGAATCTATCTACAGAAGAAAGCCACTCACCAGCTCGCCGCGTTTTGACGAAGTTGGGCGACGGCGGCAGCGCTCGGTGGCTAAACGGCTCGCGCGCGCCCCAGGAGCAGCCCGCCAGCGTCGCCGCAGTACACAGTAGCACCAGGAAGTCGCAGTGGCGCTTGCGTCGTGGGAGCTGCTTTTCGGACGGCATCTCAGGCGCGCGGCATCCTCATTTCCCAGCAGTCCAGTAGAAGCGACAGTTGCCCAGTAGCAGCTGACGTAGGCCGACCATTACAGACGTCTCGAGAGGTCTCGCTGAGCAGGTAGCGGCGACTCGGCTGCTCCTGCGAGCTCTCTGCAATTGAGCGGCCCGGAGCGTGGCATGGCGATCGCTCATCCGAAGCGGTGGCCGCCAATGAGCTGCGGTCGCTGGAGCGGGCGCCGCCTAGAGTGAATATGGCGGCGATGATGTGCCGGCATCTACGAGTTCGTTGTCGAGGAATCTGGTACTGAGGCGGCGGGCGATAAAGGCGAGCGTGGAAGGTTAAAACTCACCGGGCGGTGGACCACGGAGAGCCAAATTCATATCTCTCTAGCAAAAGCAATTTTCCCAGGATGACTCGGTGGGACGGAGCTAGTAGGAATCGTGACTTCGAGGAAAACTGACCGTGTAAACTTCCTAAAGGCCAGCCGACTTAATAGCCTCATTTATATAGCGGTAGAAGAGCCTTTAAAGCTATCACCACCGCTTGCAGTGGGAAATAAAGGATTTCTCACGGCGGGACTCGAACCCACGCCCTGGATTGTGGAGAACGAGCACCTTACACCTGGGCTAAGACCCAGAGGTGCTTACAAAAAGGAAGACCAGAGCAGGACGCAAGAATACAAACACAGGACAGAAGCGAGATTCGCCGTGTGAACTCGGCTGAAGCCACACTACACCGAGCCTTGGGAGCATTCAATTCTATCGGTCTTTGATTTAAGGATTGAATCTCTAAACTGTCGCTTGTCAAGGACCTGCGCTTCGATTCTTCTAGGCCTTGCGACAGACTTAGGGTCCACTAGAGGGCGCAACAAAGACATTTCCTAGTACTAGAGCAAAAAATACGATTTATAGCATGTATACGATATATATATATATATATGTGTGTGTGTGTGTGTGTGTGTGTGTGTGTGTGTGTGTGTGTGTGTGTGTGTGTGTGTGTGTGTGCGTGAGTGTGTGTGTGTATGTGCGTGCGTGTGCGTGTAGCTGTGATTTCGAAAAGAGGCGATAGACCAGACGATGACTGACATAGCAGAGGATGATGTCTGTCGAAAGCTCAGCAACAGTCGCACAGCCACCGGTGCGGCTACGTATCTCATTGATTTCGCATAGTTTGAGGCAGGCGGTAGCTTCCTAGATGGCGCCAGAACAGACGTGCAGAGAATCGGCTGGCTGCGAGGACTTTTGAATGTGAACAAAGACAAAACCACTTCGTTTTTACTATCGCGTAGTCGATTTACTAAACCAGAGGTTCTCTTTCTGATAAAAGCTTCTAGACGTTCTCCTTTGCAGCACTTAAGATTATTAGAGAGACTCAGTTAACCATCACTGAGGCTCTAATCCAGCGGTTCTCAATCTGTGGGTCTTGACTTCTTTGGGGGTCGAACAATTCTCGAATTGTCGAACAATTTTCACGGGGGTCGCCTAAGACCATCGGAAAACACGCATTTTCACGTTTCGCACAAAATAATTTTACGGCTGGGAATTGCCACAACGTGAGGAACTGTATTAATGAGTCGCGGCAATAAGAAGGTTGAGAACCACTGTTCAAATCGATCTATAATATAATCTCTATAATCGATCTATAATATAATCTCTATAATCGATCTATAATATAATCTCTCTAATCGATCTATAATATAATCTCTATAATCGATCTATAATATAATCTCTCTAATCGATCTATAATACAGCCGGGGTTTAACGCTACGCATTTAGGAGACCCTCGTCTGCACACGCGTGACTTGCACGTGATCGAGCCTAATTCAACTCTATGCGTGGAGTGCTTCGAAATAAATTTAGTTCTCTTGGATCGCTGTAAATAACTAAATCTTATGTTCACGACCAACGTTAATGGTTTGAGTCCTGCAGTGGAAAATCTTGTAATGCTCCTTGCAAGCTGGTGCTGGTCGTAAAGGCTCTTCTGCAGCTATATATTACTAATGAGGCCGTTACTTGAGGCAAACTTTATATTACTCGAATATTAACTGAGGGTGATAGTCTAACTTTTTGTGCGTGCGTAATAAAATATTGTTTTCACGAATCAAATAAACGCCGACAGTTAGCGGTAGCGAATCAGGTAGTGCCTAGATTGGCACATGCACAGCCGCAAAATATACTCTCAACTATGACGAAATGCACGCAGTTATCTACATCAGCAAGGTCAAAAGCTTGTAGGTAGGACCACCTTTTCAAACTTT